>CM050523.1:11475916-12075916 GCA_027563665.1 Antrozous pallidus | reverse complement strand
TCCCAGATGCATTTATTTTCCCAGGCTTCTTGTCTGTGACTCCCTACTGGCACTCAGACACATACCTGTGTCTTATCTAGTCTTTCTGAATCCTCCTGAGAAGTGTGAGTCAGAGTAAAGTTTAATTTGTGTCACAGACCATGTTTATTTTCCCCCTTCCATTGCACCCTCCCTTCCCGCTTGCAGTGCCCATGGCTTTTCTTGAGAAAATCCCCATCATTCCTAAATCTGTACTACTTGTGAATCTTTACCTCTTAGGGGGAAAAAGTACTTTGCTGGGTTTTTTAAGGGTCTTCTTGAAGAGTTGGAAAGCCTTGATTATTCTAATGGTCAAATTTCAGTTGTTGTGACAGGGCACCTGAGTTAAATTTATTCTATGATTCTAATAATTCTCAAATCATACCCTGCAGAAATTCACTTACACAACCTGTACCAGAGGGTAACTCAAGGTTATGCTAATAAAGTTAGAGGTGATGTTTATTATTTGAACAGCACCCACACATTGTGATGGTTATGAAAAAAGAACATCCATGGACCACTGTTGGGGGGTTTTGGTGCTTTACACATCACAATAACACTTTTCATAATCTTAAGAACAGAGCGTAGTATGGAACAATATAAATAGAGTTCTGTCTGTCAGGCTCTTCTTGTACATCTGTTTGAGTGCATAATGAAAAGTTATTTCTTACTTATTTTTACTTTTCTATAATTTATTCTCTATTTCTCTAGATCTGTCAGCCTCCGCCCACTCCAACCTAGGGAGGGAGATGTGTAGTCCCTACAGGCCTGGGAAAGGCATCTGGGAAGTTGTTACACAGTGTCTCGGACCTTCTGCTGATCTGCACGTATTAATTAGGAAGGAATAAAGGCATGCAGCGGGGAGGGACTTTTACAAAGATGACTACGATGCAATACTGACCACAGTTTTAACTGGCTGTGTTGGCTCCCGAGTTCTGAAGTAGTCAAATAGAAACTGAATAAGAAAAAAAAAAAGGTCATTTTAGTATTGTGTCACTTGCTATAAAGTAGAAGTTGCATGCCCTTGTTACTGGGCTGGGCGGTACTCACCCTTTTGTATATGTCTCGCGTATCCTGGAAAGAGAATTGTGAGGGTAAGTTTCATGGAATTTTACTGTGGCAGGTAACTGACAAAATTTTCAGTATAAGTTACACCATGAAATATATAGGATTTACCTTAATATTATGAAATAAGCTGCCAAGCTAAAAAGAAATTCATTACACAAACTGAATAAGATTATAGTGATGCAAGATTTTATGAAAAACAAAGTTGGCACTACACCATTTTTTAAATATTTTATGATTTTTTACAGAGAAGAAGGGAAATGGATAGAGAGTTAGAAACATCGATGATAGAGAAACATCAATTAGCTGCTTCCTGTATACTCCCTACTCGGTATGTGCCCACAACCAAGGAACATGCCCTTGACCTGAATCGAACCTGGGACCTTTGAGTCCGCAGGCTGACGATCTATCCACTAAGCCAAACCGGTTAGGGCAATACACCATTATTTTAAAACTTAATCTCATTTTACCTTTTCAAGCTTCAGGGGAAAACATACTCTATGATGTATAGAAGAGATACCAGAATCTATTCCCAGATAACCATCTGATACCTATTGCTCTGGGTAATGATTGCAATTTTTAATTTGCTGCTGGGTATATCCTAGAATTCAGCTTTTTAAATGGTTGGTTTCAATTGCCCAAACCTTTTTTCCTAAAATATTCAACATGAATCTTCACTGTTCTTGCACAAAGCATAGTTTTTCATTTCTAAGTCTTTGTTAGAACACCACCTGCCCTTGTTTGCATAGATGACAACCTGGAGAAAGGTGTGTGGGCAGCATATCCCCCTCAAGGATGCTGTGAAGAGGGCTCTCACAAAACGGCAGTGCAGGATTCCATGTCTGTGTTTTATAAAATTGCTAGAGATTATTACCGTGAATGCACTTTTTAAATATGTTGATCTGGCTGCTATTGATCACTCATATCTCATTCACATTTAAACATTATTAAATCAGCTCAAACTCTGTTAACACAGAAATAACAAATTTTTAATAACCCTTCTAATTTTGTTGCTCTGAATATGATTACATCTCCTATAATCTTTGTGGAGAGTTTCTGCAGCAGCCAATATCTATGCATTCTCTCTCTCTGTGTCATGTACATACATGCACCTACATACTATGGGCACAGACATGCACTTACAGGGGGTGGGCAAAGTAGGTTTACAATTGTTCATATGGAAAATAGTACAATTAATCAAAATATAAGAATAGACTCTGTTTTTTGTGTACTTCCAACTGTAAACCTACTTTGCCCACACCATATAATTCCAACATCATTAATAGCAGAGCATCTGTGGCGAGTTCCTCTATTTCCTTATTATAAATTCTAAAATTTACCATTTACTATTCTATAGTTTTTGGTCTTGTTAGCATCTGTTTGCTGTGTTTTGTGTGTGCATCTGTGCATGTGTATGTGTGTGTGTGTGTGTGTGTGTGTGTGTGTGTGTTCTTAAAATGTACTGGGTGAATAATTGTGTGGTTTTTTGGTATCAATTTTATCAACTTTTAACCATTACTTTTCAGACAAAAAAACAAAAACAAATACAAAGATTTTTTTCAGTTGCTAAACACCACTCTCAACATTTTATATGCACCTTCCTTTTTTTTACTCTAAAAAGAAAAAAAGTTTAAATGTACTTATCTAAATTATTTATTTCCCTAACTACAATATAAGTTCCATGAGAACAGGTAGTTTTGTCTGTGTCGATCACTACTGTATATCCTTAGCCCCTGGCATATGGCGTGCTTTCAATAAGGACCTTTTTCAAATGGATGAATAGTAGGGCTGTGTTCATAAGAATCCGTTGCCCCCTTTCCCATATAAATTCTTCTCATCCTACATAATGACCAAAAGAACAAAACAGAAAGAGTGCTGCAGGTTGCAGATTATAATGCTTTTTGAGTGGCCTTGTTATGAAAGTTCCCTGGAGACACAGACCTGGACTCTCCTGGAGACCAGCACTGGAAGAGGACTTAGAGCCGCACAAGACATGCAGACAGACACTGGGTGAGAGAGAGGAAGCCAAAGCCCAGGGGAGGAAGTGACATGTTGAAAGTTACACTTCAAGGCAGAAGAGCCACAGTCTCTTTATTAATAGCTTTCTCTATTAAAATATTGGTAGTTGAGTTCACTGAGCAAAGCCTTGCTCTTTTGCAATTGGAAACAATGAACAGGATCAGCTATGGGAAAATGCAGACAATGGAAGGAAATTCATCCAAGTGGACCTTTGCAACTGGGGAATCACACAACCAATTTAGTACTGAAGGTAGTGTATGTGACAGTCACACTTGTACTTCCTGTGCTTATGAAGGGGCACCCCCAAAGCCTTGGCGTGAAGGATAAGGAAACCCTTTTGGTGTGAATGAGAAGGCAGTGGCAAGGAGATGGAGAAATCTCTTACCCTGGATTTTTGCTCTGGGTATCAAGGTTGTAATGATTAGTTCTAATTGTCTTGACAATTGTCTTCAAACATATGCATAATGGTAAATTGAAAATGAGAAGAGATGGGCACGATATACTTATGAAGTTTAAGAAAGAATGTGATGTTTAAGTTTTGAAGTATGGAAATTCATTTAATCAAGAATCAATGGGGGGGGGAATAAGAATCAATATGGGGAGAAGGGGACATCTGTAATACTTTCAACAATAAAGATAAATTAAAAAAAGAAACAACAGCTAGCACTTAAGTGCTGTCATTTTCTATCTTGTAGACACTGTTGTAAATACTTTACAAATATTAAAACAATTTAAGTGAACATTACTTGCATAACATTATGAGGCTATTATAGCTATTATTACCATATTACAGATGGTGAAACTGAGACACAGAGCAATTAAGATACCTACTAAGTTAAAAAGATGTGGGTTTTGAGCCCAGGTACTTTGGCTTTAGAGTCTGAGACATTAACTACAGCCAGCAAAGGAGGAAAAGGCATTTTGTCTAAAGGAAAGCCTGTGCAAAGACAAAAAGGGCCTGGTGCCTGTGGGAAATAGTAAGAAGTTCATTGTGGCTGGAGCATGGGATACTGTGAGTTAGGAGAAGTAGAGCAGGAAGAGATGTAGCTCAAAGTAAAATCATATAGTCTATGCTAAGAATTGTGGACTCTTCCTTGATACCACTCTCTTGTACTTTAGAATAAATCAATATTTACTTTGTACCCACTGAAATATTTCTGTTGTGGCTACTATAGTTATTCCTGGGTCTTTTACATGAAATTCATTGTTTTGGAGAACTGTCAAATCACAGTATATTAATTCGTAATTTATGTTATGCTATAACATAACACATTCAATTATTTAATTAGATATGCATATGTGTTATGGTAATTGTAAGATGCATATGAACTACAAATGTCTTACAGTAAATTATTTAAGAGACTCAGTTGTTATTTCCTAAAACTATATTCTTACACAAACACACATAAAATTCTCCTGTAGTGCTGTTATTACAGACATCAATTATGGCATAAACATAACTAAAATTTATCATATATATATTAGGGCAGCTTTTTACCTTAGGTTGCCTAGAAAGAGTTGCCCAATATGCCAGTTGCTAAAAAATGAGGAAAATGAATCAAAGTTAAGTATAAATTCATTAGTCATCGCATTCTATTACAACACATATAATTCTAAAATTTCCCATTTATGAACCTTATATTATCTTCTCACACAGTGACAATACATTTCAACACAATTCTCAGGATGCCTTAAATGAGGCCATGAAAATGACAATAATGAGCCCTTCTGCAGCCAAGAATCTGTTCTTAAAATAGTTTTAAGTGAACATTACCCACATGATATTTTCAAGGCCAAAATTAATAAAAACCTCACGTTACTGAATAACAGTGTACCTCCAGCTGCACAATATC
Source organism: Antrozous pallidus (assembly GCA_027563665.1). NCBI lineage: Eukaryota > Metazoa > Chordata > Mammalia > Chiroptera > Vespertilionidae > Antrozous > Antrozous pallidus. The sequence continues at coordinate 12,070,961 of CM050523.1, read as the reverse complement.
CAAGCCATCTGGAGAACCATTTAAAGGTTGAGTATATCCTATTGTAAGAAATCATAAAAATATCAATTAGGAGAAAAGAAGTCATAGCATTAACTTTTAAATATTTCCTATGAAAAATATATAGAGATTCTAAAAATGCAATGCTGTTAAAAAGGATTGACAAAGAAAACACACTCTACCTACCACTGACAAACATGATATTTGCACAAAAATTAATTGAAATAACTTTATTTTCTCTTTATCCTGAGTTAACAGTACGAGAATTATCAAGTCAGGAAAAAGGGCAAAAATGCCTAGGCAACAACTTAATTTATATTTTGATGGAATTTATGAAGATGAAATAGCAGCAAACGGTGTCAAGTATGTGCATCAAAATCACTCTTGGAACATTTAAGAAATACGGATGCCTGGCTCTGTGCTTCATTAGACTCTTCAGGGTTAGGGTTGTGGGAAAGGTTGCTACCAACATGCAGATGGGCCCTGTGCCAATCAATTTGTATCTGACCTAAATGAAGTCTTCATCCCATTTTCACGTAATACAACACTTGGAAGAATAGCTAATACTGCAATTGGAAGAATCAACTAAATAGGTCAAAACTAACCAGATGAAATTAAGTGGGATAAATCTCTGAACTTAGATTTTTAAATGTGAGAAAGGAAATATCTGGCCCAAGAGTAGAATATATATATTTTAAATGAAAATTAATATTTTGCTCCCAGAAATCTTTCTATGAGTCAAGAAAAAGATAAAAACTAAGGCAATCTTGTGCTATATTCAAATAATAGTGTCCAAACCTTGAAAGGTAGTAGTCCTACTTGAAATAGTAAGATGTGTGGTAGAATAAAAGGAGCCGAACATAGTTTTCTTTGACAAAGAGAAAAATTAGGAAGCATATGTTAACTACCTTCAAATATATTTAGAATGGTCTTGAGAGTTATTAGACTTATTCTGTACATCCCCAAAGGAAAGAGGTAGGTTTAATGGTTAGAAGTTACATGTGAGCAGATTTCAGTTTAGTGTAAAGAAGTTCTTGGTTGGTGCCATTCAAAAATGCAAATTAATTCAAACCAGTGTGATATAAAGAGTTATTAATAGGTTCTGTGTTATCAATACAACCACAAAGACCACAGGGACCATATCCTCAGGGAACATGAAGTCAAATAGAAAAATGAGGGAGGTGGCTATAAATATATACCGATATATAAAAGACAACAAATGTACAAAAGTGTATAGAAACAAGAATCTATTGGAGCCCAAAGGAGGCAGCTACTGGCTATCTCAGGCTGGTAGTACACTGGGTTTTACTGAAAGTTATTATATAGGAAAACCAAGGAGGAAATCCTTGTTCTCCATGAGAGGCTAATCAAGTGACTTTCATAGTTCCTTGAAATACTTAGGTTTTGTGATTCTATGACATAGTTAAAAAACACACATACTGTTTGAAATATATTTTCTGTTTAAATATATCTTCAAAGATTTCTACTCCCCTAAATCAAAATTCTAAACAGTTCGTGTTTACAGCCCAGCTGTTCTGCCACCACATCCTTCCCTGCATCATACAGAGAGTTACTGAGATGGCTAATAGATTCAGACTACTCTCCAAACGCACTGGTGCCCTACAAACCACTGGTTCTAGGAAGTTAATGAATTGACTCAAGTCAGCACCTTGGACAATGCCTCAACCTGGAAGCTGTGGGATCTCTGGGTGGGTGGGGGGGTGTTCAGGGATCCTGCTTCCTGGGAGCCCACAACAAGGCTATGAAAATATTCCCTTTTCCTGTACGCACTCCTACCTCGCACCTCTCCAACTGCCCCTAATCTCCAGTCTGTAATCTCAATTCTACAGTCTAGTTCTCTTCCTAAGAAGTTGGGATTTTCCCAAGTCCTTTCTCAGTTTCAGCAGGCACATACATCCTCAGGACAACAGCAGGAGCTGTGTGAGACCATTCAACGAGGGAAAGCTGCCTGCTTTAGTAAAAGGCTGTGATATCTAGCTCTGTCCACCCTTAATGATTACAGACTATCGAGAAGCCAGAAATTGAAAGGGTGAAAATAGGGGCAGGTGGGGGAATAAAGTGTGCCTCCCTCCAGAAGGATCAAGGAGCATCTCAGTTTTCCTTAGAGCTCAGGCCAGCTAGGGTCTGATGAAGAGGTCTCCTTACCTGAGGAGGGATGCTGTAGCAGGCAGAAGCAATAGATGACCAAAATGGAAGTGAATTGGGGAAGATACTTCATCTTTAAACTCTGGTTTCTCTCTGATGGTGACAGATGTGCCCTGCTAGGACAAGATGTGAGCATTTTCTGAAGTTCCGCAGGTACAGGCAACCCTCTTCTCTGTGTCCGGTAAGCCCAGTGTTGCCTGGAGCCCATTGGCTAAGCACCAATTAGCTTTGCACAGGAGGACCTCAGCTTTCTCATAAATGTCATGCTGGGCTCTTATTTGTGAAATAATATCCTCCTGGTGTTGGCATTGTAGAGAGTCATCCTTTTAAACCCAGCAATAAAAACAAAAAAGTGGAGAATCATAATGGTTTGAGAAACATTTCTAACTCTAAAGAAAGGCTTCTTCTCTTTTTAAAATAAAAAATCTGGACATAAATCTAGAAACTCTTGCATGATCAAGCCTTGTTTCTGAAGAAGCTGTTTCTTTCCCATCATTAACAAAGGATGTTTTGTAGTCTTTGTTGCATCTGAGAATAAAATTTGGAGTACAGCATACAACATTACAAGAAACTAAAAAATTCAATATGTAAGGTTCTTTTTAAAAAATCATTGTTGAAAATCAGACTCTTTAAGGTTTCTCCAGATTCTTTTATATAAGTAAAATATGACCTGTTAAGTCAGTATTCAAGAAAACATGACAATGTTTAATCATAATAAAAATATTCCACCTACTAAGTTTTTGTCTGTTTTAGACACTTCACATAAGTTATTTCATGTAATTCTCACAGAAAATTAATAAGGACTATAGTATTATACTAATCTTATTAATGGGAAAATTAAGCTTTGGAAAGATGAAAGAACTTGCCAAGGTTACCATCCCATCAAGAATGCAAATGAGAAATTTGGACCCAAGGATGCAGTCATGTCTTTAAGAGTGTGGGATACTAGGGAGGTGTTGTTATTGTTATTTTTCTAAAAAGAGTGCCCCCTTAAGATTAGACATGGGAGATTAAAAATGGTGGCAGAGTAGGAAGATGCTGCATGGACATGCTCCCAGGAAAAAGCTGGAATTACAACTGAAATACAGAAAGGCTTCCTGAATAATCAATGAAAAACTCACAGGAGAGAATGCTGATACCCAAGGACTAAAGGTGGAGACCACATAGAGACTGGTTGGAGGGGTGGAGGTGTGAAAGGGCTGGCCAGGCACCCACAGACAGCAATTGAAGTCCCAGAAATATATCTCAGCTGTTGAGGGTGGGGAAGGTGCCACTGAGAACTCTGGGATCTAATCCCCAAGCAGGGCTCCCCAGCAGAAAGCACATAACATCTAGCTGTGAAAAGCAGTGGGATGCAGTCTGCCAGGGAGTGGCAGCTGAAAGTTTGGGCACCCTCTTAAAGGGTCAATGCACAAACATTCCCTGTGGAGCCATCCACCTTGTGCTCTGGTAAAGGGAGGGTGAAGTGGCTTGAAGCTATGAGAGCAGAACCTAGGACTGGGGATAGAGCTCAGAAGGGAGACACCCCAAGTTTCCTGGGCTGAGTCATTCCCTCATATAGCCAGAGGACATCTTTCCCACATAGACATCTGCCTTGCCTGGGGGGAAAACTGAATACAACCTATTGAAAATACCTTGCCCTGAGGCCACTTAAGAGATTAAAAGTAACAATTAGCCTCCAGACAGAAGCAAATGCCCCATCCTGTTGAAAAAACTATCACCATACAGAAGGACAATTGTCTGGGAGCAATTCAGTCTGAATCCTATCAGTCCATAGACAGAGGCAGTCTCTGGAGGCTATGAGTCTTTGCCTGATTCAATTAGAAACAGCCTTTACCACTGTCATTCACTAGAGCTTGAGAGGTGTAGAGGATTTACCTAAAATCTAGTCACAAACCCAAACAGATAACCAAAATGAGGAAACAAGGAAACAGCCCCCAAATGAAAAGAAAGAATTCTCCAGAAGAAGAGATAAATAAAGCAGAGATAAGAAATGTACCTGAAACACAGTTCAGAGTAATGATGGTAAAAATGGTCAACAGTATGAAAAAAGATATAGTAACTATGAAAAAAGAACAGTCTGAGATAAAGAATGACATAACACAAATAAAGAACACATAAGAAGGAACACAGCAGATTAGGGGAAGCCTAGGATTGAATCAGTGAATTAGAAGACAGAGTTGAAAATATCACTCAATTAGAGAACCAAAAGAAAAAACAATTTAAAAAAAGGAGGACAGCTTAAGGGAGCTGTGGGAAAATGTGAAACATAACAATATTAGAATAGTAGGTGTGCCAGAAGAGGCAGAAAGGGAGAAAGGAATAGAGATGTTTGAAGAAATTATAGTAGAAAACTTCCTTAACCTGGTAAAGGAAAAAGTCACACAAATTCAGGAAGCCTAGAGAACCCCAAACAAGAAGAGCCCAAACAGACCCACGCCCAGACATATCATAATTAAAATGCCAAAAATTAAAGACAAAGAGAGAATCTTAAAGGCAGCAAGAGAAAAGAAAACTGTTACCTACAAAGAATTTCCCATAAGGCTGACACCTGATTTCTCATCAGAAACTCTACTGGCCAGAAGGGAATGGCATGAAGTACTCAAGGTAACGGTAATGGAAAGCAAGGATCTGAGACCAAGATTACTGTATCCAGCAAGGATATCATCAAAATAGACTGTCAAATAAAGAGCTTCCCTGATTAAAAAAAAAAAGCTAAAGGAGTTCATCACCAGCAATCCAGCATTACAAGAAATGTTCATGGGATTGCTGAGAAGAAGAAACACAGAGAGAAACCTAGCCATATAGAATTAAAATGGCTATAAATAAGCACCTCTCAATAATAACCCTAAATGTAAATAGATTAAATGTTCCGATCAAAAGGTGTAGGGTAGCTGAATGGATACAAAAATATGATCTAGCTATATGCTGTGTACAAGAAACCCACCTCAAAACAAAAGACACACACAAGATGAAAGTAAAGGGATGACAAAAACTTTTCCATGCAGATGGAGAAAAAAAAAAGCTGGAGTAGCAATATTTATATCCAACAAGATAGACTTTAAAAGCATTATGCTAAGCAAAATAACCCAGTTGGAGAAAGATAAATATCATATGATCTCACTCCTTTGTAGAATATAATGAACCACATAAACTGATGAACAAAAATAGAGTCAGAGGGGAAAGATATGTACTAAATATAAGAGAAGTAATCCTGTATTTGCAGATTTTTAATATTTCCTATAATGTTTGTGATATCATCTATGTTAGTACAGCTTTGGTAATATTAGTATACTTAAAATTATTTTATCTTGAAATATTAATGCATGTAATATTATATATAATATTATTTATTGAATAATTGGTGTTTATTGAATATAACATTATCATATTTAAAAGTTTTTCTCGAACTATTAAGGTTTTTAGCATGTAACATTATTATATTTAAAACTAGGGGCCCAGTGCACAAAATTTGTGCATGGAGAGGGGAGTTCCTTCAGCCCAGCCTGCACCCTCTCTAATCAGGGACCCCTTGGGGGAATGTCTGACTGTTGGCAGTCTGATTTTTGGCAGTCAGTCGGACATCCCTTTTGCAATCTAGGACCACTGGCTCCTAACTGCTCACTGGCCTGCCTGCCTGATCACCCCTAACCACCTCTGCCTGCCTGATCACCCCTAAGCACCTCTGCCTGCCTGCCTGATCACCCCTAACTGCTCCCCTACCAGCCTGATCACCCCTAAGTGCTCCCCTGCTGGCCTGATTGCCCCTAACTGCCTCTGCCTTGCCCCACACCTGGCACGCAGGCTTCCCTCCCTCTGGCCAGCTATAGGCACCCAGGACCTGGGCCAACTTCACTAAGGCCTGCCACAGCCACAGGCAGCCACAGGCACCTAGGACCACAGGGTATGCAGCTTGTCCCTCCTCCTGGGCTGCAGCCACAGGTGCAGCTGCTGGTGCACAGGACTGCGAGGCAGGCGACTTGTCCCTCTCCTGGGCCAGAGAGGCAGGCACAGCTGTTGGCATCCGAGACTGTGGAATGGGTGGCTTGTTCCTCTCCAGCCTGTCTGGTCCCATTCCTCTCTCCCCAGTGTTGAATGTCTGAGTTGTTATGGCATGATGGCATGCAGGTGTGATGAATATTTGCATATTAGCTCTTCATTATATAGAGTTTTAACTTGTCACAGTCTATCTTCAAGTGGATATTTTACCACTTCACATCTTGTATAGAAACTTCACTGTAACAAAATTTCATTTTTCCCAGGCAATCTTTGTGCTATTGTCATGTATTTTCCTTACACAGATGTTATAAAACTGACATTACATTACTATTTGTTTAAATAGTTACGGTAATTACCTTTAAATATATTTCAATAATAAGAAACTTCTATTATGTTTTTTCCTATGCATATACTGTCCTTGGTGTTTTCCATTTCTTGGTATAGATCATTATTTGTATCTGCAAAATTTTATTTCTGCTTGCAGGACTTCTTTTAACATTTCTTACCCTACAAATCTGCTGGTGATTTTAAAAATTCAAACTTTAACACATAAAAATATTTTTAACTATTTCTAAAATAGTTTAAAATAGTTAAAATATAAAAATATTTTCACTCAGTCTAGAATTATAAATTGAGAGGATTTCCCCCCTTGTGAGTACTTTAATGATGTTGCTCTACTATCTTCTCCCTTACACTGTTTCTGATGAGAAATATTTTGTAATATTTATGTCTATTCCTGTGTATAGTGTGTCTCTTTTCTTCTGACTACAGCCCGGCCTGGCACCTGGCCATTACAGGGCCCCGCGATCGATCGATTTTTTAAAAAATTTTATTTCAGATCGGAAAGGACAGGGAGAGAGGGATAGAAGCATCAATGATGAGGGAGTGGAAGCTGCTTCTTGGTTTTGCTCTTGGCACCTCCTCTGTGGATTTGTGTTAAAGTCTCTGTCGGACCACGCCATGTGGTCCCCTTACTTGTGATGAATTCATCCTACACATAGGTGGGGGCTTTTGTTTACGGCTTCCTTAGTGCCCTGGGCCCACAGGTTTCCCAGGTGTCGGCTTGCAAGTTCTTTCTGAGTCAGAAAGCCCGAGGCCTGGGGCTTGTTTTTGCCTCTGAGCTCACCCCTCTGTCTCCTGGATTTCCGGATGTTACAGGGCGGGAGGCCCAGGGTCAGAACCAGCGCTGGGGACAGCGACCAGAGCTCCTTCGCCTGGTGGTTGGGCCCGGTGCCCAGGCTGAGTGCGGCTCTGGATCTTGGGTCACAGCGTGCCCTTGGCACCCAGAGGATCACCGTCTTATAAGGGCGGGCAGTGAGCCTAGCTCCAGGGTCCTGTTCTGAGGGGAACTCTGGTCCCCTTACCCCAGGAGTGGGGCCACACACACCTGGCAGACCCCAGGCCTGGGTCTGCAGATGGTCTGGGTCCAGTGCCTTTCTGGCCCATGGAGACGTCCCCACCGCTTGTGTGTTAGCTCTCCCCTTTCTCACTTCCTTTCCCGCACTCCCTGCCGCTGCTCTGCACACAGGCTGGGCTGGGTTGTGTGGCTCGGTCTCTGCTTCAGGGGCTGTGTCTTGGCTCCTCTCCTGCCCCCACGGCTGGACCTTGCACTGGAGATAGGGAGCTCTGGGAGGCAGGAGCTGGGACACTCCCCTCCGCTGCCCTCCCCAGCCTCAGGACCCAGCGTAGACTTGGCAAGCATCACCATCCGGAAGTGGCATCCTTTGGCAAGCCCAGCCGGGCACAGTGGAGAGGTGATGAGCTTCAGGCAGAGATGCACCTGGATTCAACTCATAACCCGGCCTTTCTCCAGCCAAGCGACATCAGGCACATATATCACCAGCTGCTCCACAGATCAATGGGTGTTCATGTTCACAGGGCTCCTGGCTCACCCCCCCGTGTCCTCGCCTCCCTCAGCCAGGCCCGGCCTAACCCCAGGACCTGGCCTAACCCCAAGCCTCTCAGAGGCCCTTTCCAGTCCTGGGCACTGGGCCATGACAGCGCCCTGCAATCCATCGGGGGCCCACCATGGCTGGCTGGCCCCGCCCACAGCCCAGATGGCCATCGCCCTGTGATTGGCTTGTGGGCATGGCTTATTTGGTGTAGCAAAGGTATGGTCAATTTGCATATTAGATAGGATTGTTTTTCTTGAAATAAAAAAACTGAAAAAATATATTTAAAATATGTTTTCATTTGAGAAGCTATGCAATGCATGGTGTGACAAAAGTAGTTTTATAGTTGTTTGTATGAAAAATAATATAATAATTAATAAATAATCTGTAATAATAAAAGCATAATATGCTAATTAGACTGGACATCCTTCCAGACGACCTTCCGGACAAAGCCAGGTCTGGGAGGGAAGCCTGGGTCCTGGGTGCCAGAGGAAAGCCAGTGCCAGCAGCCGGAGGAAGGAAGGTCTACTCTTGTATGAATTTTATGCATTGAGCCTCTACTAATAAAATAATAAATTCTGTGTTTTGTGTACTCACAACTATAAGCCAACTTTTGTCCACCTTATCTTTCTAGAGACCTGATAAAGTACTTACTCGAAAAATTTTATTCTTCTCTACTGAATTAGATTTAAAAAACTTCGGAAGACTATTTAACCCAGGGTTGGGGAATCTATTTTTAATAAGAGCCATTTGGAAATTTTAACATAATTTGTGGGCCATACAAAAGTATCAACTTAAAAATTAGCCTGCTATATTTGGTCAAACATTTAGTTAACTCACCCCTAAGGCCTTGGCAGGGCATGATTTTGTGGGCCATATCCAGATGTTATCCACCCCTAATTTAAACAAACATTATTTTTAAAACTTGTACATGAAATTTATGATCATTATAGAAAAATTAAGGCTCTGGTTGGGTAGCTCAGTAGGTCAGAGCATTGTCCCAATACACCAAGGTTGAGGGTTCAATCCCTGGCCAGGCCAGGGCACAAATAAGAATCAATCAATGAATGCATAAATAGGTGGAACAACAAATTGATGTTTCTCTGTCTCTGTCTGTCTGTCTCTCTCTCTCTAAAAAAAATCAATCAATAAAAAATAAAAATAATAGATTAGATATGGGATAGAAAAAATGAAAAAATATATTTAAAATATGTTTTCATTTGAGAAGCTATGCAATGCATGGTGTGACAAAAGTAGTTTTATAGTTGTTTGTATGGAAAATAATATAATAATTAATAAATAATCTGTAATAATAAAAGCATAATATGCTAGTTAGACTGGACATCCTTCCAGACGACCTTCCGGACAAAGCCATCAACCCATGAACTTAAAGATATGCGTGATGAAGACTCCAAACATTTATTTAATATAGGCCATGTTGGTTTCCTCTTTAGTAAACAATAGCAGACTTCATTTTTTAAATCTTCTTTCTTTTTAAAAAATATATGTTTTTATTGATTTCAGAGAGAGAAGAGAGAGGAGCAGAGAGATCATGGTTCCACTCCCAGTATGCCTGGAACCTCATGCCTGGGTTGTGGGCTTAAAGCCCAGTAGGGGGTGTGCAGGAAGCAGCCAATCGATGATTCTCTCTCATCATTAATGTTTCTATCTTTCTGCTCCTCTCTCTTCTCTCTCTGAAATTAATAAAAACATATATTTTTAAAAAAGAAAGAAGATTTAGAGAAAAAGATGGCGGCAGGTCAGAAGGATGCGTAATCATTTGTGTCCCGGGGTAGACAGGGTGAGCAGCTGAGGGTCGCGGGGGGAGTGTTTGTTGGCGAGTGGGGGGACAGCAGGGCTTTGGGAGAAGGAGGGGGACTGCCAGATTAGCCACCCTTAACGGAGCGGCTCCGTGCGGCTGGGTTCTCTCCCGGAGCCTGGCTCAGAGGCGGCTGCGCCATCTTAAAGGGGAAGAGCCTAAAAAGTTTACAGTTGCGGTACCCACTGGGCGTCTGAGACTCCCACCTCCTCCCCAACATCGATTCCTAGTTGGTGAAGAAGCGGACTCCGAGGAAACCTGTGCTCAGCCACGGAAAGGTCAGGTTTCTCCGGGGTTAAGGGAGCTGGTAACACAGGGATATTCGTGTCTGGCGAAAAAAAGAGGAAAACCCGCGGCTGTTGGAGCCGGCAAACGTGGAAGAGGGTCCTCTGAGCTGGTGACAGGAGGGGGGATACATAGAGGGCGACACATTTGGACCTGAAGGAGAGGGCCAGCCTGGCAGTTTTGGGAGGGAGCGGGCTGCCAAACCCAAGGGGAGAAAGGGTTTCGCGCAAACATACCAGCAGGACCTGAGTTCCCGCACCTGCGTTGGTCCTCTCTAAATCCAAATTTCTCAGCGCTGAACGAGGAACGGGGGATCCCCTGGTGGGGGATAACCTGGGAGACCACAGAGGTGAGCTGTTTTTCTGACGCTGGGGATCAGAACAGGTCCTCACAATTAAGAGAGGCAACTCTGGGGTAGCCTATTTCCACAAATCAGTAGTAAATACCATAGACATAGCGGGATTTTTAGACCAGGCTAGAGAGGACCAATAGACCCGGAGGTCAATTCAGAAACACTGCCACCTAGGGGCTGAATCATAAATTGTCTCTTGTGTAACACAAATTAAGGAATCAATTTTATTTCTACTATTTAAATTTTTAAGTGCCATTTTATTCCATCTTTATTCTACTCAGAGATTAGTGATATATAGTCTTTTTTCATCTACCCTTTAGTATCTCTTTAACCTACTTCAACTTCCCCCTTATGCCAGCACTTTCTTGCTAACCTTTCCTTAGTTAGTGTCTTATTCCCCTTACACTTTTTCTGGTTTAGATTTTCCTTATTCTCTCTTTTTAGCCCCTGTTAAAATTTCACCCCACTTTAATATCCAATCTCCAACCACCTGCTCCAAGTCCATACACATCTAATGCTTCTCCGACTTCACTATCCTAAAATGTTTTTCTCTCGGTCCTGCTGATGTTGTTTATATTTTATGCATATTTGTGAGATTGGTTTGGTTATTCTTTCCTTTTAATTTGTTGTGTGGGGCGGGAGTTGGCATTGTTTTGTGTATTGGTGATGTTTACATTGTTTTTTGATAGATTTAAGCTTCTGTGTTCCCTAACCTCCCTTGATATTAGTTGTTGTATGTAGTTTCTATCAGTCTCCAGGTACTCGTTGCTGGCTTTTGCTGGGATTAGTGGCGGTCCTCTGGGAGGTCCCAACCCATATTTATAGTTTACTTCCTTTTCCTTTCTTTTTACTCCTTCCCCTTTTCCCAACTTTATTTTGGCATTCCCCTTTTTTCTTTCTTTCTTCCTTCCTTTCTTTCTTTCTTTCTTTATTTTGTGTGTGCGAGTGTGTTTGATCTTACTCTCTCTTACCGCACCTATCACCTAATTTACCTTCCTCTGGAAATCACTTTTAATTTGGAGTTACCAATACTGTGAATACATTCTTCTTCTGTGCCTGGTGTGCTGCACCTGGTTGTGGTGTAGTCTGAGCCTTTAAATAAACACAGGAGAGTGAGAACTACATAACAAGACACACAGAGAAGAAAGACTATGGGGAGACAAAGAAATAGCCCACCAATGAAAGAAAAGCAAGCCTCACCAGAAAAAGAGGTAACCGAAATGGAAGCAAACAACCTGTCAGAGAGAGAGTTCAGAGAAATGGTCATAGGGTGGATGAAGAGAACAGAAGCCAATACAAGTAAGAACCATGAGGAATTGAAGAGGAATCAAGAGGAAATGAAGAAGAGCCAGGAAGAAATGAAGAAGAACTATGAAGAAATGAAGAAGAATTATGAAGAAATGAAGAAGACCCAAGAAGAAATGAAAAGTGACATTGCTGAGGTAAAGAACTCCATAGAAAGTATCAGGAGTAGACTAGATGAAGCAGAGGACCGTATCAGTGAGCTGGAAGACAAGGTAGGGAAAAACACCCAAGTAGAGCAGCTTCTAGAAAAAAAAATTAAAAAGCAGGAGGAGAGCCTAAGGGAACTTTGGGACAATGTGAAACAAAACAATATACGTATAATAGGGCTTCCAGAGGGACAGGAAACTGAGCAAGGAATAGAAAACCTGTTGGAAGAAATAATGACAGAAAACTTCCCTGATATAGGAAAGAAAAAACCCACAGAAATCCAAGAAGCTCACAGAGTTCCAAGCAAAATTAAACCCCAAAAGACTTACACCAAGGCATGTTATAATTAAATTGGCAAACATCAACGACAAAGTGAGAATCCTAAAAGCTGCCAGAGACAGACAGAAAGTCACCTACAAAGGAACCCCCATCAGATTAGCAAGTGATTTCTCAACAGAAACTTATCAGGGCCAGAAGGGATTGGAATGAAATATACAAAGTTATGCAAAGAAAGGGTCTGAATCCTAGAATACTGTACCCAGCAAGGCTATCAATAAAATTGAAGGTCAAATCAGGAGCTTCACAGACAAAAAAGGTCTAAGGGAATACATTACACCAAACCAGCAATGCAAGAAATGCTAAAGGGTCTGCTGTGAAAAGCAATAGGAAGCCATGAAAGAACATAGGGGCAAAGAACAAAATGGCTACAAATAACTATCTATCAATAATTACCTTAAATGTAAATGGTTTAAATGCTCCAATCAAAAGACATAGGGTAGTTGATTGGATAAGAAAACACGACCCATATATCTGCTGTCTACAAGAAACCCACCTCCAAAAAAAAGATGCACACAGACTGAGGGTGAAAGGATGAAAAAGGTTCTTCAGGCGAATGGAAATGGAAAAAAAGCTGGGGTAGCAATACTTATATCCGACAAATTAGATCTCAAAGTGAAGGATGTAACAAGAGATAAAGAAGGCCACTACATAATACTAAAGGGAGCAATCCAACAAGAAGAAATAACTCTGGTAAACATATATGCACCCAATATAGGAGCACCCAAATACATACTAAAACTCCTAGAGGATATCAAGGAGAGATAGACAGCAATACTATCATAGTAGGAGATTTTATACCCACTAGCAACATCGGACAAATCCTCTAAACAAAAATTAGTAAAGAAACACCAATCCTCAAGGAATCACTAGACCAGAAGGAATTAATTGACATCTTCAGATCATTTCACCCCAAAGCCACAGAATATACATTCTTTTCAAGTGCCCATGGGTCATTCTCAAAGATAGACCATGTGTTGGGTCATAGACAAAGTCTGTCCAAATTCAAGAAGATAGAAATCATATCAAACACATTCTCGATCACAAGGGCATAAAGCTGGAAATCAACTACAATAGAAACAACCAAGAATCAAACACATGGAGACTAAACAGCATGCTATTAAACTATGACGGGGTTACTATGGAGATCAAGGAAGAGATTGAAAACATCATGGAATCAAATGACAACACAGCACAACAATCCAAAATCTATGGGACACAGTGAAAGCAGTTCTGAGAGGGAAGTTCATATCTCTACAATCCTACTGCAAAAAACTAGAAACTGCGGCAATAAATTATCTAACCCAACAACTCAAAGAGTTAGAAAAGAAAGCAACAAGAAAAGCCCAGTGTAAGCAGAAGGGAAGGAAATAGTAAAGATCAGAGCAGAAATAAATGACATAGAGACCAAAGCAACAATAGAGAAGATCAACAAAACCAAAAGCTGGTTATTTGAAAGATTAAACAAGATTGATTAACCTCTAGCCAGACTCACCAAGAAGCAAAGAGAGAGGACCCTAATAAATTAAATCAGAAATGAAAGAGGTGAAATAACAACAGACCCCATTGAAATACAAAAGGATTGTTAAAATTACTATGAACAACTCTACTCCAAAAAACTGGACAATCTGGAGGAAATGGATATATTTCTGGAAAAATATAACCTCCCAAAACTCAATCAGGAAGAATTAAACAACTCAATAGACCAATAACTGTGGAAGAAATGGAAGCAGTCATCATAAAGCTTCCGGCAAACAAAAGGCCCAGGGCCAGACGGCTTCACAGGGGAGTTTTACCAAACATTCAATGAAGAACTAAAACCTTTACTCCTCAGACTATTCCAGAAACTTCAAGAGGATGGAACACTTCCAAACTCCTTCTATGAAGCTAACATCACCCTAATACCAAAACCAGATAAAGACTACACAATGAAAGAGAATTACAGGCCAATATCCCTCATGAATATAGATGCCAAAATCCTCAATAAAATTCTAGCAAATCGATCCAGCAGTACATCAGAAAGATCATACACCATGACCAAGTAGGATTAATCCCAGGAATTGCAAGGATGGTATAATATCCGCAAATCAATAATGTGATACATCACATTAACAAATTGAGAGATAAAAATCACATAGTCATATCAATTGATGCAGAAAAAGCATTTGACAAAATCCAACAACCCTTTTCTTGATAAAAACTCTCAACAAGGTAGGAATAGAAGGATCATACCTCAACATAATAAAAGCCATATATGATAAAACCCACAGCAAAATCATACTCAATGGGCAAAAACTACAACCATTTCCTTAAGAACAGGAACAAGACAGGGCTGCCCACTCTCACCACTCCTATCAACATAGGTACTGGAAGTATTAGCCATTGCAATTAGACAAGAAGAAGAAATAAAAGGCATCCAAATTGGAAAAGAAGAAGTTAAGCTATCCTTATTTGCAGATGACATGATATTGTACATAAAAAAACCCCGAAAAGACTCCATAAAAAAGATAATTGACTTAATAAATGAGTTCAGCAATGTAGCAGGCTACAAAATCAATGCCAAGAAACCTATGGCATTCCTATACACCAAGTGTGAACTTACAGAAAGGTGAGACTAAAAAAGCAATTCCATTTACCATCACACCAGAAAATTAAGATACCTAGGAATAAACCTTAACTAAGGAGGTAAAAGACCTATTCGCAGAAAACTACAGGACGCTAAAAAAAGAGATAGAGGAAGATGTAAACAGATGGAAGAACATACTATGTTCATGGATTGGGAGAACCAACATAATTAAAATGTCCATACTACCCAAGCAATCTACAAATTTAATGCACTCCCATTAAATTACCAATGGCATACTTCACAGACCTAGAAAGAACTCTCCAAAAATTCATCTGGAATAAAAAAAGGCCCCGGATAGCCACAGCAATTCCTGAGAAAGAAGCACAAAGTCGGTGGATTTCCATACAGATTTCAAGCTGTATACAAAGCTACTGTCTCAAAACAGCCTGGTTCTGGCACAAGAACAGACATTATAGATCAATGGAATAGAATAGAGATCCAGATATCAACCCCAAACCACTATGCTCAATTAATATTTGACAAAGGATGTATGAACATAAAATTGCATCAAGATAGTCTCTTCAATAAATGGTGTGGGAAAAATTGGGTAGATACATGCAACAAAATTGAAAACTAGACCACACAACTTACACCATACACAAAAATAAACTCCAAATGGATACAGGACTTAAACGTAAGACAGGAAACCATAAAACATTAGAGGAAGCTACAGGAAATAAAATCTCAGACATATGCCAAAAGAACTTCTTTGATGATACTGCTCCTAGGGGAATGGAAGCTAAAGACAGAATAAACAAATGGGACTACATCAAAATAAAAAGCTTTTGCACAGCTAAAGAAACCATCAACAAAACAGCAAGAAAACCACTGTATGGGAGAACATATTTGCAAATGTTGTCAGTGATAAAGATTTAATCTCAAGCATCTATAGGCAACTCACACAACTCAATAAAGGAAGACAAATTGACCCAATAAAAAAAAAATGGGCAACAGACCCTAAATAGAACCTTTTCTAAAGAAGACAAAAGAAGGCCCAGAGACATATGAAAACTTGCTCAAAGTCACTAATTATCCGAGAGAGTGCAAATCAAAACGACTATGCGGTACCATCTCACACCTGTCAGAATGGCTTACATCAACAAATCAACAAACGACAAGTGCTGGCGAGGACTGCGGAGAAAAAGGAACTCTCGTGCACTGCTGGTGGGATTGTAGAGTAGGCAGCCACTGTGGAGAACAGTATGGAGTTTCCTCAAAAAACTAAAAATGGAGCTCCCATTCGACCCAGTGATCCCACTTCTAGGAATATACCCAAGAAACTAGAAAGGCGAATTAGAAAGGATATATGTACCCCTATGTTTATAGCAGCACAATTTATCTAGCTAAGACTTGGAAACAGCCTAAGTGCCATCAGCAGATGAGTGGATTAAAAAACTAGGGTACATTACACATTGGAATACTACGCTGCGGTAAAAAAGAAAGAGCTCCTACCATTTGTAACAACATGGATGGAATAGAGAGCATTATACTAAGTGAAATTAGCCAGGCCAGAGATAGACAAATATCACATGATCTCACTCATTTGAGGATATAATGAATGACACAGACTGATGAACAAGAATGGATCAGAGACTCGAGAAAAGTCCATTAAAAATGTCAAACCTCAGGGTAGTGGCAGGTGGTGGGAGTAAGGGAAAAGTCAATATATTTGAAGCTTGAACTAAGGTAAGTGATTTGTGTTTTTACATCCTGCCAAAGTTTATATAATGTTATAAAAAAAATTGGCAGCTAGTTTGAGATTGAATTAACAGGCCTAGAGCATGTCATCTCTTATGGGCACCAGTTCTTAGGCTAGGCCCTCCTTAACCTCCCGTGACACCACAATACCCTTACATGATATTATTCTACAATGTCATTATAATATTTGATATTTGACAACAGCATATTATACAATTTATCCAAATAAACTTACAAACTAATTCTTGAATGTTGGGCAGCAACTTAAAAAAGGATAGGAAATCCCTTTCAGAGGGATTAAGGCACTGGGAAGGCATCCGAGCATTCTATATTGGCCCCTCTGGCCCTTTTGCCAAGAGGGACCTCTTTCTTATCATCCAACTACACACAGCTGAAGCGTGAACTTTCAGTTCAAGCTGTGGCTGAAGCCCTCTGGGCAGTTGGCACCATGGATCTGTCTCTCGACCAGTGGCGTGAGCTGGGCCCCTTCTGGAGAAGAAACTGGGTCACCCCGAGATATGTGATCAGTACCGGACCCCGCCAGCAGGCGAGGGGACCCCATTGGCAGGTGCTGGACGTGGAGGCCACGGGGGCATAGACTACAAATGTAACAGGACTGACCTCACATCACCCTGTTTGGCCCGGAGGATTGGCTGGTTAGCAGAGACGGTAACGATTCCTCAGGGAGGAACAACCAAAGACAGGCACAGTCGCAGAGGGGTCCAACAGGAGAGAACAAAAAGATCAACAGAGGTGGGGCTACAGACCCTCATCCACAACCTTGCAGGGGCTTGAATTTCGACCCCTCCTGAGGGAGGTCTCCTACCCCCATGGCTGCTTCGCCTCCCACACACACACTCAACCGGGACCCAGGTGGCAGACAGAGACCTCAGCCAACATATCTGCCTATAATCTAAATTAATTTATTACAAGGCTGAGGACCTACTCAAAAATGCAAATATTCCTTTTCACAAGTATTTCTGGGTAAACTAAGATTTCTGCTTGAGTATTAAAATTGACAGTAAAATAGTAATCAAGGTTTCAGATTAATTTAAATTGGCCAAGTGAAATAAGTGAATACTCAAGAATATCTAACTGTACTGGACAAAAAGCTTTTCCTAAAACATTAACTAAATATCTATTAGTAGTTCATCTCACTGCAAAATTGCTAACATCCAAAGAACCTAAAGTAGTAATAGTTTGTAATGCAAAAATTAAAATTTAAAATTACCAAGACTGCAAGATATAATTTCCAAAAGCCCCTATTAACCAAAAAAGGGGGGGGGTGGGGGACAGTGAGGTAATAACATGTAAGGAAAAATATCCTATAAGTAAAATACATGTAGAAAATTCTTACTCCAGAAAAGAAAATTCAATTTGTAAAACCAGCTGCAGGACACCCATAAAAAAAAAAACTCACACATGGTGTCAAAAAAAATAAGCCAAAGGAAAATCATTTAGGCAAAAATAAAAAGAATCCCAAGGTCTAATTTGCAGAGAGGATCCTTTGTTAACCTTTGGTCGAGAATGTGTTTTGTGTGCTTGCGGAGAACAACTCCAAGACCATGTGGGTTCCTGCGACAGTGAGGAACTGATGGGCCTGTTCCATCCACGAGGACGGTCCAGAGATGGCGGACGCTGACGACACCTTGGCATGCTGCAGTCGGCAGCGTGTGTGGCTGCAGGCGGCCCAGAACATACCAGAGAGGATGGATCTTGCATTGCCCCACGATGTGTCCGCCATCTGGATACCATTGCTGACATGTACACATGAAGAACTATTTGGACATTGAAACTGGGACTCAGAACAGTTGGACATTGAAATTGACACTCAAACTTTTTTTGCTCTTATACGTTTGTTTTCAGATGCAGAGGCAAGATATTTTGAAGAAAAGAAACAGGGAGAGTGATTGATATAGAGCAGGGTGGCCTCGTGTCAAGCTACAGGGGGAAGGCTGGAGTGGAGGGGAGGCAGATGCTGGGGGAGATCAACCAAAGGATTTGTATGCATACATATGAGCATAACCAATGAATGGAAGACTCTGGGGTGGGGAGGGAGGCAGGGTGGGGACATGTGCTGGGGGGTAGGGGAGGCTGGGGGAGGGATATTGGGGGAGGAGGAAAACATATGTACTGCTATTAAATATAAGTTATATTGTAAATAAAATTAAAAAAAAATAAAGATCAATTTCCTGTAAAAAAAAAAAGAAAAGATTTAAAAAAATGAAGTCTGCTATTGTTTACTAAAGAAGAAACAGACATGGCCTATATTAAGTAAATGTTTGGAGTCTTCATCACGCATATCTTTAAGTTTTGCTCTCTTAAGGACTAACAACTGTTGAATGCTTATAATATGCCTAAAACATGTTAATAATTTACCTGTAATATTATATAATTTTTAAGTGAATGAAGATTTACAGAATAATTTGAGTAGGCTTTGCTCAACATGGAATGTTTATGACTTAAACTATGGAATTTTGCCCCCAAATTTCTAATTCATAACAGAGTGGGAATTATGAACTTCTTTATAGCCATAATATTTTGTGTACTTGTTTGAACTAGTGAGAAATAGAGATTTCTATTTATTATAGGATTTCTCACTTTTGTTCAAGGAGAATAACCCAAAGTTTTAAAAATATGCCCACTGCCCAGGAATAGGTCTTTATTGAATGAATGAATCAATGCTTTTAAACATAAACCACTTATCTCTATGGTATTAAACACAACTGCTTATGGACATTTAGACACAGAACACACACATAATAACAAAGGATTCGGCAGTTCTACAAGCACTTTTTGGACATTGGTCTGTGTATACCAATGAACTAAGTAATATATACCCAAACATAACTTATTCAAATAAACCTCTGTGATAAATTCTGATTTATACCACATTTATTTTATTTTATTTGCATATTTTGATCACATTATTTCTCATGTATTCAGGATTTTAAAAAATCAAAATGTTATTTTTAGTGTTATTTCAGAAATAAGAAAAAGGAAACAAGCAATAAAAAATCTGCATTCAACATTATTATAGATTATCCAAATTCATATGCTGGAGCCTAGACCCCCATGTATTTGGAGATGAGGCCTTTAAAGAGGTAGTTAAGGTTAAATCAGACACAAGGATGAGACCCTAATCTGTAATGACTGATGTCCTTTTTTTTTCTCTTCCAATCTTTATTTCTTTTTAATAAATCTTTATTGTTCAGATTATTATAATTGTTCTTCTTTTTTCTCCCCATAGCTCCCCTCCACCCGGTTCCCACCCCACTCTCTGCTGGGACACCCCCCCCCCCCACTGTCCTCATCCATAGGTGTATGATTTTTGTCCAGTCTCTTCTCGCAACCCCTATACCCCTTTCCCCCTGAGAATTGTCAGTCCAGTCCCTTTCTATGCCCCTGATTCTATTATATTCACCAGTTTAATATGTTCATCAGATTTTTTATTCACTTGATTTTTATTTTATTATTTTGATAGAAACATAGGTTTATTTCAATAGAGATATGCTGAATACAAAGAACTGAAATAAATGAGTAATTGTTAACATAAAATAATAGAAAATTTAAATAAAAATTAACTTTTTTTCCCATTTTTTATTAATGTGTTACATGTGTACATATCTTCCTATTGCTTCCCCCCCACCCCACTCCCATACATGCCCTCACCCCCAGTGTCTTGCACCATTGGTTATGCTTATATGCATGCATACAAGTTCTTTGGTTGATCTCTTATCTACCCCACCTCTACCTAACCTTCCCGATGTAATTTGACAGTCTGCTTGATGCTTTATTGCCTCTGTATCTATTTTTTGTTCATGAGTTTATAATGTTCTTTATTAGCCATAAATGAGTGAGGTCATGTGGTATTTTTCTTTCATTGACTGGCTTATTTCACTTAGCATAATGTGCTCCAGTTCCATCTACATTGCTGCAAATGGTAAGACTTCCTTCTTTTTTATGGCAGCATAGTATTCCATTGTGTAGATGTACCATAGTTTTCTGATCCAGTCATCTGCTGACGGGAACGTAGGCTATTTCCAAATCTTAGCTATGGTGAATTGTGCTGCTATGAACATAGGGGTGCATATATCCTTACTGATTGGTGTTTCTAGTTGTTAGGATATATTCCTAGGAGTGGGATTACTGGGTCAAATGGGAATTCCATTTTTAGTTTTTTGAGGAAACTGCATACTATTTTCCATAGTGGCTGCACCAGTCTGCATTCCCACCAGAAGTGCATGAAGGTTTCTTTTTCTCCGCATCCTCACCAACACTTTTCGTTTGTTGATTTGTTGATGATAGCCATTCTGACAGGTATTGTCATTTTGATTTGCATCTCTTGGATAATTAGTGACTTTGAGCATGTTTTTATGTGTTTCTTGGCCCTCCTTCTGTTTTCTTTTGAAAAGATTCTATTTAGGTCCGTTGTCCATTTTTTTAATGGGATCATTTGTCTTTCTTTTACTGAGTTGTATAAATTGCCTGTAGATGTAGGAGATTAAACTTTTATCAGTGATAACATTTGCAAATCTGTTCTCCCACACAGTGGGCTTTCTTGTTGTTTTGTTGATGGTTTTTTTTTTCTGTGAAAAAGCTTTTTATTTTGATGTACTTCCATTTGTATATTTTCTCTTTAGCTTCCATTGCCCTAGGAACAGCATCAGTGAAGACGTTCTTTCGGCATATGTCTGAGATTTTACTGCTGTGGATTCCTATGTATTTTTATGGTTTCCCGTCATATGTTTAAGCCCTGTATCTATTTTGAGTTTATTTTTGTGTGTGGTGTAAGTTGGTGGTCTAGTTTCATTTTTTGCATGTATGTGTCCAATTTTCCCAACACCATTTATTGAAGAGACTCTTTTGACTCCATTGTATGTTCATGCCTCCTTTGTCAAATATTAATTGAGCATAGTGGTTTGGGTCGATATCTGGATTCTCTATTCTATTCCATTGGTCTATATGTCTGTTCTTGTGCCAGTATCATGCTGTTTTGACAACAGTGGCTTTGTAATGCAGCTTGATATCTGGTATTGAGATCCCACTTACTTTGTTCTTCTTTCTCAGGATTGCTGTAGCTATTGGGGATCTTTTTTTAAAAATTCCAGATGAATTTTTGGAGAGTTTGTTCTAGGTCTGTGAAATATGCCATTGATATTTTAATGGGAAGTGCATTGAATCTATATATTGCTTTGGGTAGTATGGACATTTTGATGATGTCGATTCTACCAATCCATGAACATGGTATGTTCTTCTATTTGTTTATGTCTTCCTCTATCTCTTTTTTCAGTGTTCTGTAGTTTTCTGCATATAGGTCTTTTACCTCCTTAGTTAAGTTTATTCCTACATATCTTAATTTTTTTTGCTGCAATGGTAAATGGGATTGATTTTTTTAGTCTCTCTTTCTGTAAATTCACTATTGGTGTAAGAAATACCATAGATTTATTGGCGTTAATTTTGTATGTGCTACATGGCCAAATTCATTTAAGTCTATGAGTTTTTTGATGGAGTCTTTTGGGTTTTTTATGTACAATATCATGTCATCTGCAAATAAGGACAGTTTTAGATCTTCTTTTCCAATTTGGATGCCTTTTATCTCTTCTTCTTGTCTAATTACAATAGCTAATACTTCCAGTACTATGTTGAACAGGAGTGGTGAGAGTGGGCATCCCTGTCTTATTCCTATTCATAGGGGAAATGGTTTTAGTTTTTGCCCATTGAGTATGATGTTAGCTGTGGGTTTATCATATATAGCTTTTATAATGTTAAGGTATGATCTTTCTATTCCCAACTTGAGAGTTTATATCAAGAAAGGGTGTTGGATTTTGTCAAATGCTTTTTCTGTATCAATTTATATGACTGTGATTTTTATCTCTCAATTTGTTTGTGTGATGTATCACATTTATTGATTTGTGGATATTGTACCATCCTTTCATCCTTGTATTCCTGGGATAAATCCTACTTGGTCATGGTATATGATGTTTCTGATGTAGTTTTCGATCCAATTTGAAAGAATTTTGTTGAGGATTTTGGCATCTATGTTCATGAGAGATATTGACCTATAATTCTCTTTCATTGTATTGTCTTTATCTTGTTTTGGAATTAGGTTGATGCTGCTTCATAGAGGGAGCTTAGAAGTGTTCCT
Source organism: Antrozous pallidus (assembly GCA_027563665.1). Lineage (NCBI taxonomy): Eukaryota > Metazoa > Chordata > Mammalia > Chiroptera > Vespertilionidae > Antrozous > Antrozous pallidus. Next base: position 12,048,191 of record CM050523.1, on the reverse strand, counting down.
TCTTCTTGAATTTTTTAGAATATTCTGAAGAGGATAGCTTTTAATTCTTCCTTGAATGTTTGATAAAACTCCCCTGTGAAGCCATCTGGCCCAGGGCTTTTGTTTGCTGAAAGCTTTTTGATGACTGCTTCAATTTCTTCCACAGTCACTGGCCTATTGAGATGTTTAGATTCTTCCTGATTGAGTTTGGGAAAGTTATATTTTTCTAGGAAATATCCATTTCCTCCAGGTTGTCCAGTTTATTAGAATAGTTGTTCATAGTATTTTTAAACTATCCTTTGGTGGGGTCTCTTGTTATATCACCTCTTTCACTTCTGATTTTGTTTATTTGGGTCCTCTCTCTTTGCTTCTTGGTGAGCCTGGTTAGAGGTTCATCAATCTTTATTTATCCTTTCAAAATACCACCTCTTGGTTTTGTTGATCTTTTTTATTGTTTCTTTGGTCTCTATGTTGTTTATATCCACTCTGATCTTTATTATTTCCCTCCTTCTGCTTACACTGGGCTTTTCTTGTTGCTCTCTTTCTAACTCTTTGAGTTGTAGGGTTAGATAATTTATTACTATTGTTTCTCATTTTGTGTGTGTGTGTGTGTGTGTGTGTGGTAGGCTTGTGGAACTATGAACTTCCCTCTCAAAACTGCTTTCACTGGGTTCCATAGATTTTGGATTGTTGTGTTTTCATTGTCATTTGTTTCCATGATGTTTTTTTATTTCTTCCTTAATATCTCTGGTAACCCAGTCATTGTTTAATAGCATGTTGTTTAGTCTCCATGTGTTTGATTTCTTTGGATTGTTTTTATTGTAGTTGATTTCCAGTTGTATGCCACTGTGATCTGAGAATATGCTTGATATGATTTCTATTTCTTGAATTTGAAGAGACTTTGCCTAAGACCCAACATATGGTCTATCTTTGAAAATGACCCATGTGCACTTGAGAAGAATGTATATTCTGTGGCTTTGGGATGAACTGTTCTTAAGATGTCAATTAATTCCATCTGGTCTAGTGAGTCATTTAGGATTGATGTTTCTTGCTGATTTTTTGTTTAGTGGATTTGTATAATGGTGATAGTGGTATATTGAAGTCTCCTGCTATGATTGTATTGCTGTCAATCTCTCCCTTGATATCCTCCAGGAGGTTTTTTAAATGTATTTGGGTGCTCCTGTATTGGGGGCATATATGTTTATCAAAGTTATTTCTTCTTGTTGAATTGCTCCCCTTAGTATTATGTAGTGCCCTTCCTTAGCTCTTGTTATGTCCTTCACTTTGAGATCTAATTTGTCAGACATAAGTATTGTTACCCCAGCTTTTTTAAGTTTCTATTTGCCTAAAAAACCTTTTTCCATCCCTTTACCCTTAGCCTGTGGAGGACAAAGTACCTATCAATAACTTTGTGTGTCTTTTTTTCTGAGGTGGGTTTCTTGTAGAGAGCAGATATGCGGGTTGTGTTTTCTTATTCATTCAGTTACCCTATGTCTTTTGATTGGGGCATTTAATCCATTTACATTTAAAGTTATTATTGATAGGTACTTATTTGTTGCCATTTTTATTCTTTACCTCTGTTTTCCTTCTTCACTTCCCATTTCCTTTTTTTTTTTTTTTTTTACAGCAGATACTTTAGCATTTCTTGCATTGCTTGTTTGGTGGTAATAAATTCCTTTAGTTCTTTTTTGTCTGTGAAGCTCCTGATACCACCTTCAATTTTGATTGATAGCCTTGCTGGGTATAGTATTCTTGGATTGTGACCTTTCTTTTGTATGATTTTTGTATATGTCATTCCATTCCCTTCTGGCCTGATGAGTTTCTGTTGAGAAATCAGTCGCTAGTCTGATAGGGGTTCCTTTATATGTAACTCTCTGTCTCTCTCTGGCCACTTTTAAGATTCTTATTTTGTCATTGGTGTTTGTGAATTTAATTATAATGTGCCTTGGCATCAGTCTTTTGGAGTTCATTTTGCTTGGGACTCTGTGAGCTTCTTGGATTTGTGTGGTTTTTTTCTTTTCTATATCAGGAAAATTTTCTGTCATTATTTCTTCGAACAGGTTTTCTATTCCTTGCCCAGTTTCCTCTCCTTCTGGAATCCTTATTATGTGGATGTTATTTTGTTTCATGTTGTCTCAAAGTTCCCTTAGGCTCTTCTCCTGCTTTAAAAATTCCCCTCCCCCCCACGCCCCCAGAAACTGCTCTACTTTGGTATTTTTTCCTACCTTGGATTCGAGCTCACTGATGTGTTCCTCTGCTTCTTCTAGTCTGCTCTTGATGCTTTCTAGTGAGTTCTTTACAGCAGCAATGTCATTTTTCATTTCTTCTTGGTTCTTCATTTCCTCTTGGTTCTTACTTACATTGTCGAATTTGTCTTCAATTCTTTTCAGCCACCTTATGACTATTTCTTTGAATTCTTTCTTTGGCAGGTTGCTTGCCTCCATTTAATTTTTTAATTTTTATTTATTTTATTTTATTTTTTATTTTTTATTTTTTAAAAATCTTTATTGTTCAGTTTATTAATTACATTGTTTCCCCTTTTTATCCCCTTATAGCTCCCCTCCACCCTGTACCTATCCCAACCTCCACCCTCACCTCCCCCTCCCCACCCTGTCCTCTCCCATTGATTGCTAGATTTTTGTCCAGTCGCTTGCTGCACTTTCCACAACCCTTTTCTCCCCAAGAATTGTCAGTCCATTCCCTCACTATGTCCATGTCTCTGTTAATTCACCAGTCTACTCCTGTTCAACAGCCTATCAATTCACTTGATTTTTTATGTTCATTTGTTGATAGATGTGTATTTGTTGTTCATAATTTTCATCTTTACCTTTTTCTTCTTCCTCTTCTTAAAGAATATCTTTCAGCTTTCATATAATGTTTGGTTTGGTGGTGATGAACTCCTTTAGCTTTTTCTTATCTGCGAAGCACTTCATCTGACCTTCAATTCTGAATGATAGCTTTGCTGGATAGAGTAATCTTGGTTGTAGATTCTTGCTGTTCATCACTTGAATATTTCTTGGCCACCTCCGTCTGGTCTGCATTGTTTCTGTTGAGAAATCCGCTGATAATCGTATGGGTACTCCCTTATAGGTATCCAACTGTTTCTCTCTTGCTGCTTTTTATTATTCTCTCTTTGTCTTTTGCTCTTGGCATTTTAATTATGATGTGCCTTGGTGTGGTCCTCTTAGGGTTCCTATATATTGGGGTTCGGTGCACCTTCTTGGACTCCTAAGTCAATTTCTTTCACCAGGTGTGGGAAGTTTTCAGTCACTATTTCTTCAAATAGGTTTTCATTGTCTTGGCCTCTCTCTTTTTCTGGCACCCCTATAATTCGGATGTTGGTATGCTTGAGGTTGTCCCAGAGGCCCCTTACACTATCTTCAATTTTTTGGATTCTTTTGGTTTCTTGCTTTTTCAGCTGAGTGGATTTTACCTCTTTGTATTTCAAATCTTTAACTTGGTTCTTGGGGTGCTCCAGAGCACTTTTAGGTCTTTGTATAATATTTTTTGTTTCAGTCATTGTATGCTTAATTTCTGGTTGGTCCTTTTTCATATCCTTGAGAGTCTCCTTTATATCCTTGAGAGTCTCATTCCTTTCCTTGTAGGATTCATTCATTTCGACGTTGGTCTTGATTATTTCCTTGCAAGTCTCATTTATATCCTTGAGGGTTCTTGATCATTTCCTTGTAGGACTCATTCATTTCCTTTGTGGTCTTGCTTATTTCCATATAGGGCCTCGACCTTTTGTTGAGCCTCTGAAAAACCTATAACCGTGGTTTTGAATTCCATGTCCAGTCGTTTTTTTCCCTCCATTTCTTTCACATCTGATTTCTTTCCATGTCGCTGCATGGTGGCTGCTTCCCTGAGTTGGTCAATTAGCTTTGTGTGGGTAGACTTTCTTACTAGGGACAGTGGCTCAGCCTCCCAGTTACCTGAGGTGGTTATGGGCTGCCACAGTCTTGCTGAAGTTAAGCTCAGTTAATCGTTGTTAGCACTTGGAGGGTTGGACCTCCAGGCCAATTGTCTGTGAAGCTCAGCTGTGCTCAGGTTGGAGGGGCGGAGTCCGGGCCAAGCAGACAGCGTTAGCTCCGCCCTATGCAGCCCCAGGGGCTCTGTGCCGGGGGCAATGGCTGCCAGCACCTCTGAGAGAGAGCCGCTGCCGAGATTTCCACCGGCTGCCGGGGAATTAAGACTGTCCCAATGACTTTGCATGAGCAATGTCTCCCCAGGGTCGGTAAAACAAGCAGACTGACAGTTTTTCCGAATTAGAGACAAGTCGCAGAGCGCTCTCTGCGCCGTCACGCAGCTGAGCTGTTCGCACAAGCTGCCTATTCCACAAGCCGGGAGACCCGGGCAGCACCCCGAGCGTCGGCGTGCCCTCCCATCTGTACAGTTTTCACCCTGGTATGATAGTGGGTTCCCTGGACTTCGCCCAGAGCTGGAGAATCGTCAGTGAGGACGTCGTGGTCTCCAGCCGTTCGAGAAATGGCCCTTTTCAGCCAGCACCGCCCTCTCTGCAGCGCGCACTCCAAACCTCTCTCCGTGCGAATCTTCAACGCTGTTCGCCCGCTGACTCCTCCGAGTCAACAGTGTCTTATCTTCACTTTTATTTGTGGAATTTTCACCTCGGCGAGGTCTGATGATTCTGGAAGGTGTTTGTTCTTTCGTTAAGTGTAGTATTTAAAATTTGCTGATTATGACAGCAAGATAGGTGTTTTACCTTTGCCGCTATCTTAGTTCTCCCGACAAGTCGCCTCCATTTAATTTACTTTTTTTTCTGGTGATGCCTGCTTTTCTTTCATATGTGGGCTGTTTCTTTCCTCCCCATGGTCTCTTCTCCGAGTGTCTGAACATGTAGTTCTCTCTCTCCTGCAGTAAATTAACAGCACAAAATACAACACAACCAGAGAACTAAGATGGCGGCAAAGGTGAAACACCTATCTTGCCGTCATAATCAGCAATTTTAATACTACAACTTAACGAAGGAACAAACACCTTCCAGAATCACCAGAACGCTTGCCGAGTGAAAATTCCACAAATAAAAGTAAAGATAAGACACTGTGACCCGGAGAGCAGCGGCGAACAGCGTTGAAAGATTCGCGCGCAGAGAGAGGTTTGGAGTGCGCACCGCGGAGAGGGCGGGCGGCTGAAATCCGGCCAGTTTTCTCGAACGGGGAGACAGGGGCATCCCACTGGACAGATTCTCCAGCTCTGGGCGAAGTCCAGAGAACCCACTATCACACGGGGTGAAAACTGGACAGTGGGAGGGCACGCTGAAGCTCGGGTGCTGCTGGGTCTGCCGGCTTGTGGAGAAGGCAGCTCTCGCGCGAACAGCTGGGCTGCGTGACGGCGCAGAGAGTACACCGCGACTTGTCTCTCATTCGGAAAACCTTCAGTCTGCTTTGTTTTACGACCCTGGGTGAGACATTGCGCATGCAAAGTCATTTGGGGACAGTCTGAATTCCCCGGCAGCCTGTGGAGCTCCACAGCGGCTCTCTCTCGAGGTGCTGGCAGCCATTGCCCCCCGGCACAGAGCCCCTGGGGCTGCATAGGGCGGAGCTAACGCTGTCTGCTTGGCCCGGAGACTCCGCCCATCCAACTTGAGCACAGCTGAGCTTCACAGACAATTGGCCTGGAGGTCAAACCCTCCTAGGGCTAACAACAAAAAGCTGGGTTTAAATTCAAAAACACTGAATACAACCCATAAAGGATTGCAGTAAGAGTACCCACCTCAGGTAACTGGGGAGACTGAGCCACTGTCCCTTTGAGGATAGCCACCACAATAAAGCAGCCACTATGCAGAGACATGGAAAGTAATCAGGTGTGAAAGAAATGGAAGGAGGAAAAGACCGACAAGACATAGAGTTCAAACCACGGTTATAAGGCTTTTCAAGAGGCTCCCTACAAAAGGCCGATCAACTTAATGAGAATTACCAGGAAATAAACAAGACCAACCAGGAAATAAACCAAGACCCAACCAGCAAATGAATGAGATTTACAAGGAGATGAATGATACTTCAAAGAATGAATGAGACCCTCGGGGAAATGTACAAGACCTCTGAGGATACGAACCAGACCCTCACAGATCAAAAAAAAAAAGGACCAACTAGAAATCAAGCCTTACACAGACTGAAATAAAAAATATTACACAAAGTCCTAAAAGCAGTCCAGAGGGCCACAAGAACCAAGTCAAAGATTGAAATACAAAGAAGCAAAATCCACTCAGCTGGAAAACGCAAGAAACAAAAAGAATTCAGATAATGAAGATTGCATAAGGGCCTCTGGGACAACATCAAGCAAGCCAACATCCGAAATTATTGGGGTGCCAAATAAAAGAGAGAGAGCAAGTTAATGAAAACTACTTGAAGAAATAGTGACTGAAAACTTTCCCCACCTGGTGAAAGAAACTGACTTAAAAGCCCAAGAAGTACACAGAAACCCCAAAATATAGGAATATAAAGAGGACCAACCAAGACATATCATAATTAAAATGCCAAGAGCAAAAGATAAAGAGAGAATATTAAAAGCAGCAAGAGAAAAACAGTTGGTTACCTACAGGGGAACACCCATACGATGTCAGCGGATTTCTCAACAGAAACGATGCAGGCCAGACGCGAAGTGGCAAAGAAATATTCAAAATAATTGAAGAGAAAGAATCTACACCAAGATTACTCTATCCAGCAAAGCTATCATTCAGAATTGAGGATCACATAAAGTGCTTCGCAGATAAGAAAAAGCTAAAGGAGTTCATCATCACCAAAACAGTATTATATGAAATGCTGAAAGATATTCTTTAAGGAGAGGAAGAAGAAAAAGGTAAAAATATAAATTATGAACAACAAATACACATCTATCAACAAATGAACATAAAAATCAAGTGAACTGATAGGCTGATGAACAAGATAAACTGGTGACTATAACAGAAACATGGACATAGAGAGGGAATGGACTGACAATTCTTGGGGAGAAAAGTGTTGTTGGAAGTACAGCAAGAGATTGGACAAAAATCTTGCAACAATGGGAGAGGACATTGGGGAGGGGGAGGTGAGGGCGGAGGGTGGGATAGGTACAGGGTGGAGGGAAGATATAGGGGGATAAAAAAGGGGAAACAATTTAATTAATAAACTGAACAATAAAAAAAACAAAAAAAATACAACACAACCAGTTACAACACACAAGGCACTGAACATAAATGTATTCACAATATTAATAACCACAAATAAAGGTGACCATGAGAAAGAGGCAAATTAGCTGATAGGAATGAAAGAAGAAAAGAGAAAAGAAAAAAATAGTGCCAAAATGAAATTGGGAGAAGGAAAGAAAAGTAAGAGAAAAAAGAAAGAGAGTAACAAAGAGAAGGGGGACAAGCTATATATATGGGGAGAAAACTCCAATAGAACAGCCACTAATCCCAACAAATGCCATCAACAAGTACCTGAAGATTAATACAAACTACAAAGAACAACTAATATCAAGCAAGGTGAGGGAAAACAGAAGCAAAAAAAAACAAACAAAAACAAACAAACAAAAAGAATAAATAAAACAATATCAGAAAAAACCCATAAAAATCAATATAATAACAATTCAAGCAAACAACAACACAAGGACAGAGAGAAAAACAATTTCTTGGCTAGTGAAGGCAGAGAAGAGAGAGATGAGTATGGACTTGGAGCAGGGGATTGGAATTTAGATATATAAGTAGGGTGAAAGTTAAACAAAAGAATAAGGAAAATCTAAAGTAGGAAAAGGGTAAGAGAAACAGGACAACAAAAGGGGAAAAGTTAGGAAGAGAGTGATGGTGTAAAGGTAGAGTTGAGATAGAGTAAAATGATGCTAAAGGAAAGGTGAACATAGAATGTAGAACATTAATCTCAAAGTAAAATAAAACGACACTTTTTAAATAAAAAGGTAAAATAGTAGTAGTAATAATAGTGATTGAAAATAAAAATGTAATAATTAAAAAGGTAAAATCAAGTGAGGAAAAAAATTAGTTTCTCAATTAAAAGATGAAAAAAATAAAAAAAATAGGATGTGCAGTAATGGTCATTCACTTCCTTTATTGTTCTGTTTGGCACGCCTGTTTCCCAGTCAAGACTGTATTGTAGTTCCCTGCATTCCTCAGTGTTGTAAGCCAGTCCTTATTTTGAAGCAGACAGTGTGTCTTAATTTCTTTATTCCTTTATTTGTGATTACACAAGAGTCAATTTGTGATTCAGCCACAGGGTGGCAGTGTTTCTGGAATGGCCTCTGAGACTATAGGTCCTCTCTAGTCTGTGCCTAGATCCTGCTTTCCCTGTGGCACTCAATACCGGTTTGTGGGTGTGGGCTGCCCCAGAGCTGGTTCTCTGATGGTCACTCCCCGCTCTGATCCCTAGGTTCCAGAAAAACAACTTTTCCCTGCAGTCTCCTAGGGTGTCTATGTATTGGGTCTAGCAATCAGAAGCAAGGATCTGAAGAGGAAAAAGCGCAAGTGTGCGAACTCTGGAGCTGCGCACAGGTCTGCGAAGTCCTCCTTCCCCTGACCAAGCACCCGGCACACTTTTAATCCTCCCAGGCTGTTCTCCTGCATCAGATCAAAATGGGTTGCTTTTTAGAGATCCCCTTTGTTAGTAGTTCTAAGGACCCCCTTCCACATTCACAGATCATGCCAGCCCCAACAGCCATGGATTTCTCTAGGAACAGACTTCCCCTGGTTCTCCAGCTCCCACAGTGTGTACATTTCTCTGTCCAGCTCGGACCAGAGACCTCACCTATACCAGGCAAAATCCGACTTTTTCGTGGTGGAGTGTAGAGCTCCTCTGAATCCATGTGTTTGCACCAATTGGGGACTGGTGTTCTTGGTTTCCCAGCCGTTCAGTGGATGCCGTAGTTGTAGATTTTCATGGTTCTGATAACATCCACATTCCCCTTCAAGATGGCATGGTCTCCGCATCTGAGCTGGTGGGTTTAGGAGGGAGCCCAGCAGCAGTGGGCTCTGCCCAGTCAGGAGAGTTCTGCCCAGCAGTCCTCCACCTTCTCCTGGAGTATAGCTGACCCTTAACTCACCAATAAATACTCCCCATGCAACCTCAGCTGTTTTTTTCTGTCTGCTCCGGGAAAAGGCTCGGGACACATCCATCTATTCTGCTGCCATTTTTGCCATTTTTTCTGGATCTACTATTCACTTGATTTTTAGATTCACTTGTTGATGATATGTATTTGTTGTTCATAATTTTTATCTTTACCTTTTTCTCCTTCTTCTCTTCTTAAAGAATACCTTTCAGCATCCTACCTAAGAATAAAGAAATCTGTAAATTGACCATATCTCTGCTATGCCCACAGCCAATTAGAGTGAGCATGCAAATTAACCCAACAAAGATGGAGGCTAATTTGCATACACACTTGGGTCCGGGGACCTATTCGGTACCCAGGTCACTCTCAGCTGGTTATTGGAAGGGTGTGTGTGTGGGGAAAGAGGTCAAGCCTGTGATTGGAGGTGCTGGGGGGGGGGGGAACCCTTCCCAAGCCTAAAGCCTGGGGTGGAGGTTTTAGGCTTGGCAAGGGGTCGAGCCTGTGATTGGAGGTGCTCAGGGGAAACCCCTTCCCAAGCCTAAAGCTTGGGGTGGAGGATTTAGATCAGAGGTGTGGGGGTCCCCCTTCCCAAGCCTAAAGCCTGGGGTGGAGGATTAGGCTTGGGCAGGGGCCAAGCCTGGGATCAGAGGGAAGGGGGAAAAAATCAATGGAAACATATCCTCAGGTGAAGATAAAAAGAAAAATAAAAGAAAGAAATGTCATATCCTATGAAAGGCACATCTTGAAAATGTCTAAGAAAGATGTCATTTTTTCATGGTGAAGGGATTAGAGTTCATGCTGATGAAAACATCTTGGCAGCTGCAGCAGTGAGGTGATTGGGCTGGAGCCTTCCCCTGATCAGCCTGGTCACCTCCTGCAAAGGGAGGCCAAACTGCGGCTTAGGTCCACTCCCAATGGGGAGCGGGCTTAAGCCATCAGTAGGACGTTCTCTGAGGGATCCCATTATGTGAGAGGGGGCATGCTGGGCTAAGGGACCCCTCCCCACTGCACGAATTTTGTGCACCGGGCCCCTAGTTTCATATAATACTGGTTTGATGGTGTTGAACTCCTTTAGCTTTTTCTTATCTGTGAAGCTCTTTGTCTGACCTTTAATTCTGAATGATACCTTTGCTGGGTAATCTTGGTTGTAGGTTCTTGCTATTCATCACTTTGAATATTTCTTGCCACTCCCTACTGGCCTGCATAGTTTCTGTCGAGAAATCAGCTGAAAAATCGTATGGGTGCTCCCTTAGAGGTAACTAACTGCTTTTCTCTTGCTGCTTTTAGTATTCTCTCTTTGTCTTTTGCTCTTGGCATTTTAATTATGATGTGTCTTTGGATTCCTTTGGTTTGGGGTTCTCTGCACTTCCTGGACTCATAAGTCTAGTTTTTTCATCAGGTGGGGTAAGTTTTCTGTCATTATTTCTTCAAATAGGTTTTCAGTATGTTACTCTCTCTTCTTCTGGGACTTCCATAATTCTGATGTTGGTACGTTTGAAGTTGTCCCAGAGGCTCCTTACACTATCTTCATATTTTTGGATTCTTTTTTCTTTTCTCTTTTCTGGTTGGGTGTTTTCTGCTTCTTTGTATTTCAAATCTTTGACTTGATTCTTGTGATCCTCTGGTCTGCTGTTTGATCTCTGTATGTATATATATATATATATATATATATATATATTTATATATATATATTTCAGTCAGTGTATGTTTAGTTTCTAGTTGGTCCTTTTTTATATTCTTGAGGGTCTTGTTAAAATTATCGGCCTTTTCTAGCAAATTCTTGAAAAGCCTTCTAACTGTGGTTTTGAACTCTAAATCTAGTTGTTTGCTTTCCTCCATTTCTTTCATTTGTGACCTGTTTATCTCCACATTTTGGCTGCTTCCTTGAGTTGATAGAGTGGCCTTGTGTGGTAGGTGTCCTATAGGGCCCAGTGGCTCAGCCTTTCCAGTTACTTGAGGTGGACACTCTTGGTGCACCCCTTTATGGGCTGTGTGCACAGTCTGTTGTAGTTAAGCCTTGATTGTTTTTGGTATCACTGGGAGGAATTGACATCCAGACCAATTGGCTGTAGGTTCAGCTGTGTCTATGATGGGAGAACTTCTGTGCTGGAGACACCCTTATGAGACAAGGCTTCCTTCAGTGCAGCTTTGGTGCTCACTGTGTCTGCCCCGCATGTGTCTCTTATGGATCTGAGGAGTTGTAATCTGGATGGTCTGACCCCTGGGTATACTGGCTCTTTGATCTCCAAGGAGGTGCTAATTTAGCCTCTGCCTGAGGCCATCCAGCAGGAGCTATGGAAAGATCTGCAGATTCCTTTTCTTTGTTTGGGTTTTGGAGGTGCCCAGATGAGGCCCACATGTGAAGCAATGCAAGCTGATATGGGGCCTTTGGCCTTCTTTTGGATGTTCTGGGTCTCACTGACTCAGCTGCAGTTTGTTTGGTAATTTTAGAATTCAAAGGATCTGGCCATTCATATGCAAAAGCCTCTGCACTCAGCTTGGATAGGATGGAGTCTCAGGGCAGAGCAACTAGCAATGGATTCATAGGGCAGGATCTCAGGGCAGAGCAAACAGCTATGGCTTCCCATAAGCCCTGTCCTAAGAGGCCTCCCGAGTCGCAGTGTCCTGTGGTAATCACTGCAAGCACCTGTGAGACAAAGCTGCTCTTGAGTTTCACCCGCTGCCAGACAGTCCAATTTCTCCCAGTATGAGTCTGGGTCCCCAGAGTCTTGCCTGGAACTGGAGTTCAGAGAGGTCAGGCGCTTTTGTCTCCCTCCCAATTGAGAAAGCCAGCCACGCATTTAGTTGCTAGCCCTCTCCACGTGCGTGCCTCCGTCCCTCTGTCTTCTGCAGCTCCTGTGAGTCTCCTTGTGCTTTTCTCCTTCCTTCTAGTTGTAGAATTTCCACTCAGACAACCTTCCTGTGGTTCTGGATGATGTCCATTTTGTCTGTTAGTTGTAGTTTTGAAATTTTTGTGCAAGGCAGCAGTTTAGGTGTTTACCTATGCCTCCAACATGGTTTCTCCTGGTGTCCTTCTAAGAAAAGGAAGAGATACCAGAATTCTCTTTCTCCATGCACAAAGAGAAAAGACTTGGAGAGGACACAGTGAGAGGGCACTGTCTGAAGGCTAAGTAGAGCAGTCTCACCAGAAACAATCTTGTTTGCACCTTGATCTTGCACTTCCAGACTCCAAACTATCAATAACAACAAATGGGTAATATGCTAATTAGGCTGGATGTCTCCTGATGTCCTTCCTGATGAAGCTGGGGCCAGAGGGAGGCCAGCCCGGGTCCTGATTCCTGGGTGCCTGTGGGAGGTCCAAGGAAGCCAGCCGGGTCCCAGGTGCCTGTAGGCAGCCAGAGGAGGTAAGCCCGGGTCCGGGATGCTGAAAGGAAGCCAGTGCCAGCAGCTGGAGGAAGGAAGGCCTAGTCTTGCATAAATTTTCATGCATTGGGCCTCTAGTGAGAAAATAAATTTCTGTTAATTAAGCCACCTAGCCTGTGCTCCTTCCCTCATTAAATTAGTTTCTATTTTACAAGTTATTGTGATAAAACTCAGCAGGCTTTCAAGGAACTGAACTTTAATCTGTAGGATATAAAAAATGAAATTTCAAAATCAATAAGTTTCAGTGTTCAAAGTATAATTATGTGAGTTCTTGTGGTACCCAATGTTCTTCAAGAACCTCCGGAGGCTAAAGTAAATTATGATAAAGACACAATAATTAATGTTTGAGAGCATCTATCTATGTAGCAGGATTTCATAGAAAGTAGTAATAGGTTTATTTCAGAGGCTGGCTGTCAAATTCCCTAAAAAATTGGTTGGTGGCATAATAGGCCAACCTCACCCATCTGCTAACACTGCTCACACCCACTTGAATACACCCTTTTTGCTATTTAGTTTCAGGGGGTGGGAGAGCCATGTAACTCTGAAGAACCAGGATGTACCAACAAGATCCATGATATGGCAGAACCATGCCTCTGCGTATTTTTAAAAATATATATATATTTATTGATTTTTCACAGAGAGGAAGGGAGAGGGATAGAAAGTCAGAAACATCGATGGGAGAGAAACATCGATCAGCTGCCTCTTGCACACCTCCAACTGGGGATGTGCCCGCAACCAAGGTACATGACCTTGACTGGAATCGAACCTGGGACCTTTCAGTCTGCAGGCCGACGCTCTAGCCAAGCCGGTTTTGGTGCCTCTGCGTAGTTTATACTTTCCTTTGTCAAGCGTTGTAACCATTACTTGCCCACTAGTCTTCAGCTTCATAACTACCTTTCCTTATTCCCCTCCAATCACAGAGAACTGGAAACCTGCAAAATAAACTTTCCTTCCCAGTTGCCTTCTGACAATGGAAGAGGAGTCTGAAAGATAGAAGGGAGAGACATTTATTTTTTCCTGCTTTGGGTGATGGTTCCAGCAGAAGCAACACTTAGGGGTTCTAGCTCTAGCAGCAGCATCTATACATATCTTCACACTTCCCAGGTTCTAGAGTAGTGGTTTTCAACCTTTCTATGCCACAACCCTTTAATACAATTCCACATGTTGTGGTGACCCCCAACCATAAAATTATTTTCGTTGCTACTTCATAACTGTAATTTTGCTACTGTTCATTAATTGTAATGTAAATATCTGTGTTTTCCAATGGCCTTAGGCTCTACAGCAGCGGTTCTCAACCTGTGGGGCAGGACTCACAGGTTGAGAACCACTAGCAGGGTCACCTAAGACATCAGAAAACACAGACATTTACATTACGATTCATAACAGTAGCAAAATTAGTTATGAAGTAGCAACAAAAATAATTTTATAATTGGGGGGTCACCACAACATGAGAAACGTTTTAGAAGGTTGCGGCATTAGAAAGGTTGAGAACCACTGAAATCTAGAGGATAGAGTGCATGCTCCCAGCCTCCTGAACAGGAAGCCGAGATCATAGCTGAAACAGCAGCCCTAGCAGAGACCACATTAGTCTTAGTGGCCAAGGAACATGGGCTCCGTGAACAACAATTTTCCTTGTGCTTCTCCAACATTATGGGTAGACGGGGCTTTTTGCAGTTGCTAACCTCTGAATAATGTCACCTTTTACCATTTTGTACTTCTAGCCTCCTTTCAGGACAATTTATTTATAGTTTTTTTGTGGTTACCTGTAAGTATTTGAACTGTGTAATTTGAATAATTTTAACAAAAGCATACATGCTGATACAATACAAACATGTCTCCCCTCCTCCCCCAAAGTTTCTATTGCTCCTTTGTAATCTTTCCCTCCCCTTCACCTGCCACTGATCTGGGGTCTGTCATTATTGCTGCATTTTCTAGAATTTTAAATAAATGGAAACTTAAAGTATGTACTCTTTTTAAAAAATTGACTTCTTTATTCAGTATAATCAAACCGATCTAAGTTGTTGGCATTTTAATCATTCATTCATTTTTATTGATGAAGAGTATTCTATTGCATGTATGGATCACAGTTTGTTTTTCCAGTCACTTCTTGGTGCAACATGTGGGTTGCTCCCAGTTTGAGCTATTATAAATAAAAGTGCTGTGACCGTGATTAAATGAACATATAAAGACTCTATTTGAAGCATAGACAGAGAAGTCAGAAAAGAATCTCTAGCATACACAGGAGAAGATTCAGAGGTATTGAAAGGAAAACACATAAGAGTAAGAGAGAAGACAATGGACACTGGGGCAATGGGGGCTTGCTAGGGATGGGAATGACTTAGGGGGGTCAACAGGGGAAAAAGGAAACATATAAAATTTTAGACAATAAAAAAAGAGTAAGAGAGAAGAGTTATCACTAGTGTTTGGAAAGAGAGACTTAGTAGTGGAAGAGTACAGGGGAAGATTAGTAATTTTGCAAGCAAAAAAGAGTAAGTAGGATGGCAATCAATAGAAAAGAAAATTGCTTATATCAAATGGAGTTCTATGTAAGAACACACTTGAATGAGAAAAAAAAGTTTCATAGGGACCAAATAAAATAAAAGTTTAAGGATTAAAATTGGCGGCGGAATAAGTGGATGCTGCACATACATGCTCCAAGGACCATACTGGAATTACAACTAAAATATAGAAAAACCTCTTGAATAATTAACCGAAGACTCACTGGAGAGAACCCTGATAACCAAGGACAGAAAGTAGAGATGGCATAGAGACTGGGCTCCCACAGGCAGTAACTGAAATTCCAGAGAGATATCTCAGCTGTGGAGGGTTGCAACTAACTCTAGGGTCTAATTCCCAAGCTGAGCCCCCCAGTAGAGAGCATCAGAACCCAAATAACATCTGGCTGTGAAAAGCAGTGAGGTTGCTGTCGGCCAGGGAGAGATGGTTGGAAATTCAGACACCCTCTTAAAAGGCCACTGCACAAAATTTCCTATGGAGCCACTCACCTTGTACTCCGGCAAAGGGAGGGCAGAGTGGACTGAAGATGTGTGAGCAGACGCCAGAATTGGATTAGAGCTCAGAAAGCAGAGACCCTAATTTCCTCTGCTGAGTCATTTTCTCACACTGCAGAAGTCATATTTCTCATACAGACAATTGCTTTACAGGTGGCATTGCCTAGGGGGAAGACAGCTGACACATCCTATTGGAAAACACTTTGCTCCATGGTATGAAGTTTTTGAGATCCATTAAGAGACTAAGAATAACAATTAGCCTTCAGGCAGAGGCAATTGCCCCACCTCCTTGAAAAAACATTTGCCACACCCATGGATGATTGCCTGAGGGCAATTCAAGATGGAATCATATCAGTCTGTAGGCAAAGGTGGCCTCTGGAGGATGAGAATCTCTGCCTGATCTAATTAGTCAGAAACAGTGTTTGACACTGTCCTGCATCAGAGATTGAGAGACATAGCAGATCTGTCTGACACAAACCCAAACAGGTAGCCAAAATGAGGAGACAAAGAAACAATAAACATGAGAAAGAACAAGAGAATTCTCCAGAAAAAGAGATAAATAAAATAATGAAATGGAGATGAGAAATTTAGCTGATATAGAGTTCAGAATAATGATGGTAATGATGCTCAACAACATGTGAAAATGTATCCTATATAATAGAGAGCTAATATGCTGATTAGACCAAATGGTGGTGGAATGACCTTCTAAGACAACTTCCAGAATAACCAGTGGGCGGAGCCATAGGACCATGGGGCTGTGAGGCAGCTGGGGCCACAAGGCAGCCAGGCTGCAAGGGCCAAGTCTCTTACATGAATTTTGTGCATCTGGATTTTGGGGAGAGCTAAGATGGCGGCAAAGGTAAAACACCTATCTTGCCGTCATAATCAGCAATTTTAATACTACAACTTAACGAAAGAACAAACACCTTCCAGAATCACCAGAACGCTTGCCAAGTGAAAATTCCACAAATAAAAGTGAAGATAAGACACTGTGACTCGGAGGTGCGGCGGCGAACAGCATTGAAAGATTCGCGTGCCGCGGAGAGGGCGGGCGGCTGGAAATCGGCCAGTTTTCTCGAACGGGGAGACAAAGACGTCCCACTGACTGATTCTCCAGCTCTGGGCGAAGTCCAGGGAACCCACTATCATACAGGGTGAAAACTGGACAGTGGGAGGGCACGCCGAAGCTCGGGTGCTGCCGGGTCTGCCGGCAGCTCGGCTGCATGACGGCGCAGGGAGCTCTCTGCGACTTGTCTCTCATTCGGAAAACCGTCAGTCGGCTTTGTTTTACGACCCTGGGTGAGACATTGCGCATGCAAAGTTATTTGGGGACAGTCTGAATTCCCCGGCAGCCGGTGGAGCTCCACAGCGGTTCTCTCTCAGAGGTGCTGGCAGCCATTGCCCCCGGCACAGAGCCCCTGGGGCTGCATAGGGCGGAGCTAACGCTGTCTGCTTGGCCCGGAGACTCCGCCCATCCAACCTGAGCACAGCTGAGCTTCACAGACAATTGGCCTGGAGGTCAAACCCTCCTAGGGCTAACAACAAAAAGCTGGGTTTAAATTCAAAAACACTGAATACAACCCATAAAGGATTGCAGTAAGAGTACCCACCTCAGGTAACTGGGGAGACTGAGCCACTGTCCCTTTGAGGATAGCCACCACATAAAGCAGCCACCATGCAGAGACATGGAAAGAAATCAGGTGTGAAAGAAATGGAGGAGAAAAGACGACAAGACATAGAGTTCAAAACCATGGTTATAAGGCTTTTGAAGAGGCTCCTACAAAAGGCCGATCAACTTAATGAGAATTACCAGGAAATAAACAAGACCAACCAGCAAATGAATGAGAATTACAAGGAGATGAATGATACTTACAAGGAAATGAATGAGACCCTCAGGAAAATGAACAAGACCTCTGAGGATACAAACCAGACCCTCACAGATAAAAAAAAAAGGACCAACTAGAAATCAAGCATACACAGACTGAAATAAAAAATATTACACAAAGTCCTAAAAGCAGTCCAGAGGGCCACAAGAACCAAGTCAAAGATTTGAAATACAAAGAAGCAAAATCCACTCAGCTGGAAAAGCAAGAAACAAAAAGAATTCAGATAATTGAAGATAGCATAAGGGGCCTCTGGGACAACATCAAGCAAGCCAACATCCGAATTATTGGGGTGCCAAAAAAAGAGAGAGAGCAAGTTAATGAAAACCTACTTGAAGAAATAGTGACTGAAAACTTTCCCCACCTGGTGAAAGAAACTGAATTAAAAGCCCAAGAAGTACACAGAACCCCAAAATATAGGAATCTAAAGAGGACCACACCAAGACATATCATAATTAAAATGCCAAGAGCAAAAGATAAAGAGAGAATATTAAAAGCAGCAAGAGAAAAACAGTTGGTTACCTACAGGGGAACACCCATACGATTGTCAGCGGATTTCTCAACAGAAACGATGCAGGCCAGACGCGAGTGGCAAGAAATATTCAAAGTAATGAAGAGCAAGAATCTACAACCAAGATTACTCTATCCAGCAAAGCTATCATTCAGAATTGAGGATCAGATAAAGTGCTTCGCAGATAAGAAAAAGCTAAAGGAGTTCATCACCACCAAACCAGTATTATATGAAATGCTGAAAGATATTCTTTAAGAAGAGGAAGAAGAAAAAGGTAAAAATATAAATTATGAACAACAAATACACATCTATCAACAAATGAACATAAAAATCATGTGAACTGATAGGCTGATGAACAAGATAAACTGGTGACTATAACAGAAACATGGACATAGAGAGGGAATGGACTGACAATTCTTGGGGAGAAAAGTGTTGTTGGAAGTACAGCAAGAGATTGGACAAAAATCTTGCAACAATGGGAGAGGACATTGGGGAGGGGGAGGTGAGGGTGGAGGGTGGGATAGGTACAGAGTGGAGGGAAGATATAGGGGGATAAAAAAGGGGAAACAATGTAATTAATAAACTGAACAATAAAAAAAAATTTTAAAAAATTTTGTGCATCTGGCCTCTAGTCCTCTCTAGTTCTGCAGCAATCTGAGTTTGAGAAGCTCTACTATGGGTTCAAGAACACCAGGTTAAGTTTCTCAGTTTAAGCAGAACTAGGCAATTTCTCTTCACTCAAGAATGCATTCTCAGTTCATTTAGACTCTTCCTACCTCTGCCTCTAGCCATCATGGTCCTGGGCTTTCCTTTTCCATCACCTAGGGATGCTCAGGACACTCAAAGTTATTTTTATACTAGGGGCCCAGTGCACAAATTTGTGCACCTTGAAAGGAACTGTGGGGCCGCTATGCTGAGGTGGGCACAGGGGTGGGTCTGGCCCATTCTTTGTGCCCTCACCCAGCCCCTCCCGCAATGGCCCCTGGTCCTCTGTCTGCCAACAGCCCTGCTCCTGCCACCACTCCTGCACCTGCCACCCCTCCTGCCCCTGCCATAGCTCTTATTGCTTCCACCACTCCCATGCATTGATGGTGCCGGCCCCACTGACATTTGCTGATGGTGCGGAGTGATTGGGGCTGGCGCTAGCAGTGGGTGCAAGTGGTGGCTGCTGCTCCGATTGCCCTTCAGGGGCAGGGGGAGGTGGAGAAGCCCTCAGGGTGATGTGGGCTGGCAGCTGCAGCTCACACCTGATGAAGGCGCCCAGTGATTGGGACCGGCACTGGTTATTGGCAGCAGGTGCGAGTGGTGGCTCCAGATCTGGCTGCAAGTGCGAGCAGGGCTGGCACTGGCAGCAGGGTGAGTGCGGGACCGAAGCATGCGAGAGCAATGAATTTTTAGTAACTACCAGACGCTCGCCCTGATGACAGCAACTGGTGCCCCACCTTGGTCTGGCACCCCTGCTCACCTGCTCACCATCCTGCTGCAGCTGACGCCTGCCATGTTCTGCAAGCGCCCGTGGTGGTCAGCACATGTGATAGTAACTGATTATTCAGTTGTTCGGTTGTTCTGCCATTTGGTCTATTTGCATATTAGGGTTTTATAGATATATAGATTAGTTCTGGAAAAATACTGACTGAAAAGTATTCCTGGACTCAGTTCCAGTGTGTGTGTGTGTGTGTGTGTGTGTGTGTGTGTGTGTGTGTGTAGGCTTCCCCACATCAGCACATCAACAAGCAATTCTCAGACTATAGCAGGATGATTGAGATTTCAACTCAATTCTGACACTATCTACCCAGAGATAGAATCAGATTCCTCAGGTAAACGGCTCAGTCCCACAAGACTGCCCTCCACTTCAGGTGCTAGTCACAAACCCAGTTTGTCACTTGGGCTTCTGACTGGCTACAAATTGGAGGTGCCAACAACCCTCTCCAATGCAGAATGCAAATAACAAATCCAGGTTGTTTTCTGTACTCCTTAGTGGCTGTAAACCACAGGTTCATACAATCAGCTCCGTGGGTTTAATTTGCTGGAATGGCTCAAAGAACTCAGAACTTACTATCTCACTGGTTTATTCTAAAAGGACATATCTCAGGTACAGCCAGATGGAGGAGATGCATAGGGCAGGTAGGGGGAAAGAACTCAGAGCTTCCATGCCCTCTCCAGATGCACCAGTCTCCCCACATCTCCACGTGCTCACTAGTCTGGAAGTTCTCCAAACCCTGTCCTCTTGGGTTTTTACGGAGGCTTCATTATATAGCCAAGGTTGATTAAATCAATGTCATTGTCCCCTGATTCAACCTCCAGCCCCTCTACCCTCTCTGCAGGAGGGGGCAGGGAAGGTTGGTGGGACTAAAAGTTCCAACACTCCTTGACAACCAGCCCCCAACCTTAGATGCTTTCCCAAAGTTACCTTATTAGCACAACCAAAGACACCATTACGCTCTCATCACTTAGAAAATTCCAGTGGTTTTAGAGCTGTGAGCCAAAAACTGTGGAAGAAGACCAAATGTATATTTCTTATAAATCACAGGATCACACTGACAAAGATAAATCTCCTGCCAAAATTTAGTAACAGAGGACTTCCCAGGAGCCGTATAGAATGTCCTGGGCGACCTGTGCCACAGACCAGCTCCATCACCACTGCTAATGTTTCTGTGATGTGCGCGCAGCCATCTGCATGTGTAGAAACACCATTTGTGCACTCGTCCTGCAGCCCTGGTGGATGGGAAGTTTTCAGAAGGCTTTCATGACTAGAATGTATCATTTAGAGAAGCAGTGTGAAAACAACCCCCCAGCCTGGCTGCCCCTTCTGTTGACCTCTTGGCATTTTCATTTTATGACCCACTGTGAATAATTCTCACAACCCTCCTATCAGTCAGATGTCACAAGCTCATTTTACATTTTATTCTGGGGCCATTCTTAAAGTCTTCCACAGGAATCTGTATTTTTATTACCCATCATGACCCTAAGGGAGTGTGAGCTTCCCTGAGGCATGGAGAACTCATTACCTACTACTGAGGAAGCAATCAGTTCACAGGAAATAAAACTGTGACTACACATTCACTCCTCCACTTCCCATGTTAGTCATTTTCTTTTTGGAGAGTTTGCTGATCAATTTATGGACTGACTCAGGTTCCGACTGTGAACAGGCTAAAGATTTCCTGCCATTATAATTACTCAGCTGTTACATCTGACCCCACTGTATTTACCAGAAGGCACACTTCCAGGTGCGGAGTTCATGGCATACCATTAGGCATCTGGAGAGGAAGACTGTGTTGTGTTATGAATCTTTAAAAATTGGAATGTGTCATTGCAAGCAAATGTGTCCTTTGCTTTACTTCAGCTCTGCAGCATTCGGACTTTACAAAGCAAAAGCAAAATGGCCAACATTTGCCGATGTCTGTTTCACGTGGATGATGTTAGCTACTGTACTCAGAGAGATCTTGGCCTTTAGAGGGTCTTTTGTGTGGGGGATGTTACCAGGTTCAGGGAAAGGCTACTCAATTCATGGAGCTGAGAGAATTGTGTCATCTCCTGGCACCCAAATCACAAAAAGGCCTAATTAGAAATGGAATGGAAGGCAGAGTTATACCAATATCTTTATGAGATCACAGAGCTATCTTATGGGTTGATGTGACTCCCCTGGGCCCTCTCAACCTCCAAGATAATGTAAAAGGCAGGCTGTCTTAATTCTGCAGCCTCTGGCACTTTCCTCTCCTGGGCCTGCTGAGATGCCAAATATCAGATGCACTTCCAAGACCACAAAGGACATTTTGGAGAGCTGTTTTATTGCATGAATGCCCTTAACTTCCTGTGATCCTTTGTCCTGGTTATTGACTGGCTCCCAAGTAAATGGCAAAGGATGACACTGAGCTGAGGGCAGGTTTTCGCCTTCACCAGTCCTCATGCCCTAACCAGCACCTGTGATCTTGGCCTAACTCAGCTTTCTATCTCCTCACATCAGATAAAAATAAATGCCAGGGAGATTAAATATCTAAATGTGAAAGTCAACAGTTTAAAACAACTGGAAGAAAGTATGCAGAACTATTTCATTATTTTGGGGAAAGATGATTTCTTTAAAAAGAGCAGAAATTATTAGGGAACACATTGATATGTACTATTATATAAATTTGAAACTTTGGTCTGATTAAATATGCTTTAAATTTAAGGACAAGTCATAGTCAGAGAGAACATATTTATAAGAGAACAAATAAAGAATTTATATCCATATAAAAATTAATACATGTTCTATGAATGAATAATAATTAGTTACACAGTGCTTACTATACATAAAGCATGGTTATAAATACACATGAAGGCACTTTATCCTAATAATCGCCCTGCAGTTATAAAGTAATCCTATTATATACTTTCATTCCATGGATGAGGAAACAGACACAGAGAATTTAGATAACTTGCTCCATATCACATAGCTGATAATAGCCTGAGCCAGGACTCAGCAAAGGATATGAATAAGCAATTCAGAGAAGAAATCTAAAGACCAGTAGACTAGTATTAGAGACATATAAAGTAAAATTAAATACCACTTCACACATATCAGAAATAAAAAATTCTAGCAATACTAAGTGTGGCAAAGAAGTGGTGGGAGAGTAAAAATTTGGAAATACCTAGTAAAGCTGAAAATGTGCCCACTCTATGCTCGCCAGTGCTGCACGTAGGTGTGTAAAGAAATGCATGTGTACACAGGAGACATGTGCAAGAAGAATATTCAATGAAGCTCTGGTACAACAAAAATGTCTGAAATAACATACATGTCCATCCTTGGGGGAATAGGTACATAAATTTAGGTTAGTCATACAATGTAATACTATAGAGGAATTAATAAGATAAATAAATTATTCTGAATGTGCCATTATAAGTACAGTTTAAAAGCATAATGTTGAGGGAAAAGCAAGTCAAGCCTTGTTCCAGAGTGACGGAGCAGAGGCACGTTTCTCTATTCTTCCCACTATGTACAACTAGAATCACTGACCATGATGTATCCTATCTAATAAAAGAGTAATATGCAAACTGACTGTGCTTCTGTTACACCCACAAGCCACGCCTTCCAGCCAATTAGGAGCAAATGTGCAGATAAACTCAACCAAGATGGCTGTGGGCACTGAGAGCGGGAGAGAGGCTTGGGTTTTGCTAGCAATGCAGGAAGCCAAGCTTTTCGCCTGCCCTTGCCAGCCTAGGCTTCCACTCAATGCTACAAAGTCCCAACAGAAATGGTGGCAGCCACGGAGCTGGAGAGAGCAGAGGCTAGGGTTGCCCTCAGCAGTGGAGGAAGCCAAGCTTCTGCAGCCCTGGCTGGCCTAGGCTTCCACTCCAGGCTACAAAGTTTCAATTATAGAAGATAAATTAATCCGAGATACCAGGGTCTCTGCTTGGGTCACTGGGGGGTGTGGCTGGCCTGCAAACCACCACAGGCCCCTTACCCAGGCCATCCCACACCCCAAGGGAACCTCCACCCTGATCTGGGACACTCTTCAGGGCAAATCAGCTGGCCCCCACTCATGCACCAGGCCTCTATCACCCTATCTAATAAAAGAGAAACATGCAGCCGAGACCGGTTTGGCTCAGTGGATAGAGCATCGGACTGCGGACTGAAGGGTCCCGGGTTCGATTCCGGCAAGGGCATGTACCTTGGCTGCGGGCACATCCCCAGTGGGGGGCGTGCAAGAGGCAGCTGATCGATGTCTCTCTCTCATCGATGTTTCTGACTTTCTATCCCTCTCCCTTCTGCTCTGTAAAAAATCAATAAAATATATTTAAAAAAATAAATAAATAAAAGAGAAACATGCAAATTGACCACACCTCTGCTACATCCACAAGCCACGCCCACCAGCCAACCAGGACAAAGCATGCAAATTAACCCAACCAAGATGGCAGTTAATTTGCATATCACGTGAACACTGAAGACAGCATAGAAGGAAGCCAAGTGCTATAGAAGGGAGCAAAGCTGTGGAGAAGCAAGCAGGATGACGGAGGAGGGAGGGAAGCAGGTGGAGTGGCAGAGATGGGAGGCAAGTAGGCGGAGATAGCTGCAGGAAGCCCTATTCTTGCAGGAATCTTCCTGCAGTAGGCCTCTAGTATCTAATAAAAGAGTAATATGTAGATTGACCATCACTCCAACACACAAGTGGGCTGCCCCCTGTGGTAAAAGATCCTGCCCCCATGTGGACGCAAGATGACCACCACAAGATGGCCAGCAAGGGGGCCGCTGGGAAGTTCTGGGCCCTTCAAGGGAGGGCAGTTGGGGGCGATCAAGCCTGCAGGGGAAGGCAGTTGGGGGGAACCCAGGCCTGCAGGAGAGAGCAGTTGGGGGGAACCCAGGCCTGCAGGGGAGAGCAATTGGGGGGAGCCAGGCCTGCAGGGGAGGGCTGTTGGGGGCAACCAGGCCTACAGAGGAGGGCAATTGGGAGGGATCAGGCCTGCAAGGGAGGGCAGTTGGGGGCAAACAAGCCTGCAGTGGAGGGCAGTTAGAGAAGTTGGTGGCAAACAGGCTGGCAGGAGAGTAGTTAGACATCAATCAGGCTGGGAGGGGAGTGGCTAAAGGGTGATCAGGCTGACAGGCAGAAGCAGTTAGGGGCAATCAGGAAGGCAGGCAGGTGAGCAGTTGGGAGCCAGCAGTCCTGGATTGTGAGAGGGATGTCCAGCTGCCTGTTTGGGATTGGGCCTAAACGGGTAGTCTGACATCCCTTGAGGGGTCTCAGATTGGAGAGGGTGCAGGCTGGGCTGAGGTTCTCCCCCCCCCGCCCCCTGCCATGCACAAATTTCATGCACCGGGCCTTTACTAAAATATAAGAGGCTCTTAAAGGTATAGAGAAGAAGGCAGGCTGATGTAGAATTCAGGGCCCCAAGAACAACATGATGGTGTGTTCTCTGGGCTTTCTTTCTGCCTCAAATGCTCCAGACTCAGTGCTGGAAAAGCCACCAACCCTGAAATTTGCCAATGAGTGCAGACCAAAAAAGCTCCAACAGAAGATTGCTTTCCATATTCAAAGGACTTAGAAAACGCCACCTAGCAAAATAGGAAACTTTTAGAAAATAACCATTCTACTGCAGCAAAACAGCACAGCAAATTGTCCTGTCCCAGTCCCTGCAAGCAAAGGCTGCTTGGGGAGCCTCGACTTGCACCTTTGCCAGGCCCAGCCCCATGGCCAAGGTGATGTCAGAGAAAGCTGAGCAGAGATCCACCACCCTGGGCCGAGCAGGTGTTTCCTCCAGCCCACCCATGTGCATCCTCACCCCCGGGGGCCATGCTGCCAGGGCCTGGGAATGAGCTGCAGTGTGGCCAGGAGTATCTGGACATTGTGGTGCAGGAAACACAGGAGAAGTTGGTGCTGAAAACCAGGTGTGAGGTGCCACCTGGAGCAGCTGAGGAGACACTTAGGCCCACCACCAGGAGGGACTGCCCGGCCGGAATCCAGAAGGAGCAACCAAGAACATTATAGCAATTAAGAAACAGTGTCCTACAAAGGGATAAAGCTGCAATAGTTCTTCTCAAACTTGAGTCATTAGGGCCTTGTTAAACATGAGGATTCTGATGCAGTGAGCCAGGGGTGGAGCCAGAGATTCCAGGTAGTGCTGATGTAAGGTGCTGAAGAATTCTCCCTCCGCACCAAGCAATGCAACTCAAGGTGGGATAAATTATCAGTTCCTCCAAATAAATGGAAAAATGTTCAAAGCAATAAGAGTCTGGCGTAATCAATGCATATGTTGCATCCTGCTGACTTCAGAGAGAAGTCCTTACCTTCCAGCTACCTGTGATTCAATGGAGGAAACAGCATAAGCTTGAGCAGTCAAATAGGAAAGGACCATAATCAAACTTATATCATAGCTGTCAGTAGAGCACTTACTAGTAAATACACACACACACACACACACACACACACACACACACACAGCATCATCAATATCATCAATGTTTTTGGTAGCACTGCTGGTCCTATTGTATTGCAATCACTTCTGTCAGTGGCTCTAAGCTGAAAAGTAATCAGAAGGATAGGATTCAATATGTGATGTTTAAATTTTTTAAAATCAATTAGACTTCTTATTTTCTTTTTAACTATGGGCATAAATAATATATGATGTATAAATTTTATGTTTAAATGAGTCTAGAAATGCTCTTTGTATAATGTAAAATTAAGGGTCTAAATGCTAAAAACAAAACAAACAAAAAAACAAGACTGAGTAGGGAGTCAGGTCTGATATCTCCAGTGGGTAGTAACAACCCCTTCCCATGGTGTCAGTGGGGACCATGTGAAGAGCCTGGACTTCCATTCCACCTGGCAGAATAGAGACACATCTTCCATTTCTAGGAAAAGATTTGGATGGTAAAGAGAACAGAGCACATGAATGATGAATTTCCACCTTTCCATTGATGCAGAACTTTTGTTCTATGCTTCGTGAATGCAATATTAGAAGAGAGTTAGAACCTATTTTTCAAAGTGCCAACTTAGCACTACATTACTTTACTGTGAGAGATGGTCCCACTGCTGTGTTCTGAGCAGCATGCCCTGAATGAGAAAGATAATAACCTTATTCTGATCAGAAGTCTCATTATCATAAGAGACATAAAAATAGGTCCCGTCCTTCCATGATTGAAGAGAAAATAGTATATCTGTATTTTTTAAGCTAACATTAGCTTATAACATTGTATGCTTCAGATGTGCAACATTGTAATTGAACATCTGTATATACTGCATCATGTGTACCACCAAAAATCTAGTTTCCATACAATTGGCCCCTTTTATCCTTTTAATTTTCTGTCACTCCTCTTTCTTTCTAATAACCACAATCAGTTGTTTGCCTCTATGAATTTGTTTTTGTTTTCTTGTTTGTTTTTATATTTCACATTAGACACTGGTGCATGAAATCTGTGAACTAGGGGAGTGGGATCCCTCAGCCTGGCCTGCACCTTCTCATAGTCCAGTTCACCTCAGGGGATGTAGCAGTGTGCCAAGCAACAGATGGCTAGAGAGGAGCCCGATTCAGGGCTGGGTGCCTCTCATGTTCATCCTGGCCTGCTGTGCCTGCTGCCATGGAGTTTGGAGAGGCTCCTTCCTTGGCAGCTGTGCTCGCTAGCTGTGAGCCTGGCTTCTGGCTGAGTGGCACTGCTCCTATGGGAGCACACTGATCACCATGGGGCAGCTCCTGTATTGAGTGTCTGCCCCCTGGTGTTCAGTGCACATCATAGCTACCAGTCATTCTGGTCATTTGCCATAACAGTTGTTTAGACTTTTATTTTATAGGCTAGAGGCCCAGTGCATGAATTCGTGCACTAGCAGGGTCCCTTGGCCTGACCTGTGGGATTGGGCTGAAACTGGCTCTCTGACATTCTCTGAGGGGTTCTGGATTGTGAGAGGGTTCAGGCCAGGCTGAGGGACCCCACCAGTGCACAACTGGGGCTGGTGAGGGACGCAGGAAGTTGGCCAGCCAGGGAGGAGCCGTGGGAGGGCTCCAGGGCAGTCTGACCCCTCTTGCTCAGTCCCAATTAGCCGGACCCCAGCAGCAAGGTAACCTACCAGTCAGAGTGTCTGCCCCCTGGTGGTCAGTGCTCATCATAGTGAGCAGTTGAGTGGCCTTAGCATATCAATAGCATATTACACTTTGATTGGTTGAGTGGCCGACCAGTCGACTGGACACTTAGCATATTTGGCTTTTATTATATAGGATGAATGAAATCACACAGTATCTGTCTTTTTCCATCTGACTTATTTCAATTAGTATAATACCTTGAAGGTCCATATTGTCACAAATAGCACGACTTCACCTTTTTTTTATAGCTGAATAATATTCCATTGTTTATAAATACAACATTTTCTTTATCCATTTATCCATCAGTGATCACTTAGGTTGTTTCCATAGCTTGGCTATTATAAATAATAAAATGAACATAGGTATGCGATATAATTTTGAATTAGTATTTGCATATTCTTCAGATAAATACCCAGAAGAGAAATTGATGGATCATCTAGTACTATTCTTAATTTTTTAGGAACCTCCATACTCATTTTCATAGTGACTATATTAATATACATCCCCAACAACAGTGTGTGAGGGTTCCCTTTTTCCCACATATGCTCCAACATTGTTGTTTTTTTACCTTTTTGATCATAGCCTTTCTAATAGGTGTGAATTGATATCTCATTGTAGTTTTGATTTGCATTTCCCTAATTTAGTGATGTTGACTATCTTTTCATGCAATCCATATGTATGACCTCTTTGGAAAAAATGTCTTTTCAGATTCTCTGCCATTTATTAATTGGGTTGTATATTTGTTGTTGAGTTGTATGAGTTTTTAAAAATATTTTGGATAGTACTTCCTTATCAAATGCATCATTTGCAAATATCTTTTCTCATTTAGTAGGCTGCCTTTTGGTTTTGTTGATTGTTTCTTGTGCTGCACAAAGCTTTTTTTTTTATTGATGTAGTCCCACATGTTTATTTTTGCTTTTGTTCCCCTTGCCATTGGAATCAAATCCACAAAAACATTGTTAAGGCTGATGGCAAGGAGCTTACTGCCTATGTCTTCTTCTATGTACAGGGTGTAGCAAAAGTAGATTAACAATTATGACTATATAAAACATAGTTTATTTTTGTATTATTGTATGATTTTCCATATGAACAACTGCAAACCCACTTTTTTAAATGAAATGCTTCAGAAATTTGTGTGTCATCCTTGTGCAGTGACCATGCTAATCTTCCCTGTATCGTCTCAATTTTAGTATATGTGCTGCCGAAGCGAGCACTGCAAACCCACTTTTGCCTCACCCTGTATTTTATAATTTCAGGTCTTATGTTCAAGTCTTTAATCCATTTTGAGTTAATTTTTAGTACGACCAACTAGATGGATACTTAAGTATCTAACTATGTGCCACATATTAAAAAAAATCTACTTATTTCTTATTTTTTCTTCTATTTTTTTCTCAGATGAATGTTTCTGACATTTTTTTTTCATTTTATACGTTGCTACTTTGTTATAGGACTTAAACCCAGACATAAATATATATTCCCTACAACAGCTCTATACAGATTCAGGTGTAGCTTCCACAGAATGACAGGCTATTAGTGCAGGAAAGGAACACCAAAGTCATTTAAAAACAGAATGTTTTCATATTAGAAAACTGGAGCCCAGAATTTAAGTGATTTTCCAGAGCCTACCTCAAAGCCAGAATGAAATCACATTTCCTGTTAGCTGAGCATTCTTTCCAGCTACCATTTTGTTCACTAGATACATACAATTAAGGGAATTGCAATATATGCAATATATATGTGATATTTTTTAAAAAACCACTGCTCATTACCTTTTAATAACATTTTTATTGAGACATATTTCACATACTCTACAGCTCACTCATTGAAAGTGTATAGCTAAACAGATAAAAGTAATCACCACAGTCCAATTTTGGAATATTTTCATCACCCCAAAAAGAAACTCTATATCCATTAGTCATTCCCAATTCCTGATTCCCACTCCAGCCCCAGGCAACCAGTGATCTAGTTTCTTACTTTATAGATATGCCTATTTTTGACATTTCATATAAATGGAAGCATACAATAAAGGGTCCTTTGTGTTTGGCTTCTTGCAATTAGCATAATTTTCAAGGTGCATCCATGTTGTATCAGTACTCTGTTCCTTTTTTCTTCTCGGCCAAGTCATATTCTACTAAATGAATATACCACATTTTGTTTATTCATTCATGATCTGATGAATATTTGTGTTGTTTACTCTTTGGCTATTATAAATAGTGACATTGTGAATATTCACATTCATGTACAAGTTTTTGAATAGACATATGTTTTATTTATCTTGAGTATATATCTAGGAGTTAAATTGCTGGGCTATCTGGTAACTCTATGTTCAAAATTTTGAGGAACTACAAGAAGTTTTCCAAAGTAACTACACCATTTTATAGTCTCACCAACAATGTATGAGTGTTGTATTTCTCTACAACTCATCACGCTTGTTATTGTCTTTTTTATCCAGCCATTCTAGGTGGTATAGAGAGGTATCTCATTGTGACTGTGATTTTCATTTTTCTACTGATTAATGACGATAAGCATCTTTTCATGTGCATATTGTTTATTTGCATATCACCTTCAGAGAAATGTCTATTCATATCTTCGCCCATTTTTAAATTGAGCTTTTTATTATGAATATGTAAGTTATTTATATATTCTAGATCAGTGATTCTCAACCTTTCTAATGCCACGACTCTTTAATACAGTTCATGTTGTGGTGGTCCCCCAACCATAAAACTATTTTCGTTGCTACTTTATAACTGTAATTTTGCTACTGTTAATGAATCGTAATGTAAATATCTGTGTTTTCCGATGGTCTTAGGTGACCCACAGGTTGAGAAACACTAGCAGGGTCGCCTAAGACCATCGGAAAACACCGATATTTACATTACAATTCATTAACAATAGCAAAATTACAGTTATGAAGTAGAAACGAAAATAATGTTATGGTAGGGGGTCACCACAACATGAGGAACTGTATTAAAGGGTTGCAGCATTAGAAAGGTTGAGAACCACTGTTCTAGATACTAGTCACTTACTAGATATGTGATTTGCAATTTTTTTTCTCCCATTCTGTGGATTGTCTTTTCACTTTCGTGAAAACGTCCTCTGAAGCACAACATTTTAAAAAATTTAAATATATTTTATTGATTTCAGAGAGGAAGGGAAAAGAAGAGAGAGACAGAAACACCAATGGTGAGAGAGAATCATCAATTTGGCTGCCTCCTGCATGCCCACACTAGGGATTGAGCCTGCAAATTCTGGCATGTGCCTTGACCAGGAATTGAACCGTGTCCTCCTGGTTCATAGGTCGATGCTCAACCACTGAGCCACACTGACTGGGCCATTTTT
Source organism: Antrozous pallidus (assembly GCA_027563665.1). Lineage (NCBI taxonomy): Eukaryota > Metazoa > Chordata > Mammalia > Chiroptera > Vespertilionidae > Antrozous > Antrozous pallidus. The sequence goes on along the minus strand of CM050523.1, from coordinate 12,017,487 downwards.
AATTTTTAAAAAATATATTTTATTGATTCTTTACAGAGAGGAAGGGAGAGGGATAGAAAGTTAGAAACATCGATGGGAGAGAAACATTGATCAGCTGCCTTTTACACAACCCCTACTGGGGATGTACCCACAGCCAAGTACATGCCCTTGACTGGAATCGAACCTGGGACCTTTCAGTCCACAGTCTGATGCACAATCCACTGAGCCATTTTTAATTTTTTTATCTTTATTGTTCAATTTATTAATTACATTGTTTCCCCCTTTTCCCCCTATAGCTCCCCTCCACCCAGTACCCATCCCACCCTCTGCCCTCACCTCCCCCCCCCACTGTCCTCTCCCATAGGTGCATGATTTTTGTCCAGTCTCTTGCTGCACCTCCAACACCCCTTTTCTCCCCAAGAATTGTCAGTCCATTCCCTCTCTATGCCCATGATTCTGTTATATTCACCAGTTTATCCTGTGAATCAGATTCTTAATTCACTTGATTTTTAGATTCATTTGTCGATAGATGTGTATTTGTTGTTCATAATGTATATTTTTACCTTTTTCTTCTCCCTCTTCTTAAAAAAATATCTTTCAGCATTTCATATAATATTGGTTTGGTGGTGATGAACTCCTTTAGCTTTTTCTTATCTGCGAAGCACTTTATCTGACCTTCAATTCTGAATGAGAGCTTTGCTGGGTAATCTTGGTTGTAGATTCTTGCTATTCATCACTTTGAATATTTCTTGCCACTCCCGTCTGGCTTGCATTGTTTCTGTTGAGAAATCCGCTGACAATTGTATTGGTGCTCCCTTATAGGTAACTAACTGTTTTTCTCTTGCTGCTTTTTATATTCTCTTTATCTTTTGCTCTTGGCATTTTAATTATGATGTGTCTTGGTGTGGTCCTCTTTAGATTCCTATATTTTGGGGTTCTGTGTGCTTCTTGGGCTTTTAAGTCAATTTCTTTCATCAGGTGGGGGAAGTTTTCGGTCACTATTTCTTCAAGTAGGTTTTTATTATCTTGCTCTCCCTCTTTTTCTGGCACCCTTATAATTTGGATGTTGGTATGCTTGAGGTTGTTCCAGAGGCCCCTTACACTATCTTCAATTTTTTGGATTCTTTTGGCTTCTTGCTTTTCCGGCTGAGTGGATTTTGCTTCTTTGTATTTCAAATCTTTGACTTGGTTCTTGCAGTCCTCTGGACTGCTTTTAGGTCTTTGTGTAATATTTTTTATTTCAGTCAGTGTATGTTTAATTTCTAGTTGGTCTCTTTTCATATCCTCGTAGGTCTTGTTCCTCATAGGTCTTATTAAATTCATCGGCCTTTTCTAGGAGCCTCTTGAAAAACTTTATTACTGTGGTTTTGAACTCTATGTCCAGGTGTCTTTTTTCCTCCATTTATTTCACACCTGATTTATTTCCATTTCTCTGCATTGTGGCTGCTTTCCTGAGTTGGTCCATTAGCTTTGTGTGGTAGATGTCCTCTAAGGGACAGTGGCTCAGCCTCCCCAGTTACCTGAGGTGGATACTCTTACTGCAGCCCTTTATGGGTTGTACAGTATTGTTGAAGTTAAGCCCAGATTATTGTTGTTAGCACTAGGAGGGTTTGACCTCCAGGCCAATTGGCTGTGAGGTCAGCTGTGCTCAGGTTGGACGGGCAGAGTCTCCAGGCTGAACAGGCAGTGTCAGCTCCGCCCTATGCGGCACCTGGATCTCTGTGCCGGGTGGTCATGGCTGCACGCACCTCCGAGAGAAAGCTGCCACCAATCTCCACCTGCTGCCAGACAACTCAGCCTCTCTCAAATGAGTCCGAACACCCAAAGTCTCGCCTAGGGTTGTAAAACAATGCATTCCGGTGGTCTCCGGAATGAGGGAACAAGTCACGAGTCCTCTCTGTGTGGTCGTGCACCTCTGCTGTTCCCAAGTTTATGCACACTCTCCACAAGCTTGCCCACTCCACAAGCTCACAGACCTCTGCCGTGCCTGGGTTTCAGCGTGCTTTCCTACTGTCCAGTTTCACCCCGTATGAGTGTGGGTTCCCTGGACCTCGCCTGGAACTGGGGAATCAGTGCAGTGGAATGCCTTTGTCTCCATCCCTGTTGGAGAAAACCAGCCGGGTTTGCGGGTGCCCGTCCTCTCCGCTGGCACGTGTGCATGGCTCCAAACCTCTGACTCCACGCGTATCTTCAACGCTGCCCTCTGCCACTCCTCTGAGTCACAGTGTCCTATCTTTACTTTTATTTGTGGAATTTTCACTCAGCCAGCTTTCCGGTGATTCTGGATGATGCTTGTTCTGTCATTTAGTTGTAGTTTTGGGATTGTTGTGTGGGGCAGCAAGACAGGTGTTTACCTATGCCACCATCTTGGTTCCTCCATTTTAAAATTTTTAATGGAAGCCTAATTTATCTATTTTTCTTTGGCTGCATGTGTGCTTGATGTCACATCTTAGAAACCATTTTTCTACTTCAAGTTTACAAAGATATATGCCAACATTTTTCTAGTTTTTTTTAGTTTTAGCTTTTGATCCACTTTGAGTTAATTTTAAAATCTGGTGTGAGGGAGGTGTCTTCATTATTTTGCATATGAATATCCAGTAGTCCCATACACCATTTGCTGAGAAGATTATTCCATTTTCATTGTCTTAGCAACCTTATCTGAAATCAATTTACCATAAATGTAAGGGTTTACTCAGGACTCTTAATTATATTCCAGTGAACTAGTACAGTATTCTTATGCAGGTTCCACATTCTTGATTACTGCAGCTTTGTAGTAAGTTTTAAGATTGATATACCTCTGCCTTGGATGTCATTTGTCAAGATTGTTTTAGCTATTAAGTTTCTTCAATTTCCATGTGAATTTTAAGATAACACTGACAATTTCTGCCAAAAAGCCAGCAGGAAGTTTGATGAAGAGTGCAAAAAATCTATATGTCAATTTGGAGAGTATTGCCATCTTAACAATGTTAAGTCTTCTGATACATTAATATGGGATGTCTCTACATTTATTTAGGTGCTCTTTAATTTATTTAAACAATGTTTGTAGTTTAAAAAATGTTCATAGTTTTGAAAGTATGTTTCACCTCCTTTATCAAATTTATCCCCCAAGGATTTTATTCCCTTAGATGCTATTATATAGAATTGTTTTCTATTTTATTCATCAGTTTATATGGTCATTAGATTTCTTGTTGGTTAATTTTGATTAATACATTTAATTGTTGATAGATATGTACTTATTGCCATCTTATTATTAATACTTTTTCTTCTTTTTTCTCCTCTTCCTATCTTGCCTCCCCCTTCTCCTCCCCTTCTCATCTTCTTAAAGAATATCCTTCAACATTTTATGTAATACTGGTCTGGTAGTGATGAACTCCTTCAGTTTTTTCTTATCTATGAAGCTCTTTATCTGGTCTTCAATTCTAAATGACAGCTTTGCAGGGTAGAGTAATCTTGCTATTCATCACTTTAAATATTTCTTGCCATTCCCTTCTGGCCTGCAAAGTTTCTGTTGAGAAATAAGCTGACAGTCTTATGGGCACTCCCTTGTAGGTAACTAATTGCTTTTCTCTTGCTGTTATAAAATTCTCTCTTTGTCTTTAACACTTGGCATTTTCATTATGATGAATCATGGTGTGGGCCTTTTTGGTTCCTCCAATTTACTGGACTTGTAAGATTATTTCTTTCTCTGAGAAGGGAAAGTTTTCTGTCATTATTTCTTCAAATAGGTTTTCAATATTTTGTGCTCTCTCTCTCCTCCTTCTGGTATCCTCATAATGTGAATGTTGGTATACTTGAAGTTGTCCCAGAGGCTCCTTATATTATCTTCATATGTTTTTACTCTTTTTTTCTTTTTTGCTCTTCTGATTGGGTGTTTTTCCTTCCTCATATTCCAAATCATTGATTTGATTATTGGAATCCTTTATTGTTGAATCTCTATTCTTTATTTCAGCTAGTGTATGTTTACTTTCTGATTGGTTCTTTTTCATATTTTGAAATTCTCACTAAGATCCTTGAAAGTCTAAGCCCCTTGAAACTCTCATTAAGATCCTTGAGCTATCTTACAACCATTGTTTTGAACTCTGTATCCAGTAGTTTGCTTGCTCCCATTTCTTTCATTTGTCACCCATGTTTCTCTGTCTCCACATTTTGGCTGTCTCTCTGTGTGTTCCTATGTATTAGGTAGAGCTGTAATGTCTCCTGGAATTAGAATGGCCTTGTGTAGTATGTGTCCTATAGGTCCCAGTGGCTTAGCCTCCCCAGTCACCTGAGCTGGACACTCTAGGTGTACCCATGTGGGCTATGTGCACAGTCTTGTTGTAATTGAGCCTTGGTTGCTGTTGGTGTCACTGGGAGGAATTGAACTCAAGGCCATTTGGCTCTGAGGACCAGCTTTGACTACAGTGGAACAACTGCTGTGCAGGAGACATCCCTGGGGAGCAAGGCTTGCTTCAGTGGGGCTTTGGTGCTCACTGAGTCTGCCCCTTGAGTGTGTCACTTAAAATCTGGTAAAATCTGGTAAGTTGTCCACCTGGTGCACTGGCTTTGGGGCCTCCTGGGATGTGCAAAATCAGCCACTACCTGGGGCCACCTTGATGGAGCTACAGAGAGGTCTGCAGCTGGTTGCTACATATATTGGGCAGATGGTTGCTACATATATTGGATTGCTACATATATTGGGCCCAGGCAAGGTCCAGCTGTGAAGTAAGGCAAGCTGGTGCTAGTGCCAGGTCTTGGGCCTCTGATTGATAGGTTTGGGGCATGCTGATGCCAGCTGCTGCTTGTTTGAGAGATTTTAGCAAAGTCTGAAGCCTGAGCCAGGACAGGCCATTCATATGGAAAAGCTGCTGCAAACAGCATAGGTGGGGCTGCAAATTGGATGGGGAGGAGTCTCAGGGAATCACCTGGGTAGAGCAGTGTGGGCCATGCTAATGAAAACTCAGATATGGCTACCAGTCAGCTCTATGACGGGGGAAGGTCCCAGCATAGGAACAATGGCCCGTGCAAACATCCACATCTGGAATAAGCTTTGGGCTTATTTTGCTGTTCTTTTTTGTTTGTTTCTTAAGATGATAGGTTAACCCTAACCAGTTTTCTCAGTGGTTAGGGCATTGGCTCATGGACTGAAGGGTCCTGGGGTGACCTGAGGATGCAGGTTCCATTCCCAGTTGGAGCACATGCAGGAGGCCACCAATTCATGTGTCTCTCGAACATCAATGTTTCTCTCTTTCTGTCTCTTCCCCTCCCTTCCACATTCTAAAAATCAATGGAAAAAACATCCTTGGGTGAGGATTAACAACAAACAACACCAAAACATGAAAGGTTAGGTTGAATTTGAGATCTTTTTCTTTTATAACGTTTCCATCTGTAGCTATAAATTCTGAGCATGCTTTCAGTGTATTCTATATGTTTGGGTATGTTGTGCTTTCCTTTTTTATTCATTTGAAAGTATTTTCTAATTTCTTGTGATTTCTTCTTATTATTGAAGAGTATATTTAATTTAATTTTGTGTATTTCTCAAATTTCCTGCTGTTATTGACTTCTAATTTAATCCAATTTAGTTAGAGACCATACTTCGTATAATCTCAATCCTTTAAAATTTATTGAGGTTTGTTTTACAGCTTAGCATATAGCACATATGTCTTAAAGAATGTTTCCATGTACCCTTGAGAAGAATGTGTACTCTGTTGTTATTGAGTGGGGTATTTTAAGAGGTGTATTAGGTCTGATTTTAATACATGAGGAAAATTAGATCAAAATGGGATTTGTGTATTATTCAATTTTACATATCTAGCTGGTCACAGAGGAGGAACTACTAGTATGAATTATGTGAAATTGCCATTCTTGAATATTAAAAACTACTAATTATCAGCAATTTCTTATAGTTCAACCTCACAGAACATAAGTCTCCTGACTCTGAAACCAGTGTTCTTATCACTAAACTAGGATATTGTATTAGGATAGCTGTGCTGTATAAGGCATATACCCTAAACTATCCTTTGCTTAGCACAGTGAATACTGACTTCTTGCTCACCTTATTCTGTGCAAGTACTGAAACTTTCCTCCAAATGTGACTTGAGGATCACAGCTGCTTCCATTCTGGAGCATATGGCATGTTCTTAAGGGTGAGTCCTATAGATGGCTTAAATCAGCAGTCACCAACCTTTTGGACCTCATGGACCACCAATGGTCTGTAGACCACGGGTTGATGACCACTGCTCCAAAGGTTTCCTTAAACCAGCAGTCATCAACCTTTCAGACCTCACAGACCACCAGTGTTCTGCAGACCACTGGTTGGCATCCACTGGCTTAGATAATTTCTGTGTACATCTCATTGGCCCAGTCACATAGGCCAAACATACTCTGTGTGGTCACTTTTCTTCCAAATATAATTTTCTACCCTTAGCCAAGTATATTTGAAATGTAGTCTAACCTTGGGCATGTCTGTGGTCTTTTTCCATCTCAAGAATTCACACCTTTTTGGATTTCATTTTAGGAGTATTTAAAAAATATTTTCAACAATTCAAAATATAAGTCTTAAAAATGTCTCTGACTTAAATTGTTTTGGTGAATTTTCACAAATGTGAAGCTCTATCATATTTTAGCAAATTTAGGACACATTATTAATAAATTAGAGAGAAAAACCTGTCCATAATATCCAAAATTTATAAAGAACTTAACACACACACACACACACACCCAATTAAAAAAAGAACAGAGGACCTAAATAGACACTTCTCCAAAGAGGATATACAGATAGCCAAGAAACATATGATAAGATGTTCAACGTCACTAATTATCAGAGAAATACAAATTTAAACCACAATGAGACATCACCTCATACCTGTCAGAATGGCTATCTATATAGCCTAATATGCAAATCGTTTCCTCGGGAGTTAGATCAGGAGACCAGAAGTTCAATCGCTCACTATGAAGTGTGCTGACCACCAGAGGGTGGTGCAGAATGAAGGGAGGCCCAGCAGGTAGCTGGGAGGCTCCGATCGGCCCTGATCACTGGCCAGGGCTAGGGACCCTATCCATGTACTAATTTCATGCACCATGCCTCTAGTTATCAATAAATCAATAAACAAGTGTTGGCAACAATGTAGAGAAAGGAAACCCTGATGCGCTGCTGCTGGGAATGCAGATTGGTGCAGCCATTATGGAAAACAGTATGGAGATTACTCAACAAATTAAAAGTGGCACTGTTTTATGACCCAGTGGTTCCACTTCTGAATATATATTTAAAGAAACCCAGAACACTAATTCCAAAAAAATATATGCACCCCTATTGTTCTCTACCGCATTACTTATAATAGCCAAGCTAAGGAAGCAAACCAAGTGCCCATAAAAAATGGTGATACTTGGCCATAAAAAAGAATGCAATACTACCATCTGTGACAGCATGAATGGACCTAGAGGGTATTATGCTAAGTGAAATAAGTCAGTCAAAGAAAGACAAATACCATATGATTGCACTTATATGAGAATCTAAAGAACAAAATAAATGAACAAACAAAATTGAAACAGACTTGTAGAAACAGGGAACAGCCTGATAATTGCCAGAGGGGAGGTGGGTGGGAGGCTTGGTGAAAATGGTGAAGGGATTAAGAAGTACAAATTGGTAGTTACAAAATAGTTACAGGGATGTAAAGTACAGCATAGGGATATAGTCAATAATATTGTAATAATTATGTATGGTGCCAGGTGGGTACTGAAAATATCAGGGGAAACACTTTGTAAAGTATATGATTCTCTAACCGCTATGATATACACCTAAAACTAATACAAAGTAATATTTAAAAAATAAAAATATAGTGGAAAAAAACCATAAAGGCCATAATAGACTCACTAGAGATATTCTGAGGACCAGAGCATGGACTCCATTCTATTTCTGTAAGCCATCTACTGGTAAAAAAAAATAACAGAAATGAAAAACAAAAACCACCTTTGACTTACACAGCCGTGTACTGTATAAATTGCTAAGGGAAATCAACTTGTGTGGGTTTGTGTAATTTCTGCCCTAACAACATGCCTACTGAGAAGAGCCCTCTAATTAAGCAAACATTTCATAGATCTAGAACTACATACAGATGCCTGGTTATGGCCACCACAGCTTTCCTAAAGCCTTCACCTGGGCAAAATCTCATTTTAACTCTGGTAAGCATCACTTTATATGCCCATCAAGGGAGCCAAGTGCAATTTTTCAGTGGGCTCAGAAAAAGGAAATGGGATATGCTCTCTTGGTGAGTAATTTACCATTAGCTTTAAAAATCAGGGTGGCTGAGAAATTTCCACCCACCTATTCCAAAGAAACCCCACAGAAGCCTATGAGTGGCTGGTATCCAGAGATGGAATCAGAAACAAGGGTATTGTGGGAACTGACTCCTGCTCCAGCTGACATAGAGAATGCAGGAGCCTTTCTATGGCATAGCAAGGGGTTGAGGAAGAAGCAAGAAGAAAAAAAAAAGTTCATTTATAGCACCAACACCAAAGGACCCAAATCCATACATGCTTAACTCAAAATAAAGAATTGGAGAGAAACTTATAAAATCTTTTCTTTCCAGAGTTTATGGTGTGTGTGTGTTTTTTTTAAAAAATATCTGATATAGAGGGCACAAAAATACTTATCAACAGAAAATACTTTTACAGCTCCAAAATAGATTACTTACAAATATTTGCAAAGTTCATTCTTAGGAGATTCATGTAGATTTTCCTTGATATGACAGTTTACAGAGATTGAAAACTAAAACAGCGCTTTTTATTAGAAAGACAATAGTACATATTAGCCCTTGCTAGAAGTATTTGATAAGAAAGTAGAGATATTTTTATCCCCAGCTAATTGTTACATGCAGTCTCTATTCTCTCTACTTCTTCATTCTCTCTGTATGCTCATCTCCTGAGTTTTCTCTGTGCATTTTTCCTCCTCTGTATAGATCTGTGCCATGGCTTCTGGTATCATTTCTTGTATTCCACTCTTCACTGGGACTCTGCTAAGACCATTTTCTTACCTTCCTTTGCTTGTAATTACTATGACTTTGGCTTTGGCTTCTCCTGCTCCTCTCATCTCTGTTCCAGCCTCTCCTGCTCATTTCATTTCTTCCAGATCCTCTCTTCTTTGGACTGTGGTTATGGCTTCTAGATTTTTTGTCAAAACCCGAGTAATCCCATTTGCTAGAACTCTCTTGTTTTAAAAATCTAGGCTCTTCCTTGACTTTTTTCTTATTATAGTGACTGCCAGAAAGTTCTTCATAAAGTTTTCTCTTCATAGACTTGTCCTTTTCTCCTATATTACTGTTTTTTTTCTTGAACATTTGTTTTTCTCTCTTTTCTTCTTTTGTATTTGTTTTCTTTGTTGTCACTTTCACTGCTGCCTTCTGAAGTTTCACTGGAGGAGGAGGAAAAGCAGGAGGAGGAGAAAGAGGAAGAGGAAGAGGAAGAGGAAGAAGAGGGGAGGAAGATTAGTATTTATGTGTTTTTTTTTTGTATTTATTTCTACTCTTCTAAAGCTTTTTCTTCTTTCTATCTTGTTTTCTTGTTTTTCTTCTCAAGTTGATCCTATTTCCTGAGAAGTTTCTGTTTTTGTTTGGTTGCTAGTAACTTTAAAAATTAAACTTCTGGATCTTCTTCACCCTCACTTGCAACATATTCCTGTGATGAATCATTTGTGGTCAAGTTTCTCCTAAATTCATTTCGTTTCAGTGCAAACCCACTGTTTCTCATCTCCGCTATTAGCTCCAAGGGGTGCATTGATGGTCCTGAGCTATGGGTGGAAACTGAACTTGCACTGATTCCAGAAAGATCAGACAAAGGACATTCCTGATCTGTGTTGACATGACCCCATTAGTAATATTTAATGCACCTTACATTTCAAATCTGAATACCAAAGGGCTGATCTCAGATGTTCATATCATCGTTGGCATATTTTTCTTGTTGCGCTCCTTTCCGCCATTCAAATTTGTATTCAGTCTCTCCTGTTTATTCTTTCTCTTTATTTTCTTTCTTTCGGGCCCCATTCATGAAATTAAGGCCATTTTTTATACCTTCATCTCCCATAAGCAATCTACTATCATATGATTCTTGTTCTTTAAGATATTGTTGCATTAATTATTGTTTCTTCTTATCATATAGTATTTTTTGTTCTGCCATCCATACTTTCTTGATATTGGATTTGGAGGTGTTATGAAAGTCCTCTTTGCACATGAAATTGGCGAGGGATTTCCCCATCATGGAGACTGAGCTGGAGAAAGCAGCTGCTAGGTCTGAGAGCAACATAAACAAACCCTCTATAAAATCTTAACACCACAGAATGTTCAGATGAAATGGCAAATACCTACTCTGATAGGATGATGGTTCTCCATATAACCTGTGCTCCCTATAAGAGGCATGTAGGTTTCTCTAAAGGTATCAATTTGATTAACGCACAGGTTTGGTTCAAACAGATGGCAATAGTTTTTGGTTAGTGGTTAACTTCTGTCATTCCCCAGTGCCACTTCCAGCTCAGGCACCTTTAGCCTTGACTTTAAAGATATACACTTGGCAGTTATGGAAGGTAGAAGAATCTGGTGTATTTTTCTTTTACCATTAAGAATTTGGTAAAAGAATAACAGTTATTTTAGAATAGCAGTTTTCAAACCCATGCACAGTTCTTAAAATTATCAAGAAAGCCAGCCTGGCCAGTGTTGTTCAGGGGTTGAACACTGACATATACACCAGGAGGTCATGGGTTCAATTCCTGCTCAGGGCATATACTCAAGTTCTGGGCTCAATCCCCATTGTTGGTCATGCAGGAGGTAGCTGATTAATGACACCTTCTCATCATTGATGTTTCTATCCCTCTCCCTTCCTCTTTGAAATCAATAAAAAATATATTTTAAAAATTATCAAGAAACCCAAAGAGTAAGAGTTTTGTCAGGAATCAGAACAAAGACCAAATATTAGAACAATGGATGACCCCATCACCCCTATCATTTGGGACTTTACAAAGGTTTTAGAAGTCTCAGTCATGAACCGGAGAAAAGGCCAGATATATATTTCCTATTTTGGCACAATCAGTCTATCGGTATACCACATATTTAAAAAAAGATTGTTAGCATGACCACTGATTTAATCAGAAAAATCTTTAAAAATTGGAATGTTGTCAAACTCATAGTGGCAGATGTAGGTTTTTCAAAACTTTGAATTTTCACTTGAAAGTCGGAATTTTACCATTGGCGACAAATGCTATAAGTTGTTTTCCTTGAAGTGATAGGCTCATTTCATCCATTTGGGAGAAAATGATTGACAAATACCCACGTTTGTGGAATCAATTTGTCAGTTCTTAAAATTGGTGATGTTCCATTTAAAAAAGCAGCTAGCTGTTTTGCATTGTAAACCATCACCCAAGAGCTTTGCCTCCTGACAACCATCACCCCTAGGTATGCAGGAGTGCTCTGTGCACTTCCCTTCCATTCTGAAGGGAACATTCTTCTGTGACACTTTTGGTATGTTTGTTTTTGTATGGTGGTGACTCCCAAGTCAATTTTGCTCCACTGTTTGGATTCATGCTAAGTGCCATCAGTTTTACCCACCGTGACTTTTGCACCATCAGAGCAAATACCTGTATAGTGAAGACAACTAACATCCTAGTATTATTGTGAAAGTAGGTGTGTTTTTTTTCACTTTGTTCTCTTGCATTCAGGGAATTTATTTTTATTTCAAGAAAAAATTTTTTTAAGTATAATAGTGTTACATGCAATAAACATTAATATTTCAAGAAAAAAGATTTTAAACGTAATAATATTACCGAAACTATCTATATATGCAAATTGGTTGGGAACATCATCATAGAAGCGACTGGCATGGGTAGGCGGGAACTTGCAGCTCTGTGGATGGGGTGGGGACTTGCAGCTTTGGGGATGTGATGGCGACTGCCACTTGGCCGGCCCTGGACAAGCAGCAGCGGGGACGAGGATGGGGAAGGTAGGCCTGGTGGAGGGTGGCCTGTACGCCCAACCTGGCAGCGGAGGCGGCTGCGAGCGCTCCCGATGGCTGCTGCTGCTTGCCCAGAATCACAGGTTCCTTCTGCAAAGTGCAGTACAACCACTCTACGGGGAAACCTCCACACTGGCAGTGAAGTCAGGTGAGCGAGGGACAGCTAGCAGCGAAGGAAGGTGAGCGAGGGACAGCCCAGCAGTGAAGAGAGGTGAGGGAAAGTCCGAGCTCCACAGCTAAGAGCTACTGGCCCAGCCACGCCCCACCTTGGCCTCCAGCACTGCGGGTCAGAGGTTCTGAGAAAGGCAACTCCTTCCTGTGGTTCCTCTAACTCCCAGACCACCTCCATCGCCCCTCAACACCCCTCCAGTCAGGGTCGGGAATCAGTGGAGGCTTCCAGGTGTCTGGGCAACCACTGTAGGGAATTTCCTCTAGCAGCAAGACCCAGTGACCCAGGGCTGAAGGGAGACCTGCACTTTCCCCTGCAGTCAGGAGAACCCTGGAAGACAGGGTCTGCCCATCACCGGATGAGCGAACCCGATTGGTTAAGCAAAAGGAAGCTCACAGCCGATGGCCACTGACACTTGCCCAGGGCTGGCTGCTGCAAGGGCTGAGGCTCAGGCAATGAGAGCCGGGTGAGGGCCAGGCAAGCTGCAGTGGTTGCGATGGCCGTGGCTCAGGCAGCCTTGCAGCTAGCAGTGGTAGCAGAAGCATGATGGAAGTGTCATCTTCCCCTGATTGCAGGGTCACCTCCTGCAGAGGGAGGCCAGAGGCAACAGCAGCAGCGAGAGAGTGATGGGGGCAGTGCCTTTCCCTGATTGACCAGTCACCTCTCCCAGAGGTAGGCCAGACTGTAGGAGGTGACCAGCCTAAGCCGTCAGTAGGACATCCCCTGAGGGCTCCTAGACTGTGAGAAGGGGCAGGTCAGGCTGAGGGACCCCCCTCCAGTGCACCAGGCCTCTAGTACTAACATAGTATCATATCACAGAGATTGTAGAAAATATTAAAATCTGCAAATAACAGGATTACTTCTGTTATATTCTAAAATATATTTTTTCCTCTGGCTCTATTTTGGTTCATCAGTTTATGTTGTTCATTATATTTTGCAAATGAGTGAGATCATGTGATACTTATCTGTCTCCAACTGGCTTATTTCACTTAGCATAATGCTCTCCAGGTCCATGCATGCTGTTGCAAATGATAGGAGTTCTTTCTTTTTTACAGCAGAATAGTATTCCATTGTGTAGATGCACTACTGTTTTTTAATCCACTAATCTGCTGATGGGCGCTTAGGCTGTTTCCAAGTCTTAGCTATTATAAATTGTGCTGCTATGAACATAGGGGTGCACATATCCTTTTTGATATTTCTGATTTCTTGGGATATATTCCTAGAAGTGGGTCAAATGGCAGTTCCATTTTGAATTTTTTGAGGAAACTCCATACTGTTTTCCACAGTGGCTGCACCAGTCTGCATACCCACCAGCAGTGCACGAGGGTTCCTTTTTCTTTGTATCCTTGCCAGCACTTATATGTTGATTTGTTGGTGACAGCTATTCTGACAGGTGTGAGATGGTACCTCATTATTGTTTTGATATGAATCCCTCATATGGTTAGTGACTCTGAGCATGTTTCCATCTGTCTCTTGGTCTGCTGTAGGTTCTGTGAAAGTAGTTTTGACATCGCAACCTCCAGGGGTCCACAGATCATACTTTGAGAACCACTATTTTAGAAGCTACCCTCCAGTTATAAAGATTAACTGCTAATACTTTCCTGAAGTTCATTTATAGAAACAAAAAAAAATGGAACTGAAATAATTTGGGAAAACCATCCCTGGAAAGAACTATTATCTTTTAGGATTTGAAACGCATCCTGGGAATGAAATAAATAATAATAATGAAAGTAGCTTATGTTTGTTGTAAGGTTCCCTACTGGGGAAGAACTGTGCTATGTACTTCAAATGCAGTATCTCTATTACTCTTTTGCAAACTTTGAGGTAAATGCTATATAATCCCATTTTCTAGATGAGGAAACTGGCCAGAGAAAGGTAAAAGATGACAGGATCACAAGACAGATGTGGGTTTGAACTCAAGAAGTCTAATTCCCAAAGCCTGGGCCCTTAAATCCTGCATAATATTCCATGTCACATCTAAGCTCCAATTTTACTTACTGTGCTTCTTCCATTTTTGTGGGCCCATTCAAATCCTCATAGAAAGGAAATGTCTTGTGTTGCTACAGTGCCCAAAGGGCTGAATATCTTGATATTTAGGCCAAGTAAAACGTCTTGCCATCTTAAGATATGCTGGCTTAAATTTCATATTAAAGGTGAAATTGATATATTTAACTAATTGAGGAGGGAACCAACAGGGTAGGCAAAAACAAAATAAAAAAGCTGTTTTCTTGAATGCTTGACAAAAATTTGTGTGTTTGTGTGCACATATCTATATTACCCCGTTTGCTAAATAGATATAGATTAGTTAGGTAGTTAACAAACATGTAGGTTATATCAAAACAAAACTACTTTACCTTTTCTAGGGCAATGAAACCTCTAACACTTTTGGGAGTGACTTCCATACCAGGTTCTAAAATCCTGCTGTCTCATGCACTTCTGCAAGTCAAGTTACTACTAGCAACTTGTACTTTTGAATCTCTTCACCTTGTACATCTGAAATGAATATATTGTTTTATATCAACTGTAATTGAAAAAAAAATTAAAGTTTGTAGCTACAACTCCACAAGACTGTGCCCTGTTCTGGCCTTCCTCAGTTGTTTATTAATCAACTCTACTTTGACAGCAAAGTGAAACCCCCCGACTGGCTGCCACGGAAGCTGGGCAAAGACCCTCTGCCGCGCCACCTCCAGCCTCTGTCCGCGCCTGACCGGCCCCGAGGCGCGCGCCCGGTGGGACGGCGGGTTCGCGCACGGAGGAGCCGGCGGCGCGCGCACGTAGGGTTGGCGGTGTGAACGCGCGCAGCCCGCGGGTGGCACGTACAGACAGACACGTACAGACGCGCGGGGGCCTTGAGGGCCGCGGGAGCCGCGGGAGCCGCGGGGGGCGGTGGTAGCCTCGCCCCCTGAGAGGGCCTGGCGCGTGGGGCTTCCTCTTTCCGGCGCCGCGGCCGGCTCTTCCCGGGCCGGGCTGCGGCTCGGGACCTTCGGGCGGGAGGGCTTCCCGCTCCGGACGCCGGGACCCGCGCCCTCCGCCCCCAGACCCGGAGGCCGCGCTCAGCTTCGCGGAGGAGCCGCGGAAACGATCCGGCTCAACGGAGGGTGAGCTCGGGGCCGGGTCGGGGGCTGGTTCCTCAGATGTCCACACCCGAACCCCACACCACCCGGGTGGACCGATCGGGGTGAACTGTCTTTTCTTTGCTAGCAGCATCCCAGTGTTTGGCGTCGTGAGGACCTTCCTAGTTGGCGGGTTTCAAGGGAAGAACCTTCCTTCCTCGGGTTCGTTAAAGCGATGAAGCGGCTTCCTCCCGGCGAGATGCTGGGCTCACTGGAGTTATGGACACTCGGTGATCTGTCAGTTACTTCTTTCATCCTTGGCTGAGATTTTGCATTAGTGACTGCGGACGGAAAGAGGAAGAAAATGTTCCGCTTGGGTGCGGGGAACATGCAGGGATGAGGGGCCATGTGCAGCCTTTCCTAAGTGCACAATTTTGGTGGGTGGGCTGAAAGGGAAGGGTGCAAATGCCGTCCCCTTCCAGCCAGGCTCCGGGGTGCTCTGAGCTCTTCTTTTGACAACCCAGAGGCCTGTCAGAAGTTGAGGTTGAGGCATCCATTTCTGCACTTCTGGCTGGGAAGATGAACCAGGTTTTCCAAAGCTGTCGTTTTTGTTTTCCAAGTCTGCCAAAGGCTGAAGGGGCCCACCTTGAATAGAAAACAGCGGGGCCAGGTTCTGGTTAGCTAAGCAGGAGCACTGTCATAAAGGAGTTTTTGTCTGAAAAATCCAAAGTCTGGAGCTTTGAGCCATGAAAGGTTGGGTACTGGTCAGTTTTAACTGCCAGGGTGAGAAATGTCTCAGACATTTTTTTAAATTAGCCAGTTGAGTTTAGCTCCTGCTTGCTGATCTCCAGCACCTACATTTACCCTATCCAGTGACTGGGTGAAAAAGGAAAGACACAAAGAGAAAAGTGGTCTTCTCCCTTTTCCCCTTAAAATGAGGGCATAGTCCATCTTGGGTTAAGAGGAAAAGAAAACTCGTTCCATCTCTGCTCTTGACCCCGCAGAAAAGAATCTCAAAGAAATACCGGACAGAAAAATTCTCTCCTTACCTGGAGTGAAAAACTGAAGTGCTTACAAAACTGAACAAAGAAAGGAAGGAATTAGTACACATGGCAGGCCATCTGCATTTACAGGCAGGTCATTTTTCAGATGCTTGATGTTATACAATAAAAAGGTGGGAAAGAGCCATTCCTTTTCTGGAAACGAGGGAGAGGTGAATGCAGGGCCTTGGAGATTGCAGCAGCCAAGAGAGTCTGTTTTCTCCAGATACTGGTCTGGAAGAATCTGAATGTGAGCACATAAAGCTTATTCTTTTTATCTATGTAACACGAAACTGCTTTTAATGTTCACATTGAGTTTTTAAGAGTTGAGGGAAGCACAGCCGGACTGTGCCACATGCCTCCCAGGCAGCTTGGGCTGTATTGTGTGTCAAATGAATTGTTTATTTTGCCGTGTAATTCTGTTAAATACTGTCAAATCTGTAACCTCCCTAATTCTATGAGTGTTATTTATTTATAGTTATTCATTCATGATATGACATTTGATTAGAATTTGCTAGGGTGCTAAAGCTTGGAGAAATGCAAAACCTGGGGAACGCCTTGCATTGGAAGTTTTGATCATCTTACACAGGAATTCTTTATCCAATATCACATATATAAAACAGGTGTAATAGGATTTGATTATTTTTGCTACAATACATTTCTTTTTTCATACTACATTGCAGGCAAGTCTTTTAAATAATTGGCATTGTTGGTACATTTAGAATGCTTGTTCACTTACCAAGAAATCCAAGTGTTACCCACCTCTGTAAGAAACCTGTTGTGCAAAATGTACTTGAGTAATCAAAGTGGTTAACCACTTTATATAAACCAAGTTGTGTTAGTAAGTTGATCTTGTTACTTTTATTGGTGCTTATTGGTTTTAAAATTTATCCTATACATTGACAGAAGGAAGCAAGAACCTTGGGCAAAGTAAATACTGCTGGGAAATGTGGACCCCAGGCCTCAGAAGGTACGTGAAGGAGAACATGAGCTCACTAGTTAGTTTGAGATTTGCGTCATTTTGTACTCTTACTATCTCCTTTCTTACTCATGTAGAGATTTTAGGAACATTAAAACTCTTCAATAGGAGTATATACACATATATTTTGAAGAAATGTTTTCTTAAATGTAATATGAGCTGGAGATTAGTTGAGTTTAGTACTTGCTAAGAGGAGTGCCTGACATTCAGTGAGCCCTGCACAGGTATTTGCTAATGATTTGTTCTTTATTATTATTTATGAGAATTTGTCTTAACCTCACATCCATCCTGAGTTAGAACAGATGTGACTAGGTGAGCAGTTATTCTAAGATGGTAAATTGTAACAATGGCCAAGTAGATACAGGAAATTTCTGAACTTAGACTGAGAGAAGCTCTAACTATGAATCTAAAAATCAGTTACCATAATAGAATTTTGCATATGTTATGATCATATGTAATGTTTTATTTTATTAAGTTGTAATTTAGTAATTTTATTGATTATGTAATACATTTTAGTTCAAACTGAAAGGTCTGAAAAGGTTGACTTGTTTGTAGAATGTCCCCCATTGCTCTAGCCCTCAGCTGTCTAGTTTCCCTTCTTTCTGTGAGTCCTCCCAGGCTCTCAGTTTCTTGTGCATAACTGGATCATTTTTGTACAGTTTACTTTAGTGTCTAGATATGTTGTGGGAGAATGTTTTAAAAACTGACCCTAGACACATGGTCCTTCCCCTGGAGTTCATGTGTGATCGGGATGGGGACCAGGAGCTTCCATCTTAGTAAAGGGCCATTGACAGGATTCTTCATTGGTGTTAAGTCCATGAGGGACATGGGTCTCTTTGCTGCTCTTGGGATTCTGGGATCCAGCCAAGTTCTTCATCCAGGCGGCTATATTATTTGTTTCCTCATTCTGCTCCGCCTCTTCTCAGCATCATATCCTACTAGAGGCCTTCCCTTTGTCCCTTACTCTTTGTTACTCTCAGGGGCATTGTGTACCCTATACATAGATGTGAGCCTATACATTAATGGCTCTGTTTGTTTATGTCTTATCTTCCTCTGTTAGCACCAAGCACCATGCGAGCAAGGAGAGTGTATTGCCTTACATATCCCCAGGACCTAGAAAAACTCCTGGCCTAGAGTAGGCACTTTGTAAATATCACTGAATGAATGACATGTGGGAAAAAGCTGTTTTAAACAGTTAGATGGACATATTTATGACAGGACTTTTCAGAACTTTTAATAAGCAAATGTGCATGGCAGAAGTGGAGCAATGCAGGTGGGAGTCAAGCTCTTCAGCCCAAATTCAGAAAGGCTTTGTGCTTTTGGGTGACAACTAAAACACTGAGGAGAAAAAGCCATTGGCAGAAATGTGATTGGCAGCTGAACAAAATTGGTTTACAGGCATCATTTTGAAAATGTAGGGAAGGGAGAATTTGCATCCAAAGATGGTAATACAGGCACACCTTATTTTATTGTGCTTTGCTTTTTGTACTTCACAAATGTTGTGTTTTTTATTATTTGAAGGCAAGACCCTCCACCAACAGAGAGATTATGACTTGCTGTATTGCAGTACTCACTGTATTGAGGTGCTCTAGAACTGAACCCACAATATTTCCAAGGTATTCCAAACCCATTGTTAGTAATTACCAGCATGTAAAATGTGTGTTTTCTTTTAGTTTAGAGAGAGAGAAACACACACACACACACACACACACACACACACACACACACACAGAATAGGATTTCTTGTATGTTCAGTCACATTCTTGGCTTCCCGCCCCTGCTTTCCCAGCGAGGTCTTAGGTTCCGCCTTATGGGTTTTAAAGAGCCCAACTTTGTGACTTGGTTTTAGACCCTGCCACCTTGTCACGTGAAAATCTCCAATGACTGGAAATAGGAGAGCTCTGAAGTCCTTAGGGTCTGGGGGCCTCTTTTCAGAGCAGCACAGCACCATGACCGAAGGGGACTCAGGGTTGCCACTATTAGCTGCAAGAAGCACTTTCCAAGTTGTCTTGTCTCCTTGAGCAAAGGAGAGTTAATTACAGAAAATGTGAGGATTTTAAAAGACTATTTGTCACCAGGCTGCAAGGAGAGCCCTTGGCAGAGCCATGAGAAGGACTGCTGATGTCAGGCCCAGTGTTTCTGCAGACAGAAATAGTGAGCCTTGTGGGTGTCATCCTGGACAGGAGGTAAACTCCATGGAGAACATGTGTATTCAAGGAAACAATGCAGACTCTGGCACAGGCTTAGAGGAGTTGGGTGAAGGGAATTTGGAATGCCTTTCTTTTTGTCTAAAAAGTTAGGTCAAATTATGATTGTTCCAAGGTCAGACCAATCTCTAATTCTACACAGTCTGTTATCTATAAATGGGAATGCTGGAAAACAGTGGTGGAGGTCTTTGATTCTAATTATTTTTAAGCTGTTTTTACAGAGCTCTGACATAATTCAGATCATCAGTATACTCTAGTTGGAAGATACTCTTTTGCTACCAATTTTCCTTATAATGGAAAGAGGTGTTAGGAAAATATCTGTTATGTTAGAATGCCTAGAATCTGCAGGTTAACAAGATTCCCCAGTGGATTCCTTTGGTCATCAAAAGTTGAGAGGGGCTGAGGGCCTGGACCAGTATGTCTCAATCCTGGCTGCTCATTGGAAACCTGGGCAGAGCTTTTAAAACCTGCCCCGGATCCATCTCCAGAGATTTGTCTTGTCTTGGCTCAGGTGATCTTGGGGCCCAAGGGCATTGCTATATATTTTCAAAGCCCAGGTGATTCTAATATACAGCCAGGGCTGGGAACCACTGCCCTAAATGTAAAGTCAGACATTGTTAGGTAGCTATCTAGATTCAGAATGCATGCAGTCACAATGCAAAAACATGCCATGGCTAACTAGACATGTTCTTTAGAAGTTATAAAGACCTAATCTGTTGTATATTGTGGATAATTACTGGTGCATTCTCTGGTTTTAGGCATCTAGAGGATGATTGTGATGTGGAACACTTTGCTGGGCTTGCTTGTGCCGGGTAGAATATTCCTGCTCCATTGTTGGAAATGCCTTGAGATTGGAGGGAGGCCAAGTGGATAGTTGCACTTTACATCTTTGTGCTGCCAGGGAAATGGTTTCAAAATTTAAGGCGTATCACAACACCCCCCCCCCCTTCTTCTCATGTATTACTCCTTCCAGTGGCTTTCCATTGCTCACAAGGTAGAACCAAATTCTGTAACAGCTCTCTAAGGCGCAGCATTATCTGACCATATCTTCTTAGGCCAGTAGTCGGCAAACTCATTAGTCAGTAGAGCCAAATATCAACAGTACAATGATTGAAATTTCTTTTGAGAGCCAAAATTTTTAAACTTAAACTACTTCTAACGCCACTTCTTCAAAATAGACTTGCCCAGGCTGTGGTATTTTGTGGAAGAGCCACACTCAAGGGGCCAAAGAGCATGTGGCTCGCGAGCCGAGGTTTGCCGACCACTGTCCTAGGCTCAGTGATAACTAAGTTCTTGAAACTCCAGCCACATAGCCTTTCTTCAGTTACTCGGGGTCCCTCAGCTTGCACCCTTCTACTTCTGGACCTAGTTTCATGCTGTTCCCCTGTTCTGGAGCTCTACCTTTTCACTCCGTAGGTAATCGTGTTGTCCCCATCTCTCTATCCAGGTCGTGTCCCTTGTATTGTCCTCCACAGCACCAGGTCTCTCTGCCTCATTCCACTTCTTGGATAGATTCTTTTTTGCATGTGGGTCTTTCCAGTAGACTGCAGGCTCCAAAAGGACATGAACCGTGGGTGTGTTTTGTTTGAGACTCAGTATAGTAACCGTGCACCTGTTCTGTTGGATGGGTGGGTACACCTTATATGATGATATTGGTAAGTGTAGTTATTTTTAGGTTGTGTCCTTTAAAAGTTTATGCAGCCCAGCCGGTGTGGTTCAGTGCTTATCTAGTCTAAAGGTTCGATATCTAGTCAGGACCCATGCCTGGGTTGCAGGCTTGATCCCTAGTAAGGGGTGTACAGGAGGTAGCTAGTCAGTGATTCTCTCTCATCATTGATATTTCTATCCCTCGCTCCCTCTCCCTTCCTTTCTCTAAAATCAATAAAAACATTTTTTAAAGCCACATGGACGAATGAAGTTTTTAAAAAAGTATATGCAGTTGCCTGCCTGGAGTGGCTCAGTTGTTTGAGCATTGTCCTGTGCACTGAAAGGTTGTTGATTCAATTCCCAATGTGGGCACATGCCTGGGTTTCAGGTTTAATCTCAAGTCAGGGCACTTCGGGAAGGCAAGCAGTCAGTGTTTCTCACATCAATGTTTCCTCACACCGATGTTTCGGTCTCTCCTTCTCTTTCTAACAAATCTTAGTTTATCTAAATTTTTAACCAGTTTACCTTGACAGCTTTTTCACTTGAGTCTGTGTACAATTTATGAATTTTCTTGCAATACCATGAGAAAGATTAAAAAAAAAAAGTAAGTGCTTAATAATTGTGCATCTCCCTGTGCCAGGCTTTTCCTCCGGCTTGTGTCCTCATACACAATGAAAACATCCTTATGTAGAGCAGTATCTCCCTGCAGGCTCCAAGTAAACCCACCTTCCCCAGTCTGCCCTCCTTTATCTGGGCAGGGAAGACCACCTTTCTAGGCCCCTGCTGCTGTGTCTATCAAAGGAGCAATTTTTGATGTAAAAGTATAATCACCCAGGTGGAGGAGTGGCTCACCCAGGTTGAGGGGTGGCTCAAGAACCCAAGTGCCTGAGCCTTTCCTTTTATCTACCTTTTTATTAGGTTTCCTTAGGATTTCTTTGGGGTGTACACTCCTAGTAGGTGTGACCACAACCAAGTGTGCATTTTCTTTCCTTCAGAAGATGGGGGAGGCTGGAATGAGGTTCCTATTGGACGAGGAATCTCATTAATCAATGTGGGTGGGGCTGGCAGAAAAACTAATTTCAGCAGATGGAGGGGATTAGGACCATGGAGAGGTGTATATTTGATTTCTTCTGGAGAGAGAAGGGATTAGGACCAGGCAGGACCATGGAGAGGTGACAAGCTTTTGATTTCCTCTTAAAAAACTCAAGTAAATACAGCAAAGTTATTAGAGCTGAGTGCCTATAAACAGGTATTTGTTATGTTATCCTTTATACTCTATGTTTTAAGTATTACATATTTTAAAACTAAAAAACAATGATGACAGAGATGTATTTACTAAATATTCAGATACATACTGACATTGTCACTTCATGTTTTTCCCAGAAAGGAAAATATTTACCATCTTTTCCCACACCTTACAAAGTGGTAGGTAAACTGCATTTGCTAGAAGTTAGACAAAAAATTTAATGACAGAAGTAAAGACAATAGGGTACATGTATATAGTTGGCATTTTCTATATTTTATTGGTTTTTATTATAAAATGAATATGCCTATTGCAAAAATGTTTTTAAAATACAAAATCGTGCAAAGCAAAAAATGATTCCACTCACCCTCAATAATTATTCTTTGCATTATATTCTTTGCATTATATATGTTTGCATGTGTATATGTTTGCATGTGTATATAATCACATTCCCACATATACAGTTTTTTAGCAAATGGGATCATGCATTCAGTTTTTTTTTTTTTTTACCGATATATCTTGACACTTTGGGCCCGTCATTGGATCAACTTTTGGCATAAAGTATTATTTATAGTTCAAAAACATTTTATGGACTTCTGCAGGATTTATTAATCTTCCATTCTGTATGTTCTAAGTTCCATGTCTATTAAAGTGCATGTAAGTTCCATGACTTATAAAATATAATTTTATTTCCAAGTAATACTGAAGCCGTAATGGCTTGTTTTCTAGTCTCAGTTAATGGATATTAGATATATAACTGTTCTCATTTGGAGACTAAAGAAATATATATTTTTTTTCTAAAGAAATATTTTAAAGTTGAAAGGGGGCGTCATATTAAAATACATTAGTTTGGAAAGTCTTAGGTAGAAAGTTGAGCAAGGTGTCTGCTAAAGTGTCTTCCAACTCTCCTAAGTTTTCCTAAGAGCTCTCATTTTCTTCCAAAAATGTTTTACTGTTTTTTAAAATTAAATTTATTGGGGTAACATTGGTTAATAAAATTATATAGGTTTCAGGCATACAATTCTATATTACATCATTTGTATGTTGTATTTTGTGTAGGCCACTTCAAGTCAAGTCTCCTTCCAGCACCATTTATCCCAGCTTTGCTCTCTTCTACTCCCCCTCATTCTCCTTTCATTATGAGGCTATGAGGGTTTTTTTATTTGTTTGTTTGTTTTGCTTAATTCCTTCACTTTTTTTTTTTGGTGCTTAATCCCAGGCCACTCTCCCCGCACCCCTGCCGCCTCCCCCTCCCCCCGCCTCCCACCCAACTTCCATTCCCTCTGACAGCTGTCAGTCTGTTCTCTATATCTATGAATCTGTCTCCACTTTGCTTGTCAGTTTATTTTATTCATTAGATTTCAAATAGCAATGAAATCATATGGTACTTGTCTTTCTCTGACTGGCTTATTTCACTTAGCATAATAATATCCAGGTCCGCCCTGTTACAAGAGATAAGATTTTAATGGCTGAATAGTATTCAGTTGTGTAAATGTACTTCAGCTTTTGAATCTACGCATTTACTGATGGGCACTTGGGCTGCTTCCAAATCTTGGCTATCCTATCTAATAAGAGTAATATGCAAATTGACCATACCTCTGATCAAGCTACGCCCACCAGCCAATCAGGAGCAAATAAACCCCAACCAAAATGGCTATGGCCACTGAGAGCAGGAGGGAGGCTTGGGTTTCCTCAGCAATGGAGGAAGCCAAGCTTTCCACCTGCCCTTGCTGGCCTAGGCCTCCACTCAATGCTACAAAGTTTCAGTTATAGAAGATGCATAATCCCAACAGAAGTGGTGGCAGCCACAGAACTGGAGAGAGCAGAGGATAGGCTTGCCTGGGCGATGGAGGAAGCCAAGCTTCTACAGCCCTGTTGGGCCTAGGCCTCTACTCTAGGCTACAAAGTTTCAATTATAGAATTTAAATTAATCCAAACAGAAATGGCTGTTGCCATGGAGCGAGCAGAAGGCTTGGCTCCACTCCAGGCTTCAAAGTTTCAATTATAGAACATAAATTAATCCGAGATACCAGGGCCTTCACTTGGGTCGCTAGGGGACGTGGCTGGCCTGCAAACCACCACAGGCCTCTCACCCAAGCTGCCCCATGCCCCAAGGGAACACCCACCCTGATCCGGGACACCCTTCAGGGCAAATCAGCTGGCCCCCACCCATGCACCAGGCCTCTATTCTATCTAATAAAAGAGTAATTTGGAGATTGGCCATCACTCCAACACACAAGATGGCTGCCCTCATGTGGTCAAAGATCCTGCCCCCATGTGGACACAAGATGACCAGCAGGGGAGGGCTATTGGAGGTTCCAGGCCTGCAAGGGAGGGCAGTTGTGGGTGATCAGGCCAGCAGGGGAGGGCAGTTGGGAGGGCCAGGCCTGCAAGGGAGGGCAGGTGGGGGCGATCAAGCCTGCAGGGGAGGGCAGTTAGGAGTGACCAGGCCGGCAGAGGAGGGAAGTTGGGGGCAAACAGGCTGGCAGGGGAGCAGTTAGACATCAATTAGGCTGGCTTGGTAGTGGTTAGGGGGTGAGCAGGTTGGCAGGCAGAAGCAGTTAGGGGCAATCAGGGAGGCAGGTAGGTGAGCAATGTGGAGCCAGCAGTCCTGGATTGTGAGAAGGATGTTTGACTGCCCGTTTAGGCTCGAACCTAGGATTGGGCCTAAATGGCAGTCAGACATCCTTCAAGGGATCCCAGATTGGAGAGAGTGCAGGCTGGGCTGAGGGACATCCCCTGCCTCCCATGCACAAATTTCGTGCACCAGTCCTTTAGTCTATATAATAAAAGTCTAAATAACAATTATGGCAGAACTATCAGAAAGACCGGTCGCTGTGATGCTCACTGATCACTAGGGAGCAGACGCCCAATGCAGGAGCTGCCCTCTGGTGCTCAGTGCATTCCCACATGGGGAGCATGCTCAGCCAGAAGTTGGTTCAGGGATGGCAAGTGCAGCTGCGGTGGCAGGAGCCTCTTCTGCCTCCACAGCAGCACTAAGAAACAGCAAACCTAGCGGTAAGGAGAAGCAAGAAGGTGGGTAGTAAGGAGAGAGTGGTCCCGGAATGCGAGAAGGTGCAGGCTGAGCTGAAGGACCCCTTACGCGCGCCCCCCCCCCCCCCATTCTCCTGCCCAGTGCATGAATTTCATGCACTGGGCCTCTAGTTGTAAATAATGCTGCAATAAACATATTGGTGCATCTATTCTTTTGATATATTCCCAGTAAAGGAATTGCTGGGTCATAAGACAGTTATATTTTTAACTTTTTGAGATAACTCCACACTCCTTTCAACAGTAGTTGCACCAATCTGCATTTCCACCAACAGTGCATTAGAGTTCTCTGTTTCCCACATCCTTGCCAACATTTGTTTGATTCATTGATGATAGCCATTCTGACAGGTGTGAAGTGATATCTCATTGTGATTTTAATTTGCATTTCTCTAATGATTAGTGACTTTAAGCATCCTTTCATGTGTATTGGCCATCTGTATGTCCTCTTTGGAGAAATGTCTATTCAGGGCCTTTGCTCATTTCTTAATTGGATTATTTGTTATTTTGATGTTAAATTTTATAACTTCCTTATAAATTTTGGATATCAAACCCTTATTAATATGTCATTATGTGTGTTCTCCCATTCAATGGGTTGTTTTTTCATTTTGTTGATGGTTTCCTTTGCTGTGCAAAAACTTTTTAGTTTGATGTAGTCCCATTTGTTTATTTTTTCTTTTGTTTCCTTCGCCTGAGGCAATGTATCAGAAAAATATTGCTATGAGAAATGTCCAAGATTTTACTGTTTATGTTTTCTTCTAGGATTATTATGATTTTGGGTCTAACATTTAAATCTCTAATCCATTTTGAGTTTATTCTTGTGTATGTGTAAGGAGGTGGTCTAGTTTTTTTCTTTTCTTTTATAAATTTCTGTCCAATTTTTTCAACACTTTATTGAATAGTCGAACTTTACCCCATTGTATGTTTTTGACTCCTTTATAAATATTGACTATAAAGGTGTTAGTTTATTTTTGGCTCTCTATTCTGTTAAGTAGATTTATATTATCTGTTTTTATGCCAATACTATTCTGTTTTGATTACTATGGCCTTATACTTACTATAATTTGATATCACATAGTGTGATTCCTCCAACTTTGTTCTTCTTTCTCAAGATTGCTGTGGTTATTCAGGGTCATTTGTGGTTCATATAAAATTTTGGAGTATTTGTTCTAGTTCTATGAAATATGTTATTGGCATCTTGATAATAATTGCATTGAATCTATAGGCTACTTTGTGTATTGTGGACATTTTTATGGTGTTAATTCTTCCTATCCATGAACATGGTATATGCTTCTACTTATTTGTATCTTCTTCAGTTTCTTCAGTGTCTTGTAATGTTCTGAGAACAGATCTTTTAAATTGGTTAAATGTATTCCTAGGTTTTGTGGGATTTTTTTTGAGGCAATTGCAAATGGGTTTATTTTTTTAGTTTCCATTTCTGATAATTCATTACTGGTGTATACAAATGCAACTGATTTCTGGGTATTTATTTTGTATCCTGCTACTTTACTGAATTCATATGTCAGTTCTAGTAGATTTTTGGTTGAATCTTTAGGGTTCTTTACATACAGTATCATGTTATCAGCAAATAGTAACAGTTTTACTTTTTCCTTTCTAATTTGAATGCCTTTTATTTCTTGTCTGATTGCTGTTGCTGGGACTTCCAGTACTATGTTGAATAAGAGTGATGGAAGCCAACATCCCTGTCTTGTTCCAGATCCTAAGGAAACCACTTAGTTTTTGCCCATTGAGTATGATGTTGCTGTGCATTTGTTATATATGGCCTTTATTACATTGAGGTATGTTTCCTCTATTCCCACTCTTCTGAGAGTTTTAATTATAAGTGGATGTTGGATTCTATCCAGTGCTTTCCTGTGTCTGTTGATATGATCATGTGATTTTTCTTTTTCTTTTGTTTATATGATGTATCATATTTATTAATTTATAGATATTGTACCAGTCTTTCATCCCCAGAATAAATCCCACTTGATCATAGTGTATGACCCTGAATCTGGTTTGCTAATATTTTGTTGAGGATTTTAGCATCTATGTTTATTAGGGATATTGACCTAAAATTTTCTTTCTTTATAGTGTATTTATCTAGTTTTGGAATTAGGATAAACTGGCTTGTAAAATGAGCTTGGGAGTCTTTCCTGTTCTTGACATTTTAAGAATAGTTTGAGAAAGATAGGAATTAGTTCTTTTTTGAATATTTGGTAAAATTTATCTGTAAAGCCATCTAATCTAGGACTTTTATTTATTGGGAGGTTTTTAAAATCTATTTATTTTTTTATTAATGCTTCAGTTTCACTAGTTGGAATTTATTCAAATTCTCTGATTTTTCCTGGGAATATATCCATTTCTTCCGGATTGTCCAATTTGTTGATATATAGATGTTCATAGCATTTTCTTACAATCCTTTGTATTTCTTTAGTCAGTAGTTATTTCTCCTCTTTCATTTCTGATTTTATTTACTTGGGTCCTCTCTCTTTTTTTCTTGGTGAGTCTGGTTAAAGGTTTGTCAGTCTTGTTTGTCTTTTCAGAGAACTAGCTCTTGGTTTTATTGACCTTTTTGTATTATTTTTAAAGACTATTTTGTTTATTTTTGCTCTGATCTTTATTATTTCCTTACTTCTACTCACTTTGGGTTTATTTGTTGTTGTTTTTTTCCATTTCTTTTAAGTATAAGTTAGATTGTTTATTAGAGATTTTTTCTTGTTTCTTGAAGTAGTCCTAAAATGCCATGAATTTCCCTCTTAGAATTGCTATTGTTATGTCTTATAGATTTTGGGTTGTTGTGTCCCCATTTTTATTTGTTTCAAGAGATATTTTTTGTTGTAATTTGCTAATCCTCACCTGAGGATATTTTTTCCATTGAGAGAGAGAGAGAGAGAGAGACAGAGAGAGAGAGAGAGAGAGAGAGAGAGAGAGAGGAGAAAGGGAGAGAGGAGAAAGGGAGAGAGACAGAGAGAGAGATGAGTAAGACGCCTCATGCACATGCCTTGAATAGGGTCAGGGGTCAAACCTGCAACTCAGGAAATCAAACCTGTGACCTTTGATCTGCAGGCTGATGCTTTAACCACTGGGCCATGCCAGCCAGGGCTTAAGGTATCTTTTGATTTCTTCTTTGATCTCATTGTTAACCCATTCATTGTTTAGTAGCATGTTATTTAGCCTCCATGTCTTTGTGTGTTTTTCAGGCTTTTTTTTTCCCCCTGTGGTTGATTTCTAGTTTCATACTATTATGGTCAGAAAATATGCTTGATATAATTTTAGAATTCTTAAATTTATTGATATTCCTTTTGTCTCTTAACATGTGGACTATCCTAGCAAATATTCTATGCGCTCTTAGAAAGAATGTATATTCTCCTGCTTGGGGATGAAATACTCTGAATATGTCAATTAAATCCATCTGGTCTAGTGTACCATTTAAGGCCACACTTTCCTTGTTGATTTCCTGTCTGGAAGATCTGTCCATTGATGTCAATAGGGTCTAAAAGTCCCCTACTATGATTGTATTACTGTCAATCTGTCCCTTTACATCCATCAAAATTTGCTTTTAAAATTTAGGTGTTCCTATGTTGGGAGCATATATAATTACAAGGATTGTATCCTCTTGCTGGAACGCTCCCTTTATATTTTGTAGTATCCTTCTTTGTCTCTTACTATAGCTTTTGTTTTAAATATGTTTTTCTTTAAAGTGATTTTTGAGAGAACTAAGATGGCGGCAAAGGTGAAACACCTATCTTGCCGTCATAATCAGCAATTTTAATACTACAACTTAACGAAAGAACAAACACCTTCCAGAATCACCAGAACGCTCGCCGAGTGAAAATTCCACAAATAAAAGTGAAGATAAGACACTGTGACTTGGAGGTGCGGCGGCGAACAGCGTTGAAAGATTCGCGCGCAGAGAGAGGTTTGGAGTGCGCTCCGCGGAGAGGGCGGGCGGCTGAAAACCGGCCAGTTTTCTCGAACGGGGAGACAAAGGCGTCCCACTGGACTGATTCTCCAGCTCTGGGCGAAGTCCAGAGAACCCACTATCATACGAGGTGAAAACTGGACAGTGGGAGGGCACACCGAAGCTCGAGTGCTGCCGGGTCT
The DNA here is from genome assembly GCA_027563665.1 of Antrozous pallidus. Classification (NCBI taxonomy): domain Eukaryota; kingdom Metazoa; phylum Chordata; class Mammalia; order Chiroptera; family Vespertilionidae; genus Antrozous; species Antrozous pallidus. The sequence goes on along the minus strand of CM050523.1, from coordinate 11,988,048 downwards.
GCCGGGTTGTGGAGAAGGCAGCTTTCGCGAACAGCTTGGCTGCATGACGGCGCAGAGAGCGCACCGCGACTTGCCTCTCATTCGGAAAACCGTCAGTCGGCTTTGTTTTACGACCCTGGGTGAGACATTGCGCATGCAAAGTCATTTGGGGAAAGTCTGAATTCCCCGGCAGCTGGTGGAGCTCCGCAGCGGCTCTCTCTAAGAGGTGCTGGCAGCCATTGCCCCCGGCACAGAGCCCCTGGGGCTGCATAGGGCGGAGCTAATGTTGTCTGCTTGGCCCGGAGACTCCGCCCATCCAACCTGAGCACAGCTGAGCTTCACAGACAATTAGCCTGGAGGTCAAACCCTCCTAGGGCTAACAACAAAAAGCTGGGTTTAAATTCAAAAACACTGAATACAACCCATAAAGGATTGCAGTAAGAGTACCCACCTCAGGTAACTGGGGAGACTGAGCCACTGTCCCTTTGAGGATAGCCACCACATAAAGCAGCCACCATGCAGAGACATGGAAAGAAATCAGGTGTGAAAGAAATGGAGGAGAAAAGAGGACAAGACATAGAGTTCAAAACTACGGTTATAAGGCTTTTCAAGAGGCTCCTACAAAAGGCCGATCAACTTAATGAGAATTACCAGGAAATAAACAAGACCAACCAGCAAATGGATGAGAATTACAAGGAGATGAATGATACTTACAAGGAAATGGATGAGACCCTCAGGGAAATGAACAAGACCTCTGAGGATACGAACCAGACCCTCACAGATAAAAAAAAAGGACCAACTAGAAATCAAGCATACACAGACTGAAATAAAAAATATTACACAAAGTCCTAAAAGCAGTCCAGAGGGCCACAAGAACCAAGTCAAAGATTTGAAATACAAAGAACCAAAATCCACTCAGCTGGAAAAGCAAGAAACAAAAAGAATTCAGATAATTGAAGATAGCATAAGGGGCCTCTGGGACAACCTCAAGCAAGCCAACATCCGAATTATTGGGGTGCCAGAAAAAGAGAGAGAGCAAGTTAATGAAAACCTACTTGAAGAAATAGTGACTGAAAACTTTCCCCACCTGGTGAAAGAAACTGACTTAAAAGCCCAAGAAGTACACAGAACCCCAAAATATAGGAATCTAAAGAGGACCACACCAAGACATATCATAATTAAAATGCCAAGAGCAAAAGATAAAGAGAGAATATTAAAAGCAGCAAGAGAAAAACAGTTGGTTACCTACAGGGGAGCACCCATACGATTGTCAGCGGATTTCTCAACAGAAATGATGCAGGCCAGACGCGAGTGGCAAGAAATATTCAAAATAATGAAGAGCAAGAATCTACAACCAAGATTACTCTATCCAGCAAAGCTATCATTCAGAATTGAGGATCAGATAAAGTGCTTCGCAGATAAGAAAAAGCTAAAGGAGTTCATCACCACCAAACCAACATTATATGAAATGCTGAAAGATATTCTTTGAGAAGAGGAAGAAGAAAAAGGTAAAAATATAAATTATGAACAACAAATACACATCTATCAACAAATGAACATAAAAATCAAGTGAATTGATAGGCTGTTGAACAGGATAGACTGGTGAATATAACAGAGACATGGACATAGAGAGGGAATGGACTGACAATTCTTGGGGAGAAAAGTTTTGTTGGAAGTGCAGCAAGAGATTGGACAAAAGTCTTGCAACAATGGGAGAGGACATTGGGGAGGGGGAGGTGAGGACGGAGGGTGGGATGGGTACAGGGTGGAGGGAAGATATAGGGGGATAAAAAAGGGGGAAACAATGTAATTAAACTGAACAATAAAAAAAATTAAAAAAAAATAAAGTGATTTTTGAGAGAGGAAGAAAGATAGAAACATCAATGATGAGAGAGAGTCATTGATTGGCTGTCTCCTGCATGCCCCCTACCTAGGGATCAAACCTACAACCTGGTATGTGCCTGGACTGGGATTTGGATCATGATCTCCTAGTTCATGGGTCAGTGCTCAACCACTGTGCCATGCCAGCTGGGCAGGTGATACAACTTTAGAGGAGGCACCTTGGCAGATTCTGTCTCACAGTGGTCTAACAGCACACTGGAAAGTATGCAGGTGGCTGTTTTCTCCTTATAGATGGGAAAATGAGGACCAGAGAGCTATCATTGACTAACCCCAGTTACCCAGCTCAGGGAAGAAGAGAGTAGAGCAAATCCTGCCACTGCCCCAGGCCTAGTGAAAGAAGCAAGGTGCTCCTGACTTTAAATGAAAACCCAAGGCTTGGGAAGGCAGGCATGACTCAGGACCATGCAAGTCTCACATCACAACTTGCCAGAAGGAGAGAGAATGTTACCCCTAAGCCACTGGGCTTCCCGGAGAGCAGATGTGTTCTTCATTTTTATGATCTCTCTGCTTTCATCTAGAGGTGAGCTTGTTGGATGGACTCCAATTAGATCCCTTCAAAAATCTAGTTACCATTGGAATGTTAAAGCGTGAAAACCTCCAGGGGGTGGGCCTGATGCTGGGTTGGTGCTAGGGCCTGATACCCAGGAGGTACATAGTGTCTTGGAGCAAGAAGCTGAGAGTAGAGGTCTTTGTGTTCCCTGCTGTGCAGAAGTGTGTGTGCATTTGTGAAGAGTTCCCTTGTCTGTGATCACTGACTACAGCACTTAGCAAAGCGTGGATTGTAAGCTCCAGGCCCTTTAGCTTTGGCTCTCTTCTCTAAGTCGTCTTGAGAACCAGTGCCTCTGCTTAGGTTGCATGCCACCTGCTGAATTCCTATCTCCTTTCTTTGTATTCATTCCCCAAGTGGGGCATCCATCAATTGGGATGGACTTTACTGAGTGTCATTGTCTTGGAAGGACAAGTTTAGTGGACTCAGGAGTGCCGTACCCTATACCTCTGGGCACAATCTATGCCTCACTTGTCTTTAGAAGCAAAGGCTAGTAGCTTGTGTCGTCTGGTTGAGTCTGGCCTTTCTTTTCCTTTCTTCTTGGGGCAGAGCACCCTTTCACAGTGGTTTCTAACCACCACCCTTAGAAGGGTATATTGATTACATCAGAAAGTCACAGGTGCTGAGGTGTCTGCCAGTTCACGTTTGTAGGGGGTCTGCTCCAAGCCCGGTAGGTACACTTAATCCCATGACCACCCTGGAAGGAAGGCCTGGTCTCAGAGATGGGAAATCAAACCAGAGAGGCTACGTCACTTGCAAACTTGCAGAGCCAGTGAGTGGTGGACTCGGCCAGGTTTCTGGTTTGTTCAGTGCTGTCTCCAAAGATGATGACAGAGGAGAAAGGGGACTTGGCTTGGAAAAGCCAGCTGGCTTCAAGCATGTGGAGAGGGAGTGGCATTCCCTTTGTTGGGTAGTGTTGCCCAGTAAAATACAGGACACCTGGTGAAATTTGAAATTCAGAGAGACAGCAAAGAGCTTTTTTTTTTTTAGTGTAGGTATATCCCATGCACCTTTTGAGACACATTGATACTATAAAGTTTATTTGTTGTTTCTCTGAAATTCAGACTTAATTGGGTGTTTTGTGCTTTGCTTAATCTGTTTAATTTGGTCTCCTGTTTGGGACCTCAGCAAGCACACTGGGCCTAATGTATGGGCAGCTGAGGATGACAGAAGGTTATGCACACGCCACCTGAGAAAGGCTGCACATTAGTTGGTGAATTCCCCACTGCAAGGCATGTTCAGGTGTAGGCTGGGTAACCACATGTGGGGGACATTTGGGTTTCAGGTGCCTGTTTCCAGTGAGAGTCTATGACATAAACATTTTTGAGTTAAGGAAGAGAGTTGGATCCTCTGGGTCCATCCTGAGCTCTGTCCCATCTAGTGTTTAGAAGCTCTCTGAAGCTGTTTGCCAATAACATGTACTGAGAGGACCAGTTCTCTCCCTGAGGAGTGATGGATAACCTCAGCCATCTGGCAGAAACCAGCCCAGCCAGCATGGCCCCTTTAAAGGATTTGGTTTGGCTTGAAGAAGTGCTTTGATAAAGGTGAAATGAAACATGTATTTTTGTCTCTCTTGTTGAGAACTGATTTGACTTCCTGGTTCTTTATCTTTCTCCTGCAGCAGAGTGGGACTTGTGTGACCTGCATCCCTCCTAGGCAACAAAAGCATGAAAACCACCCACCCCCCAGTTTCTGCACTGGCCCTTACAGGCAAGTGAATGGAGACAAGAAGAAGTTTTGATGTTCATTTCTCCTGTGAACAGATTCTGTGTACAGATTCTCTAGGTGTGGCTACCTCTCCTCAGCAAGTCAGGGTTCTAAGCAGCCTGCTTGAGATAGCCCAGTATGGCTTCTGCCCTCTTCGAAGGTCCTCTTACCCAACTGCTTCCAGGCCCTGGTGGGCGCTGGGTAAGAGAAACATTTTGATGCATGAAGTGCTAGGTACCTGCAAAGAGGTGCAGTGGTGGTCATCTTGAACCTCAGATAGACTCTTCAGAGGCAGAGTGAGGCAAGGCACAGGGAAGATGTTAGGGAAGTAGGAGCAGTTTTAGGTTGGCCTGATGGGGTCTGCTTCATGGAAGATGATTGTGACCATGAGTGCGCTCAACATCTTTATTCTACATGACAGTATGCACAGTCTCCTGCAGGTGGCGATCCTCAGCAAAGGAGATTAGAAACATTTTGATGTTAGTGTGATCCAGAAAAGCAATCAAGAGGCAAATCTGCAAAAGTAAAATTTTATCGCAAGTTCCAAAGCAGAGATAAGTGGCTCCTTTCCATCCAGGTGTTTTACCTTTGACTTAATTTTCAAATCGAGAAGTTACTAATTTAAAATAAAATGTTAAGTTAAAGCTGAGTCAAAATACCCATGGTATCAATAAAAGGTTTTAAAAAATACTTGTACTGATGCTATTAACTGTTATCCCCTATTGTTTTTCTGATCACTTGTTTGTAAGCAGCAGGAGCACTCTGCTTGTTTTCCAGGAAGAATCACTGAATGGCTGACGTTTGACAACATGCACCACCAGTGGCTTCTGTTGGCTGCATGCTTTTGGGTGATTTTCATGTTCATGGTGGCCAGCAAATTCATCACCTTGACCTTTAAAGACCCGGATGGTAGGTATGCTGTCTTGTGGAATGAATTTTGGCTAATCCAGACATTGCTGTGATATTGTTTCTGAGTACATACACAAATGACCCCTGTCACAGAATCCAAGGACTTTTGTTCTAGAAGATACTGGGGAGGTCATGGCATCCACATCCTTAACTATATAGAAGTGTGAGGTGAAAAGGCATGGGACAGTTCTCACCAGCTCCACCTTTCAGTGTGGACAGAACGTGCTTTCTTGGTGTGTTCCTTGGTGCCTCCTCCATGGCATCCCACAGGCTCAGAATCTGGGAATGTGTTCTGCTTGGTGTCATCATGAGATAAGACTGTGGTTGATCAGCATGCCTGAGTGCCAGGTAGTTCTGTGAACTGGTGGCCACATGATTGAAGGTCACCTCAGTGCATCAGAAAGAAGGTGATTTAAGTATGTGCATGTCAGATTGTGTTGGAGGGTTTTTAACTCCCTTGACATGATGTGGGTGGTCAAATGAGGACGCAGAGAGCACCAAGCCCAGCTTCAGCAGAGCTGTTTCTAGGTCTTTCTCTTGTCCTTCACTTACCTGAGTCTTAGCCTCTAAGACTCACTTGAGCACGGTGAGGCTTTCTGAGTGACCAGTGCAGTGTGCTGGGCATACACAAGGAGGTGCAGTGGTGGTCATCTTGAACCCCAAAGTGACTCAGAGGCAGAGTGAGGCAAAACACAGGGGAAGTGTCAGAGGCTTAGGAGTGGTTTCAGGTTGGCCTGACAAGGTCTGCCTAACGGGAGATATTTATGATCATGGGTGTGCTCATCATCCTTATTTTGCATGACTCTTTATACATCCTGCAGATGGTGGCCCTTAGCAAAGGAGATTAGAAAAATATTACATGAGTACTTTCCCGATTTTCTCCTTCAGGCCCTGCTATGCCTAGAGCTCCTGAGTGTGTCCCTGTAGCACTGAGGACTGATTGGCCATCCCCATCTCTGGCTCCTGTCTCTCTGTGTCTCCCTGTCTGTTCAGGAACAACAAGGTTGGGAGGCACATCTTCAGGCAGAAGAGGATAATCCTGAAATCAGCCCCAAGGCGTGGGGGTTCTTAGCCCCATAGTTTCCACTAACAACAGTTATCAGTTACCAGACCCTCAATACTTGAGGCCCCAACAGGCTATCATCACAAGTCACCCCTCATCACCCATGGCCCTCATGAGAACTTGAGGCTTCGCAGACTCCGGAAGGTCATATCATCCTTGCAGGTATCCAGGTGGCCAGGATCGTCGCAGATAATTGAGGCTCGCCCTGGACACTGGGGCCTCTGTCAGAAACACGGCCTCTGTCTCAGAGCCTTGTTGGACTTTGAGGCAGTGAGCTCAGCCTGGCAGTTTGGACATGGCTGCGCTGCTCCAAACTGCCAAGAATGGAGGCCCCTTGCTGAGAGGTAGAGCAGTGGTTCTCCCCCTGGCATTTCAGAATCACTGGGGGGCTTTGAAAACCTTTTCTGCTTGAGGCCAACCAGAGACTAATGAATTTGAATCTAGGAGTGGGGCCGGTGGAGAGCCCCAAGTGTGAACAGAGCTGGGAAGCTCAACGAGAATCAGATCTGCTGAGACCATGAAACCATACATTTTACTTGTGAGTTATTTGAAAGTCACCTCCTGGTAAGGAAGGCACCTACAGGGCTGGTCATGAGGTTAAAGTGTTTACGATTTATTTTGTTTTTAAAAAATAGAATAAGTAGTATATTTATGAGACTTGCATAAAAAATAATTAAATTAGATGTATGTTTCGAGTTATATTATTCTCCTCTAGAGAACACCGCATTCCTCAGTGGTAACTGATAAACGAAGTGTCATTCTGCTTTGACATGGCAGGTTTATGCTGGATGTTTTCAGAAAAGTGTTAAAGCTTAGAGGTTTTGTAAAGGGGAGTAAAAAATTACAGGGAAAGAAGAAAAAAACCTACAAAGAAGGATGAAAAGCTTTGGAATTTTATTTATTATTATAGAAATTTGTTATTAAATCTATTGAATGCTTTGGGATTTAAGATCTGAGGAAAGATAGGTGGTAGTCCTCTGTGCTGCTCACCAAGTATCTCCAGCCCTTTAAGGTGAGTGGTAATTCCTTGTGCCCTTTGATGTCTGCTGTGGCCTTGTGATGGCTGTGGCCAGTGAACCACAAGGTGGGAACTTTGGAGCTAACACATACTGGGCCCCACTCCTGTCCCTCTCAGTGAAGCATGGAGAGGGTCCCAGTGAGGGTGGGGTACCAGTGAGGTCGGTGTCAGCCCCATGGGGTGCACTGAACTCAGTGAGAACTCTTTGTTGTTGGGCCCACAATGTAGCGCAGCCATCTTTGACTGCGGAGGGCTTGTCCCTGAGTGCCTGGCTAGAATCCCAGAGATGGGTGTCTGTTAGCTGAGTTATGAATAAAGCCAGGGAGCTCACACACAGGTTCTGCTAGTGTAGATGGTTGAGCTCCTTGAAGTTAAACAACCCCCCTGAAGGCCATCAGAGAAGACCGTGGGTGAGTGGTTCAGGCATCTCCTATCCCTAAGCCCAATGTTTTAGTGAGAATGGTCACTTAGCATTAGGGACCCCCTCTGTTTCTGGGAAGGGGTGAGGGCACTTAACCCTCTGGTGGATCTTAGAGCTGAACAGGAAACTGAAAGAGTTTTGTAAACTTGTGTTTGCAAGAGATTTTTCTCATGTGTTAGGCTTTATTTCACTGATATTCACAGTATTTTCACTTTTGAAGCAAAAGCCTCATTTTTATCACCAGGAAATAACTGGCAACACAGCAGGATCATGCATGATGAAGGTCTATTTTCTGAAATGTAGGTAGCGAATCCTTGGTTCCAGCACCAAGTTGTAACTTAGTGCCTGTGGGGAGGCTCTGTTCTAGACTCCGTCAGTAGATGTGCGTGCTTTCTTCTCACCTGCCTGTACCTAATTATTCCATTACTACTTAAGCTGATAGGAAGAGCAGATATGTCCTGAACTGCTGTTTAAAGCAATGCTTACCTTGTTTTTTTGTTTTTAATAGTGTTACGGTCTCCCTTCAGCTCAGCAATGAAGCCACATTGATATTTGTGGCAATGACTTACTTTTGGTTGACAAATTCCAGTGTCATGTTGAACTAGGATCGGGTATTGTAACTAGCTTTATTATAGGGAAACTAGAGGCTCAGCGCATGAAAATTCATGCACTGGATGTGGGGGAGCCTCAGCCTGGCCTGCACCCTCTCACAGTCCAGGAGCCTTCAGGGGCGGGAGGTGACCCGGCAATCAGGGGAAGGTGATGCTCCCATCACACCTCTGCTGCTGCCATTGCCGGCAGGGCAAGCCTTGGCCGGCCCTGGTTACCTGAGCCTCAGGCAGCCCTGGTGGCTGGGCAGCTGCCATCCAAGGCTTGCCTGTGCTTTGGGCCTGCTCTGGGCAGCTGGGCAGCCAGCATCCGAGGCTTGCCTTCACCTCAGACCAGCCCTGGGCACCTGGGGCAGAGAGGACTGGAGGACTCCAGAGACAGTATGCAGATCAACCAAGCATGGCAATCAATTAGCATATTCCCTCCTTATTGGCTGTGGGTGCTGCCATCTTTGCAATGGCGTGAGGGTCAATTAGCATATTCCCTCTTTATTAGATAGGATAGATCCCATCCAGTGATGGGAATTGCATGGCAGGGACATTGAGAATTGTGCATAAGTGTAGATGCTGATTTTAGGCTCATTTCTTTTTTTAAAAAATATATTTTTATTGATTTTTTTACAGTATAACTTATAATTAATAGTAGTACATGTTTTCCTTCCCCCTCCCCCTTATCCTCCCCCCAGCCTCCCCTATCCCCCAGCACATATCCCCACCCTCCCCCCTCCCTGCCCCAGTGTCTTTCATTCATTGGTTATGCTCATATGCATGCATACAAGTCCTTCAGTTGATCTCTCCCAGCATCCACCTCCCATCCACCCAAGCCTCCCCCTGTAGCTTGACAGCCTGTTCAAGGCCACCCTGCCTCTATATCAGTCACTCTCCCCTGTTTCTTTTCTTCAAAAATATCTTGCCTCTGCATACTAGAAATAAATGTATAAGAACAAAAAATGTTTCAGTCTCAGTTTCAATATCCAACTGTTCTGAGTCCCAGTTTCAGTGTCAAATAATTCTTTATGTGTACATGTCAGCAATGGTATCCAGATGGTGGACTCATCGTGTCAATGCAAGATCCATCCTCTCTGGTTTGGTCCTGGGCTGCCTGCAGACATGCACAGCTGCCGACTGCTAGCATGGCAAGGTGTCGTCAGTGTCCCCCATCTCTGGACCGTCCTTGTGACTGGAACAGATCCGTCAGTTCCTCACAGTCGCAGGAACCCACATGGTCTTGGAGTTTTCCTCTGCAAACACACAAACACATTCTCGACCAAAAGTTAACAAAGGGATCCTCTATGCAAAATAGACTTGTGATTCTTTTTAATTTTTGCCTAAATGATTTTCCTTTGGCTTATTTTGACACCATGTGTGTTTTTTCATGGGTGTCCTGCAGTTGGTTTTACAAATGGAATTTACTTTACTGGAGTAAGAATTTTCTAGATGTATTTTACTTACTCGATATTTTTTTCCTTATATGATATTACCCCACTGCCCCTTCCCCTTTTTTCATTAATGGGAGCTTTTGGAAATTTTATATTTCAGTCTTGGTAAATTTAAGTTTTAATTTTTGCACACAAATATGACTGCTTTAGGTTCTTTGGATGTTAGGCAATTTTACAGTGAGATGAACTACTAATAGATATTTTAGTTAATGTTTTAGGAAAAGCTTTTTGTCCAGTACACTAAAATTTTCTTGAGTATTCACTTATTTCACTTGGCCAATTTAAATTAATCTGAAAACTTGATTACTATTTTCCTGTCAATTTTAATACTCAAGCAGAAATCTTAGTTTACCCTGTGAATACTAGTGGAAAGGAATATTTGCATTTTTGAGTAGGTCCTCAGCATTCCTGGTAATAAATTGAATTTAGATATAGGGCAGCTATTGCTGGCTGAGTCTCAGTCTGCAACCTGGGTCCCGGTCTGAGTTGTGCATGGGAGGCGAAGCAGCCGTCGGGGTAGGAGACCTCCCTCAGGAGGGTTGAGAATTCAAGCCGCTGCAAGGTTTGTGGATGAGGGTCTGTGCCCCACCTCTGTTGATCTTTTAGTTTTCTCCTCTTGGCCCCTCTGCAACTGTGCCTGTCTTAGGTTGTTCCTTCCCTGAGGAATCTTACCCGTCTCTGGCTAACCAGCCATCCTCCGGGGCCAAACAGGGTGATGTGAGGTTCAGTTCTGTCTCCTTGGTAGTCTATGCCCCCGTGGCCTCCATGTCCAGCACCTGCCATGGGGTCCCCTCGCCTGCTGGCGGGGTCCTGGTACTGATCACATATCTCGGGAGACCCAGGTTTCTTCTCCAGAGAGGGTCCAGCTCACGCCATTGGTCAAGAGACAGATCCATGGTGCCAGCTGCCCAGAGGCTTCAGCCACAGCTTGAACTGAAAGCTCAGGCATCAGCTGTGTGTATTTGGATAGTAAGAAGAAGGTCCCTCTTGGCAGAAAGGGCAAGAAGGGCCAATATGGAATGCTCGGATGCCTACCCATTGCCTTAATTCTTTCTGAAAGGGATTAATTCCTTTCCTATCCTTTTTTAAGTTGCTGCCCAACATTCAAAGAATTAGTTTGTAAGTTTATTTGGGATAATTGTATAATATGCTGTTGTCAAATATCAAATATTATAATGACATTGTAGAATAATATCATGTAAGGGTATTATGGTGTCACGGGAGGTTAAGGAGGGCCTAGCCTAAGGACTGGTGTCCATATGGCAAGCTCTAGACCATGTCAATTCAATCTCAAACTAGCTGCCATTTTTTTTATAACTTTATATAAACTTTGTCAGGGATGTAAATCACAAACTTACCTTAGTTCAAGAGTTCAAATATATTGACTTTTCCCCTTACTCCCACCACCTGCCACTTACCCTGAGGTTTGACATTCTGATGGACTTTTCTCAGTCTCTGGATCCATTCTTGTTCATCAGTCTATGTCATTCATTGTATTCCTCAAATGAGTGAGATCATGTGATATTTGTCTTTCTCTGCCTGGCTAATTTCACTTAGCATAATGCTCTCCAAATCCATCCACGTTGTTACAAATGGTAGTAGCTCCTTCTTTTTTTCCGCGGCGTAGTATTCCATTGTGTAAATGTACCCTAGTTTTTTAATCCACTCATCTGCTGATGGGCACTTAGGCTGTTTCCAAATCTTAGCTATGGTAAATTGTGCTGCTATGAACATAGGGGTACATATATCCTTTCTAATTCACGTTTCTAGTTTCTTGGGGTATATTCCTAGAAGTGGGATCACTGGGTCGAATGGGAGCTCCATTTTTAGTTTTTTGAGAAAACTCCATACTATTCTCCACAGTGGCTGCACTACTCTACAATCCCACCAGCAGTGCAGGAGAGTTCCTTTTTCTCCACATCCTCGCCAGCACTTGTCATTTGTTGATTTGTTGATGTAAGCCATTCTGACAGGTGTGAGATGGTACCGCATAGTCGTTTTTATTTGCATCTCTCGGATAATTAGTGACTTTGAGCAAGTTTTCATATGTCTCTGGGCCTTCCTTTTGTCTTCTTTCGTGAAGATTCTATTTAGGTCTGTTGCCCATTTTTTTATTGGATCATTTGTCCTTTTATTGAGTTGCGTGAGTTGCCTGTAGATGCTTGAGATTAAACCTTTATCACTGATAACATTTGCAAATATGTTCTCCCATACAGTGGGTTTTCTTGTTGTTTTGTTGATGGTTTCTTTAGCTGTGCAAAAGCTTTTTATTTTGATGTGGTCCCATTTGTTTATTTTCTCTTTAGCTTCCATTGCCCTAGGAGCAGTATCATCAAAGAAGTTCTTTTGGAGGAGAACCAAGATGGCGGTATAGGTAAAACACCTATCTTGCCATCATACTTAGCAATTTTAATACTACAACTTAACGAAAGAACAAACACCTTCCAGAATCACCAGAAAGCTCGCCGAGTGAAAATTCCACAAATAAAAGTGAAGATAAGACACTGTGACTCAGAGGAGTGGCGGCGAACAGCGTTGAAAGATTCGCACGGGGAGAGGTTTGGCGCGCCTTGGATAGGGCGGGCAGCTGAAAAACGGCCAGTTTTCTCGAACTGGGAGACAAAGACATCCCACTGGACTGATTCTCCAGCTCTGGGCGAAGTCCAGAGAACCCACTATCATACAGGGTGAAAACTGGACAGTGGGAGGGCACGCCGAAGCTCGGATGCTGCCGGGTCTGCCGGCTTGTGGAGAAGGCAGCTTGCACGAACAGCTCAGCTGCGTGACGGCGCAGAGAGCACTTGTCTCTCATTCGGAAAACCGTCAGACTGCTTTGTTTTACGACCCTGGGTGAGACATTGCGCATGCAGACTCATTTGGGGAGAGTCTGAATTCCCCGGCAGCCGGTGGAGCTTGGCAGCGGCTCGCTCTCAGAGGTGCTGGTGGCCATTGCCCCCGGCACAGAGTCCCCGGGGCCGCATAGGGCGGAGCTAACGCTGTCTTCTTGGCCCGGAGACTCCGCCCATCCAACCTGAGCTCAGCTGAACTTCACAGACAATTGGCCTGGAGGTCAACCCCTCCAAGTGCTAACAATGATTTACCTGAGCTTAACTTCAGCAAGACTGTGCAACCCATATCCACCTCAGGTAACCGGGAAGGCTGAGCCACTGTCCCTAGTAGGAAGTCTACCACACAAAACTAATTGACCAACTCAGGGAAGCAGCCACCATTCAGAGACATGGAAAGAAATCAGATGTGAAAGAAATGGAGGAAAAAAAACGACTGGACATGGAATTCAAAACCACGGTTATAGGGTTTTTCAAGAGGCTCCAACAAAAGGTCGAGGCCTATAAGGAAATAAGGAAGACCACAAAGGAAATGATCAAGACCAACGTGGAAATGAATGAGTCCTACAAGGAAATGAAGGATACCCTCAAGGATATAAAGGAGACTCTCAAGAATATGAAAAAGGACCAACCAGAAATTAAGCATACACTGATTGAAATAAAAAATATTATACAAAGACCTAAAAGTGCTCTGGAGCACCCCAAGAACCAAGTTAAATATTTGAAATACAAAGAGGTAAAATCCACTCAGCTGAAAAAGGAAGAAACCAAAAGAATCCAAAAAGTTGAAGATAGTGTAAGGGGCCTCTGGAACAACCTCAAGCATACCAACATCCGAATTATAGGGGTGCCAGAAAAAGAGAGAGACCAAGACTATGGAAACCTATTTGAAGAAATAGTGACTGAAAACTTCCCACACCTGATGAAAGAAATTGACTTAGGAGTCCAAGAAGTGCACCGAACTCCAATATATAGGAACCCTAAGAGGACCACACCAAGGCACATCATAATTAAAATGCCAAGAGCAAAAGACAAAGAGAGAATAATAAAAGCAGCAAGAGAGAAACAGTTGGTTACCTATAAGGGAACACCCATACGATTGTCAGCGGATTTCTCAACAGAAACGATGCAGGCCAGACGGGAGTGGCAAGAAATATTCAAAGTGATGAACAGCAAGAATCTACAACCAAGATTACTCTATCCAGCAAACCTATCATTCAGAATTGAAGGTCAGATGAAGTGCTTCGCAGATAAGAAAAAGCTAAAGGAGTTCATCACCACCAAACCAACATTATATGAAATGCTGAAAGATATTCTTTAAGAAGAGGAAGAAGAAAAAGGTAAAAATAAAAAATTATGAACAACAAATACACATCTATCCACAAATGAACATAAAAATCAAGTGAATTGATAGGCTGATGAACAGGATAAACTGGTGAATATAACAGAGACATGGACATAGAGAGGGAATGGACTGACAATTCTTGGGGAGAAAAGGGTTGTGGGAAGTGCAGCAAGAGACTGGACAAAAATCTTGCAACAATGGGAGAGGACAGTGGGGAGGGGGAGGTGAGGGTGGAGGGTGGGATAGGTACAGGGTGGAGGGAAGCTATAGGGGGATAAAAAGGGGAAACAATGTAATTAATAAACTGAACAATAAAGATTAAAAAAAAAGAAGTTCTTTTGGCATATGTCTGAGATTTTTCATCCTGTAGATTCCTCTAATATTTTTATGGTTTCCTGTCTTACGTTTAAGTCCTGTATCCATTTTGAGTTTATTTTTGTGTATGGTGTAAGTTGGTGCTCAGTTTCATTTTTTTGCATGTATCTGTCAAATTTTCCCAACACCATTTATTGAAGACACTGTCTTGACTCTATTTTATGTTCATGCCTCCTTTGTCAAATATTAATTGAGCATAGTGGTTTGGGTTGATATCTGGATTCTCTATTCTATTCCATTGATCTATATGTCTGTTCTTGTGCCAGTACCATGCTGTTTTGAGAACAGTAGCTTTGTAATACAACTTGAAATCTGGAATGGAAATCCCACCAACTTTGTGCTTCTTTCTCAGGATTGCTGTGGGTATTCGGGGCCTTTTTTTATTCCAGATGAATTTTTGGAGAGTTCTTTCTAGGTCTGTGAAATATGCCATTGGTATTTTAATGGGAAGTGCATTAAATTTATAGATTGCTTTGGGTAATATGGACATTTTAATTATGTTGATTCTCCCAATGCATGAACATGGTATGTTCTTCCACCTGTTTACATCTTCCTCTATCTCTTTTTTCAGTGTCCTGTAGTTTTCCACAAATAGGTCTTTTATCTTCTTAGTTAAGTTTATTCCTAGGTATCTTAATTTTTTTTGGTGTGATAGTAAATGGGATTGCTTTTTTAGTCTCTCTTTCTGTAAGTTCACTATTAGTGTATAGAAAAGCCATAGATTTCTTGGCATTAATTTTGTAGCCTGCTACGTTGCTGGACTCATTTAATAAGTCTACTAACTTTTTTATGGAGTCTTTCGGGTTTGTTATGTACAATGTCATGTCATCTGCAAATAAGGAATGCTTAACTTCTTCTTTTCCAATCTGGATGCCTTTTATGTCTTCTTCTTGTCTAATTTCAATGGCTAATACTTCCAGTACTATGTTGAACAGGAGTGGTGAGAGTGGGCAACCCTGTCTTGTTCCTGTTCTTAGGGGAAATGGTTATAGTTTTTGCCCATTGAGTATGATGTTTGCTGTGGGTTTATCATATATGGCTTTTATTATGTTGAGGTATGATCCTTCTATTCCTACCTTGTTGAGAGTTTTTATCAAAAAAGGATGTTGGATTTTGTGAAATGCTTTTTCTGCATCAATTGATATGACTATGTGATTTTTATCTCTCAATTTGTTAATGTGATGTATCACATTTATTGATTTGCAGATATTGTACCATCCTTGCATTCCTGGGATAAATCCTACTTGGTCGTGGTGTATGATCTTTCTGATGTACTGCTGGATCTGATTTGCTAGAATTTTATTGAGGATTTTGGCATCTATATTCATGAGGGATATTGGCCTGTAATTCTCTTTCATTGTGTCATCTTTATCTGGTTTTGGTATTAGGGTGATGCTAGCTTCATAGAAGGAGTTTGGAAGTGTTCCATCATCTTGAATTTTCTGGAATAGTCTGAGGAGTATAGGTTTTAGTTCTTCCTTGAATGTTTGGTAAAACTCCCCTGTGAAGTCATATGGCCCTGGGCTTTTGTTTGCTGGAAGCTTTATGATGACTGCTTCAATTTCTTCCACAGTTATTGGTCTATTGAGTTGTTTAGAGTCTTCTTGATTGAGTTTTGGGAGGTTATATTTTTCTAGAAATATATCCATTTCCTCCAGGTTGTCCAGTTTGTTGGAGTAGAGTTGTTCATAGTATTTTTTAACAATCCTTTGTATTTCAATGGGGTCTGTTGTTATTTCACCTCTTTCATTTCTGATTTTATTTATTAGGGTCCTCTCTCTTTGCTTCTTGGTGAGTCTGGCTAGAGGTTCATCAATCTTGTTTATCCTTTCAAAGAACCAGCTGTTTTGTTGATCTTCTGTATTGTTTCTTTGGTCTCTATGTCATTTATTTCTGCTCTGATCTTTACTATTTCCTTCCTTCTGCTTACACTGGGCTTTTCTTGTTGCTTTCTTTCTAACTCTTTGAGTTGTTGGGTTAGATAATTTATTGCCGCTGTTTCTAGTTTTTTGTGGTAGGATTGTAGAGCTATGAACTTCACTCTCAGAACTGCTTTCACTGTGACCCATAGATTTTGGATTGTTGTGCTATCATTGTCATTTGTTTCCATGATGTTTTCTATCTCTTCCTTGATCTCTCTAGTAACCCAGTCATAGTTTAATAGCATGCTGTTTAGTCTCCATGTGTTTGATTTCTTTGGATTGTTTCTATTGTAGTTGATTTCCAGCTTTATGCCCTTGTGATCTGAGAATGTGTTTGATATGATTTCTATCTTCTTGAATTTGGAGAGACTTTGCCTATGACCCAACACATGGTCTATCTTTGAGAATGACCCATGGGTACTTGAAAAGAATGTATATTCTGTGGCTTTGGGGTGAAATGATCTGAAGATGTCAATTAATTCCATCTGGTCTAATGAGTCATTGAGGATTGATGTTTCTTTACTGATTTTTTGTTTAGAGGATCTGTTCAATGGTGATAGTGGGGTATTAAAGTCTCCTACTATGATAGTATTGCTGTCTATCTCTCCCTTGATGTCCTCTAGGAATGTTTGTATATATTTGGTGCTCCTGTATTGGATGTGTATATGTTTACCAGAGTTATTTCTTCTTATTGGATTGCTCCCTTTAGTATTATGAAGTGGCCTTCTTTGTCTCTTGTTATGTCCTTCACTTTGAGATCTAATTTGTCGGATATAAGTATGGCTACCCCGGCTTTTTTTTCATTTCCATTTGCCTGAATAACTTTTTTCCAACCTTTCATCCTCAGTCTGTGTGCATTTTTTTTTTTTTTTGGAGGTGGGTTTCTTGTAGACAGCAGATACATGGGTTGTGTTTTCTTATCTAGTCTATTACCCTATGTCTTTTGATTGGAGCATTTAAACCATTTACATTTAAAGTTATTATTGATAGGTACTTATATGTTGCCATTTTTGTTCTTTACCCCTGTGTTCCTTCTTCGCTTCCTATTTCTTTTTACAGCAGATCCTTTAGCATTTCTTGCATTGCTGTTTTGGTGGCAACAAATTCCCTTAGTCCTTTTTTATCTGTGAAGTTCCTGATTTGACCTTCAATTTTGATTGAGAGCCTTGCTGGGTATAGTATTGTAGGATTCAGACCCTTCCTTTGCATGACTTTGTAAATTTCATTCCACTGCCTTCTGGCCTGATAGGTTTCTGTTGAGAGATCACTTGTTAGTCTGATGGGGGTTCCTTTGTAGGTGACTTTCTGTCTCTCTCTGGCAGCTTTTAAGATTCTTACTTTGTCATTGGTGTTTACCAATTTAATTATAATGTGCCTTGGCGTAGGTCTTTTGGGGTTTATTTTGCTTGGGACTCTGTGAGCTTCTTGGATTTGTGTGGGTTTTTTCTTTCCTATATCAGGGAAGTTTTCTGTCATTATTTCTTCCAACAGGTTTTCTATTCCTTGCTCAGTTTCCTGTCCTTCTGGAAGCCCAATTATACGGATGTTGTTTTGTTTCATGTTGTCCCAAAGTTCCCTCAGGCTCTCCTCCTGCTTTTTAATTTTTTTTCTAGAAGCTGCTCTACTTGGTTATTTTTTCCTGCCTGGTCTTCTAGCTCACTGATGCGATCCTCTGCTTCTTCTAGTCTACTCTTAATACTTTCTATTGAGTTCTTTACTTCAGCAATGTCACTTTTCATTTCTTCTTGGCTCTTCTTCATTTCTTCTTGGCTCTTCATCATTTCTTCCTGGGTCTTCCTTATTTCCTCCTGGTTCTTACTCATATTATCAAACTTGGCTTCCATTCTTTTCAGCCACCTTATGACCATTTCTCTGAATTCTTTCTCTGACAGGTTTTTAACTTCCATTTCGTTTACCTCCTTTTCTGGTGAGGCTTGTTTTTCTTTCATATGTGGGCTGTTTCTTTGTCTTCCAATGGTCTCTCTTCTCTTAACTGGTTATGTAGTTCTCACTCTCCTGCGTTGATTTAAAGGCACAAAATACAACACAAGCAGGTGCAACACACCAGGCACTGAACAGAATGTAGTCATAGTAATGGTAATTCCAAATAAAGGTGATCACCAGAGAAAGGCAAATTCGGTAATAGGTGAGAAAAAAGAAAGAGAACCTCCCCCAGACACACACAGACACTCACACACCCACACTCACACAAAAAGAAAGAGACACCCCCCACACACACACACTCACAAAAAAGAAAGACAGGAATGCCAAAATGATAATGGGAAAAGGGGAAGAAGAAAAAAAAGGAGTAAATTATAAATGTGGGGTGAAAACTCCTAAAGGACAGCCCCTAATCTGAACCAAAACCCGCAACAAGTACCTGGAGATTGATACAAATTACATGCAACTACTAATATCAAGGGAGGTGAGGGAACACAGAAGCAAAAATCTATCTAAAAAACAATGCAAATGAGGACAACAAAACAAGAAACAACACCAAAAATAAAAATACCCCCCCCTACAAGACAAACCAAAATAAAAGAATAAGCAAATCAATCTCATAAACCTGCTTAAAAAATCGATATAATCAACAGTCAAGTAAACAACAACAGGACAGGGATAAAAACACTTTAAGATAGTGAATTCAGAGAAGCTAGGGGCATATATGGACTTAGAGTAGGTGGTTGGAGGTTAAATATATAAGTGGGGTGAAATTTTAACGGGGTAAAAAGAAAGAATTAAGGTAAATCTAAAGCGGGAAAAGTGTAAGGGAAACAAGGCACTAAATAGGGAAAGGTTAGCAAGAGAGTGGTGGTATAAAGGTGAAGTTGAGGTAGAGTGAAAGATACTAAAGAGGAGATGAAAATAGACTGTATTCCCAAGGTCGAAGAGAAAATATAATCAATTCCTTGTGTCACACAAGAGTCAATTTGTGATTTGTCCCTTGGGTGGCAGTGTTTCTAGATTGACTTCTGGGTCTATTGGTCCTCTCTATCCTGAACTAAAATTTTGCTGTCCCTGTGGTATTCAATACTGCCTCTCTAATGGTGACTGCTGTTTTAGCAGCCAGGACCCTCCCAAAATCTTCCGGGTCTCCCTCCTCTGTCAGGTCCAAATTGGTTGCACTCCAGGGATTAACTCTGCCACCAGCTCCAAGGGCCCTCTCCCACGTTTACCAGCTCCATCAGCCACAGATTTTATTTCAGGTGCAGATCTCCAGGCTTTGAGTTCCAAGGCGCAGATATCCCAGTCTGCCAGCCCCCTCACTTTCATGCCCAAAGTACCCCCAGGGAAATCTGACCTTTCCGTGCTGGAGTTTAGAGCTCCCTGGACTCTGCGCGTGTCCACACCAACTGGGTGCCAGTGTTCTGGGAGTCTCAGCCGTCCAGCCGGTACTGCAGCTGTATATTTTCAGGTCCTTCCCCTTCAAGATGTCTTGGTCTGCCTCCGCGCGCCTCCTCGCGCAGTTGGCTCAGGGAGAGAACCCAGCAGTACTGGGGCAGCTCAGGCTGGGGAGGCCAGCCCAGCAGTCCCCTATCTTCTCCCGAAGCACAGCTGTCCCCCTACTCCTAGGCTCATTTCTTTTTGATTTCCTCTCCCACTTAGCCCCTCAACTTGGTTGTAAGCTGCTTAAGGGCAGAGCCAATGACTTCAGAGTCTTTGCATGCCTCCTGCCTGGTGTGTGAAGGGGAGACACGGGGTGACTGGACACAGCATGGTCAGGCAGAAGAGCGGATGTGATTTCTTCTAGAAAAACAAAGCAGTGCATCACTTGGTAAATTTAAATGCATTGTGAATAGAATGAGGCCTATAATAAAAGTGAGCTGATACATTATGAAAGCAACTGGAGGATCAGAATCCTTGGTTTTGCAGCTGGAGTCTTGTTCCTGGGAAAGGAACCACAGTTTGATCATAGTGGGCAAAATGGCATCTGCTGAAAATAAATGGTCATCGACAAAGCAATGGAAAAATCAAACCAAACATAAATTATACTGTCAGTTTTATTTCTGTCTTTTCGAAGCAGGGCCAAGGGAAACTGGGGAGAAAACACCAGGAAGTTTAAAATCATAAAAAATGTTAAAAATTGGCAGATGATTGGCCAGTATGTGAGATGTCCCACAGTGGACAAAGCCTATTTATTTTGCTTCTGAGTACATGAAATGGGCTGTTCTTCAAAAACTGGGTCAATTGTTTAAAATTCATAATACATTGTCCTATTTAAATGTTATTAAGAAGCTTAGATTTCTGCAAAAATCTTTTGAACTAAGTGTTAAACTAGCTAAGAATTATAGTGCTAATAGTAGAAGATGCTGTGGGATCAGGAAGTGACCAGACAGGAGGGAATGTGACCTTTTTATTAGCACCTTAGTGCTCCAAAGGTGGTAAGATTGCGCAGGAGGAGGATGGACAGATGTTGCTCTCAGAGCCTGAGTGTATCTAGCAGCTTTGGGCTGATGGCACTGATGCCTTCATCTAGTTTTATACCATGAACAACACCCTTGTTCCTGTTGCAGGTTCAAAACAGCTGCTGTGCACAGCTTTGGTTAGGTTGCCTTTTAACCCAAACCTAGAAAATGGGGGAAAATACTTTAGTGGGATTCATAAAGGTGCACGGCAGAAAGATTTCTATTGGAGTCAGAAAAGGAAGCTGTGGGAGATGGGGTTACTATTGTTGGGGTGTTGGTAAGGAGTTCCTCCTGGCAGTGCTGGACAGGGATGGGAACGGGGACAGGGACCTGATTACTGGGCAGGTGGGGGCTGCAGGAAAGTGTGCAGAGTGTTGTTATTAACGACTTAAAGGGAGAGGTTTTAATTTTTTTTTTTTAAGTGAACTGTGCCTTTGTCCATGGTTCATTTTGCTGATTTTTATAATTCGTTCTATTTTTTTCTAGCTATGTATTAGTGTTTGCAAAGTTTTGGAAATAAATGTTTGTTTATAGAGGTCTGAAAGTTACCTTCAAATTTTGCTCCTAAAGTTCTAAAAATCAGTTGGCTATACATTATTCTGGATTAGCATTTTGTAAGATTTCTCTAGTCTCATCTCAGTTCCCATGAGTTTTTTTTTTAATATATTTTTATTGATTTCAGAGAGGAAGGGAGAGGGAGATATAGAAACATCAATGATGAAAATCACTGATTGGCTGCCTCCGGCACGCCCCCTACTGGAGATCGAGCCTGCAACCCCTGCATGTGCCATGACTGGAATGAACCCATGACCTTTCAGTCCCCAGGCTGATGCTGTATCCACTGAACCAAACTGGCCAGGGCAGTTCCCATAAATTTTTAAATTAATGTGTAAGCACTAATTTGACTTCTAATCTGGCTTTTAGAAAAATTAAATTTTTTTATATAGGGGATCGTTATAGAGTCACATGCAGTTGCAACAAATAACAGATTGAGTTCTATGTCCGTTGACTCAGTTTCCCCAAGTGGTAACATCTTGCAGAGCTATGCTAATATTAATACATGAGTAGAATCATGAACAGGATGCTGATGTTATACAGTCAAAATGCCAAACACCTTCCTCACCATGGGAATCCCTCCTGTTGCCCTTTAATAACCACACTCACCTCCTCCTCCCCATCCTGCACCCCCCTTACCACCCTGATTATCACTAATCTCTTCTCCATCATTTTGTCATTTCAGGAATACTATAACAGGAGGGGGTTTAGGGGGCTAGGTGAAAAAAGTGAAGGGATTAAGAAGTACAAATTGGCAGTTACAAAATAGTCTTGGGAATGTAATGGACAGCATAGAGAATATAGTCAATATTGTAATTACTATGTATGGTGCCAGATGGATACTAGACTTATCAGGAGGATCACTACATAAGGTATTTGAATGTATAAATAGTATGCTACACACCTAAAACTAATATTGAATGTCAACTGTAATTTAAAATTTTTTCACTTTTTAAAAATTAAGTGGAAAAAATATTATATTCAGTATGTTACCTTTTGGGATTGCCTTTTATTTCTCAGCATAAAAAAATCCCTGGGGATTCATCCAATTTGTGTGTATCAGTAATTTGTTGCTTTTTATTGCTGTATTCTAAGGTGGATGTCCCCATTTGTTGAACCTGTTGGAGTATGTCTGGATTGTTTTCCATTTTGGGGTCTATTACAAATGGAGTGGCTCCAGACATTTGCATGCAGGGTTTTGCATGAACATAGCTCTCATTTCTCTGGGACAAATGCCTGGGAACAATTGCTGGGTTGTATGGTAACTGCAGCTTAGTTTTTAAAGAAATGACCAAACAGTTTTCCAAGGTTGTGCCATTTTACATTCCTACCAGCAATGTATGAATGATTCAGTTCTCTGCATCCTCACTAGTGTTTTGTATTTCACTATTCTGTATTTAAGCTATTTTGCTAGGTTTGTATTGGTATCTCACTGTGTGTTGCTTTGAGTTTTTTTAAATTAAAATTGACATACAATATTATATTAGTTTCAGATGTACAACCCCATGATTAAACATTTATATAACTTATAAATTGATCACCCTGATAAATCTAGTAACCCTCTGACACCATACTCAGTTACTACAATGTTATTGACTATATCCTCTATATTGTACTTTACATCCTTGTGAATATTCTCTAACTACAGGGTGGAGCAAAAGTGGGTTTATAGTCGTGAGTACATGAAACACAGTTTATTCTTATTTTATTGTTTATTAATTATTGTATTATTTTCCATGCCAACACCTGTAAACCTACTTTTGCCCCACCCTGTAACAATTTGCATTTACCTGATGGCTCATGATGTTGGACATCCCTTCACATGTTTATCTGCTACCTGTTTATCCTCTTTGATGAAATGTCTGTTCATGTCTTACCCACTTTCTAATTGGATTATTTTTTTACTGTTGAATTTTGAGAGTTCTCATGTATTCTAGGTATAACTCCTTTGCAAATGTTTTCTTTCAGGCTGTAGTTTGCCTTTCTGTGATCTGTGCAGAGCAAAGTTTTTATTTTGAGGAGGTTTATTTTATCAAATTTTTCAAAAAATTTTTCCTATGTTTTTTATTTTTATTTTTATAGTTTTATGTGTCTACCATAGGTCTGGTGCATGGATTTGTGCACCAGTGGGGTCCCTTGGCCTGGCCTGTGTCCTCTTGTAATTTGGGACCCCTTAGGGGATGTTGGAGAGCCAGTTTTGGTCCAGTCCTCGCAGGCCAGGCTGAGGGACCCCACCAGTGCATGAATCCATGCACCAGGCCTCTAGTATGCATATAAGATCTTTGGTTAGTCTCTTCCCACTCTCCTCCCTTCCCTCTGAGATTCATCAGTCTGTGTTCCATGTTTCCATGCCTGTACATTGAGCATCTGCCTCCTGGTGGTAGTGCACATCATAGCTACTGGTTGGACAGTTGAATGGTTGCTTAGGCTTTTATATAGAGAGATAGATGTTCAATTGCTCCAGTACCACTTGTTGAAAAGACTTCCCCCTCTACCGAATTGCTTTTGCACCTGTAAAATACTGGTTTAGCATGTCCGTGTAGGTCCACTTGTAGGCCTCTTTTCTGCTCCTTCATGAGAAGAGTTCTCACCTCTTTCTCTCTTAGCCTACAGCGCCAAACAGGAGTTCCTGTTCCTGACAGCCATGCCAGATTCCGGGAAGTTACGGGGAGAGCAGCAGTTTCCTGAGGAACTGAAGGTAGGCATAGCCAGGTACAGGGCCTTGTCCCTTCCAGCCTGGTCAGCAAAGGAGCAGGGCTGCCTCTTCCCATTCTTATCTGTGGTGTCTCAGTCTCTCTGCTCCCTCCCTCCAGCAGCAGCAGGTTGCCCCACCACTGCGTGGGCACTAGCCTGCCCGCTCCCACAGCTCATCAGCTGTTCCCACTTACCATGATGTTCTGCTGTGTAGTCACTGCTTCTGTCCCTTCTGCACATTTCTGCTCACCTTTTAGTTTCTCTTTGGGGAGGCACAGTCAAACTTATTTATGTTCCTCACGGTGCTTTGTACATCACGGGTGCTCTGTAAATGCCCATTGTGCTGAATTCCTGACCAGCTGACAGCGAACCTTGCTGGGGGGTGGGTCAGGAGAAAACCAGGGCTGTGGGGAAAGGTCTCTGAACCAGACTCATGGAAGGTTAGCGTTCACAGGGTCTTGGGCAGATAAGCAGGTCATCCAGTGTGGGGGTGGTGTGAATGAGAGCTGCGTTTAGGAAAAAGGCTGATTATCCAGAATCACATGAGCATTCTGACCTAAGTCTTTCTTCTCAGGCTCCTTTCACACATAAATTCCTAGTCATGCCTCAGCCGCATGAGGGACTTGCTGACCCCCATTCTGGGTCTGGAAGGTTTAGATTGCAATTATGCTGGAAGGAATGAAATGGGTCGTGCAAGCTCTAAAGATGTGTATCAGCCCGGAATTCAACCAGAGAAGGAACAGTTTCTGCCTATTTTTTACAGTGTAAGGATAAGGAATTAGAACCCAGAGTCTAGAAAGCCAGCACCTGCTCTGAGTGATGATATGTTGGAGTTAACTATTCACAAGAGTGGATGCAGTAAGGATCAGGTCTGCAGACCTCTTGTCAGGTGGGCCTGAGATGTTGCTTTCATTTGGGGGGTTTTCAGGGCAAAGAAGGTGTGGGAGGACAAGAAGCAAACCTGTAAGAAATAGGAGGGTGGCTTTAATAGAAAAAGTTAAGGAAATTGATGTTTAGTAACTTGGATGGATAAGGACCTAAAAGGAGCAACAGAGGTCGCTTTGCAGAGAAGCAGAGGGGGCACTCTGCAGATGCTCTCTCTCCCTTCCTCAGTGTCTTCACCTTGGGAAGCAGAGGTAGGAATCCCCAAGACATTCTTCCCTCTCCCAGGGAAACCCAGGAAACTTGATCAAACACAGGAGAGAGCAAGAATTTCCTGAAAAAGGCGATGTGAGCCAGGGAGTTGGTTGTAGTAGATCCGTGAAGGAAGAGTAAAGAGCCAGGTGGTAGGGTGCAACCTGTATTGTCCCGGAATTTCCAGTGTCCTTGTTCTTCAGGGCTATGTCCTTCCATTTTGTTACTGACTTAGTTGTTTGTGAAGGACAGTTTTTTACAACTGCCCCATAAATCGATTGCTTGGGAAGTCTACAACATTTTAACAAATACAATAAGGGCATTTTGGTCCATTTAATAGTTAATTTAGAGGAACCATCTGCTTTGAAATCTTGGAAGTTGTTTGTAACTTTAAGGGAATAAGTAGATGCAGCAGCGGAAACATTTTGAGCTGCAGAACAGGGCCATACCTGGAAGTGGCCAAAGGAGTGGGCCTGCAGAAAAAAAAGGCTCCCTGGTCAGCCTTGCCTTCCCCCACCTTCTACCTCCAAATGCACACACGCACACACATGCAGAGTGCCATGTGTGTTCATGTATTACAGATATTCTAAGTGCTAAAGCCATGCCAAGGGATATGTGCTGTACTTTGAAACTTGAACTTTTTTTTTCTGTTTTGGCTTTTTTCATTAGCCTTCTTTTAAGGAAAATCAGATGAGCCCATCATGTATCCGTTCTCCTTGCCAGCTGTATGATCATCCCTGTGATTAAATGGGCAGTGGAAGGCCCTGAGGAAGGCATCAGGAAGTGGCTGGGAAGAGTGGTTGTCACTGTAAAAGGGAGGGGTGGGGGAAGGAAAAGAGAAGGGCCTGTGGGTGGGAGGAAGGGACAGGACAGCCCTGCAAGAAAACCCAGGTGCTTGGTGTAGGCTGTGGAAAATGGAGCTAAAGGAAGAGGGAAGAATGCTGTGCTGTCTTTTTCCAGCTGCCTTCGAATAGAATTAATCTACAGAGGATTAGGAGAGTTTTCTAGAACTTCTCAGAAGTCTCTATAGAGAGATCTATAGGTGCCCACATCCCCTAGCCAATATTTGCTGTTGTTGCGTTTTTGAGCCTTTAAGGAATTTCCCTCCATGTGGCTTTGAGCTCCAAGACCCAGGCCCTGCCAACACCCCTAATCTCAGCTTTTTGCTGAAGAACTTGGCCTTCACAGTGGTGCCTGCTTTGGAGGCTTTCCCTTCCCCAGAACTTGGCCGTAGCCCGATCACACCACGTCAGTGATGGGAGCAACTCTAGTCTTACGTTTGGCTCACTTACCTGGGTCTGCTCTTTAACTGAGGCCCACGTTTACCAAGGTTGACTGTTGGGCAGAAGAAGCTCAGGTTCCCTGTGAAGTGGTCATGCCTCACATCCACTTCCCCAAATGGGTGACATTTGTCCAAGTTGATCCTGTGATGATGTGAGCCACCAACAGGACCTTGGCCTTCCGGGTGCTTCCTGTGCTTGCCGATGCGGCTATGGCCATGGCTCATGTGGCCCTGATGTTTCTGGGTCTTCCTCAGTCTGAACGGCATGTCAGTGGCCATGATGCCGTAGCCAATATTTTTAAATCAAGTTTTTCACTAAAAAGTAATACATACTTGTGTATTTTAAAGAAATATCCAAAATTGAAAGAAAAAAAGCTCAACTTTTGTATATTTCCTTTTTAAAAACTATTTAAGCATTAGACATATATGTATGGTCTGTGACTCTCTTTCTTCAGGATAAGCACACTGTTATGTTTTCTGTAATGTGGGTTGAGAGAAGGGCAGGATTTGGAAGTTTGACTGCTGTGGGTGAATGCTGGAGCATCTCCTAACTTAACCTGACCTTTCCCTGTCTCAGATTCCTGAGCTGAAGATACAGGCAGAAAGGCTCACTGTATTCCAGGCAAATCAGTGAAGAGACCCATTCTGACACTTCCTGGCAAAGTGTTGAAAGTGCTAGAATCATAAGAGGAGAAAATTCTATAAGCCACCAAGGTATTAAAATGGGTGGTTAGTCATGGCCAGGTGAGTCAGTGGTTAGAGTGTCCCCTGAGCACTGAAAGGTCATGGATTTGACTCAAGGCCAAGGGCATGTACCTAGCTTGTGGGTTCCATCCCTGGTTGGAGCATGTATGGGAGGCAACAATCTTCTCTCTCTCCCTCCCTCTAAAAATCAATGGAAACATATCCTCAGTTGAGGATTAAACAATAAATAAATAAGTAAGTAAGTAAAGTAAGTAAATAAACAAATAAAGGTTGACTTGTTCCCTCGTAGCCCACTTGGTTAGAGTCTTGTCTTGTTTTTCATTTTATTTTATTTTATTTATTTCTTAAAATAAATCTTTATTGTTCAGATTATGACAGGTGTTCCTCTTTTTTCCCTTTCCATAGCTCTCCACCCGATCCCCACCCCACCCCATGCCCTTCCCCCCGCCACTGTCTTCATCCATAGGTATAAGATTTTTGTCCACCCCTCACACCCTCTTCCCCCTCAGAATTGTCAGTCCACTCACTTCCTTTCTATGTCTCTGATTCTGTTATACTCATCATTCCATTTGTTCATCAGATTTTTCATTCACTTGATTTTTAGATTCACTTGTTGGTAGATATGTATTTATTGTCATTTTGTTGTTCATAGTTTTTATGTTTACCTTTTTCTTCTTCTTCCTCTTCTTAAAGAATACCCTTCAGCATTTCATATAATCCTGATTTGGTGGTGATGAACTTTTTCTTATCTATGAATCTCTTTATCTGACCTTCAATTCTGAATGATATCTTTGCTTGGATAGAGTAAGCTTGGTTGTATGTTCTTGCTATTCATCACTTTGAATATTTCTTGCTACTCCCATCTGGACTGCATAGTTTCTGTTGAGAAATCAACTGACAGTCGTATGGGTGCTCCCTTATAGGTAACTAACTGTTTTTCTCTTGCTGCTTTTAATATTCTCTCTTTGTCTTTTGCTCTTGACATTTTAATTATGATGTGTCTTGATGTGGTCCTCTTTGGATTCTTCTTGTTTGGGGTTCTCTGTGCTTCCTGGACTTGTAAGTCTATTTCTTTCACTAGGTAGGGAAAGTTTTCTGTGATTATTTCTTCTAATAGATTTTCAAAATTTTGCTCTCTCTCTTCTTCTGGCTCCCCAATAATTCAGATGTTGGTATGCTTAAAGTTGTCCCAGAGGCTACTTACACTATCTTCATATTTTTGGATTCTTTTTTCTTTTTGTTTTTCTGGTTGGGTGTTTTTTGTCTCCTCATATTTCAGATCTTTGGTTTGATTCTTGGAGTCCTTTGATCTACTGTTGAATTTCTGTACATTCTTTATTTCAAACAGTGTATGCTTAATTTCTGACTGGTCCTTTTCCATTTTCTTGGCATTTTCATAAGGTCCTTGAAGGTCTCACTAAGTTCTTTGGAGGTCTCATCCAGTTTCTGGGCGGTTTTTAGCAGATTTTTGAGTAACCTTATAAATGTGGTCCTAAACTCTATGTCCAGTAGTCTGCTTTCCTCCATTTTTTTCATTCATGACATGTTTCTTTGTCTCTGCATTTTGCTGCTTCCCTGTGTTGATGGAGTGGAAGAACTGCTGTGCTGGAGACACGTTTATGGGGCAGGACTTGCTTCAGTGGGGCTTTGGTGCTCACCGAGTCTGCCCCTTGAATGTGTCACTTATGGATGTGAGTAGTTGAATTCTGGTGTTGTCTCACACTGACTTCTGGATACAGTAGCTTCTGGATCTCCACTGGGGTGTAGGTCAGCTACTGTCTGAGGCGACCCATCAGGAGCTACATTGAGAACTACAGTTTTCTCTTTGCTTGGGGTTTGGAGGTGTTGGGGCTGTCTGACCAGAGCTGCAGTTTGTTAGATTAAGCTGCAATAGGGCAGGCTATTTATATGCAAATGCCACTGTGCACAGTTTGGGCGGGTGTGCAGATTGTGCGGGGCAGGGTCTCAGGGAGTCACTAAGCTAGGGCGTGGCAAATAGCAATGTCTGCTAGTCGGCCGTCTCTGTGTCTCCGCGTCTCCGCGTTTCCAAGTCTCCACGTCCAGTGCCCCTGCACAGCGAACAATGATTGCTGTGGGCACCTCTGCAAGGGAGCCACCCTCACTTTCAGACCCAATGGCAGACCGTCCAGCTTCTCCCCATAGGGGTCTGGGTCTCCAGTGTCTCCCCAGAAACTGGAGTTCAGAGTAATCAGGAGCTTGTTTTCCTTCAGGTTGAAAACAGCAGTGCCCTGTCGCCCACCGCTAGCTCAGTTCGCGCGCCTCCATACCTAAGCTTTTCAGTGTTTATGTACGTCTCACTGCTCTTTTCTTTTTCCTTCTAGTTGTAGAACTTCCACTCGGCCAGCTTTCCCGTGGTTCTGGGTGATAGACATTCTGTTTTTTAGTTGCAATTTTGAAATTGTGGGAGGCAGCAGTTTAGGTGTTTACCTATGTCGCCATCTTGGTTTCTCCAGTCTCCAGGTGCATTTTTAATGTGCTGACGCATCAAAATGAGTGTATAAGGGAGTCTGGGTTATTCTTTGGGCTGTTTTACTTTCTTACTTTTATCTTAGGTTTGTTGAGCATTAATGAGGTTTTTGTTATTTGTTCCCCAGCTTCATCTGTCCTTGGGTCTAGCTGGCACAGATGGCATTGATTGGGTCTTTGTTTTCCCAAGCTAGGGTGATTTAAGATGTCTATTCTCTGCTTAGGGAGGAGGATATAATCCACTTGTTCTCAAGTGTCCTTTGTTGAGGAAGATAAGGTCTTCCGATTCACAAGCTGGCTGCAAGCTGGCCTTGTTTCATTTTCTTGTCCCAGTTCCCCCATTACAATTACCCGGGGATTTTCCCAGCTTCTTACTCTCCTGCTACATGTATCACTGAGGAAATGGAGCCATGGCTGCTGCATTTTCAAAACTAAATGACCTGAGGTGTTTTTTTTTAATTAATAAACCAGAATATCTCCCAAATAGTCATCATGTGGACAGCTGGTCCTTCGATATAGGTCATACAGGCACACAAAGAATCACAGGGAGGGAAATGCTATGGAGAATGTGGGTGTGCCTGGGGACAGAGTGGGAACTGGCCTTCCCTGAAGCCCTGAATGAAAAGTGTCCTGCAGTTTTCAGAAAATTATGGTCATAATTTCATCAGCAAAGTGACTAGCAGACACCCCATCCACCACCCCTCATTTTATCCAAGCTGAGGATGAGGAATAAGAGGGTTTGCTTCTCTTTGAACAGGGACTTAAGTCCCAGGCCCCTGGAGTTGAATCTGGCCCATAGGGTTCTGTTTATGTCAGATACAGCTTCTCTGCCTGCCCAGCTTGAGGCCAGTGTGTAGGGCTCCCCAGTGGCAGCCTGTCTTTTGCTAAGGAGGCCCTTGTGCCGTTTTGCCTCCCTGTCCTTGCAGCCAACTGGGAAGATGGTCTCAGATGGCCGGCTTATTCAGCCCGTGGTCTACATGGAGCGTCTGGAGCTCATCCGAAGTGTCTGCAGGGATGAGGCCCTGAAGAGCCTCTCACACACTGCAGTGTCCAAGTTTGTCCTGGACCGAATATTTGTCTGTGACAAGCACAAGATCCTCTTCTGCCAGACGCCTAAAGTGGGCAACACACAGTGGAAGAAAGTGCTGATCGTGTTAAACGGTGCGTGCTGTGCCCGGGATGTGTCCTCCCTCAGTGACTTTGGGGTTTGCTCTGGGAGGGCCACTGTGACCCTGAGGTGGGGGGAGGCAGAAAAGAGGGCAGGAGGAGACACAAGAAGGGACATCTCCTAAGAAGAGCTGGTAACCTGTCAGGTAGTTCTCTTTTGTGTTTTTCCCTGTAAATGTTGTACTTTAAAAGTTAGTGGGGTTCATTTAGATACTGATTGTTTTCAAAGGGCCACCCCTAAGGCCATGATCTCTTCACTTTGCATAGCAGAGTCCCCATCTCGGACAGCCTGCTCACTTAGTGGGTCCTGTTTCTTCTCTTCAGATTTAGATTTACAGTATTAATTCCTACTAGACACTGGCTCTGTCCTTGTAATCCCAGACCCCATGCTCACTGAGTGCTAGGAAGCCGCCCCCACAACTGTACTTCCTGTAATGAGAAGGGCCCCTTCCCCAGGCCCTGAGAGGGAGGCCTCTACCCACAGATAAAGGATCCAGTGCCATGTGGGCAGAAAGAATTGGTCCTCATTTTATACCACGCCTCATATTCAGAGGATTAAACTGACGTGCCTCAGGGAATCTGAGGATTTCTTGGGAACAGATGAGATAGATCACTGACAAGTCACCTCATGTGCTATTTTTTTATTATTCACTGCTCTTCCAGACACCATGTTTATTAGTTTAAACTCTACGTACTCTGAGCTGACAAGATACTTATGGGTCCTGTGTCTTAAATTCAGCCATGAAAGACGCACAGCTCTAGCTCACAGCAGTGTGACCCTGGATGAAGAATGCGACCTGGGAGCCCTGAGGATGGTGGCCTGGGTTTCCGTCCTCTGCCCTCAGTCAGGGGTCAGAGTTTGTTGTCATTGGCCTTTTCCCAGGTTGGTTGGGGGAGAAGAGAAACACTTGTCTCATTTTCTGGTATATAATGAATATGCTTGAGTAATCTGACTGCATGTTGGATTTTTGATGTTGTAGAATGAGGTTACAAATAAAATTTGAAAAACTGAATATATGATTCTTACAAATCTGCCACTACTGTATGAAGCATCAGTCGGGGGCAGGACAAAAACAGGAGCAGGTTGCCAGGTTGTATGTAGCCGCACCTGAGAGGCACTGCAGCCCTCCCTGACCACTGCGGTCCTCCCTGACCACTGTGGAAAGGAGGCATGGCAGCGGAGCCAGCCATAATCCTCTTGCCTTCAATTGTAAAAATAGTTTGTAAAAAAATCACAGCATCTGTGAAGCATGATAAAGTAAAACCCAATAATACAATAGAAAAACAGGTGGTCCTTGTGGCTGCCTTCTGCGGCCCTACAAGCGCTGGAGGGGGTCAGACACCTGAGCAGGTCCATGTGCAAATCCACAGGTTGGTTCCTTTTACAGTCTTGGCCGTGCAGACCATCCACAGCAGTTAGCGTAGAAGGCTAGACTGGCACTTACACATTTGGGGGAAGAATAAATAAAATAGACAGGCTGTGACCACTGCTTAGATGGCCCAACAGATTTCACCCCACTAGATTCCACATGTAACAAGACAGGAGTAACACAAAGATGGATGTAAAGGTTTGCAGAGGCCTGGCTAAAAGCTCAGGTAACGACACTTTATTTCCATTAGTCTAAGTTCAGAAAAGAATGAAAAACCTCCCCAACCCACCAACCCAAGGATGCCCCTCCCCAGGTTACATTCATCAGCCTGCCTCTGAGCACTGTGGCTGTTGACCCTGCCATTTTCCTTTTAGTCACTCCGTCTCATCCTTGACCCTTGCTTCCAGTATATCTATCCCATGACATTAGCTGGATTGTTCCAGCACCAGACATCTCTGACACTTGCCACATCTCTGGGATGCCCTGAGGTTACCTAGGAACCCACCTTGGGCCCAGGGATGTGGTCCTGGGAACACAACCTGTGGTCGGGAGTGACAGGCTTATGAGTGCTGTGGGATGAGCAGATGTTCTCATATTCCCAGTTTCACAGTAAAGAGTATGGGAGGTCTTAAGCATTCTGTTTGCATGCAGCGATGTGTCTGTTGGCAGATTTAGCCCGATTCCAGTGCGCTACCAGGGGTGGATATCATCCTTCTTTCCACCCCTTATTTGCTCCCTCACCCTCCTCCTCCTAACTCCTCTGTTTCCTCCTTTTGGCTTACAGGTAACCAGAAGCTTGTCTGCACTCTCATTTTGCCACATATCACTTGTCTTAGTTGGAATTTGATATCACTGTGGACATTGGGGATGACTTGGGGGAAACATGGGCCTAAGTTAAGAGACAGGCATCTTCTTTAAAGGTAGCACTGAGGGGGCCACACCACTTCTCCCTTGTTTCCTTCCTAGGTGCCTTCCCTTCCATCGAAGACATCCCTGAGAACGTGGTTCATGACCATGAAAAGAACGGCCTCCCTCGTCTCTCTGCCTTCAGTGATGCAGAAATTCAGAAGCGGTAGGAACAGGTTCCTGCAGGGTGGGGCATTCTGATACATCCCAGGCTTGGTTCTGTACTTGCCCTGTGTCCCAAACTGCACCAAGGACTCCAGGGGGCTGTTGGTTTGTGTTGGGGAGAGGCAGCTTTGCGCATGCCCAGAGTTCAGTGCGTTTCAACTCAGAAATCTTAGTGAGAATTTCAGAATGGCTCTCCACCCTCACCTTCATGCAGTCCATGGGAATGAAGGAAGGTCATTTTCCCAGTAGAAGTGAGTGGTCATTTTTGTTCAGTGTTGGTTGTGTTTTCTGGACTCCTTGCTGAATATGGTTGTTATTTCATAAGATAGGGATTTAGGTTGCAGGGAAACCCTACTTTAGTTTTCATTTTCCCCAAAGGCATCGTGCCTGCTTCCCTGCCACTGCCCTGGGATGGGTGGTGGGGACTGGACCTAGCACAGCCTGGCAGACAGACCCACCAATCACAACAGGGAGGGCACTGGCACTTAAAACTTAGCTATAAATTGAAAAGTTCTCTTTACCAGCTATGAAATGGCCCGCCAAAGCCAAGTTCAACAGGAATAAGAATGTCAGGAGCCACCTGGACTTGGCCCTGCCTCGCTCCTCAGAACCTTCTCTTCCAGCCCTGGCTCCAGAGGCTTTCCAAACCCTTCAGAACATAGCTGTGCAGTGCCAGAGCCGAGCTGGGTCAGGGCTGCCCTGTTACCATCCTGGGCTTTTTCAGGAAATGGGTAGGGCCTGCGAAGCACTGAGCCGTTTCTGGCATGGAGTAGGCCGCTGCACTGACAGCAGTGGCCTCACTGTCGTCGTGGTCTCCTTGGGGCGCTGGGGCCACCACTGCCACCCCCACATGTCTGGGCCAGCTCTCCTCCCGCTGGAGCCTGAGCCTCGCCCCATCTTCTCCTATCACCACCGCTCTTACTTTTCCTGCCCCTGGATATTTTGAAGTGAGTCTTTTAAGATATAAAGTAACTTTCCTGGTCTCAGTTGTTCCTAGCTCATTTAAAGTTTCTGTTCTTAGAATTTTCTGCCCAGGAACAAAACTTTTAAATATTCTTGAAATTTTGAGATTCTCAAGTAAAACAAACAGGTTAAATAGATGTTTTCACAGTGGCTCCCTGGACAGTTCCAGTCTCTGAGCTTCCATTTCCTCACCTATAAATGGGTGCTAACGAGCAGGTTTGCCTTCAGTGGTGTTTGGGTGGATTAAGCGAGATGTGAGTGATGTGCTCATCTCAGGGCTTGCCCGGGTGAAGGTTCAGAAAATGGTGGCTGCAGCTGCTCCAGCTCTTTCTCCACTCTTCCCACTCTCACAGCTGTCACCACCAGTAGCATCAGCTTCACCTCTTGTTTATCTACATTTTTCCCTTAGCTTGGAAACCTACTTCAAGTTTTTTATTGTAAGAGATCCCTTTGAAAGACTGATATCTGCTTTTAAGGACAAGTTCGTCCACAATCCCCGCTTTGAACCCTGGTATAGGCATGAGATTGCCCCTGGCATCATCAGGAAGTACAGGCGGAACCGGACGGAGACCCGGGGTATCCAGTTTGAAGATTTTGTGCGCTACCTGGGTGACCCAAACCACAGACGGCTGGACCTCCAGTTTGGGGACCACATCATCCACTGGGTGACGTACGTCGAGCTCTGTGCACCCTGCGAGATACCATACAGTGTGATTGGTCACCATGAGACCCTGGAGGATGACGCCCCATACATATTAAAGGAGGCGGGCATAGACCACCTGGTGTCATACCCCACCATCCCTCCGGGCATCACCATGTATAACAAAACCAAGGTGCAGCACTACTTCCTAGGCATCAGCAAACGAGACATCCGGCGCCTGTATGCCCGTTTTGAAGGGGACTTTAAGCTCTTTGGGTATCAGAAGCCAGACTTTTTGCTAAACTGATGTGTAGATCTGTGAACTCAGATACCTTTGTTAGACCAGAGGCTAAGCAAGTGGAGATCTGAGCACAGAACTGACACTCCCTCCATCTCACTTCTCAAGACTCCTGCAGGCACCCACAGGCCATGGGCACCTTGGCTGGTGAAGCTGCACCCGACTGATCTGGCTTAGTGTGAACATCAGGTGCATTGAGGGCCTTCGCCCCCACGCCTACCAATGCCACGAGGAAGGGTAAAAGGACTAAACATTTTCAGTCTGACAGACCAGGAGGGAAAGTTACCCACACTCGGAGTCATTTCCCTCAGCTGTCAAAGCGGGGAAGGCCTGCCTGTCACCGGGAGATGGCGGAAAGGACACCTCGCGCTTTCAGGAAACCTGAGAAGTTGATGGTGTGCAGAACTGGCAGGAGCTAATATGAGACCAAGTCTGCATAATAAAGTGTCAGCTCTGGCTCTCATCTTGGCGCTGCTGTAATCACAGAGGTAAACCATTCTTTCCACGACTGTCTCCTTCCTGTGGGATTCAGGGAGACCCTAGGGCACTTTTTGGCAGTCTGTCCTTTCAGAATACATGCCTGAGTACCACTAGTCCATATTTCCGATCCTCTGTCTGCCAGGTGGTTATCTCATTCAGACCAAGAACTACATATTTGGAAAGGGGAGTGGAGTGTTCTTTCCACCTGAGAAGCGAATGTCTTTGGGAAAAGGAAGAGCTGGTGGGTTCTGGAGCTCAGGCTGTTGTGGGTGTGGGCTTGCCAGTCCTGATGGTTGTCCCTCTCTTGACTTTGTTCCACCTGGATGGGCAGCGGGGCTTCCCTTCCCGTCTTCCCGAGCCCTCTGCCGGGGCTGAAGGCCAGCAGGCCAGCATTGCAGTCCGTGCGGTTTACATGGTTCAGTTTCACCTCAGCCAGTTGCTCCCTTGGTCCTGTTTTGCGAAGGCCCCCAGCCGTCATCCCGGGCTGTAGTTGGACGATGAGGTTCACCAGCAATAAAATCCTGGATGTAGGCAGCCTCCAGGAGTGAATATCCCAGGCACCGAAGAGCGAGCTGCAGCCACCATGTCAGGTGCCTGCTGACACCGAGGACCTTTTCCCTGCAAGAAGTCCCACGTGACATGAGTCCAGCTTTTCTTCCAGGCAGCTTCCACCTTCCCTTTCTCAAAGGTGCTGCCTGAGTCTGTAAATGTGAATAAATAAAAACTGTCCGACACGTGCTGCACTTTGAGGAGCTCTCTGTGTCCCCACATGGTCCCGTGGCCTGGCCCCAGTGGGGAGCCTGCAGGACTGCTCTAGTGGCTGCCGGTGGCAGGACCACAGAAGGGAAGGCCCACGTGTGACAGGCCCCTGCGCTGACCAAGGGGCGTCAGTGTGGTGGCCTGTCATCAGCTGACAAGCAGGGGGTGTCACATGAGCTCTTTTTCTTTAAAGTCTTTATGAAAATAATTTCACACCTAATCAGCCAATTGATTACCTCTTTCCTATTTGAAATGTAACAGTGTGAATAATATATTTGAGTCACAGGCCTTAAAGTTAGAACTGATTTTTAAAAAATACCTTTTGTTCTCAGAAATAAAGGTCAGAAAGCTATGTCCCCACGTGTCCCCAATCCTCTGGCTTTTAGATTTAGGTCACTTTTCTTTGGCATTTGGATCATTTTCCTAACACATTTTGCAAACAAGTAGGGTTGGCCACCAGAACATCTGGACACTTCACAGTATGTCTCAAACGTCCATTCCCCACCACCACCCCTATGCGCTGTAGCTCCTGACCCCACACAGCACTCCACTGCAGTCACCTTCACCAGAATCGTTCACTTCCTTCCCTCTCCAAAGCCCACTTCCTTCCCCCACCGGACCTCAGGAGGAGGT
Organism: Antrozous pallidus; assembly: GCA_027563665.1. Taxonomy (NCBI): domain Eukaryota; kingdom Metazoa; phylum Chordata; class Mammalia; order Chiroptera; family Vespertilionidae; genus Antrozous; species Antrozous pallidus. The sequence continues at coordinate 11,951,323 of CM050523.1, read as the reverse complement.
TTCAGCTCTCCTGTCACCCAGACAGTTTTCTCCTTACTGCTGCACAGAGGGAGCTTTGCAGATGCAGCCTGGAGCCGGGTCCTTCCTGGAAACAAACACTGCCTGTGCTGGGGACCTCCCTCACCTGGCAGGTGTTGCCTGGGCAGCTGTCTCAACCTGTGCCCATGCCTGCTCTAGGAGCCTTGTGTCCTCAGCCCTGGGCCCTTGTGGCTGACCCTGGACCTGCCAAGGGGTAGGACTGGAGGATTCCTACAGGGAGGAGCACTTAGGTGGTGTGGGCTGGTGTGCAGTGCTCATAGGTTATTCCCTTCCCAGGTAAGGGGATGGGCAGCACAGGAGATGGGCAGCACAGGAGATGGTGGCTGCTGGGAAATGTTAGGGTGAGAACTCAGAAGTGACATTAGGCTTGGGTTTGAAAGAGGAATAAATAGACCAGTGTGGCTCAGTGGATGGAGTATCATCCTGTACACCAAAAGATTGTGGCTTTGATTCCTAGTCGGGGTGTATGTGGGAGGCAGTGATAGATGTTTTTCTCACCCTCATTTTAGGCTTTCTTTGTGTCCAATGGCCTGAAGTATCAGAGTGTAATAATAAAAACTTTACTCAATATTTGTGTACATTGTATTGCAGTCTCATAGCAAGACTGAGAAATCAATAGGTGTGGTAGAAAATCTAGGGGCTGCCCTTGTTCCGTTTTATTCAGGCCCTGGGACATTGACTACAGGGACATCCCCATCAGCATATTTGCGATGAGTATGTAGGCCCTGTTCACGTAGGATTCACATGCCTCTACTGCACCCGCCTCCTAATGGTGGCACCAACTGCATTGTGGGTTACTGTTAGCCTCTGATGCTACTATAACAGCACTTCTGACAGTACTGGCCAGAGGATTGGTTGTTCTCTTTAATTTGCAATCTAAATTGGACCTTAACTTTTATAAAATATTAACTACTTGGACCGTGATAACAGCTGAAATGTAGAGCATTAGAACTTGTTACTCCTTGTGAAGAAAAAGGTCTGAACAATTTGAAAACCAACAACTTTTCCTGCACTCATCACCCTGCTACCTGCTGAGGCTCCAGAGCACAGGGCCTTCCCATTTCTGTGGGAGCCGGAGCTGCTGGTGCCTTGAGCTCTTAGGAACGTTAAATGGTAATTGTGACAAATTGCCGAATGCTGAGTGTGGATGGGTTAAGAGTGAGAAACTGCAGGAGGGTGCAGTCTTAGGGAAGTTAGGTGCTGCCCTTGTTCCATTTTATTCAGACCCTGGAACCCCACAAGAATCTTGTGATGAAGAGAAAAAGCCATTTTGAATCTGTCCAGATAAAGACATCAAAACAGAAGAAAACTGCATGTTAATGACCTTGATAATTACAGATGTAAAAATCCTCAACAAAAATTTACCAAACTGATTTAAATAGAACATTAGCAGGGTCATACACCATGACCAAGTGGGAATTATTTCTGGGATGCTAGGAAGGGTCAACATATGCAAATCAATCAATATAATACACCACATAAATAGAATAAAGGCCAAACATTGCTCAGTCATATAAATAGATGAAGAAAAAGCTCCAAGAACCTATGGCACAACATCATGCCTGTAGTTAACGAATAATGTGTTGTTCACTTAAAAATGTTAAGATGGTAGATCTCATGTTAAGTGTTAGCACAAAAAGAAAAACCCATAATGGGACACAAGGAACTCAGAGGTGATGGAAAAATTTAATACCTCGGTTGTGGTGATAGGAACATACAACTCCTAAATTGTATACATTAAGTATGTGCACTTTGGTATACTAGTTATACTTCCATGAGTCTGGGGGAAGAAAACATGATGCTCAGGAACGAGGATACCACTGGTACCTTGGTTTTGGTTCTAATGTCATTCTCCAATAAAAGGAACAAAAGCTTCTTAAAGAAATGGTTGAACCTAAGACAAAGGTAATACGCTATCTAATAAAAGAGTAATATGCAAATTGACCATACCTTTGATCAAGCCACACCCACAAGCCAATCAGGAGCAAATAAATCCCAACCAAGATGGCTGTGGCCACTGAGAGCAGGAGGGAAGCTTGGGTTTCCCCAGCAATGGAGGAAGCCAAGCTTTCCGCCTGCCCTTGCTGGCCTAGGCCTCCACTCAATGCTACAAAGTTTCATTTATATAAGATATATCCCAACAGAAATAGTGGCAGCCATGGAGCTGGAGAGAGCAGAGGCTAGAGTTGCTGGGGCGATGGAGGAAGCTAAACTTCTGCAGTTCTGGCCAACCTAGGCCTCCACTCCAGGCTACAATGTTTCAATTATAGAAGATAAATGTCCCAACAGAAATGGCTGTCTCCAAGGAGCGAGGAGAAGGCTTGGCTCTGCTCCAGGCTACAAAGTTTCAATTGTAGACATAAATTAATCCCAGATTCCAGGGCCTCTGCTTGGGTTGCTAGGGGGCATGGCCAGCCTGCAAACCACCACAGGCCTCTCCCCCAGGCTGTCCCACGCCCCAAGGGAACCCCAACCCTGATCCGGGACACCCTTCAGGGCAAACCAGCTGGGCCCCACCCATGCACCAGGCCTCTATCCTATCTAATAAAGAGTAATATGCAGATTGACCATCACTCCAAAACACAAAATGGCTGCCTCCTTGTGGTCAAAGATCCTGCCCCCATGTGGACACAAGATGGCCACCACAAGATAGCCAGCAGGGGAGGGTAGTTGCGAGGGACCAGGCCTGCAAGGGAGGGTAGTTGGGGGCAATCAAGCCGGCAGGGGAGAGCAGTTAGGGGTGACCAGGCCAGCAGAGGAAGGAAATTGGAGGCAAACAGGCTGGCAGGGGAGTGGATAGGAAGTGACCAGGCTGTCAGGCAGATGCAGTTAGGGGCAATCAAGAAGGCAGGCAGGTGAGCAGTTGGGAGCCAGCAGTCCTGGATTGTGAGAAGGATGTCTGATTGCCTGTTTAGGACCGATCCCACCAGGAGCAGGCCTAAACGGGCAGTCAGACATCCCTCAAGAGGTCAAGAGACACCCACCCCCCCCCCCCCCCGCAATCCCATGCACAAATTTTGTGCACCGGGCCTCTAGTCCTATATAATAAAAGACTAATATGCAAATAGGCCAAATAGTGAAACAACCGAACAACTGGTCACTTTGATGTGTGCTGACCACCAGGGGGCGTTTGCAGAACATGATTGGTATTAGCTGCAGTGAGATGGTGGAGCAGGTGAGCAGGGGCACCAGACCAAGTCAGGGTACCAGTCACTGTCATTGGGGTGAGCCTCTGGTGGTTACTGAAAATTCTTTGCTCTTGCGCACCGAGGTCCTGCCTGGTGCTCACACTAGTGGCCAGCACTGGAACCACCACTCACACCCACTGCCAGCTCCAGCTCCGCTCATACCCGCAGCCAGCACTGGAGCTGCCACTCACTGCTGGTGCCAGGCACTGGTTCCAATCACTCAGTGCCATCAGTGGATGTGAGTGGCTGCCGGCCCTGAATACCCCTTAGAGCTTCTCCTCCTCTGCCTGTTCCTGAGGGGCTATCAAGGTAGCAGCTGCCGTTCGCACTGCTGACAATGCCAGCCCCACTCACACCTGCTGCTGGCACCAGCCCCAATTGCTCCATGCTGTCAGCAAGTGCAAGTGGGGCTGGCACTGTCAGCACACGGGAGTGGCAGTGGAGGGAGTGGAGCTGCTGGCAGACAGGGCACTGGGGGCTGCAATGGGAGGAGCCAGGCAGGGATGTGGAGGATGGGCTGATACCCACCCCTGTGCCTACTGCAGCCTCGAGGCCCAAGTTTCTTTCAAGGTCCATGAATTTGTGCACTGGGCCTCTAGTATAAAATAAAAGTGGAGCATCTTATTGTGCCAGAAATTAAGGAAGGATTTATAAAAATAAAAGCCAGCCCGGTGGTGTGGCTAGGTGGTTGAACAGCAATTTATGAACCAGGAGGTTACAGTTCAATTCACAGTCAGGGCACATGTCTGAGTTGCTGGCACTATCCCTAGTCCCAGTAGGAGGCATTCAGGAGGTTGCCAATTAATGATTCTCTCTCATCACTGATGTTTGTTTCTCACTCCCTCTCCATTTCTCTGTGAAATCAATAAAAATATATATTAAAAAATATATTTAATCTTACCCTGGCTAATGTGGCTTAGGTCATCATCCCTTGCACTGAAAGGTTGCCATATCAATTCTTAGGGTACATGCCTGGGTTTTAAGATTGATCCTTGATGGGGCCTGGGCTGATCCACCTTTTATCCATGTTTCTTTCTCTGTCTCTCTCTTACTCTCATGTGTGTGTGTGTGTGTGTGTATACACACACACACACACACACACACACACACATATACTAGGGGCCCGGTGCACGAAATTTGTGCACTGGGGTGGGTGGTCCCTCAAGCCAACCTGCCCCCTCTCACATACTGGGAGCCCTCAGGGGATCTCCAACTGGTGGCTCACCCCCAGCCTCTGGTGAGGCTTTAGGCCTTGGGCACCCAGCCATCGCCCTGCTTAGCTCAGCCCCAGCTGCCTGCGACCACCCGGCCCCGGGGGCTGGGCACTCGCCTCTACTTCCGCTCACAGTGCCCAGGGGCTTGGCACTCCCTATTGCCACCACCACCGCTGCTGCTGCTGCTGCCACTTCCCCTCACAGCGCCCGGGGGCTGGGCACTTGCCGCCACCACCACCACCATTTCATCTCCATCCCCGGGGCCCAGCACTTGTGCCACTTGGCCCTGCCCCTGCTCCTGATTGGCTGGTAGCATAGCCAATCAGAAGCAAAGGTATGGTCAAATTTGCATGTTTCTCTTTTATTATATAGGATGTGTGTGTGTGGGTGTGTGTGTGTGTGTGTGTGGTCTTAAGATGTTTTATATTACATATTAGAAGCCAAGTATACAAAATCCAATCACTGGGGGATGGTTCACTCAGCCCAGCTGCGCACTCTTGTAGTCTGAGATACCTTGGGGGATGTCCGCCTGCCAGCTTAGGTCTGATCCTCCCAGGGATCAGACCTAAGGCAGCAGTCAGACATCCCTCGTGCAATCCAGTATCCCTTGCTTCTTAATGCCAGCCTGCTCACTCCTTACCACTCAGCTCACTGCTCCTTAGCACTGCTGCTGAGGTGGGAGAGGCTCTAGCCACTGCTGCTGTGCTCACCAGCAGTGAGCCTGGCTTCTGGTTGAACACTGACCACCAGGGGACAGCTCCTGCATTGTCTGCCTGCCTCCTGGTGATTAGTGCACATCACAGTGACTGGTCATTCTGGTTGATCCACCATAATGGTCGCTTAGGCTTTTATTATATAGACTAGAGGCCTGATGCATGACAATTTTATGCAAGAGTAAGCCTTCCTTCCCCTGGCTGCTAGTACCAGCTTCCCTCCAGCATCTGGGACCTGGACTTCCCTCCTCTGGCTGCTGGCAGGCAGCGGGACCTGGGCTGGCTTCCTTCAGGCCACCGTGGGCATCCAGGACCCACACTAGCTTCCCTCCAGCCCCAGCTTGGTCAGGAAGGACATCTGGAATGGTGTCAGAAGATATCTGGTCTAATTAGCATATTACCCTTTTATTATTTTATATATATATATACACACACACACACAGACACACATACTAGAGGCCTGGTGCATGAAAATTCATGTATTGGAGGGGGGTCCCTGAGCTTGGCCTGCCCCCTCTCATATTCTGGGAGCCCTCAGGGGAGGGAGGTGACCTGGCGATCAGGGGAACGTGATTCCCCATCACACCTCTTCTGCTGCCATTGCTGGAAGCACAAGCCTTGGCGGGCCCTGGTTACCTGAGCCTGTGTCTTGGGCTAGCCCTGGGTGGCTGGGGAGCTGAGGGGAGTTGGAAACTCTGGAGGCAGGCATGTGGAGTAGCCAGGCTCAGCCTTGCTGTGCACCTGCCACCCTGGCAAGGCTGAGGGTACTGGGTGCCACCATCTTGTGGTTGTGGGCGCCGCCATATTTGAGGGTATGAGAGTCAATTAGCATATTCCCTCCTTATTGGCTGTGGGTGCTGCCATATTTGAGGGTGGGGCAGTCAATTAGCTTATTCCCTCCTTATTAGCTGTGGGTGTTGCCATCTTTGCAATGGGTGAAGGTCAATTAGCATATTCCCTCTTTATTAAATAGGATATATATATTTATATATAAATATATATATTATATATATATATATTCCTAATATGTAAATAGACTGAACAGCAGAACAACTGAACAACTGGTCACTTTGAAGTGCACTGACCACCAGGGGGTGTGCATGAAACATGGTGGGTGTGAGCCACAGCTGGATGTTGGAGCATGTGAGCAGGGGTGCCAGACTTAAGTGGGGCAGTAGTCACTGTCATTGGGGCAAGCCTCTGGTGGTTACTGAAAATGTTTTGCTCCCACTCACTGTGGTCCCATCTGGCTCTTGCACCTGCTGCCTGCGCCAGCCCCACTTGTACTCCCTGCCAGTGCCCGGTGCTGGTCCTGATTGCTTGGTGCCATCAGTGGGGGCAAGTGGCAGCTGCTGGCCTGGATCACCCCTGAGGGCTTCTATACCTGCCCCTGCTCCTAAGGGGCAATCAGGGCAGCAGTCACTGCTTGCACCTGCTGTGGCACCAGCCCCAATTATTCTGTGCTGTCAGTGGTGGGAGTGATGGCAGCAAGAGTGGGGCTGCTGGCAGATGGGACTAGGAGCTGTGGCAAATGGGGCCAGGCAGGAGCACGGAGGATGGGCCTAGACCTGCCTCTGTGCCCACCGTAGCCTCACAGCCCACAGTTCCTTTCAAGGTGTACAAATTAGTGCACTGGACCCCTAGTAAAAACCAGAAACCCTACTAAGCAGAAAAAGAAGAAACTGTCAAAAAGTTCTAGTAGTCCCACTTCCTAGAGTTCACTAGTGTTAACATTTTATACATTTCTAAATATATTTCATCATTTTATCAGTTTATATTGTTTAATTATCAGAAAAAATTAAATGTTTCAGAAGTTATTTTTAAAATGTGTGGTATAGTGAGCATGCTTCCATATCAGTGTATATACACAATCATATGTCTATGTACATCAGTAGATATCATCTACACATTTTAAAACAACAACTTAATTCTATTTGTTTCAGAGTATTTAATTTAATGGATTATAGCTTATACAGCAAGGATTTTCAGAAATGATCATTATTTGCTATTATAAATATATAGTTGGGATGTATTCCTCTTAGTTATTTGAGGCAATGCCTAGAACTCTTAAAACATAGAGAGAGAAGGCTTCCAGCGCCGCCAGCAGGTGGCTCCACAATGGCTTCAGGTACTGCCTCAGGCCAGGCCAGGCCAGGGCAAGGCCTCTCTCTGGACTGGTCTCTGGTCCCTGAGCAGGCCCTTCCTCTGGCTCTGGAGAGCTCTGGAGCTCCAAGTGTGGACCTGGAGCAGGAGAGAGAGAGAGATTTACACACACCTGCTTTCTCGTGACTTGCCACAAACAGGAAAGATGCCACCGCCTTTAAGGGAACTCCAGCCCATGAGCCTGCCCTCCCCAGATGATCTGCCCAGGTTATCAGTCCCCCTCACCTTCCTGAGTTGCCTCGGTGGGCTCAAGATGCTCCAGCTCTACCCATAGATTGTGGGCGTGGCCCACCAGGCGTGAGGCAAGGGAGTTGATGGGCACCAAGGCCTGCTCCGCCTCGAACAAGGAAAAAGGCAGGGGCTGCCCAAAACCCTGGACCCGGTCCAGCCAGGTCCCCACCATCGAAGCAATGGCCCTGGGGAGAGGCAGTTGGGCAGTAAAGTGAGAGTCCCGGTCTTTCCTTCCTCCCTGCCCTCCCACGACACTCTTGTTTGGACCTGAGCCTCTGTGCAGTCCCCTCTATATGCAGGGGACAGCCCCATATCACCCCCAGCCCCTGTGTGGCTGTCCTGGTTGTGGCAGGTGTGGGATCCAGCAGGTTTAACACGGAGTCTGTGGGAGACTCTTCTTCTACTGGCAGCTTTCCTGAAGGTCCTGTATGCTGTCCACTCCAACCCTCCAGGCCCTGGGCATCTAGGCTGAGGACTGAGACAGATTCCTGAGCAGTCTACTCACCACCATCCTGTTCTGACCTCGCTTGTAGGGTCAGGGGAGATGGATGTGGAGATGGGCAGGCAGAACGGGATGGGTCTGTGGCAGGGGAGGGGACTCTGAGGAACAACTCAGCCCAGCCTCCCCTCTGGGTCTACAAGGCAGGGACTCCATCCACTGTCCTCTTTGATTCATGTCCTCCTGGAATGAGCTCAGGCCTTTCTTGGGAATCAGATGATGTGTAAGATCAGGATTCTGCCAGGCCCTGCCCCACTTACAGTCTCCATTCTGCTGACACAGAAGACCACTCACTTTATAACTTGGTCCTGTGGTGTGTCACCCTGGTCATGATAAGGAGGTGTGCCTCCTGATGCAGAGAATGCCTTGATGGCATCAGATCTCATGGATAATAAACAGGACCTGCAAATGATGGACACCAAGCATGTCAAACTTGCAGCTGGTGGATCGCATGCCTCATTTATTTAAACATGCTTGAATTGTACAGTGTGACTATTTGACTCACTGATTAGAAGTGAGGCACAGGGATTGTGTCTCCTTCATTCCTTGAGTCAGGCTAAGTGTCTCCAAAAGTGCCTGCCTGTAATAGGAGCATCAGTGTATATTACACTGAAGTGTATATATAATCTGGCCACTCAATGTATATATACTAGAGGCCCGGTGCATGACTTTGTGCATGGGTGGGGTCCGGCCAGCCTGGCCAGGGGGAGGGGACATGGGTACATTGCCAAGTAAATGAACTCCAACCAGAACCATCCTAGCCATCTGAATGGGCCTGGGGCCCCTGCTATCCCCTTCTGTCCCCCAATGTGGCTACACCAAGGACCAGGCAGGCAGGGCCAGCTAGGTGAAATCTCAAAGTGCTTGACTGGTTGCTTTCCATGTGCTTTTCCAAACTCAGATGTCACAGGCTGCTGATGGAAGGGGGGTGGGGGAGATCAGGGGACTTTCCATGGAACAGAGAGACATAATTGACAGGAACAACCACAGCTGGTCCAGCAGCCCTTTCTGCAGAGCCAGGCAGCAGGGAAGCCCTGCCATGGCCTGTCCCCACAGCAGTGCCTACAAGAGCCCCATGAGGTTGATCCTGTACCACCCACTTTCCAGAGGAGCTCTCTGATAACGATGTGATAACATTATAAAGACACACAGCTAGCAGTGGGCAGAGTCCCCACTGTGCCACAGACTGGACACTTGCTCACCTAGTTAGCAGCTCCTCCAGGAACCACTGGGCTCTGGAGAAGGCCGGGTGGATGGGCATCAGGGTGCAGATGTGGGGGATGTTTCCAGCTGGGAAAGCTGGGACCAGGGACCCTGCCACTTTCTCCATGGTGCCTTTCTGGAGGGCCCGCATCCTGCAGGCCTCACATAGTCTCAGAGTTAACTCAGCGACACACTGGATGGGACAAGAAGGGGCATCCAGTCAGCAGCATCACCAAGAATCCCAGGAGGCTGGGGGTCTGGAGCTCATACAGGAGTCCCAGCCCCTCAGGGACATGCGCAAGAGGAGAGACTGGAGGTCCCAGGCTGAAGGAGTTTCTAGGTTTTCAAAGTTTCACTTTACTTAGGTGGGTGGGGCATGTTTATACAATTGTTACCTTCTAGGTACCATCTATCTGAGAAATAACAAACCTTGTATTAATAGTCTGTATGAAGAGCATTGTCCCCATTGAGTCCTCAAGAAACATTTCTATTATAGAGATGAGAACTAAGAGGCTAGGGACATCAAATGTATGCTCAAGGTCATGCAAGAACTATCTTGCATGACATTCCTCTCTCAACTACCGAAGACTTAACTGCTCCCAATATGGATAACAAGGGTATGGGAACCTTCTTCCTTCCCAGTGTGGGGACAGTGTACATTGTACACATGATCTATGGAAACATTTAACTTCAATGGTTCTGTTTCATCCTTTTACATTCAAGTGCATTTTAAGATCCTCATTATAGAGATCCCAGATTCCACAAAGGGGCAAATGTTGCAGACTGGAGAAAGGTGATCACTGGGCAGGAATCTGAGCAGATGACTTGGGAAGGAGCAAATCCATGTGGTGGATGATAAAGTGACAGGTGACTCTGTCCCTGTGAGGCAATTGCCAATGATGCAACACTGATTGAGTTGGACAAGCTGACATCAGATAGGTGAAAATTTCAATGAGTGAAAAAACCTCGGGCCAGATTGGGAGCAAGGCAGCAGCCATCATCAGAAACTGCTGTTGGCACCATCACTGCTACAGCCCTTTGGGTTTGGAATCTGCCTGCAGCCCTTACATTTTACATGTGCACGTCATTTCACCAGCAGTGGGCGTCCATCTCCAGTGGGGGATAGTATATAATGTGATCTGAATGTGTCCCCCTAATTTCATGACTTTGGGACCCCAGAACTTTAGAATGTGTCTGCATTTGAGTTTTAGTCTTTAAGCAAGTAATAAGGTGAGGTGAATTCAGTGGTGTGTGTCTTAATCTAATCTGACCAGTGTCCTTAGGGGACGAGGGGAGGACACATGGCAGTGCAGAGGAGTCCATGTGACACACAGAGAGAAGATGGCCATCTACAAACTGAGGAGAGACCCCTCAGGAGAAACCAGCCCTGCTGACAGCATGCTCTCTCACCCCTAGCCTCCAGAATTGGCAGAAAATGAATGTCTGCTGCTGACACCATCCAGTGTGTTCCTATGTTATGGGAGCCTGAGCAAGCTCACACAGTCCATTCCCACACACTCCAGTGTTCCAAGCAGCCCTGCTGGCATGGCAGCTGAACTGAATCATGCCCATGTCCCACAGCACTGAAAGGCTGCATTGCTGGGGCAATTCCACAGGATACCTGGCAAGAATAGTTTAAACAACAAAAACCAATAAAAATGTGCTCATGGCCTACTATTAAGTCAAACAATATGTTTTTTCTCTAATATTTCTACAAATATATGAAGCATGTCTTTCTACTCTCCCATGTAACTGGAGGAAAGAGTAGAGGTCCAGATTCCTTTGTCATAGGGCTATGGGACACTAGGGAGAACCCTGGGGGGATCCTGGGTTCTGGGCACTGCCAGGTCATTTTGGGGTTGTGGGTACAGAGAACTTCAAGGTCAGTTCTCACCTGAGTCCAGACCTGGATGGTGTCTGTGGCCTGATACACCTTCTCCTGGTTGAGGGAGGTTGAGCAGTTGAACACATTAACCAGTTTTTCAACGATGTCTTTGTTGGAGCTCTGCAAAGACAGAGTCCAGTACCAGGCCAGTAGGCTTCAGAAACCTTCCACCCAACCTGCAGGTCTGCCCCATGGCAGCCCTGACAAATGAGACAGTCTAGTAGGACACAGTGAGGATGTTCCGGCAGCCCTGCTGAACTGGCAGCAGAGGTGCATCATGTCACGGTTACCAACTCTGAAAGGCTGTGTCCCTGAGGAAGACTGTGTCCTGTATGGGATGATGTGGAGGTGAGTAGGCCACAGCTCCTGACCCAGTGGGCCTTGGGTGGTGTGCCCTGCTCTGTGAGATGACAAGTTGCAGAGAAAAGCATCCAATACTCTGCTTCCTCCCATTGTTTTGACAAACCACCTAGTCAAGTGTGATGATGAGTGAGGCTTAGAGAAGGTCTGCAAGGACAGTGGAGATGAGTGCTCCACAGGTCACCTGGGGTGGGTAGTTACAACCACAGAATAGCAAAATGCAAATGTGCTATGAAACAACTTTTTTTTTTAAAATTCTCACAAATACGTGAGGAGTGTCTTTCTATTCTCTTGTGTAGCTGGTGGCGTGAGTGGAGGTCCAGATTCCTTTCATGGGACTGTGGACATGCTAGTGGGAAAGCCCTGGGAGGGCCCTGAGGCAATTTTCAGATTGAAGTCTAGATTCTCAGCCCTCCCTGGTCATTTTGGGTCCTGGGTGTGGAGCCCTCCCTGGGCCAGCTCTCACCTCAGATAGACATTGGATGGTGTTGTCAGCCTGGTTCACCTGCACTCTGACCCGGTAGGTGGTGTAGCTGGGCCCATGGGCCACCACCTCCATGTTGTCTTCCTCAAAGGTCTGCAAAGACAGAGCGGGTACTGAGTCAAGAATCTTCTGCCACATCTGTGGCCCTGGATAATGGCAGACCTAGCACACTCATACCGTGTATTAGGACACAGTGGGCATGTTCCCAGCAACCCTGCTGAATCAGCAAGAACTGATTCACGTCAAGGTCTAACAACAGTGAAAGCCTGAATCATTGAGGAAAACGGCATCCTCGATGGAATGATGTGGAGATGGGTAAGGCCACAGCTCCTGACCGGGCCGCTCTTCAATGGTTGGCTGTCCTCCGTGAGATGCCAGGTTACAGAGAAAAGTATCCAAGACCTTAATCCTGCCTGCCCCCCTTTTAAAATATACACAGCACTATCAAGTGTGGTGATGTATAAGGCTTTGAGAAGGTTTGCAAGGACAGTTGAGCTAGTACTGATCCACAGGATACTGGGGGCAGGGAGTTAATGAGCAAAACACAGACAGCAAAAAGTGTTTTCTCTATGATCCTAACAAACAAATGACAGTTTTCTTACCCTTCCAGGGACCTGGTTGGGAGGATTGGCGATACAGAGTCCTTTGGGAGTGGGCCTGTAAAAACTGTGAGGCCCAAAATCTGAATCTGGATTCTGGTTCCCCCCCTATCACCTGGATGTGGGCCAGCTCTCACCTCCATATGGCGCTGGACACTTTTCCTGGCCTGACACACTTGTCCTTTGTACTCATTGATGGCATAAGTGAACCTGTCCGCCAGCTCCTCTACAATGTCCGTGTTGGATCTCTGCAAAGACAGAGCCCAGCATCAACACAGGAGGCATCAGGGTCCTGCCTGGGCATTGTGAGTGGGGGAGATGCCCACCACCCATTCCACTCCCCAGATCAGGCAGAGAGGGGCATCTGCAAAGACCTCCAGGCAGGAAGGGAAGGAAATGACCCCTAGAGCACCCCCATGATTAACAAGCAGTAGTGGAGCTCCAACCCCAGCACTCAGCTTCCCTTCCTGTGAGCCATGACCTGGGCCATGAACATGACAGACCCTCCAGGCTTCTGAAACCTACCAACCTGCTCCTGCCCAGGGTGTGTGTCCTTTATCCCATGCTTTTTCTCACCATCCCCAACAAGCACATACCCAGGGTGAGGTGTAAAAGGGTGGGGCTTCCCAGGTGGGAGCCCGTTTGGGGCCTGGCTTGGATAAGCCTTCCCTGGGATGCCCACGGTTACCTGACGGTGCCTCCTGCCAGAGGGCAAGAGGTGTTGGCAGTGGTGCTTACGCCAATTTCTACAGCAACAGGAACATCTCTCACCCCGGGCTTTCTTCTTCCCAGAGCCTCGGAAGAATGGGAAGCAACACAGAGACATCCTTGTCTCCTGACCCTCTCCACTCAAGTGAGCTGGAAAGGCAATTGTCTCTAGAATGTGGGAACCTGGTTACCATGGTTCCAATTTATCTTGCCAAGGAAGTGAGGTCACCCCTTAAGGTTCCATGACCTGTGCCCTTCCTCCAATCAGAGGCACCCCAACCCCCATCTGAGCTGTTAACCTCTCACCTCCTTGTCCATGTCATTTCCATACCTGTATGCCAATACCTAACCTCTCCCAGCTTTCAGGGAATGTATCAGACCCCTAGCTTGGGGTAGAAAGCTGTGTTCACACCTCCTTTTTCTTACCTGTTCTGTGCCTTGGGGAAGACTCTGTGCCTCTCAGGGCCTCCCCAGGATCCCATCCTGCCCAATGAGGATGACGCTAGACACCATTTCCATAGAAAATGATCAGGTGTGGGTGAGATAAGGCCCCTAACATGGTGGGATGGCATCCCATGAATCCAGTACACACACAGAGAGATGGAAGAGTGAAAAAATGGGTGGGACACAGCATGGAACACCAGTGAAAACAGGCGTGGGATACAGCATGTGAAGTCGCCCTTGTGAAGAGGTGGCTTGGACACTGTTCATTTGGCCTTATTTTCAAGCTTGCACTTATAAGGGTTTGAAATGACAGGAAATTCAGATGTTCTCATTCATTGGCCTAAAACTTTCCAGTGTCTCCGGTAAAACAGCCTCGGGCGAGTGCCTTGTGTGGGTCTGTGTGGTGGGAGCTTTCACAGAGGCTTCCAGTGAGTCCAGCCTCCTGGTAGGAACATCCTTCTGTATCGCTGAGTGCTCAGTAACCGGCTTCTGAACAGCGTGGAGTGCAGCCCAGGTGATGAGATGACAGGCCCCTCATTCTCTCTTAGTCTCATTCTTGGGGTCCCTTCGGCTCAATTTCACTTTCTCTCTGTCTGTCAGTCTGTGTTTGTCATATCTCTGGAAAAGGGGGAACAAGCTTTCATGTTTTGAGCTGCCCAATGTAGAGGCCCTATAGGAGAGAACTGATGGAGTGCCCAGGCCAACAGACAGGAAGTCAGGCTCTCAGTCCAATCTGCACCCTGACAAACACCAGGCAAGTGATCGTGGGAGGATATCTGTCCTCAGCTGAGCTTCAGTTGAAACACTTCTCCACTTCACCCACACCTGGAGACAGAGGCACCCATACAAACCAGGTCCAGATGCCTGCTCCACAGAACTTGTGTGGTGTTAATATCTGTACCTTAGGGGCGCACAGATTGAGAGCAGTGTTGTTTGTGCCTCAGTTTCCCTATTAGACACTTAGCAATAATAAAAAAAATCTATCTTCTCAGAGGTTATGGAGAGTGTTAAAAAATTAATGTTTCAAAAATGGAGGGAAAACTTGGCATATCACAAGGGAGGTGTCTACATATTCTAAATTCATTTAAACACCTCTTCCAGTGTCTGTAAGCACCAGAGGGTGGGGACTAGTGCCTGGACAATAATAGGAAGCACTCGGTAACAGGATGAATAGTAGAATGAGTGCCACTATGGAGGGCCTTGCCTATGTCCCATCCTGCCCTGGCCTCGTGAAGAGGTGGCTTGGACCATACAACGATATTAGTCTGTTCTTGGTTTGAGGCCAGAATTTCTTAGGGTCCTGGGGACTTCTGGAGAAGGATGGAACCTTCAGGGTAGGGGTGGGAGTGGCTGTTAGTCACAGCCAAGCCTTCTCCAGAAAAAGGCAGAAACACTGAGCTGAGAACAGAACCTGCCCTTGCCCTGGGCCTGGAAGCCAAGAAGGGGGAGCAGACACTGCCCAGGAGGCTCAGGTGGAACAGGCAGAGGCCAGGTGGATACTCTCAGGGTCCATGTCACTGGCTTCTCCTGACACATGAAAGGCCTGGGCTGAGTGGCCAGATTGTTAGAATCCCTGAACACATAATAATCTGGCCACTCAGTGTGTGTGTGTGCGTGTGTGTGTGTGTGTGTGTGTGTGTGTGTGTGTGTGCTATCTAATAGAAGAGTAATATGCAAATTGACCATACCTTCAATCAAGCCACACCCACAAGCCATGCACACCAGCCAATCAGGAACACTAAAGCCCCAACCAAGATGGCTGTGGCCACTGAGAGCAGGAGGGAGGCTTGGGTTTCCCCTGGCAATGGAGGAAGCCAAGCTTTCCACCTGCCCTTGCTAGCCTAGGCCTCCACTTAATGCTACAATGTTTCAATTATAGAAGATTTATCCCAGCAGCAGCCACAGAGCTGGAGAGAGCAGAGGCTAGGGTTGCCTGGGCGATGGAGGAAGCCAAGCTTCTGCAGCCCTAGCATCTAGGCCTCCACTCTAGGCTACAAAGTTTCAATTATAGAATTTAAATAAACCCAAACAGAAATGGCTGTCACCACAAAGCAAGCAGAAGGCTTGGCTCTGTTCCAGGCTACAAAGTTTCAATTGTAGAACATAAATTAATCCCAGATCCCAGGACCTCCACTTGGGACACTGGGGGGAGTGGCCTGAAAACCACCACAGGCCCCTCATCCAGGCCGCCCAATTCCCCAAGGGAACTCCTACCCTGATCCGGGACACTCTTCAGGGCAAACCAGCTGGCCCCCACCCACGCCTCTATTCTATTTAATAAAAGAGTAATTTACAGATTGACCATCATTCCAACACACAAGAGGGCTGCCCCCATGTGGACACAAGATGGCCACCACAAGATGGCCAGCAGAGGACGGCCATTGGGAGGTTCCAGGCCAGCAGGGGAGGGCAGTTGGGAGGGACCAGGCCTGCAAGGGAGGGCAGTTGAGGGGCAATCAAACCTGCAGGGGAGGGAAGTTAGGGGTGACCAGGCTGGAAGAGGAGGGAAGTTGGGGGCAAACAGGCTGGTAGGGGAGCAGTTAGACATCAATTAGGCTGGCAGGGGGATGGTTGGGGGATGGTTAGGGGGTGATCAGGCTGGCAGGCAAAAGTGGTTAGGGGCAATCAGGAAGGCAGGCAGGTGAGAAGTTTGAAGCCAGCAGTCCTGGATTGTGAGAAGGATGTTTGCCCGTTTAGTCCCGATCCTAAACGGGCAGTCAGACATCTCTCAAGGGGTCCCATATTGGAGAGGGTGCAGGCTGAGCTGAGGGACATCCCTCCACCTCCTGTGCACAAATTTCATGCACTGGAAACACACACACACACACACACACACACACACACACACACACACACACACTAGAGGACCGGTACATGAATTGGTGCATGGGTGGGGTCTGGCCAGCCTGGCCATGGGGAGGGGACATGGGCGGTTGGCCCGCCAGCCTGTTTGTCGAACTCCTGGTCAAGAAGACAATTTGCATATTAGCATTTTATTATATAGGATACTAGAGGCCTGGTGCAGAAAATTCATGCACGGTGGGATGGGGTGGAAAGTGCCCTTCAGCCCAGCCTGCACCCTCTCCAATCTGGGACATTCCTCTCACAATCCAGGACTGCTGGCTCCCAAATGCTTACCTGCCTGCCTTCCTAATTGACCCTAACTGCTTCTGCCTGCCAGCCTGATCACCCCCTAACCACACCCTTGCCAGCCTGTTAGCCCCAGCTGCCCTTCCCTGCAGGTCACCCCCAACTTCCTTCTTCTGCCAGCCTGGTCATCCCCAACTGCTCTCCCCTGCAGGCTTGATTGCCAACTGCCCTCCCTTGAAGACCTGGTCCCAACTGCCCTCCCCTGCTAGCCATCTTGTGGTGGCCCTCTTGTGTCCACATGAGGGCAGCCATCTTTGACCATATGGGGGCAGCTATCTTGTATGTTGGAGTGATGGTCAATTTGCATATTACTCTTTTATTAATATGATGATGATAGAGGCCTGGTGCATGGGTGGGGGTTGGCTGGTTTGCCCTGAAGGGTGTCCTCGGTCATTGTGAGGGTTCTCTTGTGGTGTGGAGTGGCCTGAGCGAGAGGCCTGTGGTGGTTTGCAGGCTGGTTAGACCCCCAGGCGACCCAAGCAGAGGGCCTGGTATCTGGGATTTATTTATCTTCTATAATGAAAACTTTGTAGCCTGGAACAGAGCCAAGCCTCCTGCTCATTCCGTGGTGGCAGCCATTTCTGTTGGGATTTATTTATCTATATGCATGCCTATGTTCCTAGTAGCACAATTCACCATAGCTAAGATTTGGAAACAGCCTAAATGCCCATCAGCAGATGAGTGGATTAAAATACTGTGGTACATCTACACAATGGAATACTATGCTGCAGTAAAAAAGAAGGAATTCTTACCATTTGCAACAGCATGGATAAAACTGGAGAGCATTGTGCTAAGTGAAATAAGCCAGTCAGAGAAAGATAAATATCACATGATCTCACTCGTTTATGGAATATAATGAACAACATAAACTGATGAACAGGGACATATCCAGAGACAAAGAAGCATCAATCAGACTGTCAAACCTCAGAAGGAAGGTAGGGGAGGGTAGGAGAAAGGAGGAGAGATCGAACAAAAGTATTGTATGGATGAATATAAGCCTAACCAATGGACAGAAACACCAGTGTGGTGAGGGCATGAGTGTGTGTGTGTGTGCGTGTGGGCGGCGGGGGGGGGGGGGGGGGTTTGAGGGTTTAACGAAGGGATGAGGACACATATGTAATACCTTAATCAATAAAGAAATTTAAAATAAGAAAAGCAAGAGAAAAGTTTTTTCAAGTTAACTATTTGCAACAAAGTGGTAAATTTCAAAGACCAAAATCTTGTTATTTATGGCTTTTCTTATCTCTTTTGGTGGACGGAGACTTCCAGGGACAGGGCTTCCCCAAAACTCCCACAGGGCCGAGAGATTTACAGGCCCCGGGCCCTGACTGTGACACCATAGTCCCTCTGGAGCTACCCGAGGCAGAACTAGGACTGAAGCAGGAGGTTTCTGGCTCCAAGCCTAGCAAAATAAATTGTGGGACATCAAAGAGAAGTGAATCTAACTAGTGTTATTAAAAACAACTATTTAAGGATCACATAAACCCTGGTTGTGCATCTGTGCGGTGTGTTGTCTTCGTGGTTGTATGTTTTGTTTGACTTGTCATTTTCAGTCATCTATTAGGGCCCTCCTAAAAGACATAGCTTGGTCCCATCCCTCCTTCTAACCCTCCTTGTGGTATCTGTAATTGGATTGAAAACCATTTCCTTCAGGGGATCTTCCAGGATTTTGATCCGTAAGAAATCTCCCTACACATCCTTAACCTTATCCAGTATCTTTCCAGGCTAAGTCATTTTCTCCACAGGTAGCCCGCCAGCCTCTGGGATGGAGGACTACTAGAGCAACAGCCTGTAGTTTTCTCTGAAAGTCCCACTATTTCTCCCCTTAATAGGAATTGTCTTCTTCTAACTCACAATAAGAAAGGGAGACAAGCACCAGGTCCAGGGATCTGTGAAAGTAACTTGGGATAAAGCTGGTAGTTTCCCATTTGCAAAAGTGCTGGAAGAGGAGGGGCTGAGAGTTCAGTGCCTTGAACTCTCCCAGAGAAGCTGAAAGCTTTAACCCCTTAGACTAAGGGGTGAGCCAAGACACCTGGTTGGGGGTGGTGGGGGGTGGTGCAGAAGACCTGTTCTTACTTATAGAGTAAATGGTAATGCAGAGAGAGGGGGTGGGGGTAAGTCAGCAGGGAGACATGGGTTTTTGTTGATGTTGGTGGCTGCAAGCCACTCTGCTGGTGTCCTTGCTTTCTCACTTATCTGAGTTGTGCTACATCAAGGCCACCTTTTCTGCCAAGAAAGAGGACAGATAAGAAGGCAAGAGCCTGAAGTCCAAGCCACCACTACAGCAGTGCTTTGCTATGTGCAAACCGACTCTCCTTGCAACCCCAGCTGTGTTTGGCTTTCCACTAGAAATCAAGCATTGTTGAGAGACAGGGATAGCAAGGCTCCGTAGCTGATAAACAGGGTTAACTGAAGAGGGTAAAGGGAAGTCATACTCCCTAAACAAAAGTGCTAAGAGCAGCTCAGAACTTTCAGATTTTCCCAGAGAGAAGGAGTCTGACTAAGAGACTGTCTATGACCCCATTGGGTTAGGACTGTGATCGGCAAACTGCAGCTCACGAGCCACATGTGGCTCTTTGGCCCCTCGAGTGTGGCTCTTCCACAACATACCACAGCCTGGGCGAGTCTATTTTGAGGTAATGGCGTTAGAAGAAGTTTAAGTTTAAAAAATTTGGCTCTCAAAAGAAATTTCAATCATTGTACTGTTGATATTTGGCTCTGTTGACTAATGAGTTTGCTGGCCATTGGGTTAGGAGGACCGGAGGCTGCATACTGAACTTACAGACTGCAGTTTGTTAGGAAGAGGTCCAGGCCCAGTTGTATAGGAGTTAAACTGCCTGTGTACAGCCAAACAACGTTCTCCCATGCCAGGATACATTTTAGGGAAGTTGGACAGACTGTGTTTGTGGCTAGAAAGAAAAACTGGCCACCGTACACAGCCCTGACAGTGGCCTACAGAAAACGGTATAACAGACTTAGTTAATGCCTGTCATCATGGACACAACTCCAGAGATACAAGGACAATTTTTATTCATGTAGAAAAGTAAAAATGGACCTTACTCACCTCCCTAAGATGTTTGCATAGCCCTACCATCATTCATGTTTAGTAGCAAGAGATTTAGCTGTCAGAAGCGGCCACAGTGCCAATGTTATATTTCATTATGTAAATACATTAATTTTTAATTCTCTTGCAGATAATACTGCAGTTACCAAAAGGGCAGGTGTCCAAATGGGCAAAAAAAAAAAAAAAAACCATCAGGTTTTGGACTCTATTGAGAGACAGTTGACAGCCTGTGTACTGCCTAGCAGACCTGTGTGACTGTGCCCATGTCAGGAGTGGCACAAACCTACCTTTAGGGGAGGCCAACTTTAGGGGAGGCCTGTTTGGAACAGAGGTAAGTAGTGAAATGGTGAGCACCAGCCCTCTGTTACAGAAATTGCAGACCCCGTGAGGTCCTGTAACATGTGAGACCCTGTAAAGGAATAAAGCTTTCTCAGTCCGTTCTGGTAGGGGTGCCTACCAGAAACCATATGCAGTTTAAGGACAAGTCAAGTAGGGGAACCTTACTACAGGGACAGCTGTAACTGTCTATTTGAATATAGACACATTTTTAATTTCTTCTTGCAATTTGAAGACAGTTGTGTTATTCTGAAGAGTTCATGAAAAGGACTGTCAAGAAAAATCAGAAGATCTTAAAACAAGTCAATATATTTTTCTCCTTATATAATTCCTCCAAAATTTTGCAATGTTTAATAAATCATGGCAGTACATTCCTTTGCATATATTCAATAAGACTGGTTTTCAATAGTGTTTTTATTGACCAAAAACTTTGACTGGAGTGTCATGTTTTTAAAAATCCTGTCTGAACTCCGAAGACTTGAAACCAGTAAGAGTGTCATGGAGAAAGCCTGGTATCCTGCTTGGTATCCCTGAAAATAGCTGGTGCTGGAACGTCAGGCCCTGTCATCACTGGTGGTTTGTCAGTGTAGAAAGGGAGCAATAAAGGTGCCTCTGCATCCCTGTGGAACCCCACACACTCTAGGCCACGATGAGTAGGAGGGCTACTGAGATGGGCCTGAAAGCCTAGAACATAGGCCTGGGTAGACCTAACTGAGCAGACACTGCAGGCAGGCCTGATGGCAGCTGAATGGCTTGGCTTCCTGGCCCTGTGGGGCACACTAAGATTCAATCATGAAATTCTGGCAAAGATAGTCAGTTACCATTCTTGTTGTGTTTATGCAAACAATCAGGCCAAATTGAATACAATAGATAAAATGGTCTTGATTTGGCTCTTTTGCTAGCCATAGAGGTAATTTTGAGAAGAAAATCTCTATTTCAATAGAAGTTTTTAAAACTGAAATGTTTTCTTTCCCTTCCACTGGACCATTTGTTACAGTTTGTCTCTACCTGATCACAAGCTCACCTCCTTCTACGCTCAGGCCTCATTGTCCCTCTGACAGACAGCAAGGATCTCTTGTCTCTGAAAGAAAACTCCATTCCCCTTCAGCATGGAAGTAATCAGAGGACCCCACTGACATCCATTTTCCCTGAAAGAATTCAGAGCCAGGATCCTTGAGGTAATATCTTAGGCAGTTTGACAGACCTGAGCAGAGCAAGGACGATAGGCCAACTAGCACTACCACATGTAACTCTTTCCACCTCTACGTATGTAAGACAAGGGGACTCCCAAGAAGCAAGAGGGAAGTAAGCTGCAGATGAAGCAGCCCAGGAGGCTTCCTTAAAACCAGTGGGGCCTCTATAGGTTCTGGTGACTCTTCCAGACCCTGACCTACCCACCTCACCAGCTTACACAGAAGTCCAATATAGAAAAGCTGAAATTCATAATCAATCTTTACTCAACTTCTTTCAGGATTTACAGTCTACTCAGAAAGCAATTCAGAAGCACATCTGAGACATTCTGTCTGTGCTAACTTCTGATCCGGTCCATCCCTTTCGCCCTTGTGTCTCCATTTGGGTAAAGAAATTTACCACCCAAGGACTGACTGCTACATAGAGGGGACCACATACCATCATCCTGACTACCCCCTCAGCGGTCAAGGTCGATGGGATCCCAATGTGGCTTAAGACAGCAGAAGCAGAAGTATTCTCTAAAGATAAAACTTTCACATGTGCCATATTATTAATTCTCTTTATAAAAGTTAGTAAAGGAAACCTCAAAGCTGAGTAGGTTAACAATGTTAACAACCCCCCAAGAGTCAATGACTTGATTCATTTACATAAAACCAGTGGGGAATGAAGCACAGTGACCTCCATCTTGTATAAAAAAAAAAAAACTGCTGTTTGAAACTATCTGCTATTGTTAGATAGTCCCTAGTCTTGTAAACTGTTATTATAAACTCTATCACTTTAAGACAGTCTGCCATTCTGTAAAATTACTTTGTTTTCAGTTCAAATAATAGAAAAAGATAATCTTAACTCTCTGACCTTGCAAGCTAGCCACCCAATGTAATAGACTAATACTGGTAATAATTATGCCAGGTACAAACTCATAATGTATTCAACTGTCTGTAACAATAACTCACACAAAGCCCTTTGTAATATCTGCAAACAAAGAGGCTCGAAAAGTTTAAATATGGAAACACTCCTGTACGGGTTGCTCAGAGATTTATAAGAGACACCTCCCTCTGGGCTGTCCACAATCAACAACTCCTAAGTAATTAGCTCATTAGGGTGTCTTGTATTTCATTCGATGTTTATGATGTAACAACAAAAGAAATAGTCTAGTCAAAAAGACCAAAGCCCATGTCATCATCAGACTCCTCAAATTCTTCTTTGTCTCCCCTTTCTTCTCCTCAGTTTGCAAACAAGTCTGGCCAGAAAGCTTCAACATTACTGTTATGGACCACCCGCAAGTGATGACCGCCAAGGAGCCAGATCAAAAATTTAAGAAGCCTTTATCACGAACTCGAGTCCGGGCTCACGTCTCAACTGTCACAGCAGTGAGCAACGCGAGCCCCGAGCCTCAATAGCGAGCACTTTTTATCTCCAACGCAGGGAGACTTGGCAATTTGTGATTGGCCAGTTTCACACAAAGAAAGGTAGAACAAGGTCAGTTACAGTACAGGGAAACGGAAAATTTCAAATTCTGTTCCCAAGTGGCTGGTGGGCCCTGTTGACCCGGTATCTGGCCTTGTGGTGTTATGGCAGCAGGAAGTCCTCGGGCAAGGGAGGGTTGAGTAAATGTCATAAACAGCTAAAGGGGGTTTCGGTGGCTGTATCTGGTCTAAGCTTGACAAACCACTTTCTCTTCTATCCTCCTCCCCCCTCTGAGTCTGGCTATCACATTCCCTACTGGTCTTATCGGGGAATCAAATCCTTGATTCCTGCTGTCCCCCCTCATCATTCGAGTTTATGGGTTGGTCTTTGTGATTTTAAGATGGCAGCCCCCAGGTAAGTTTCAGGTGGCCAACATGGTGACTGCCAAGTCACACAGTCCAAAATGGTCTTTGCAGTCCTGCCCTGCCCTTTCATTATAGCAGTTGCTGTAATGAGGGCATTGATCTTTCCTCAGTCACTATCACTGCATCCTGTACAGGATAAGGGCTGAGTAGATGCAAGCGAGTTCTGAGACTGTGGCCATTGTGAGGGTGTGCTTGGCCAGCCAGCGCTGCCTGGAGTGGTGCTCATCAATGGATACAGTGAGAGCCTCACCCCATCGCGGCCTTAGCTTTCTCAGAAGAAGCCAGCACCTCACCCCCAGCTGGGGAAAGGGGCTCCAATAAGGGTTTAATGTCCAAATTTTACAGGGAACTCATAGAACCTAAGGGAAGGAAGATAAACAATCCAATAAAAAAATGGGCAAAGGACCTAAACAGATATCTCTCAGAAGGCTGAGAGATATATGAAAAATACTCAAAGTCACTAATCATTCAAGAAATGCAAATCAAAATGACAATGAGGTACCATTTCACACTTGTCAGAATGCCTATCATCAGCAAATCTGCAAACCACAGTGCTGGCAAGGATGTGGAGAAAGAGGAAACCTCTTGCACTGCTGGTGGGAGTACAGACAGGTGCAGCCACTGTGGAAAACAGTATGGAGTTTCCTCAAAAACATTAAAAATGAAACTCACATGTGACCCAGTAATCCCACTTCTAAGAATATATCCCAAGACATCAGAAACACCAATCCGAAGGGATCTATGCACCCATATGTTCATAACAGTACAATTTACAATAGCTAACATTTGGAAACAGCTTAAGTTCCCATCAGCAGATGAGTGGATTAGAAAACTGTGGTACATCTACACAATGGAATACAAACAAAGCTGCTTTAAAAAAGAAAGAACTCTTACCATTTGTAACAGCATGGATGGACCTGCAGAGTTTTATGCTAAGCGAAATAAGCCAGTCGGAGAAAGGTAAATACCATATGATCTCACTCATATGTGGAACAAAATGACAGCATAAACTCATGAACAAACATGAAGCCAGAGATAAAAAGTATTTTATAATATAATAGAAGTAATCCTGTTATTTGCAGGTTTTTAATGTTTCCTACAACTTTTGTGATATTATACTATGTTAGTAATAGTAGTTTACTATTGGTAATATTATTATATTTAAAATCTTTTTTCTTGAAATATTAATGTTTACTGCATATATTATTATATTTAAATTGTTGTTCTTGAAATATTAATGTTTATTTCATGCAACATTTTTTTATAAAGAAAAAAAAATAGCCTTATGGCCAGGACCAGCTCCATATGCCCACCCTTCTCATGTTGCAGTACCACCAAGTCCCAAGAGAGGGCGGGAAACAGGGAAAGACAAGACTAGGAGCCAGAGGAGCCAGGACATGGATCACTATGGTGGGCATATCGTCCCAGCTCCCAGGGGCAGTTGTGTTGAGAATTTAGAGCTCCCTGTCCCAAAAGGCCAATCCTGGTCACCCCAACTCAGGTCCCAGGTCACCCACCTCCAGATAATCCTCCACCCTAGTGTCCAGCATCTTCAGATCAGTCAGAAATTTTCCGAAGAAGGGAACACACTGGGCAACCAGAGTGAGTGTGAGATGAGCCCCTGCTCTCAGGTGCTCTTTAAAGTCTCCCAACCTCACCCTCCTGGCCACCCCAGGTTTGCCACATGGAGTGGCCTGGGACTCTTAGGTCTCCACCCAATTGCCTCTTTCCCCGCTCTCCAATAACTCCTTCTAATCACCTCCCAGGATCTCCTTGGGGCAAATCACATGGTCAGTGGTCCCGGGCCAGCCCCACCCCATATCCATCCTAAACCCAGCTCCTCCAGGCACACCTCTTGGTCACTTCTAAGGGAGGGTTTCAGGTTCTTTGGGAACAAGAGGTGAGGCTCGGGGAGGAAGGTCTCCCTCTCTTGACTTGGAGGCCTCCAGCTTGGAGGACAGAGCCTCCTCCTCTGACCCTGGAGAGCCTCCACACAGGCTCACACACCTTCTTGTGCAGCCTCTTCTTGGATCCATCACAGTGGCAAACTGGAAGGCTGCTTCAGCTAGGGTAGAAGTCAGGGTCGTTGAGGTCATGCTCACCTCACCCCATTTCCCCTACCATCCTTAACCTCACACCATGACCATCTGACCCAAGTCAGCTGGTACCAGTGCCACCCCAACTCCAGCATTCTCTGATTCTGGATGGCTGCCAGCTGCAATGCTCACTCGGTGTGTGTGACCTTGGGCCTGGACCCGGCCTCCCTAACTTGTTCCCTGCTCTGGAAAGTGGGAAACCTCCACCTAGCTCACGGGTTCTCCTGAGGACTCAGTGCCATTCCTATCATCATTGTTCTTGCCCTCAACCTTCCAGGTGGGTCAGAGCAGGGAACTCTGCACATTGTTCTCCTGCCTTGAACTCATGACCACCCTGTGAGGCCTGCAGCTTGGGATGGTCATCCCTGCATGTCAATCATGAGGATACTCTCAGTGAGTGCTATAGGGGCACAGTGGGAAGTCTCAGAAAGCACACCCCTGGGTCTCTAGTCCGGCCAGTGAGACCCTAGTCCAAGAGCCCTTTGTTCCCCTGGCCCATGGGAATCCCCTGCAGAGTCCATCCCTGAGGCAGGCAGGAGGCACTCCCCTTGAAGGCATGAAGACAGAAGTGGCAGCAGGGCCCTGGCATCTGAGGACAGGCTGAGCTGCTTTGGGAAATGGGGTCAGACACCCAGAGCCAAGCAGCAGCAAGAGATGGGAGAAACAGCAGAGACCGTGACAAGCGGGGGACAGCAGACATTTACCTGACACTGAAGCTGCCCAGATGCCCCCCAGTGAGTAATGAGCATTTCACAACAAGCAATAAAAGACTCAGGCCTTTGTCTTGCTGGTTACAGCAGTTAAACCAGCAACCAGTGACTGGTACTAGTCTTCCTGCAGCCAAGGGAATGAAACAGACCCTGGGATCTGTGAAAGCAGTAGATGGAGCTAGTGAAAGCTCCCTGTTTGCAAATGTGCTGGAAGGGTTCAGGACTACAGGAGCAGCTGCCAGTACCTGCTGCTGCTGGGAGAGGAGGGGCAGATGTCCCTTTCCAGTGCACCCTCTGGGGTGAGGTCTGGTTGCTGCTCTGCCACAAAGGGGACAGGTGGGAAGCGGTGGGATCCAGCCCTCTGTCACAGGGGCTACAGACCCAGTGCAGCCTGATGAGACCCTGTGAAGGGATAGAGCTCATATGCAGGAGCTACTCTTCTAGTCCATTCTGATAGGGCAGGTCAGCCCTCCAGGAGACCCCAGGTGCTTTAAGGACAGGTCAAATAGGGGGTCCCTGCTACAGGGACAGCTGAACATTTGATACAGACGAACTGTGCTTTGATTCAGATACTGGGCAGAAGAGCTATTGGCCTTAGAATAGACAGCTGGTCTGTGTTTACAGGATTCACCATATGGTTACCACAATGGTACAGGCTTTAGGCCATCACCCAAGTGGGGCAGGAAATATGAGCTCCACCAAGGGGTGAACCTCCCTAGCCTGAAGGATTAGCCTGGACAAGTGTATACAGAAGTGTCCTCAGCCACGGCCTGTGCAGGTGAAAGCAGCAGAGGAACTGTTGTGACCCTAGTCTTTCCCCCAGGCAGGGAAGGAACAGGCAGTCTAGACAGAGCCATGGGCTGTCACTAGGGAAGGGCACTGAACAACCTTCTAATCCCTTAGGGAAGCGGGCACGTCTATAAGGAAAAGTTTCACCTCTTGAGCCTGTCCTGGCCATGGAACAGTACCTACCAGAGACAGGGAAATACAGGCCAGGTGCAGGGAAACCCACAGCTTTGCTCTTAAGGGCAGACTTCTGGTCTTGGCTTGTTACAATCTGTGTTGACCTTTGTGTTCAGGGAGCTGGCAAATAGGCCAGGTGTCCCCAGAAGGCTGTCTGGTGTAAGGAGTGGAGTGTGGGGACCACACCAGAGATGTCTGGACGCCTGGCAGTCAAGGCCAGTGAAGCACAGAGGCCTTTTTGTTAATGCACCTGACATCCAAGGCCACCTGAACATGGGAATCTTAATCAGGCTAAGATAACATAAGGAGATACAATCCTCTGCTATACAGTGTATGTGTGCCCTTCTGTAGCCATAATGACTGATATAACTATTATCATGAAGCCTTCTTTGTCTATGAAGCAATAGACAGGTCACTGACCAGCTAGCCTGCTAAAGAGAGCAGCAAGGAAGGGAAAAGGTTAGAGAACTCAGAAGGAGCTAAGAGAAACCCAATGAAGAAGACATAAGGCTCAGAGCTCATTGAGAGCTCAGGTACAGCTTCCATGCTAACCAGGTAGTGTGTTCTGGGCAGGGAGACAGGAAAAGCTGCTGAGCCAGAGGCTCAGCTACCACCATAATGCAAGGTGGTGATTGCAGAGGCAGCGTGGGGCTGCTCTGATAATGACTGTCAGTACAGAGACTGATGCTGCTGTGTGGGAAGACATGTACCTACCAGCCTGATTGGGACTCTGTTATGAAGGACTGTCTTGTCTGATGACTTATGGCCACTGGATTCTGCAATAAAGACTCATTCTTATGCACCCACATCTTCTCGTGGCTTCTCCGTCTGCCCTGCCATCGAGAATTTAAACGCACTCAGGGCAGCTGTGCTCCTATTGCTCTGACAAGAGGTTAAGGGCAAATTCCTTTTGACAATCTCATGTTTCAAACTGCCTTGGTGAGGGCATCACCGGGTTCCTCTGAGCACGAAGGTCTTCCTGGGACTGGGACAGCGCTCTCATTTTGGTCACTGGGATTCCCATTCCTATTTCTAAGGGGCAGCTCTGGTTTGACCAGTTTGGGTTTCAACTGGGCATAGGGTTCTGGTGCTGGAAACACTTGAATATCTCCCATTTGGCTCAATGCAGTCTCTGACCTTGAAGGAAAATGACTCCTGAAGCAGAGCTAGTGGCCTGAGGTCTCAGGGAGCCTTAGAGACCCCGCCCACCAGCCCAGTCCCTGTCCTCAGGGTTGGCTGCCCCCCAGGAGGTGAGGGGACATTGGTAGACATATGGGTGACACCTCAGCATGTCTGATCTCTGAAGGGAGCAGCCTACACGCCTGGAAAATTTCCCCCATGTCTTCATCGGACGATGGATGGACACACTCTGCAGAGCGGCCAGGATGGCGTGCAGTGAGGAGAAGTTCCTTAGGATTCTTCACTTTTGGGGAAGGGGAGACATGGGCTGTGAGCTGGGAGCTGCAGCTGTAGCTTCAGTCCCCCTTGATTGAGACTCCCTCTTGGTGGGACACATCCTCAGGGTGGGCACATTTAGCACCCAAAGACCAACTCTCAGAGCGAGGAGGATCCCAGCTCAACCCGAGGAAGGAGCCAAGTAGAAAGTGAGCCCCTCACCACACATCAAACTAAGCAAGCAAGCCCCTGGCAGAGAGGACTTAGAAGCTGTGCTGGGGCTCCGACCTCAGCCCTCGGTCTTGAGAGCTGACCAAGCAGCAGAGGCATTTTTCAAGGCTCCACATAGAAATGCTGCTGGGCCTTCCCTAATAGACCTTGCCCACCTTAATCCAGTGCTCCACCACTTTGGCCCTGCCCTGGGCCATCATACTTGAGTTTCCAGGGAAGGTGGTGATCACACAGGTGGCCACAAGATTGAACTGTGTGACAGTGGCATGGACAGTGAATGCCACCTGCTCCTTGCCCGGCCTGACCCTCTTGGACAAGATGAAGCCCAGGCACTGGTGGGGCAGTACCTTCTTGAACAGCTCCTGGGAAGAAAGGGGAGTGTCACCCAGCCCTGCCACACTCCAACTCAAGGTCCCCAGTGCCCTGAAGGAGACACTGGTCAAGACTGAAGCCCAGGAAGCTGAAGATGTGCCTGAGCCTTGGAGTCCATGGAATTCATTCTCTCTCCACGGAGGGCACCCAGCACTGGATGACCCAAAGCCCTAGACTAGTGGGGAAGGGCCAGCAGCATCTGCCTCCAGCCCATCCTCATTAACTTTAAACTCCAGGAAGTGTCTCAGGTATGCTCACCAGAAAGGGGCACCTTCCAACATCTGATTCCCCTCAGTTCAAATTCCAAAAAGTAAGTTCAACAGTTTAAGGGTCTTGCTTGCTCAGAACTTTCTCCAATGGTCAGCTGTCAGAACCACTGGAGCCCATTTGGGGGACCTGCTCCTCTCCTGTCCTGCCCACACTACACAGACGGATGAACTTGCCTTTTGGATGAATTTCTCTTAGAGAAATGAAAGGATGATATCTGGCCATCTATGTAAGAACTGTGGACTCTGTGTTGCAATGAGGCCCACAATATTTGCCACACCTCACAAGCAATTAGACTATGGAGAGGTTTAACTTCTATCACAGAGCCACACCCACTACCATTCTCATTCACATAATGTTTAGTTAATCCCGGTTTCTGGTGTTCCCTTTAAAAAAAAATCACTGCTTGGCCAGGTCCCTAAATTAGAATCCACATTCACAAGATTAAGTGCCCTCTGCCTCTAGGACAGAGGGAAACCCCTGAGTATAAATTGTATATTACCTGGCCCACAACCTTTAGAACCTGAGGTCTGGTTTTGTTTAGTTTCAGAATATATGTAGCTGACACCCGATTTGAGCTTGTATTTTTTTATTTAAAAATGGTGTTTTTGAGGAACTAAGATGGCGGCAGAGGCAAAACACCTATCTTGCCGTCATAATCAGCAATTTTAATACTACAACTTAACGAAAGAACAAACACCTTCCAGAATCACCAGAAAGCTCACCGAGTGAAAATTCCACAAATAAAAGTGAAGATAAGACACTGTGACCCGGAGGAGCGGCAGCAGACGGCGTTGAAAGATTCGCCCGGAGAGAGGTTTGGAGCGCACGCCGCGGAGAGGGCGGGCGGCTGGAAACCGGCCAGTTTTCTCGAACAGGGAGACAAAGGCGTCCTACTGGGCTGATTCTCCAGCTCTGGGCGAAGTCCAGAGAACCCACTATCACACGGGGTGAAAACTGGACAGTGGGAGGGCACGCCGAAGCTCGGGTGCTGCCGGGTCTCCCGGCTTGTGGAGAAGGCAGCTCGCGCGAACAGCTTGGCTGCTTGACGGCGCAGAGAACACACCGCGACTTGTCTCTCATTCGGAAAACCGTCAGACTGCTTTGTTTTACGATCCTGGGTGAGACATTGTGCATGCAAACTCATTTTGGGAAAGTCTGAATTCCCCGGCAACCGGCAGCCTGTGGAGCTCCACAGCGGCTCTCTCTCAGAGGTGCTGGCGGCCATTGCCCCCGGCACAGACTCCCTGGGGCCGCATAGGGCGGAGCTAACGCTGTCTGCTTGGCCGGGAGACTCCGCCCATCCAACCTGAGCACAGCTGAGCTTCACAGACAATTGGCCTGGAGGTCAACCCTCCAAGTGCTAGCAACGATTAACTGAGCTTAACTTCAGCAAGACTGTGCAGCCCATATCCACCTCAGGTAACCGGGGAGGCTGAGCCACTGTCCCTAGTAGCACGTCTACCACACAAAGCTAACTGACCAACTCAGGGAAGCAGCCACCATGCAGCAACATGGAAAGAAATCAGATGTGAAAGAAATGGAGGAAAAAAAACGACTGGACATGGAATTCAGAACCATGGTTATAGGGTTTTTTAAGAGGTTCCAACAAAAGATCGAGACCTATAAGGAAATAAGCAAGACCACAAAGGAAATGAGTGAGTCCTACAAGAAAATGAACAACACCCTCCAGGATATAAACGAGAGCTTCAAAGAAATTATTAAGACCAACGTGGAAATGAATGAAACCCTCAAGGATATAAAGCAGACTCTCAAGGATATGAAAAAGGACCAACCAGAAATTAAGCATACACTGACTGAAACAAAAAATATTATACAAAGACCTGAAAGTGCCCTGGAGCACCCCAAGAACCAAGTTAAAGATCTGAAATACAAAGAGGTAAAATCCACTCAGCTGAAAAAGCAAGAAACCAAAAGAATCCAAAAAATTGAAGATAGTGTAAGGGGCCTCTGGGACAACCTCAAGCATACCAACATCCGAATTATAGGGGTGCCAGAAAAAGCGAGAGGCCAAGACAATGAAAACCTATTTGAAGAAATAGTGACTGAAAACTTCCCACACCTGGTGAAAGAAATTGACTTAGGATTCCAAGAAGTGCACCGAACCCCAATATATAGGAACCCTAAGAGGACCACGCCGAGGCACATCATAATTAAAATGCCAAGAGCAAAAGACAAAGAGAGAATATTAAAAGCAGCAAGAGAGAAACAGTTGGTTACCTATAAGGGAGCACCCATACGACTGTCAGCGGATTTCTCAACAGAAACGATGCAGGCCAGATGGGAGTGGCAAGAAATATTCAAAGTGAGGAACAGCAAGAATCTACAACCAAGATTACTCTATCCAGCAAAGCTATCATTCAGAATTGAAGGTCAGATGAAGTGCTTCGCAGATAAGAAAAAGCTAAAGGAGTTCATCACCACCAAACCAACATTATATGAAATGCTGAAAGATATTCTTTAAGAAGAGGAAGAAGAAAAAGGTAAAAGTGCAAACTAGCAACAACAAATACACATCTATCAACAAATGAACATAAAAATCAAGTGAATTGATAGGCTGTTGAACAGGATAGACTGGTGAATATAACAGAGACTTGGACATAGAGAGGGAATGGACTGACAATTCTTGGGGAGAAAAGGGTTGTGGGAAGTGCAGCAAGAGACTGGACAAAAATCTAGCAACAAGGGGAGAGGACAATGGGGAGGGGGAGGTGAGGGTGGAGGGTGGGATAGGTACAGGGTGGAGGGAAGCTATAGGGGGATAAAAAGGGGAAACAATGTAATTAATAAACTGAACAATAAAGATAAAAAAATGGTGTTTGTTTGTTTGTTTGTTTGTTTGTTTTTTGCTTGTTGTCACCTAACAATAGCCAAGAGTAAGGTATTTTCGTGATGCTCAGCAATGCACAGATTTGTTTTCCCTTTTTGAATTTTAATCCCCTTTATCTATTTCTGCCACCCTACCCCCGGAAACCACTGATCAGCCTTCCGTATCTATGAGGATGTTTTGTTTTTTAATTCCACATATAAGCCATATCCTATGCTATTTGTCTTTCTGTGTCCACCTTAGCTCACTTAGCATCATGCCTTGGAAGACCATCTATGTTGTTGCAAATATCAAGACTTCATTCTTTTTTAGAACAGAGTAATACTCTACTATACATATGCACCTCATCTTCTTTATCTCTGTTGTCTATCAGTGGGCACTTAGGTTGCTTCCACATCTGTGCTATTGTAACTGATGTTGCAATAAACACAGAGGTACATGTATCCTTTTGATTAGTGCTTTGGATTTCTACAAATAACCAGAAGTGAAATTGCTGGGTCTTATGCTAGCTCTAATTTTAATTTTTGAGGAACTTCTATACTGTTTTCCATAGCGGCTGCACCAATTTACAATTCTATCAACAGTGCACAGGGTTTCCTTTACTCCGCTTTCTCACAACACATCCCTTCTTGTCTTTTTGATAATAGCCATTTTGGCAGTTGGAAGTGATATATTGTGGTTCTGATTTGCATTTCCCCCCTTCATTAGTGTCCTTGAGCATCTTCTACATTTAATTTTAAATGCTGCTTGAATAAGCCACACTATATGTAAAATGGAAACCACTACAATTCTCATTCCTTAAGAATTAAAATGCCATTGCTCTAAAAATATAAATTATTTTACTTGTAAATTGTTTCAATTCTTATATTATTATTTTTTGTGTTTACATTGCTGGAAATGTTCACCTATCGAGAAAAATGTAGGGTATTTCTTGTGTTATTCTTAACAAGAATATTTTATATTTACTACTTTACAGAACTTTTAAGTAAGACCTAAGAGTTTCTCAAAAAGAGAGATTTTGTATGCAAGCATATTTTCCATGAATACAAAGTCCATAAAAATGAGATCATATTAAAAATCATTTCTACTTTTGTTGCCAATCATTCAATCACTTCCTTTTGCTCAGAATAAAGGTCTGAGTGTTCTGCTGGCCAACTAGGAGCCAGGCTCCAGCTGGCAAGACCAGATATTACTGCAGGACAGAGGGGCACAGGAGCTCCCAGGAGCCACACCTCAGGTGTCCCTCCCAGTGTCAGGAGCCCCAGGAGTTGCTACACAGCAAGGTCTGGGGAGGACCAGTGAGTGATGCACACAGGTTCTCTGGACTGACCTGCAAGGAGAGGCCACACCTACCCTTGCCCAACTCCTGCATGGCCTCCCCTCCCATGTCTCTGAGCCACTTCAGGGCCCAGAACCAGGCCCCAAATTGCTCCTCAGGCACTATTTCAATTTTCTATGCCGCCTCCTGCAACTGAACTATCTTCTCCATTACTTTCTGCTCCTGGGCCCACAGGGAAGGACTTGATGCAGACACGGCCCAAGTGGGAGTGCAGAGTGGGGCAGGGGCACAGTCCTGGGTCTTCTTACACAGGAGCTCCCTCCTTCTCCTAATTCTAATGAGGGCCTTCCTGTGCTCAGAGATGGACATCAATAGTCTTTCCTCCAGGAGGTTATCCTTGATGCCACACCCTGCCCCTAGCCACCAACTGAAGAGTTCTCAACTTCTGTTATCAAAGTCCCCCAAAAATGGAAGATGCAGGGGATGGAGCCCAGAGTATGCTGGCTGGGACAAGTCAGATAGACACTACCCTCCCCTGCCCGGAGGCATCACAGCTGCTCACCTCCTTTATTATAGGTTGATCTGATCCCCCTGGAAGGCAGACAGCCAAAGTTCATCAGAAAGAGCCTCCTGGTCAGAATTAGTCACCTATGCCCACCCTTCTCATGGTGCACAACTGCCAGGTCAGAGGAGTGGGTAGGAAACAGAGAAATATAGAAGTAGAACCCAGGCCAGGCCATGGGCTCCAGAGGAGGGGGACATGGACCGCTATGAGGGATAACATGCCCCATGTCCCAGGGGAGGCTGTGCTGAGACCTCAAGACTCAGTATGGGATTCTCTGTCCCCAAAGGCCAATCTTAGTCACCCTAACTCAGGCCCCAGGTCAGCCACCTCCAGAAAATCCCCCATCCTGGTGTACAGCATCTTCCGGTCTTTCAGACATTTTCCAAGGTAGGGACACACTGGACAAACAGATGAGGGTGGGATAAATCTCTGCTGTCAGGTGCCCCCATGGCCTTCTCTCTAAAAGCCTCTCACCTTCAGACTCCTGAGCTTCCCATGTAGAACTTCCTAGAACCCTTAGATGCTCCACTCAATTGTCCCTTCCTTCACTCTCTGGAACTGCTCATGATTCCCTCCCAAGAGCCCCTTTTGGCAAACACCAGGGTCAGTCCCTGACCAGCCTCACCCCCATATCCATCCTGCACTCAGCTCTCCCATACCCTCTCTTGGAAGCTGGTAATGGAGGGTATCATGTTCCGCGGGCACAGGAAATAAGGCTGGGGGAGGAAGACCTACCTCTTTTGACTTGAAGGGCTCCATCTGGGAAGTCAGAGCCCTCTCACTCTGCCCCTGGAACGACCCCCAGACAGGCTCACTCATCTTCTGAAGCCTCTTCTTGCATCCCCAGAGGTTCCACATCACAGTGGCACACATGCAGGGTTGCTTCTACCAGGCTGGAGGGCAAGGTCATTGAGGTCATGCTCACCTCATCCCAATTCCCTCACCACCCCTGACCTCACACCCTGGGTATCTGACTCACATCACCTGGTACCAGTATCATCAGACTCCAGCATGCTCTGATTCTGGATGGCTCCCATCTACATTGCTCAGTGGCTATGTGTGACCTTCAGCCTTGGCCTGGCCTAAACGACCTGTTCCCCCTTCTGAAAAGTAGGAGACCTCCACCAAGCTCACAGGTTCTCCTGAGGACTCAGTGTCAATCCTGTCATCATTGTTCTCACCCTCAGCCCTCCAGGTGGGACAGGGCAGGGAGCTCTGCACTCTCTTTTCCTGCCCTGAACTCATGACCAACCTGAGAGGCCTGCAGCTTGGGATAGTCAGGCCTCCATGTCACTCACTAGGAGAAGGAGGCCAACAGAGGGACAGTTATGCTCTTATACTGTTCCAGGCCTGCTGGCTGCAGTCATCCACAGACCCCTAAGCCCCTCTCTCATCTCTGATGATTTCAGTATCTGCATCACTGGTACCCCCTTCACTCTATCTTAGTCACAACTCTTAGTTCACTACCATATAATGACCTTCCAGCACTACAAATTCTAAGCCCATTGACATCTTGTCTGCCATTCAGTGTGGGTGCAGCATGATGGGAATATAAGAGCCAAGTTCTTACAGTGTGCTGGGGGCTGGGATGGAGCTTATAGGAGAGTCAACTCAAATGCCCTAAGTCTCAAGGGAAACACAAGCAATTTTAGTTTCCTGGGCAACACAGGTGACGCTTGGAAGAGACCCATTTAGTGTGTGGGGCCACAAACAAGGCAGAAAGGAGGATGACTGACTCCATTGCAGGTCAGGTGGAACATTTAGAATTTGGAATTAAACACAGTGTGCACTGCCCTTATATAGCTAAGGGTCAGGTAAACATGAATACCTGCCTCCGATGATTTGTTACAGGAAGTGGACACATTAGAGCAATAGCAGTACAATAAGAATAGACACCACAATGAAAGGTTAATTCATGGAAAGGGGTCCAGAGAGGCCAGGGGCTGGGTGCTTTGTCCTTCATTCTGTGAAGAATGAGGATGGAGCCGAGACCGGTTTGGCTCAGTGGATAGAGCGTCAGACTTCGGACTGAAGGGTCCCGGGTTCGATTCCGGCAAGGGCATGTACCTTGGCTGCGGGCACATCCCCAGCAAGAGGCAGCTGATCGATGTCTCTCTCTCATCGATGTTTCTGACTTTCTATCCCTCTCCCTTCCGCTCTGTAAAAATCAATAAAATATATTTAAAAAAAGAATGAGGATGGATACACTTTCTTCCTCAGATCAGGAGCCACCTAGGGCACTTTGGAGCCAGAGCCCAAACTGGGGTCTCAGCTGGTCATCTATGCATATTCCCAAAGCAATCTCAACTGTCACCTCAATCCCACAAATCGTCACAATATCCTACACACAACATGTCCTCATCACCATTTGTCTCTTTCTCTGCTTTACCTTTATTACAGAGCACGCAGCACATCCTGCCTCCACCATATGCCTGTGTCCGCTGGTTTGACTCTCTCTTGGAAACCTGCCTCAACGACCTGCGCTTTGCTTGAGCACTGTGCTTCTAGTGCCAGGCCCAGAGGAGGCGCTCAGTACATACCTGATAAAGGAGCCAGTGAATTAATTCCTCTTAATCCAATCTACTAATCTGAAGAGTTCCCAATCAAACTTCCAAAGGAATTTGATCAAAAGATTCAAAATGCATACATACTAAAATATAAAATGTGCATTTTTTAAACAAATTTTATTTGCAGGAAATGATTAAAAATGAATTGAGTAAGTATTCAGAGGTACCTATACAACAATGATCATCAAAGAATTATTCATAAAGTAGAGAACAAAATAATTTTAAGTCCATTAACTACAGCCAAATTATATAATTTATGACGAAGCAGGAGAAAAGATACTACAAGACATGATTTTTCAGAAAAAATTTTAATGTTACTAAATACTTTACAAAATATAAACATAGGAAAATAAATTATAATTATGGGTTAAGGGTATGTTTACATGTATTGTTAGG
The DNA here is from genome assembly GCA_027563665.1 of Antrozous pallidus. Taxonomy (NCBI): domain Eukaryota; kingdom Metazoa; phylum Chordata; class Mammalia; order Chiroptera; family Vespertilionidae; genus Antrozous; species Antrozous pallidus. The sequence continues at coordinate 11,914,331 of CM050523.1, read as the reverse complement.
ATAACTACAAAGATAAATATAAATATGAGTATACATGCTTCCTATGTAGTCTATAAGAGAGATAATATTTAAAATAATTTCCAAATCGGCCATCAACCGATGACTTCCTTTGATGTGTTTTCCCCTGGCCACCTAGGACTGTGGCTCCAGCTGGCAGGACAGGATGAAACTGCAGGACAGAATGGCACCTGTCAACTCCCAGGCATCAGGCCTCCCTCACAGTGTCAGGAGCCCCAGAAATTGTTACACAGCAAGGTCTTGGGGGGATCAGGGAGCCATGGACACAGGTTCTGTGGACTGACCAACAGAAAGCGTCCACCCCTGACCCTGCCCAACTCCTGCCAGGCCTTACCTCTCATTCTCACTGAGCCGCTCCAGGGCCCAGAACCAAGCCCGGAATTGATCATCAGGTTGTATTTTGAACTTCTGGGTAGCCTCCCGCAGCACCACTATCTCCTTCAGTATTTTGTCCAGCTGGGGCCAGAGGTAAAGAGAGGATGCAGATAATGCCTGAGTGAGAGTGAAGAATGGAGTAGGGGCCCAGCCCCTGGTCTTTGCACACGAGGTCACCCACCTTCCCCCTAATTCCATCCAGGCCCTTCCTGTGCTCAGAGATGGGCATCACCAGCCCTTCCTGAGGTTATCTTTGATGCCACTCCTGTGTCCCTAGCCATCAACTGGAGGGGTATCCCACTTCTGTTAGCAAACTCTTCCAATAAATGGAAGATGCAGGGGATGTAGCCCCGAGTTGTGCTGGCCAGGGCATCTCTGATTGTCAATCCCTTGCCCTGACATCCAGGCTGTGCCACAGATCCTATCCTTTCCCTTTTTTCCATGTTGAGCTGACCTCCCCTTAAAAGACAGATATCCATGGCCCATCAGAAAGAAACACCTGGCTAGGACTAGACCCCTGTATCCACCCTTCTCATGTTGCACTACCACCAGATCCAGGAGGGAATGGGAAATAGGAAAAGGTAGAACTTAGATCAAAGCCATCTCTGGGCTCCAAGGGAAGGGATGACAGATGGCTATGATGAGTCTGTTGCTCCAGCTCCAAGGGGAGGCTGTGCTGAGAACTCAGGGCTCAGTATGGGACTCTCTGTCCCAAAAAGGTCAATCCTAGTCACCCCAGGTCAGGCCCCAGTTAACCTATCTCTAGATCATCCTTCTTCATGACGTCCATTCTCTTCAGAAGAGTAAGGTATTCTCTGAGGAAGGGAACACACTGGGCAAACAGGGTGAGGGTGGAATGATCCCCTGCTCTCAGGTGTCCCACAGACCCTCTCCTAAAAGCCTCCCACCCTCAGCCTCCTGGCCACCCCAAGGTTCCCATGAGGAGCGGCCCAGGTCCCTTAGGGCCTCACTCAATAGCCTCCTCCCTCACTCTCCAGGAACCCCTCTTGATCAACACCCAGGATCTCCTTTGGGCAAATCACAGGGTCAGTGTTCCTGGGCCAGAACCATGCCCATGTCCATCCTACACACAGCTGCCCCAAACCTCCTCTTGGTCACTTCTAAGGGAGGGTTTTAGGGTGTGGGAACAGGAGATGGGGCTCTAGGAGAAAGGCCTCCCTCTCTTGACTTGGAGGCCTCCAGCGGGGAGCACAGAACACCCTCTCCTCTGACCCTGGAGCACCCCTTTCCCCCAGCCCCCGAATCACTCACCTTCTTGTGCAGCCCCTTCTTGGATCCTCGGAGGCAGAGTATCATAGTGGCAAACCTGGAAGGCTGTTTCCACCCAGGTGGAGGGCAGGGTCACTAAGGCCATGCTCACCTCACCCCATTTCTCCCACTGCCCATGACCTGACACCCTAGACATCTGATCCAAGTCAGCTGGTATCAGTGCCACTCTGACCCCTGCATGCTGTAATTCTGGAGGCCTCCCAGCTACAATGCACACGAGGTGTGTGTGACCTTAGACTTGGGCTTGGCCTCCCTGCCCCATTCCCTCCTCTGGAAAGTGGGTGATCTCCACCTCGCTCACAGGTCCTCCTGACTCAGTGTCATTCCTATCATCATTGTTTTCGAGCTCAACCCTCCAGTTGGGACAGGGAAGGGAGCTCTGCACTCTCCTTTCCTGCCCTGAATTCATGACCACTTATGAGGCCTGCAGCATGGGATGGTCACCCCTGCAGGTCAATCACCAGGAGACTGGCTGGCAGCAAGTGCTATAGGGGTGAGTGGGAAGTCTCAGAGAGCATACCCCTCTGTCTCCGGTCCAGCCAGTGGGACCTGAGGCCAAACAACTCTTTTGTTCCACCTGCACATGGACCAGACAAATCCCTCTTCCTGGTAATCAGTACCGAGGGTGAACAATTCTAGAGAATCTTTCAGTGACAAACTACCAAAGCCACATCCTGTGCAGCACCCCCATCCCTCATGCCCTCCTCTGCAGACCTCCAGGCTTGCTCTACCTTGATCAACTGCTCTCTTTTCAGTGCGTTGTCTTCTTTACACAGTTTTGTCAGTGTAACTGCGCACTTCCTGAGAAGATGGAAAGAGGAAAATACATGTTTAGGAAAAATCGGCGAGATGGGTTAAGGGCAAATTCCTTTTGACAATCATTTGTTTCAAAATCCCTTGGTAAGGGCACCACTGAGTTCCTCTTAGCAGGAAGGTGTCTGTGGGACTTGGGCAGATCTCTCATGTTGGTCACTGGGCCCCCTTCCCATATTGATGGAGCAGGTCTGTTTTGGCCAATTTGGGTTTCAACTGGGCATATGGCTCTGATGCTGGGAACAGTTGAAAATCTCCCATTTGACTCAGTGCAGGCTCTGACATTGAAGGAAACTGAACTCTGAAGCAGAGTTAGTGAGTGGTCTGAAGGGCCAGGGAGCCTTAGAGACCCTGCCCATGAGCACAGTCACTGTCCCCAGGGTTGGCTGCCTCCCAGGAGGTAAGGGCGACATTGGGAGACATATGGGAGACACTTCCATATGTCTCGTCTGATGGGAGAGACCTACATACCTGGCAACTTTGCCCCACATCTTCTTTATTTTTTTTTATTTTTATTTTTTTTTTTTAAATATATTTTATTGATTTTTTACAGAGCAGAAGGGAGAGGGATAGAAAGTCAGAAGCATCGATGAGAGAGAGACATCGATCAGCTGCCTCTTGCACGCCCCCTATCAGGGATGTGCCCGCAGCCAAGGTACATGCCCTTGCCGGAATCGAACCCGGGACCCTTCAGTCCGCAGTCCGACGCTCTATCCACTGAGCCAAACCGGTCTCGGCCCCACATCTTCTTTAGACGATGGATGGACACACTCTGCAGAGCAGCCAGGATGGCGTGCAAGGAAGAGAAGTTCCTTAGGCTTCTGCACTCTTGGGGAATGGGAGACATGGGCTGTGAGGTGGGAGCTGCAGCTGTAGCTTCAGGCCCCCTTGATTGACAGCTCCTCTTGGTAGGACAGATGCTTATGTGGGCACGATTAGCACCCAAATACCAACTATCAGAGCGAGGAGGATCCCAACTAAACCCAAGGAAGGAGCCAGGCAGGAATTAAACCTCCCACCACAGGGACTGTGGGGTCAAGGTCTCAATGACCCTTGCAGAGAGCACCTGGAGACTGTGCTGGGGCTCCGACCTCAGGCTTCACTCCTGAGAGCTGTATGAGCAGCAGAGGCATTTTTCAAGAATCCGCAGAAGGATTCTGCTGGGCTTCCCCTAACATACCTTGGCCACCTTGATCCAGTGCTCCACCACTTTGGCCCTTTCCCAGGCCATCATGCTTGGTTCCCCAAGGCAGGTGGTGATCACACAGGTGGCCACAAGATTGAAGTGTGTGACAGTGGCATGGACTGTGGATGCCATGTGCTCCTTGCCAGGCTTGGCCCTCTGGGACCAGATGGAGCCCAGGCACTCCTGGGGCAGCACCTCTTGAACAGCTCCTGGGCAGAGAGGGAAGTGTCACCCACCCTGCCACACCCTAACTCAGGTTCCCCAGGTTCTGAAGGGGACACTTGTCTGATAGTCTGAACCCAGGAAGCTGAGTTTGTGCCTGACCCTTGGAGTCTATGGGGTTTATTCTCTCTCCACTGAGGGCCCCCAGCACTGGGTGACCCAGGGTCCAAGACTGGTGGGGAAGGAACAGGAGCATCTGCCTCCAGCCCATCCTCAGTGACTCCAAGCTCCAGGAAGTGGTTCAAGTCTGCTCAACCCAAGGGGGAATCTTCTAGTATCTGACACCGCTCTGCTCCAAATCTCCATTCAGTGCACATTCCCCTATTGCAGCTACAACCACAGCTGTTTGTCTCCCTTGTAGTTAAACACACCTCAGGGGCCTAATAAGTGCTGAGGCCGCTGAGCCTCATGGGCACATAGATGGGAAACCCATGGATCTGGCTGCACACAGTGAGCTCCCCTCCCCACAAACTGGGCCAGGCCCCATCAGCTTTCTGTCTTGTCTCCCTCATTTAATCTGCACAGCCTCTCTGTGCAGCAGGGCCTGTGGTGCCCTTCTCCACTCTCCACAGGTGGACAGCAAAGCTTGGTAGTGGAGAAAGTTGCCTAGGACTCATGGGTGGTAAAGTGGTGGAGCTGTGATTTGCATGAAAATCATAGGAGTTGGCATCAGGGAAAGGGAGGTTGGAGTGGCTGAGGGCAGAGGGAAGGCCTGTCCCATCCACCCTGAGAGACCAAGACTCACTACATCCATTGCTGTTAGTTGCTCGGCCACCAGTCTTGGAGAGAAGGTCAAGATGTTTAACACCTCCTCCCATATAAGGTGCTTAGGGGTCGCAGCCCTGGGGGAGTCAGTTGCTGGGGATGGAGCTGGCTCTGTTGTTGGCATTGGTATCAGAGCTGGTGGTCCAGATGGCTTTAGCCCTATCACACCCGGACTGGGCTCTATCCCAGAAGCAGGCCTTTCCTCTGGCTCTGGAGCCCGCTTCAGCTCTGGAGGTGGTTCTAGAGCAGGTTAAAGAGACAGGTTTTCACATATGCCTCACTTTCCCATGGACTTACATAGACAGGGAAGATGTGGCTGCCATTTACTAAAGTCTGGCCCACTAAACACCCCCAATTCCTGCCCCACTCACCCAGTCATCTTCCCAGACGGCAGTCCCCTTACCTTCCCACTGTGCCTCAGTGGGCTCAAGGTGCTCCAGTTCCACCCAAAGACTTCTGACGAGGCCCACAGTGTGTGGGGCAAAAAGGCTGTGCAGTACCAAGGCCTGCTTCAGGACAAACCAGGGGGAACAGAGGGGCTGGCCGAAATGGAGTATCTGGTCTGGCCAGGTTCCAATCACAGAAGCGGTGGCCCTGGGGAGGGGCAGTTGGTCAGTAAAGTAAGAGTGTCAGTCATTCCTTCAATTTTGCCATCCCATGGCACTCTTGTTTGGGTCTCAGCCCCATGCCAACCCTGACCCCTGTATGACAGTCCTGGTTGTGGCAGATATGGGATCCAGCAGGTTTAACAAGAGTCTGTGTGAGACACTTCTTCCCACTGGCAGCTCTACTGAAGGTCTTGTATGCTGCCCACCCCAACCCTCCATGCCCTTTGGCATATGGGCTGAGAACTGAAACAGGCTTCTGAACAGCATGCTGATCCCATCCTTCTCATAGGGGTCAGGGGAGATGGATGTGGAGATGGGCAGGGAGGGCACAGTTGGTGTGAAGTTGGGATGGGACTCTGAGGCACAACTTAGCCCAGCCTCCCCTCTGGTTCCTCAAAGCTAGGGGTCCCATCCATTGTCCTCTTTGACTCACGTCTCCTTATGGAGGAGCAAAGAGAGCTCAGGCCTCCCTTGGGAATCAGAAGATGAGTAAGATCAGGGTTGTGCCAGGCCCTGCCTTACCTAAGCCCCCTCTCTGCTAACACAAGAGACCCTCCTTCTTCACCCACAGACCGCTCACATTGCTAATTGCTCCTGCGGTGTGTCACCCTGATCATTATGAGGAGATTTCCCCCCAGATGTAGAAAACACCTTGATAGCATCTGATCTGATGGATGGTGGACAGGACCTGCAAATGATGGACATTGTGATTGTCTGACTCGATGACTAGAACTGATGCCTATAGATTGTGTCTGTTTCATTCCTTGAGTCAGGCTAAGTGTCTCCAAAGGTGCCCGCCTGTAGTAAGAGCTTAGTGCAATTGTCAAGTAAATGAGCTCCAACTAGAACCATCGGAGCCATTTGAGTGGGCCTGGGGACCCTGCTATACCCTGCCATACCCCATGGGGCTACACCAAGGACCAGCACAAGGCCAGCTAGTTGAAATCTCAAACTGCTTGACAAGTTGTTTCCCATGTGCTTTTCCAAACTCAGATGCCATAGGCCAGTAATGGGGGTTCAGGGGACTTTCCATGGAACAGAGAGACATAATTGGCAGGAACAACCACAGCTGGTCCAGCAGCCCTTTCTGTAGAGCCACACAGCAGGGAAGCCCTGCCATGGCTTGTCCCCACAGCAGTGCCTACAAGAGCCCCATGAAGTTGATCCTGTACAACTCACTTTCCAGAGGAGCTCTCTGATAACGATGTGATAACATTATAAAGACACACAGCTAGCAGTGGGCAGAGTCCCCACTGTGCCACAGACTGGACACGTGCTCACCTAGTTAGCAGCTCCTCCAGGAACCACTGGGCTCTGGAGAAGGCCGGGTGGATGGGCATCAGGGTGCAGATGTGGGGGATGTTTCCAGCTGGGAAAGCTGGGACCAGGGACCCTGCCACTTTCTCCATGGTGCCTTTCTGGAGGGTCCGCATCTTGCAGGCCTCACGTAGTCTTTGAGTTAATTCAGCGGCACACTGGGGGGGACAAGGAGGGACATCCAGTCAGTGGCATCACTGAGAATCTCAGGAGTATGGAGGTCTGGAGCTCATACACGAGTGCCAGCCCTCGGGGACATGCGCAAGAGGATAGACAGGAGTGTCCAGGCTGGATGAGGTTCTAGGTTTTCAAAGTTCCACTTACATTCGCAGGAAGGGGATGTTCATGCAATTGTGACCTTCTGGGAATATTTGTTTTAGATGAGGAAATAAAACCTCCTTGTATTAATACTGTGGATGATGAGCATTATACCCATGAGGCCTCAAGATACATCCCCATTACAGAGATGAGAACACAGAGGCTTAGGGATCTCACAAGTCTTGTCAAGGTCTTACAGGTCAGAACTGTGAACTGTCCTGCATGACACTCTCTCAGCTACCTGAGACTTATCTACTCCCTGCACAGATGAAAAAAGTGTATGAACCTTGCCCATCCCCTGTGTGGGTATGGTTTACATGGTAGACATAGCCTATGAAAACCACTAATTTCAAAAAAAGACATTTTTGTGTCATCCTTTTATATTAAAGGATATTTTGAGACCCTCATTGTGGAGATCCCAGATTCCTCAAAGGGGTGAATGCCTACAGACTCCAGACTGAAGGCATGAATTTGAGTAGAGGACTAGAGAGGGAGCAAATCCATGTGGTGGGTGTGAAGTGACAGGTGAATCAGTGTCTCCATGAGGCAATTGCCAATGAAGGAACACTGTGATTGCCTTGGACAACCTGACATGGGACACGTGAAAATGTCAATGAGTGAGAAATCCTGGGCCAGGCTGGGAGCAAGGCAGCAGACATAATCAGAAACTGCTGTTGGCTATGTCCCCACTGCAGCCCTTTGGGTTTGGAATCTGCCTGCAGCCCTTACATTTTACATGTGCACGTCCTTTCACCAGCAGTGGGCATCCATCTCCAGAAGGAGGTGGTACATATTGTGATCTGAATGTGTCCCTCTAATTCCATGACTTGGGAACCCCCAGAACTCCATTATGTGTCTGCATTTGAGTTTTAGTCCTTTAGCAAGTAATTAAGGTGAAGTGAATTCAGTGTATGGGTCTTAATCTAACCTGACCAGTGTCCTTAGAAGAGGAGGGGAGGACACATGGCAGTGCAGAGGGAAGTCCATGTGACACACAGAGAGAAGACAGCCATCTACAAGCTGAGGAGAAACCCCTCAGGAGAAAGCAGCCCTTCTGACAGCCTCCACTCTCACTCCTAGCCTCTGGAATAGTGTGAAAGTGAATGTCTGCTGCTGATACCACCCAATGTGGTCCTACGTTATGGCAGCCAAACACAGTCCATTCTGACACACTTCAGTGTTCTGGGCAGCAAGGCTCGTGTGGCAGCTGAAATGAATCAGACCCATGTCCAACAGCCCTGAAGGGCTGCAGCACTGGGCAATGGACCTCCATTATTGGACCACCTCTGCAAGGACAGAGGAGCTGACTGCTCCACAGGATCCTGGAAAGGATAGTTTAAACAACAAAAACCGATGGGCAAATGTGCTCCTGGTCTACTGTGAAGTGAAACAATATTATTTCACTGACATATTTCCACAAATATGTGAGGAGTGTCTTTCTACTCTCCCATGTAGCTGGAGTGAGGAGTGGAGGTCCGGATTCCTCTGTCATGGGGCTGAGGGACACTCTAGGGAGAGCTGTGGGAGGGCCTCCGGGGGTCCCCAAATTTGAGTCTGGGTTCTGGGCAGTGCCAGGTGGTGAGGAGAATAAAAATATTTTAAAAAAATAGAATATAAGAAAGCAAAAAACACCCAATCAGAACAGCAAAAAGAAAAAATAATCCAAAAAAATGAGGATAGTGTAAGGAGCCTCTGGGACAACTTCAAGCGTGCCAACATTTGCATCTTGGGGGTGCCAGAAGGAGAGAGAGAGCAAGAAATCGAAAACCTATTTGAAAAAGGCAGTAGACGTGCAACTCCAGAAAATGCAGAGAGTCCCAAACAGGATGAACCCAAAAAGGCCCACACCAAGACACATTGTAACTAAAACACAAAAGATCAAGTACAGAATATTAAAAGCAGCAAGAGAAAAACAGTTAGTTACCTACAAGGAAGCATCCATAAGACTTTCAGAGAATTTCATAATAAACTTTGCAGACCAGAAGGGATTACCAAGAAATATTCAAAGTAATGGAAACCAAGGACCCAAAACCAAGATTCTACTACCCAGCAAAGGTAGAATTAAAGGACAAATAAAGAGCTTCTCAGACAAGTTAAAGAAATTCATCACCATCAACTCAATACTATATAAAATGTTAACTGTCTTCTTTAAGAAGAAGGAAACAAAGGATAAAAATATAAACAATAAAATGACAATAAATGTGTATCCATCAACAATTGAATCTAAAACACAAAATAAACAAACAGAAATGGACTCATAGATACAAGAACATTTTAGGTTGTCAGATGGAAATGGGATTTGGGAGGATGGATATAAAAAGGTGAAGGGATTAAGAAATACAAATTGGTTGTTACAGAATAGTCATGGGGACAGAAAGTATAGCATAGGGAATATAGTAATAATATTCTATTAACTACGTATGGTGTCAGATGGGTATTGGATTTATTGGGATGATCACTTGGTAAGTTATGTCAAGGCTTATTACTGGGGTGTGCACCTGAAGCTAATGTAATATTGTATGTAACCTGCATTTGAAAATAAAAAATTTTAGAGACTAAAAAAGATTATCTTCCTAAAAATTATTTATTTGTGACATATGCCCTGCTTATTTCCAAAAAGTATTTAGAGCCATTGTTACAAGCAAAGGGACCAATTAAAATTCTCCCTGGGAAAATGTTGATGGTGTACTATAATCAGTTACAGCATCAGTTTGGGAGGAATACACTAACACTTAAGAGTTTTAAAAGCCCAATTTGTTCTAAAGATTGAGTTTAGCTGCACACACATCTCGTCATGGGCCAGGTCCTGGAAATGCCCTCACTGTTACCCACTTTTATATTTCTCCTCTGTCCTCTCCCAGCTCCCCTTTGCCTGGTTTCACTGCTCACTACCACCCCTGCCAGAGACTGGTCAGACAGGATCAGCCCCTGGGCCAGCAGTTTCACTTCAGCCTGTCTGTAGCTTTGAGGTATAGTATCTTTGCATATGGGGGTGGGAGCATTCCTGGGTTAAACGGACAGGTAAGTGTTAATTATTGATCCATTCTTATACAGCATAGAGTCTACACACATAGTCCATCCTGTCTATCTCATTCTCTCCTATCTCATAAGCATTCCACTGGGACCCACAATGCACAATATGAAAATCTTAAAAGGAGACCAAGATTTTAATTTCCATTTTTGGACAGAACTCCTACTTCTAACCTAATTCCCTCTGTGAGAATCCCACTCTTAAAATATATCCTATCTAATAAAAGAGTAATATGCAAATTGACCATACCTCTTATCAAGCCACACCTACCAGCCAATCAGGAGCAAATTATGCAAATAAACCCCAACCAAGATGGCTGAGGCCACTGAGAGCAGGAGGGAGGCTTGGGTTTCCCCGGCAATGGAGGGAGTCAAGCTTTCCACCTGCCCTTGCTGGCCTAGGCCTCCACTCAATGCTACAAAGTTTCAATTATAGAAGATACATAGTCCCAACAGAAATGGTGGCAGCCATGGAGCTGGACAGAGAAGAGATTAAGGTTGCCGGGCTGATGGAGGAAGCCAAACTTCTGCAGCCCTAGCCTAGGCCTCCACTCTAGGCTACAAAGTTTCAAACAGAAATGGCTGTCACCACAGAGCAAGCAGAAGGCTTGGCTCCGCTCTAGGCTACAAAGTTTCAATTGTAGAACATAAATTAATCCCAGATCTCAGGGCCTCTGTTTGGGTCACTGGGGGACGTGGCTGGCCTGCAAACTACCACAGGCCCCTTGCCCAGGCTACCCCATGCCCCAAGGGAACCTCCACCCTGATCCGGGACACCCTTCAAGGCAAACCAGCTGGTCCCCACCCATGCACCAGGCCTCTATCCTATCTAATAAAAGAGTAATATGCAGATTGACTAACTATCACTCCAACACACAAGAGGGCTGTCACAGATGGCCAGCAGGGGACAGCAGTTGGGAGGTTCTAGGCCTGCAAGGGAGGGCAGTTGTGGGTGATTAGGCCAGCAGGGGAGGAAAGTTTGAAGGGACCAGGCCTGAAGGGAGGACAGTTGGGGACTATCAAGCCTGCAGGGGAAGGCAGTTAGGGATGACCAGGCCAGCAGAAGAGGGAAGTTGGGGGCAAACAGGCTGGCAGGGGAGCAGTTAGACATCAATTAGGCTGGCAGAGTAGTGGTTAGGGGGTAATCAGACTGGCAGGCAGAAGCAGTTAGGGGCAATCAGGGAGACAGACAGGTGAGCAGTTTGTAGCCAGCAGTCCTGTATTGTGAGAAAGATGTTTGACTGCCCATTTAGGTCCAATCCTACTGGGGTTGGGCCTAAATGGGCAGATGGATATCCCTCGAGGGGTCCCATATTGGAGAGGGTGTAGGCTGGGCTGAGGGACACCCCCCCCCCATGCACGAATTCTGTGCACCAGCCCTCTAGTATCTATATATATAAATATATAAATATAAATATAAATGTAAATGTAAATATAATAAATATATATATAATTAGTATATATATAATAAATATTTTTTTTTCAGAAAGGGAAGGAGAGGGAGAGATAGAAACATCAATGATGAGAGAGAATCATTGATTGGCTGCCTTCTGCACAAATCCCCCTGGGGATTGAGCCTGCAGCCCTGGCATGTGCCCTTGACTGGAATAGAACCAAGGATACTTCAGTCCACAGGCTGATGCTCTTCCCACTGGTCCAAACAGGTTAGGCTGAGAATCGTACTCTTTAAGCATTTTACAAGGTAAGCCCCAATACTCTCAGACATCTCTCTGGCAAATTTAAGAAAAGGAGCAAAAGTTAGAAAAAGAAAAATTGGATAAATTTTTCATTTTTTCCTGGCGAGGTGGATTTTAACAGACCTTTCTTGATTATCTGACTAAAGCTGAATGTCAGCTACAAACATGTTTTATTACACATTTTTTTTTAATTTAGAAAAAGAAAAACACTCTTTTTTATTATCTTATACCAAAACTATTTTCCCCATTACTCTCCTCATGCTTTTCACCACTTTCACTACCTCCAAGACTTTTTGGTGGCCAGCCCTCACTAGCAGAAAAATATAGCAGATTGTCGGATTATGAAAAACGGGTCTGGCAGAAATGCCAAGGAATTTGAGGATTTGAGGGTGGAGGGGGTGGAAAAAAGGCTTGTTTTAGTTCTTTGATGTTTGTTTCAAATTGCTGTGTTGTCCCAAATTATAAAGTGCTCCGATGTAATTTAATGTACAAAAGTGGGCGCTACTTAAGATTTTTTTATTTGACCAACTTAGCTTATTACACACACACCCACACACAAAATCTCAAAACGAACGGCTTGACGTAATTTCTTAACTCTAACTTGGTATTCTTTAAAAAAAAAAAAAAAAAAAACCTTTGACTTTAATAGGTGAAAACCACTCAGTCATATTCGTGGTCAAAAAAACTGCACACTGGATAGAAATAGTTTAGCCAAGAAAAAATGCCTGGGGTGTGCTTCTTCAGCAAGCCCCACACACACCTTTCTTTTTGTAGGGTCTGGTAAAGTTTCTCCCTGCTTCCAGGAGAAGTGGGTCACCAACCAGACTTCTAACCTCCTTATCCCTCACCATGAACCAGCTATGGATGCAAAACTGGTCCCCACAGACTGGCCTGTGCTCATCCGTCTACACTGGAACACCTGTGGGCACACTTGGACAGAACTGGGATAAACATACATGCTGTCCAAACCCTGTAGAGCCTGTCCTCCCATAATAGCTATGTCTTTGCCCCTGTAGTGGGGTGGAGCTGTGCTCCCTCAGGTAGGAGGTTACTCAAATAGAAGACACTGTTGATGCTGGGGGCAGACCGTCAATACAGAGATTAAGAATGCAGATACTCCCACATTCCTATCCCTTTGGAATCAGCTTCAAATGTAGGAATGTGCAGGCCTGGGCAGTGGGGTGACAGTGCCCTGGATCTGTCTGCAGCCATGCCACTCCAGAAGTACAAACCCAGAAGCTCCCTTCAGAGCTTCTCTACAATGAAAGGGAGTCCTGGCTGTGTTCCAAGGTGTCACATGGCAGAGGTGTCTTCAATGTCCTCACAAAACACTACCTTGCTTTGTTACAGACACCTAGCTGGTTCACAACACCAATGCATAGTACACTATTTCTGCCAAGATATCCTATCTAATAAAGAGGGAATATGCTAATTGACCCTCGTGCCATCATAAAGATGGTGGCTCCCACAGCCAATAAGGAAGGAATATGCTAATTGACTGCCTCGCCCTCAAAGATGGTGGCACCCACAACCACAAGATGTCAGCATGCAGTCCTCTCAGCCCCACCGGGGTGGCAGTGCCTGTGCCTGCCTCTGGAGTCCCCCAGCTCCTCAGCCCCACAGCCACCCAGGGCTGACCAGAGGCTCAGGTAACCAGGGGCGGCCAAGGGTTGCGCTGCCGGCAGTGGCAGCAGCAGAAGTGTGATGGGACATCACCTTCACCTGATCACCAGGTCGCCTCCTTCCCCTGAGGGCTCCTAAACTGTGAGAGGGGGCAGGCTGTGCTGAATTTTCATGCACTGGGCCTCTAGTACATATATTTTTCCAACTGATGGAAAGATAGAGACCTAAGCAAAGATGTGAGAATAAATCAGGTTCTATGGATTTCTGAGGCAAATGCTCAGTAGAGTGTGGGGACCATTGACTGAATTCCTGATCAAAGCTTCCTCTTCTTCACCCTCTTGTGGTATACAGAGAACATGCAGCCTCATGTAGGGACCAAAGGCTGATTTTTTCATCAAAGCTGTCTCTTCTGTGCCTTCTAGTGGTGCACGAAGGACATGCACCCCCATGTGAGGACTAAAGGCTGAATTCCTGAAGGGAGCTGTCTCTTCTACACCTTCCTGCGGTGAACAAAGGATATACAACCCCAAGTGGGACCTGAGGCTGAATACCTGATAGGAGCTGACTCTTCTACACCGTCTTGTGGTGCACATAGGTAAGCCTGGCAATGGGACCAGGGGTTGAATAGAAGCTGTCTCTTCTGCGCCCTCTTGTGGTGAACAAAGGATATGCAGCCCCATGTGGGGACTAAAGGCTGAAATTCCTGATGGGAACTGCCTCTTCTATGCCCTCTTGTAGAGAACAAACAAACAAACAAACAAACAAACAGCTCCCTGTGGGGACCAAAGGCTGAATGCCTGATGGGAGTTTTCTGTGCCCTATTGTGTTGAGCCAAGGACAAGCAGCCAGCCCATGTGGTGACTAAGGCTAAAAGCCTTATAAGAGTTGTGCCTTCTGTTGCCCTCTTTTGGTGCACGAAGAACATGCAGTTCTTCAGAGTGACCAAAAGCTGAATACGTTATGGGAGCTGTCTCTTCTGCGCACTCTATGGTGCATGAAGAACATGCAGTGCAGCCCATCCGTGTGCCCTGTTCATCAGCTGCTTCTCCACTTCATTGCCCTTTTGGCATCATCAATAACTTTACCCAAGAGCATTTGCTGTTCAGACAGAATCCAAGCCAGACTGGGAGCTTTGTTACAATGATTTTGTTAACTTTCACCGGGATTTGGAACTGGGATTACATTACATTAGAGCATCTACAGAAGCTGCTGAGCATTTGGTCTAGAACAGTGATGTTTAGCCTTTGCATCTTGTAGCACACATAAACTAATTACTAAAATTCTGTGGCACACTAAAAATAATGGTGTATAATTTGCCCATCTGATAAAAAGATAGCTATAGTTTTAATTAATTCACCCCTAATGGCTAGTATTGTTTAGGTTGTTGTCATTTTTTTTTTACAACTGCAAGGAAAGAGGTCTATGCCTCTGACTAAATAGTCAGGTTTTGCGTGTTGTGAATATTCTTGTGGCACAGCTGTTGAAAATCACTGGTCTAGAAGGCAAGTTTCCATTCCCAAGTGCATGCACATCATTTTTCTTTTCACAAAGAGGATCTTGGGAAGATGCTTTAACCTGGTGACGAGAGACAGATTGGGGGACAGGACACCCTGACAGAGTGAAGATGGGACGGTGAGAACAGAATTCTAAAGAATGAAAATGTAGAGTTGGAGGATGTGGGGTTGGGACCCTGACACATCCCTCTCACAGATTCGATCTGACGCATGTGGGGGGACCCATTGCAATATGGATTTCGACTGTGCTGGCATCGGAACCTGGAGAGGAAAAGAGAAAAAGCTGTGATGGTGTGGATGTTCTGGAAAGTGTTTCACGAGCTTCAGCAATGTCGTACTTATGATGCGATCACAGTGCATGTTGTGGTTGCCTGGCTAGCTGTGCTCAACTCCAGGAGGTGCCCAACGAGAGGGAGACCACCCTCTGTCAAAATAAGACACCTTCGAGCCATCTTTTCATGGATGACACCACATGGTTTGGGGGGAGAGCAGTGGGTTATCAGTAGAATAAAAGCAAATGTTCTTCCTGCTGAGAGTCATCCTGGGGGCTGGGCAATCATCCCAAGAGCCTGCCTCCCGCCAGAATGGGGGTGGAGAAGTGAGGGGCAGGGAGTCCTTGGGAACAGGTGTCATAATTGTTCCTCATTCCACAGATACCCTGCTGGGTGTTGGGTTCTGGGCTGTGGGTGGGGGATACAGAGACGGAAGCCGCAAAGGACAGTGGCCTTATATTTCAAGGTAAAATGTGTGGCTTGTTCCACTAATGGCAATTGCTCTGGAAGGTCCCTCATCCTTGAGGAAGGAGCTGAGTAGACGGCCGCCTGTAAACTCATGGTCTCTTCTCCAGCCTCAGCCACAGCCACCGTTTTTCTTCCAGATGCCATTACAACCAGACCAGACCCATCTCTAGGAAACAATCAATTCATCACCATATTTTGGAGCCTGAGCGTGTACATCAAGCTGGTCACCCAAAAGCAAACCATCATTCAACGCGTCTGCATAGTAGAATGGAAAAGAAAAGGAACCTCAGAGTCACGCATATCTCCCTGCTCCAAATGGCACTGTTTCTGTACAGAGAGTTTGGCTCTGCAGGGGCCTGTGTGTGTGTTGGCACTTTGCGCAGACAGCATGTTGGGGAAAGCAAATGCGTGGGTCCCGGCAGGGGAAGCCTGTTTATTCTGAGAGGCTGGTCCTGACTTCGGACCAGTCCTGGGGGCGTTGGTCACCATCTGGAGACCATTTTGGTCGTCATGATTGGGGAGGTGTCTCTGGCCCCTGTGGGTAGAGGCCAGGGGTGCTGCTCACCCTCCAGTGCATAGGATGTCCCTCAACGGGGAACCACCCAGCTCTGGGTGCCCACGTGCTGAGGACGAGAACCGCTCTGAAGGCAGAGCTGAGATGGTCATGGGGTGGAAGTGAGAACTCAGGCCCATCCATCCGACCCCACGTTCGGCTGAGGAAGGAAAAGCAGCCTCTCCACCTAGACGCACTCACATGCTTCTTCATCCCCCTAACTCTCCCAGCTGCCCAGTCTCCGTTTCCACACAGTCGGTGGGCGCCCAGTAACCACTGCTGCCAAAGACCTCCTCCCGCCAGTCAATGTGCCTGTCTGTCCGCATCACCTGTCAGTTACAATTTCGTGGCCGTCAGAGTGCTGACTTTCACACCATTTTTTGCTGAGACTAAACCATACAAGAACCCCCAACAAACAGATAAGAGCAGTCCACTGGCCAAGATCTATTTAGTAATTCACAATCTGGATTGTAGAAAACACACACAAATGTGATCACAACTATTAAGCTGCTTTAGTCAACATGAAACTCTACAATAAAAAATCGGACGTCTCCGAGGTGTCGCCCCCAACCGAACCACCCAACATTTTGTGTTGCAATTTGCTTGCTGCGTGTGGAGGGACTGTGGCGGTAGGTGGCGGAGGAGCGGGAAGGTACTGGTTTTCAGGGCGCTCCTCTGGCCATCCCGGGGTGGTCTTTGCTGAGAGGAAGCGTGCGGGCCAGCGTTACTCTGGTCGGAGGAGTTCCTGGGTCTCTGGGCCTGCGGGAGAGGGGCCTTAGTATTTGGTTACCAACACATTTGAGCATTTGCACTTCTCACAGGTGTTCATTGGAAGCTTGGAATGGGATTGGAATCTTTCCCAGATGCCCGAGGCCAAGAGAGGCTTCTGCAGGGCACAATGTGAACATCACAGCGCGAGTCTCCAATGAAAAGGACCGATTTGAGGAGCCCATGTGGCTGACTGGCTTTTCTAAATGTCCCCAAGTGAGGGGCTGAACTCGCTGTGATCTGCAGAGGATGTGTCCTGCTGTTCACCGCTTCCAGCAATGCTCCTGGGTGGCCAAGTGGCCATTGACCTGCTACTCAAAATGCCGTCCGGCCCAAGGGGGTGGGGGAGGCGCTTAGAATTAATGCAAGGCTGCAGGCCTGAATAGCTAGAGAAGGAGGATAATGAAGAGCAAGACTCGGCTCAGTGTGGGCACTGTGACAGTACATACACACCCGGTGGGCGTGACAGATGCCCTGGGCACCATCTCCACTCCATGTCACCATGTTTGCTAAAGGGCTTTGGGGGATCCCTGGACCCTGCAGTTCGCCTGCCTTGGCAGCTGGGGCCTCGTCTCCAGACCGCATGCTCAGGGTCTCATCAGAAGTGTGCCCGCACACATGCACCACCTTCTGGAAGCGGGGCTGGTATGGGGCCCACAGAAGCCATCCTGGGTGGGGGCAGGCCTGCTCGGCGGCCGAGCTGGTCATGGTTCCCACTGGATCTCCTTCCCGGAAGAGTGGAAGTCCAGGCAGCATCTAGTCCAGCTGTAGAAGGACAAGGACAAGAGAAATCTTGGGCTGGATTCATAATGCCTTGGGAGGGGAACCAAGAGACCCGCCAGTAATGCGGGGGAAGCAGGCATCTGAGCCCTGGGTGCTCGCAGAGTGCCAGGACACTCATCACGCCCTCTGGTGGCCTCGCCTGGAATAGCAGGCAGGTATGATGTAACAGGCTCCTGAGGCAACCACAAGGCCAGGAAGCAGTCTCACTTCTATGGGGCAAACCAAGGCTCCAGGTGGCACTGCCCAGGAGGGAGGCAGTGAACCCTGGTCTTACTTTCAAGTCCTTGTGAATCAGATTTCCTCCTATTCTGAAGCAACATCAATATCAGTTCTGTGTAGGGCACCATCTGTCTCTCCACTGACAGCTTGTGTTTGTATCTATATACTATCTAATAAGAGTAATATTCAAATTGACTGTACCTCCGATCAAGTCATGCCCACCAGCCAATCAGGAGCTGGGGCGGTTGGGGCTAAGGCCTGGGCCAGGGGGCCGGGGGCGGGGGTCAAGGCTTGCGCTAGGCGGGGGGCAGGGCCAGGGTGTGTGCGAGACTGCGGGAGGTCGCCGGAGGCTGGGACTAAGGCCTAGGCTGGAGGGACGGGCAGAGCCAGCCATCGGCCCCTTTGCAGGGAGATGGCTGGGTGCCCAAGGCCTAAAGCCTTGGCCAGAGGCCTTAGGCCTTGGGCAGGCTGGGGGTGAGCGGTCAGTAGGACATCCCTTCAGGGCTCCCAGTATGTGCGAGGGGGCAGGTTGGGATGAGGGATCACCCACCCCCAGTGCATGAATTTCATGCACCGGACCCCTAGTATACTAGTAAAAGGCTAATATGCAAAGTGTCCCCTCAAGAGTTCGACCAGGAGATTGGGAGTTTGACTGCTCTCTATAATGTGCACTGACCACTAGGGGGCGGTGTGGAACATGGTGGGTGACCAGCAGTGGCGATGGAGTGGTGAGGGAGCGAGGGAAGGAGGAGGCGGGGAGGCAGGGAGGCAGGAAGGCGGGAAACCTGATCGGCCCTCATCACCATGCACTAGGCCTCTATTTTTTACTATAAATGCAGTTTTAATGGAAACACTGGGACGGTCCACCCACGGTATTTCCACCTGATCATCGCATGTATTTCTAGCCAATATATTTTGATGGGTGTGTTATCGTGTATCTGTATTTAGTAAAGTTTTTAAATTTATAATCTTTTCTTTTTGATCCTTACCCAAGGATACTTTTCCAGTGATTTCCAGAGGGAGTGGAAGGGAAGAAACATCGACGTGACAGACACATGGATTGGTTGCCTCCTGCACACGCCCCCACCGGGGCCAGGGAACTGCAACTGAGGTACGTGCTCCTGACCAGGAATCGAACCCGAGACTTCGGTTTGTAGGTGGACCTTCCGACCACTAAGCCAAACCAGCCAGGGCTAAATTTATAATCTTTTAAAAATATTTTTAAAGTCATATCAGAGAGAGACGGAAACATCAACGAGAGAGAAACATGGCTGGGCTGCTTCCTGCATGTCCCATACCAGGGATCAAGCCCGCAACAGGGGGATGTGCTCTCGTGGGGAATGCAACGGCCTTCTTTTGGTGCACATGATGGTGCTCAACCAACTGAGCAACACTGGCCAGGGCTGGTTTGTTTGTTTTCAAGAAGAAAATTTAAAATCAGGATTGACCTATCATAATAAAACACAAATATGGATTTCTGACATATTTCAAAGCACCTCCATTAATATCCGGTTGCATCTCAAGATAGAATAGAAGGCTTTCTTTGATGATTTTGACAACCAACTGTGAAAAAACAATGGTCCCTGGTAAGACATCAGCTGCAGAGTGTGTTGTTAAGTGTTGGAGGTCAGGGTGTGTGTCTCCCAACAGTCCTCCAGGGGTGGCTGCAAGGACTGCCCAGCCTACCCGAATATCATGGGAGAGACAGACTGCTTCTCCCCATCCCTCTACCAAATAACCCAGAAGTCAGTCTTCATTTGAAGTATGACATAACGTTTGGACGGAGACCTAAGCAAATCTTATCTAGACATTTGAGGTCCTAATTTTTTGATGTGGTTGTTGGGAGACCAGTGGAGGTCAGCAAGGCCAGCTTGGGGTATTTTAAGAGAAATAATTTACACCTCTCCTAACAGTGTCTAACCTTCCTTATATCAGATAAATGATCAAGCCACTGAAGGCAGGCCCCACCCTGCAAAGCATTGCTTGTTGGCAGCCAAAGGTTTTCTCATTCCAATCTGTTGTTGTGCATGGATTACAGGTATATTTTCAAAGCATCCACTTTGGGGCAGAATGCCCTGTGATAAGGGAAACCGAGGAGGAGAACATTGATCTCTACCCTTCTGGCCTGAGCTCTGAGTCATCACACCAAAGATGTGCCCTTGCCCTTGGATCTTCTTAGATACAGGCATCTGGTTTCAAGACTGATGCAAGTGGGTAGACTGAGAAGGCAGGGCCAAGCGCTGTGTTTCCATGGTAACCCTGGCAGGAAGCACAGATGCCATGTGGCTGAGATTGTGTTCTAAGGGTTTCTCATCACATTTCAGTGGATCTGACTCTTTCTAGAGGTCAAGGGACTGTGGGCTTGCCTTCCTGTCTGGTGTGCACTTCCTCAAGGGGCCCCTAGCCCAGAATCAAAGATTTCCTCTCCAAAGACTCCTCCTTTTGAAGCACACAATGGAGTCAAGATAGTCTTTTCAATAAATGGTGGTGGGAAAATTGGACAGATACATGGAGAAGAAGAAGAAGAAGAAGAAGAAGAAGAAGAAGAAGAAGAAGAAGAAGGAGAAGAAGAAGAGGAGGAAGAAGAAGAAGAAGAAGAAGAAGAAGAAGAAGAAGAAGAAGAAGGAAAGAGGAAAGAAAGAAAGAAAGAAAGAAAGAAAAGAAACTAGATCACCAACTTATGCCATACATAAACTCAAAATGGATAAGGACTTAAATATAAAACGGAAAACCATAAAAATCTTAGAAAAATCCATAGGCAGCAAAATAATAGACATTTGTCATAGCAATATCTTTAGCTCCTAGGGCAATGAAAACTAAGGAGAAAATAAACAAATGGGACTACATCAAAATAAAAAGCTTTTTCACAGCAAAAGAAACCATCAACCAAACAACAAGAAAGGCCACTGCATGGGAAAACATATTTGCCAATGTTATCTCCGATAAGGTTTAATCTCCAACATTTACAGGGAACTCATACAACTTAACAAAAGGAAGATAAACAACCCAATCAAAAAAAAATGGACAATGGACCTAAATAGACACTTTTCCCAAAAGTAGACATACAGAAGGCCAAGAGACATATGAAAACATGCCCAAAGTCGCTATTCATTTGAGACATGCAAATCAAAATGACAGTGAGGTACCATCTCACACCTCTCAGAATGGCTATCATCAACAAATAAACAAATGACAAGTGCTGGTGAGGATGCAGAGAAAAGGAACCTTCATGCACTGCTGGTGGGAATGCAGACTGGTGCAGCCACTGTGGAGAAGAGTATGGAGTTTCCTCAAAAAATTGAAAATGGAACTCCCATTTGACCCAGTGATCCCACTTCTAGGAATGTATACCAAGAAATCAGAAATATCAATCAGAAAGGATATGTGCACCCCTATGTTCATAGAAGCAAAATTTACACTAGCTAATATTTGGAAACAGCCTAGGTGCCCATCAGTAGATGAGTCGATTAAAAAACTGTGGTACATGTTCACAATGGAATACTATGCTGCAGTAAAAAAGAAGGAACTCTTACCATTTGCAACAGCAGGGATGGACCTGGTTCATAGATTGAGGCACATGTGGTTTTATAGGGAGGGAGGGAGGAAGAGAGAGAGAGAGAGAGAGAGAGAGAGAGAGAGAGAGAGAGAGAGATCAGTTGATTGGCTGGTTGCTTCCTGGACTCCCCTGACCCGGCCAGGGATGAACCTACAACCCAAACCAGCAACCCAGGCACATTCCCTTGTCCCAGAATCAAACCTGTGACCCTTCTTCGGTGTGCAGGCAAACACTCTAACCACTGATCCACTGGCCAGGGCATACATAAGTTTGATTGAATCTAATGGCCCCAGGGAATAGGTCTTCAAGGTATATATGCCACATTATGCTCAACAGGGACCCTGAGAATGCTGGGCTGCAGGGGCTGCCTGGAGGCAGGTGGCACAGTAGTCAGCACCTAGCACCTGGGGGCCTGTGGATTTGGATTCCTGCCCAGTCACTATTGGCAGATTGCTCATTCTCTCTGGACTTCTCGTTCTCTGCTGCAGGGACTGGACCATGCCTGTGTGGCCTGCTGTGAGTTAGATGCCCACCTCTCAGAGCCACAGAAGTCCTGTCACTGACACTTGGGAGTGCCACAGTTCAGCACAGCCACCTGTGCTTCAGTCACACCTAGACTTCCACATCCTGTCCAGTATGTCATCACAAGACCTCGTCAAACACCTTGTGAAAGTCTTGTGACTATAGGCATCACCCCAATTTACCAACCTTGTACCTGTCTGGAAGGGTTTAGTATAACAGAGAACCAGTATGGACTTCTACAGGTGGCGGCTTTGTTTTCCAAATGCTCACGACCCAGCTAGCTCTGTGGGGCTTCCGGCTCCTGGGACATTCAGAAGGCAGGATGGTGGGAATACAGTCTTCTGAACGGGCAGAGGGAACCCTATGAGCACCGGTTCTAGGCATGCAAGTCTCAGGTGTGCGAGCCACTTCTTCAAAGTAGACAGCAGCCTTATAAATATTCAAAATATGCTAATCTGAGAGGGATGTCTAATGTGAAGATTAAAAACAAACAACTTGACCTGGCCAGTGTTTCTCAGCGGCCAGAGGATCTTGGGTTGGATTCCCAGCCAAGGGCATGTGCCTCAGATTCAGGTTTGGTCCCGGGCTGGTGCAGGAGGCAACCAATCGATGTGTTTCTTTCACGTTGATGTTTCTTTCTCTCTTTCCCTTTCTACTCTCTATAAAATTGATTAAAAAAAATATCCTCGAACAGGTGAGGATTGAAAAAAACAAACAACTCAAAATGATGTTAAGGATGTGTGTCCATTTGCATCTAAGTTCAATAAATGAACAAACCTTCCAAGTGACAGCTGGGTAATTTCATCACGATGATACAATGAACATAAAATGTTAAAAACAACTTTGGCTGGAATTGATGGAGATGATGAAATCATTGTCCCTGCTTTAACAAATCTAATGGCCTGAATTTCAGCCCTGAGATTTAAGCCAATACCACCTTGGGGGAGGTGGGACGGGTGGCTTTTTGGGACAGGGGGGCTTGCAAATGCAACTCTAGGACCTAGATTCTTGATTCCAATAATTACAGGCTGTTGTTGTTTCTTGCGATTAAGCCCCTATCCCAGTGGTTGGCAAACTCAATAGTCAACAGAGCAGCAAACCGCATGTGGCTCACGAGCCACACTTTGCCGACCACTGCTCTAGGTGCATGGATATGGTCCTTTATTTTTTGGCTTATCATCTCCTCTTACTTTTTATGTGGAGTTAATTACAGATTCACCTGTAGTTGTAAGAAAGAACCCTGGACCCTATCTCTCCCAATGGTAACATCTCACAAAATTATAGCACAAAATATAAACATTGATACAATGACACAATCCACCAAGTTTATTCACTTCCCCCAGTTTACATGCATTCCTGTGTGTATTTAGTTCTGTGCAACTTAATCAGTCTGAGAATTCACATGGCTACCACCGTCACGGTATACTTGAGATTGATTCTTACAGGCATACTCCCTACGTGTCAGTTCAAAAAGGAAAAAAAAAAGGAGGGGGCATTCATGGGCAGTAAGCACTGCCCAGCCACTGGACAGATGCCAGAGGAGTCTGTACTCTTATTTCAATTGCCTGGGTATCACAAAGATCCGCCATGGAATTCTGGCCACAGAATGCAGATCCCTCATTTGGCCGCCGAAGAAAGAGACCGGAGTTGAAGTTCCTCATCCTGGCTCTTCAGTGGTGGAGCTCAGACAAGGACCAGGGCCCAGGGGAGCCTGTCCAGTCTTGTCCTTGCGGCCTATTCCCAGCGCCATCACCTGCTAAAAGTCCCCGGATGGATGCAGCTGCTCTGAGGAAACAGGTGTTCATCAGCATCCAGCTTCATAAGTACAAACAGCAATGAAAAATTGTTTTTGTTTTTTTGCAAAGCATATAAATATATACATGCTATTTACTTATTTCGGACTTCTATGGAAATTGAAAAGGGGCAGGAAGAGGTGGCACACCCGTTCAATTCATAAACATCCAATGATGCCAGCCCAGCAAGCGCTTCCCTTTTGTAGAGGATGCGGCCCTGGGACACGAAGACCTGGTGACAGACTTCCATGAAAGTGAGAATAGGGTTTGGACCGGAAACTCTTCTGGGATGTAACTATAGCAAGAGCCAACAGAAGCCATTCCTCTTTTGGGCTGGACGCTGCAGGAGGGGTTTGTGGTAGGATGGGCAGTCCCTCCAGGAGCCAGGTGGAGACCTGGGCACTTGGCTGGGGTGGAGGGGCCACCTTCCCATGTCTCCACTTTGAACAGTGCGCGCGAGCGTTACGCTTCCGGGACCCGCGGTCCCGATGCCCGGAACTTGGGGCCAGGTGCGTCCACGCGGGACCGGTAGGTGGCGCGCGGCTCCGGCCCGCTTCCGGCCTCACCTGCGTGGCTCGAAGTCCGCGCCCATAAAGGCGGCGGCGCAGAGCCAGCCGTGCGCTCCAAGATGGAGGCGCTAAAGGCTCCGGTCGCTGTATGGTCCGCCCCGCGCAGGAGCTTCCGCCGCCTCACTGGCCGCGCCTCGATCTTCCCGGAGGCGGGCTGATGGCCCCAAACCTCCGAGGGCCTTCGGCACCCGCTCGGGAAGACGGCCAGGGTTCCGGGCCGCAGCCCGGGCCACCCACCCCCAGCCCCCAAAGTGCCCCCTCTTCTCGCCCCGAGCAGCTGGGGAGACCCGAGCACGCGCCTCAGCCCGCCCAGGCCCGTCCCCCGCTCCGCGCCCCGCCCCGCCCTCCCGCCGCCCCGCCCTCCCGCCGCCAGCCCTCCAGGCTCCTTCCTCGCTCGGCCCGCAGTTTCAAGTTGCAGCGTAAGTTCGCTGGTGGCCGGAAGCCTCCTCGCGTTGGCCAGCCCGACTCCCGGAGTGCATGGAGGTGGGCCCGCGGCCTCTGGGGCCTCGCAGCCTGCGCGCCCCGCGCCATGGAGGGCGCCGAGCCCCGCGCATGGCCCGGTCCTTGGGCCTGTACCGCCGATGGCGGGCGCCCCGAGGAGGTGCAGCTGAACGGTGGCGCCCCTTGGGTCTTCACCCTGAAGGGCGGCCGCCAGCACGGCAAGCCGCTGGCCATCACCGAGGTAAGGCGACCGCGGGACCCGCACGAGGACTGCCCGCAGGTGGGCGGAGGTTCAGAGCAGGTGGAGGTACGGAGGGAGCGGAGCGATCGCGCCCTGGCCCCGGGGCGCGCGTCTGCCGGGATCACCTGTGGGAGGTGGACTTCCGGACCCGTTTAGGTGTGGTTCGGCCTTCCCTCCCCACCCCCGCTGCTCTGGCGGCTGGAGCCCCGCTGTCTCCCGTTGCCGCGCAGTGTTTAAACGGCTTCTGTTGCGGGTCCCCCTCCGTGAAGGAGCCCGGCAGCGTCCCCGTCACTCCTGGTCTCGCTAGCAGCGGCCTGCACCTGCGGGGCTGCCCAGAGCCCGAAAGAAACGCCCCCAGGAGTCGCCCCACCGCTGAGTGCCTCTGTTCGGCCCCGGCTTCCGCATCCCTGGGATCTGCACCCTTATCTTTAGGAAATCCAGCCCAGCAGCTGCCGCCGGCCATCTGTCCCTCAGTATTTACTGACTTTCGGTTTCCATTTCCATGGCGCTCTGGAGACCTGCCTGAACGCACAGAAACTTTCAGCCTCCGTTAAAAAAGGAGTTTCAGCTCCAATAATAAGAAATTCCTAATGTATCTCATTGGAATGTGTTTCTCCTATATGGGTTTGGGGGCAGGAGCTGCTTTAGAATTGAATTATCTTGTCTCAGAAACAAAATTCATCTTGAAACGGACCAGGGGAACCTGTGAAAACATGCAAACAAACAAATCGCCCTGTTTTCTATGGGTTCAAAGTCTGGGTTGGTCCGTTTATTTGGGAAGGGTTGGGCCAGTTCATTCCTAGGGACAGAGTTCATTTAAAACGTAAACATGTTTGGCTCCTGGAAGACTTTGAAAGTGACCTACCTGTTTGCTGGGCTTTCCTGCTTGTCCGCTGCAGGTAGGAGGAACCTGGTGGCTGCCAACCCACCCCTCCTGTCATGAGTTTGGAAGGTGGTGTGGCTTTGTTGTTCAGAGAGCAAATGAGCCATCAAACTGTTCTATTCCATGCTTTCTCTCATGTTTATGTTGGCAGAACTGGGGACTTTGCAGGAGGTTTGTTTAGAGTGCATTGAATTTATGTTGAATGGCATTCCTTGAAAAAAGATGGTGGGCAGTCATTGCATACCTGGCCCAGCAAGGTCACGTTTCCCACATAGTTTGTATTAAAGCAAATTTTGCCTGTATCTCTTTAAATATATATATATTTGGGTATCAACTTTTTTATTAATTAAAAAAATTCTTTTTAGAGAGAAGGGGAAGAGAGAAACATTGATCAGTTGTCTGCCATATGAGCCCAGACAGGAGATCAAACTCACAACCTAGGTTTGTGCCCTGACCAGGAATGGAACCCGCAACCTTTTGGTATATGGGAGGATGCTCCAACCCGCTGAGCACCCAGTCAGGGCTTGCCTGCATCTTTTAAATAAATGATTTACAGGGCATTTCTGATGGTAAAATTAAAAATATTGGATACATTACTTGGACCTTGAATATTTCATGTATCCTTTCTAAGAAAAGATACACGATTCAACCTTTATGGTGGGGCAAATTTAAGTTTACAGTTGTGAGTACTTGGAACAGTTTATTCTTGCATTGTTATTTAACTAGAGGCCTGCTGCATGAAATTCGTGCATGGGGGGAGGGGTGTGCAGGGGGGTGTCCCTCAGCCCAGCCTGTACCCTCTACAATCTGGGACCCCTTGAGGGTTGTCCTACTGCCCATTTAGGCCCGATCCTGGCAGGTAGGATCGGGCCTAAACTGGCAGTCAGACATCCTTCTCACAATCCAGGAATGCTGGCTCCAAACTGCTCACCTGCCTACCTCCCTGAATGCCCCTAACCATTTCTGCCTGCCAGCCTGATCACCCCCTAACCACTCCCCTGCCAGCCTAATTGATGTCTAACTGCTCCCCTGCCAGCCTATTTGCCCCCCAACTTCCCTAACTGCCCTCCCCTGCAGGCTTGATTGCCCCCCAACTGCCCTCCCTTGCAGGCCTGAAACCTCCCAACGGCCCTCCCCTGCTGGCCAAGTTGTGGTGGCTATCTTGTGTCCATATGGGAACAGGATCTTTGACCACATGGGAGCAGCTCTCTTGTGTGTTAGAGTGATGGTCATTCTGTGTATTATTCTTTTACTAGAGGCCCGGTGCACGAAATTTGTACATGGGGATGTGTGTCCCTCAGCCCAGCCTGCACCCTCTCCAATATGGGACCCCCTGAGGGATGTCCGACTGCCATTTAGGCCCAATCCAGGCAGTCGGACATCCCTCTCACAATTCAGGATTGCTGGCTCCCAACTGCTCACCTGCCTGCCTTCCTGATTGCCCCTAACCACTTCTGCCTGCCAGTCTGATCACCCCCTAACCACTCCCCAGAGAGCCTGATTGATGCCTAACTGCTCCCCTGCCAGCCTGATTTCCCCTAACTCCTCTCCTCTGCAGGTCTGGTCAACCCTAACTGCCCTCTCCTGCAGGCATGGTCAACCCTAACTGTCCTCCCCTACAGGCCTGGTCCCCTGCAACTGCCCTCTCCTGCAGGCTTGATTGCCCCCAACTGCCCTCCCTTACAGGCCTGGTCCCTTCCAACTGCCTTCTTTTGCTGGCCATCTTGTGGTGGCCAGCCATCTTGTGTCCACATGGGGGCAGGATCTTTGATCACATAGGGACAGCCCTTTTGTGTGTTGGAGTGATGGTCAATTTGCATATTACTCTTTTATTCAATATGATAATAGAGGCATGATGCATGGGTGGGGAGCAGCTGGTTTGCCTTGAAGGGTGTCCTGGATTAGGGTGGGGGTTTCCTTGGGGCATAGGGTGGCCTGGCCGAGGGCCTGTGGTGGTTTGCAGGCTGGCCATGCCCCCCAGCGACCCAAGTGGAGGCCTTGGGATCTGGGACTTATTTATCTTCTACAATTGAAACTTTGTAGCCTGGAGAGGAGCCAAGTCTTTTGCTTACTCTGTGGCAACAGCCATTTTTGTTTGGGTTTATTTAAATTCTATAATTGAAACTTTGTAGCCTAGAGTGGAGGCTTAGGTGCTAGGGCTGCAGAAGCTTGGTTTCCTCCATCGCCTTGGCAACCCTAGCCTCTGCTCTCTTGCTCCGTGGCTGTCGCCATTTCTGTTGGGATTCTGTATCTTCTATAATTGAAATTTTGTAGCATTGAGTGGTGGCTTAGGCCGGCAAGGGCAGGCGGAAATTCTGCTTGGCTTCCTCCATTGCCTGGGAAACCCAAGCCTCCCTCCTGTTCTCAGTGGCCACAGCCATTTTGGTTGGGGTTTATTTGCTCCTGATTGGCTTGTGGGTGCATTGGAGGTATAGTCAATTTGCATATTACTCTTTTATTAGATAGGACTGTTGTATTATTTTCCATACAACTGTAAAACTACCCCTTCCCCACCTCGCACACACACCCTGTATCTTCCTTAGACTTGCCTTTAGAGCAGATGGAACAAGTTGCAAAACATTTCTTAAGATGAAGCCTTGCTTTTTGGCCTTCCACAGTGTGAGAAAGCTGGAAGTCACTCTAAACTTTAGTTGTTTTACACCTGCACAAAGGGACTCCAAAGCACCACCTCCTTTCTCAGATACCCCAAGTTCTTTTTTGCCTTAGTGTATTTTTAATTACAATTGATATGCAATATTATATTAGTTCCAGGTGTGCAACCCAGTGATTAGACATTTATATTAGTTACAAAGTGATCACCCTGATAAATCTAGTATCCATCTGGCAACAGGTACCCCAAGTTCTAAAAATCCCAGTGGCCTCCTATTTTCCCTGTCTAAGAGGACCCCAAAGTTTTAAAACGATACACTAGTCACCCAGTGTATTATCATCAGTGGCCTCCTGTCCTCCCTGAGAGGCGCCTTTCTGGAAACTGAAGGAGGCCCAGCCGACACACCGGGGCCTTCTCAGGGCGTCGGAGGCCCTTTGCTCCTGATTTGGCCTGTTGCTTGGCTCCTACGGTAGTTGCTAAGGTTTTTGTTTGTTTTGCTTTGTTTTGGAAAGTTTTTGTGGCTAGGCCAGTAGCAGTGTACACACACAGCCTTTCTGGATTGTGCTTCAGGATTTTGCAGACTAAAATGCTTGCAATTCTTATCTGAGGCGCTCATGTGTCCCTCCCTTAAACTGCTGCTGGGTCTTTGTAGCTGCTTCAAGGTGACTGGAGATTTGTGGTTTCTTTGCTTACAAGGGAGAGGATTCAGAGCAGCTTGGACTTGTGTTCTAAGTTTTCATGCACACTGTATGCAATGCACGTAGGCGTTCTCACACTATGCACACGTGGAATGGTATTAAAAATGTGTACATAGCCATCTCTTCTCCCGGATTAGTTGTCAGGGATGCTTGCTTATAACGCAACAGCTGGTAATTAATATTATTATTAGAAAAGGATGAAGACAGACAATAGGAGGGTGAGGGCCTGTGCTGGGGGGGTGGGAGTGGGCTGATAGAGGTCAATGGGGAAAAGGAGACATATGTAATACTTTCAACAAAAAGAATTTAAAAGAAAAGGGTGAAGGGACTTGTAAGTCTAGCTCTACTTAAAGAATGGGAACTAGACTGTTTTGATGGGCACTGGGGACAATTGTTTCACACCAGAATTTAGTTTAATCTGAGTTTTAACTTGTTTTTCTCTTGTTACCAAAAAATCTTCAGGGTTTATTAGATAGTAATTCTTCTAATCAATTTTTTTGCATTTATAAAACTTTGTGATTAGCCCTGGCCACATGGCCTGGTTGATTAGTCATCCCATACACCAGAAAGGTTGTGGGTTCAATTCCAGGTCAATGCACATACCTAGGTTGTGGGATTGATCCCTGGTCAGGTGTATATGGGAGGCAATTAATCTCTCCTCTCCTCTCCTCTCCGCTTCGCTTCACTTCTCTTCTCTTCTCCTCTCCTCTCCTCTCCTCTCTTCTCTTCTCTTCTCTTCTCTTCTCTTCTCTTCTTTTTTCTTTCTAAAATTAATATAGCCCTGCCAGTGAGCCAAGAGCTCACCGGCTCTATTCCTGGTCAGGGCACAGGCCTGGCTTGAGTGTTCAATCCTCAGTAGGGGTCGTGCAGAAGGGCGCTGATCAATGATTCTCATCATGTTTCTATATCTCCCTTCTTCTCTGAAATCAATAAAAATAAAAATGTCCTTGGGTGTGTATTAAAAAAACAACCACCTTGTGATTAAATAGTTTATGTATTAGATCCCTAGGGTCTTGGCACATTTCCTGTTTGACAGAATCTGGCTGGGAGAAGCCGGACCCTGTGTGAGGACACTCTTGCTGTGATAATGAGTTCTCCGTAGAAAGCCTCTCAGAGGTGTGCATCTAAGAACTGGAAGGGGTGCCCCAACTAGGCTGCTTCAGTCCCTGACCTTCTGATGGAGACCTTGTGTAGCCGCTGGGGTCACCAATCCGGCAGGTCTAGAGAAGGACCTTGAGGATCAGATCTAGACTCTGAACGTTCCTGTTTTCCCTCCAGTCGGTGCCATCTGCTGTGTGGGAAATTGTCGCAGTGCCATATTGAATGACTCTCTCACATCCATTTGATGACAGTTTTTAAATCTTGACGCTATGGATGTTCTAGGCTGGTTTATTTTCTCTGGGCAGCTTTCCTGTGCCTTGTAGGATGTGCAGCAGCATCCCTGGTCTCTACCCACTGGCACCCCCTGCCCAGGTGTGATAACCAGAAACCCCTCCAGGCTGCCAAATGTTCCTGGGTGCAACATCGCCCTCCTTTGGTAACCGTGTGTCACTTCTGCTTTGGAAGGATTTCAGTGTTTAAAGCTCATGCTTCCTTCTTTTGAAGACACTGGCCTGTAGGGTCTTTTGCTTGGAGGCCCCTGGTGTGGCCAGTCGTTGCATGGAGGGCTGTTTTCCCCCCAGCTCTGGCCTCATGAGAAGCTTAATTACATAGTAAAACGCAAATATTTGCTTCATCTGAAATTTTGTAGCTGGAGAAAGAACATGGGAGCCCAAGTTTCATTGTTTCCTTATAGGGTATTCTTTCTTTCTCCTTCCCAGTGTAAGTTCTTTTGTCAGTTGACCCCTCCCCAACACCCTGTTTGCCAGGGGACTCTCCAAGTGCATGAACTTTGGCAGGTCCCTCCACAGGGTCCGTGTGCAGGCCGCTATGCTAGCAGACTACCAGTAATTTTCCATTCAAGTTTAAATGCCTTGTCTTGAATATGGACCACCACTGACTTTATTTCTAGCACTTTCCCAGAGTTTAACTCTGAGATGACCCTCCTGAAAACTCCTGGTTTGCACATGCATCCTTCACTGGCTCTTTGCCGTTCACTACAATGTTTGTTTCCCAGAAGTCCTTCCCTTATCCCTCCTCTCTCATCTGTGTAGTCCCTTGCACTCCCTGGAAAGAGTGGGTGTATGTAGACAACTGTTGAGTCTCCATGTGTAGTTCTGACCTGGGTTCACCCGCAAACTCAGAGTGATCCAGACGATGATCATTCATTCGTCTTCCCTCACCCCCTTTATTCTCCTGCATTGCCAGTCCTGTCCATAGCTTTATCTACAAATCTGGGACTCATCCCTAAGTATCTCCTGCCCTTCCGCAGCCACAGACTCCCAGCTCTTTTGGAGCCTGTCTTGTGTTGCAGTTTCTTTCTTATCCGGGTGGTGTCGCTGCCTGCTTTATTGCTCACTTGGTCGTCGCTGCGGTCACTGACTTGTGCACTGCCTCCGGGCTCTGCGTGTGTCTGGCTCCTGTAAACGGGACAGCCAGCAAAGCGGGTACCAGAGCGCTCTTTGATTCTCACGCTCTGGCTGGAACTCAGTAACAGTGACCATGACCTCAGTGACTGCTCGTGTGACGCTTTAGCTGGGTATACTTGGTACACTAGCGACTTTCAACCAGTGTGCTGCTAGAATGTTTAAAACATGACCTCTTTCCCCTTGGATTGTCAAATAAAAATATGGTAACAGCCAACACAACAATTCGGTGTGAACGAATCAAATTTATGTCTATTGCTTTGCCAGGTCATCAAAGAATATATATATTTTTGGTGTGCTGCAGAATTTTAGTAATTATTTTATATGTGCCGTGATGAAGATGGTTGAAAGTGGCTGCTATAGGTGCTGCTTTTTGTCTTACTCCTGACTGTTTCCCAGCCTCATCCTCCATGCCCTCCCTCCCATCGTGATCTTTTAGGCCCCTTGATAGCCACTTTCGCATGTAACTCTTGAGCACTTGAAATGTAGCTAGTCCAAAATGAGATGTAGTGCAAGTGAAAATACACCCTGGATTTTAGATTTGTCTGAAAAAGGGGGGGGGGGGTGTAAAGTATTTTACTAATAATCCCTTTAGATCTATTACATGTGAAAATGATATTTTTGTCTCCTTTATTTATTTTTAATTTCTTTATTGATTAAGGTATTGCATTTGTGTCCTCATCACCCATTACCCTTCCAAAACCCACTCCTCTCCTTACCACTCATGCCCTCAGCCCCCTGGTGTCCGTGTCCATTGGTTAGGTTTAAATGCATGCATACAAGTCCCCTGGTTAATCTCTTCTCCTTACCCCCTCCCTCACCTACCTTCCCTCTGAGGTCAGACAGTCAATGCTTCTCTGTCTCTGGGTCTGTTTTTGTTCATCAGTTTACCTTGTTCATTATAATCCATAAATGAGTGTGATCATGTGATACTTATCTTTCTTTGACTGGCTTATTTCACTTAGCATAATGCTCTCCAGTTCTATCCATGCTCTGGTTTGAAGCAGACACCTTTTCCTCCTTTTTCTTCTTCTTCCTCTTCTTAAAGAATACCTTTCAGCATTTCATATAATACTGGTTTGGTGTTGATGAACTCCTTTAGCTTCTTCTTATCTGTGAAGCTCTTTATCTGACCTTCTTTATCTGAATGATAGCTTCGCTGGGTAGAGTAATCTTGGTTGTAGGTTCTTGCAATTCATCATTTTGAAAATTTCTTGCCATTCCAGTCTGGCCTCCATAGTTTCTGTTGAGAAATCAGCTGACAGTCGTATGGGTGCTCCCATGTAGATAATTAAGTGTTTTTCTCTTGCTGTTTTTGATATTCTCTCTTTGTCTTTTGCTCTTGGCATTTTAATTATCATGTGTCTTGGTGTGGTCCTCTTTGGATTCCTTTCGTTTGGGGTTCTGTGTGCTTCCTGGACTTGTAAATCTATTTCACCAGGTGGGGAAAGTTTTCAGTCATTATTTCTTCAAATAGGTTTTCATGATCTTGCTCTCTGTCTTCTTCTGGCACCCCCATAATTCTGATGTTGGTACTCTTAAAGTTGTCCCACAGGCTTCTTACACTATCCTCAAATTTTTGGACGGCTTTTTCTTTTTGCTTTTCTGGTTTGAGTGTTTTTGGCCTCTTGGTATTTCAAATCTTTGACTTGATTCTTGCGTTCCTCTAGTCTGCTGTTGAGTCTCTGTAAAATATTTTTTATTTCAGTCAGGGTATGTTTAATTTCTAGTTGGTCCTTTTTCATATCCTTGAGGGTCTTGCTGAATTTATCGGCCTTTTCTAGGAACCTCTTGAAAAACCTTATAACCGTGGTTTTGAACTCTACATCCAGTCGTTTGTTTTCCCCATTTCTTTCGTTTTTGATCTGTTTCTTTCTCTCAGCATTTTCACTGCTTCCCTGAGTTGGCAGAGTAGTTTTGTGTGCTAGGTATCTTGGCCCCTCCTGTTACCTGAGGTGGACACTCTTGGTGCACCCCAAGCCAGGTGGACTGTGTGTACAGCCTTGCTGCAGTTAGGTCTTGATTGTTGTTGGTATCACTGGGAGGAATTGACCTCCAGGCCAACTGGCTGTGAGGATCAGCTGTGCCTACGCTGGGAGATAGCCTTATGCGACAAGACTTGCAAATTTGCCAAAGCCTCTTTGCTCAGCTTGGATGGGGCGGAGTTTCAGGGTGGAGCTGACAGCCTTGATTTCCAGTTAGCCCCGCCCCATGAGGTCACTGGATTTCAGTGTCTGCAGGCAATTGCTGCAAGCACCTCTGAGATCAAAGTGCCCTTGAGTTTCACCTGCTCCCAAACAGCCCAGTCTCTCCCCCAGTGAATCTGGACTCCCAGATTTTCGCCTGGCACTGGTGCTCCACGCAGTCGAACTGGGTTTCAGTGCCGCCCGCAGCTCCTGTCTCCCTCCTGTCAGATCAGGCCAGTGGCACCGTCAACAGTGCGCGCTCCTCCTGAGCTCCGCCTTTGGCTGTTCTCCTGAGATTCTGCCTCACAATCCAGATCTCCCCCCCCCCCCCCCCCCGTAAGGGCCTGGGTCCCCCCGGATCTTGCCCACTCATGATCCTTCCCGTGGCTGTTAGACATTAGGCTGGACCTACTCATGGAGAATAGATAACTTTCTATTCCTTTGTCCTACTTGGAGTAAGTAAAACATATAGGGTGAGGCAAAAGTAAGTTACAGTTGTTCCTTTGGAAAATAATGCAATATTAAATAATTATAAGAGAGTAAAGTTCTGCATACTCACAACTGTAAACCTACTTTTGCCCCTCCTGTACTGGTGCATTACTCAGTGGCACAAGCCACGACTTAGCTCTGTTTGTCAGAGGTGACAGTGTACCGAAAGGCCGTTTGTGAAAGCGGAGTGCCCCCCGACACTTCTGTGCTGCCCAGCCATGTGGTTTCTGTTTCTTCCCACAGAAAGTCGCTCGGAGCCAATGGAGACCATGGAAGTAGACGGGGACGTTGAGATCCCACCCAACAAAGCCAGGGTCCTGCGGGGCCACGAGTCCGAGGTCTTCATCTGTGCCTGGAGCCCCGTCAGCGACCTCCTGGCCTCGGGGTAAGGGCGTCAGCCTGAGGGTGCGCTAGGACCAGGGGTCCGAGCTGCTCGCTCCCTCTCACCTGCTTGGGGTACCTTCCCAGGTCTGTAGACCGAGGCCTGGGGCACTCGCGCTGCCTCCCCTAGAGTGCCTCCAGTTGTGGCCAAACTAGAGAAGTCCTTGTGCCGTTTTCTCCTGGGGTGGGGACTGATGCCGGCATTTAAAATTAGTGCAGCAAAGACAGCCAGAGATCCCCGAGAGAAGAGAGAAAACAGCTTCCATGCGTGGCTGTGGCTTTACGGCAGGCCTGTCCTCTGGATCCCTCCTGGCGCCCAGGCCAGAGCAGACTGGCCTGGGACCGTCGCCTGCCTCTGCTCCTGTGTTGCGGACACTGAAGTGGGTTGCAAGGTGGGGAAGGGGAGAAACCCGTGAGCGAGCAGAAAGCCGACTGCAGCGCCTTTCCTTCTGTAGGTCCACAGATTCGACTGCGCGGATCTGGAACCTGAATGGAAGCAGCAGCGGGGCGTCCACCCAGCTGGTGCTACGGCACTGTATCCGGGAAAGGGGGCAGGACGTGCCCAGTAACAGAGACGTGACCTCGCTGGACTGGAACGTAAGCACAGCCGCCTCCCAGATGCTTGCTTGTCGGGTCTGCCCCGTGGGCCTGGGGACGCTGGTGACGTGGGGGCTCCCTCCCCAGCACCAGCCAGGTTTTGTCCAGCAGGTGGCTGGCCATCCTCGGTGACCACTCGCTCCCAGCATTAGCCCACGTCTTTGAGCAGCCAAGGAAACGTGACTGTCCATCTTGGTATTTCTTTTAAAAAATTCTTTTTAATCCTCACCTGAGGATGTTTATCGATTTTAGAGAGGGAGGAAGGGAGAGAGAGAGGGAAAAGTATCGATGTGAGAAACACCAATTGGTTGCTGATGGGGACAACTGAGGCACGTGCCCTGACTGGGAATCGAACCCACAACCGTTTGGTGTAGAAGACAATACTGCCACCAACGGAGCCAGGGCTCTGCCTTGGTATTTCAGTTGTCATTCGGACACAGCTCTTTATACCTTCCCTTGATGTTCTCTCTTGCTCTTGCTCTTTGAAGTGTTTCTGCACATTCTGTCATTTTGTCACAAACTGTTCTTTCCTGAGCGATGTTCAAGGCTCACTAAAGTCTCCTAACGTGTCATAACTTTGGCTGGTATTTGTTGTTAATTCTCACCTGAGATTACTTTTCCACCGATTTTTTAGAGAGATTGGAAGGGAAGGAGGGAGAGAAAAACATCGATGTGAGAGAGACACATTCGTTGGTTGCCTTCCGAATGCCTCCTGACCTGGGCTGGGAATCAAACCTGCAACCCAGGTATGTGTCCTTGACCGAAAATCAAACCCGAGACCCTTCGGTGCCCAGGCCGATGCTCTGACCACTGAGAAACACTAGCCAGGGCTTTTGTACGGTATTTTTAATTACGTCGTTGGGGTGAATGGTTGAAACAGATTTTACTTACCCCTCCTCTCCTTGGTTGTAACACCTTACATGTTCATTTACGAGGTGTGTGAGATGAGTAGTTAAATTGGGTATGGGGAGGCTCAACTAGAGACTGGTTTTTTAAATATATATATGTTTTTATTGACTTCAGAGAAGAAGGGAGAGGGAGAGATAGAAATATCAATAAGAAAGAAGAGTCATTGATCGGCTGCCTTCTGCATGCCCCCTACTGGGGATCGAGTCTGCAACCTGGGCACGTGCCCTGACTGGGAATCGAACCATGATCTCCGGGTTCATAGGTCAACTTTCAACCACTGAGCAACACTGGCTGGGCTGGGAACCGATTACTGATGCCAGGATGCCTTAGCCCTGGGTTAAGAGGTTTTCTTTGCTTTGTCAGAACTGTCCCTGCTAGGCTGTTTCTATTGGCCTGTTTCTTTCTGGCCCACAGAGCGATGGGACACTGTTAGCAACAGGCTCCTACGATGGTTTTGCAAGAATCTGGATGGAAGACGGTGAGTCCTGCCACCCTTGGGTTGGGGTCGGAGAAGGGCTTCTTTGTTGTGCAGTCACAGTGTGAGCGGGTTGTGGCCTTGAAGTCAGCATGTTTGCTGTTTGTTTACTTACACACAGGTAATCTGGCCAGAACCTTAGGCCAACGCAGAGGCCCCATCTTTGCCTTGAAATGGAACAAAAAGGGGAATTACATTGTGAGTGCTGGTGTGGACAAGGTGAGTACTCGCTTATAACACATCTTTGAACTGTAGATGCTTATTGGGTTGAATCTCTAGCTGGCATTGAGGTTCCTGTGATTCCTGAGGCTTTCTGTTTTCTCTTAAGAAATCAAGGCAGCTTGTGTGGTGCTTGTTGGTTTTCCTGGCTATGTCCTTGGTGTTCATTTATAGCCTGTCATCTCTTTTACCTAAAATGTTTTTTTTTAATATGTTTTTATTGATTTAAGAGAGGAAGGGAGAGGGACAGAGAGATAGAAACATCAATAAAGAGAGATAATCATTGATTGGCTACCTCCTGCACACCCCCTACTGGGGATTGAGCCTGCAACCCAAGCATGTGCACGGACTGGGAATCAAACCGTAACCTCCTGGTTCAAGGTTGATGCTCAACAAATGAGCCACACCGGCCGGGCGCCCGTCATGTCTTAATATGTCACCTGCTCCACAGACCTTTGTGCAAAACATCCCCATTCAGGTGAGGTGTACAGTTCAGCTACAGCCACAAAGCTCAAAATATTGACCATCTGGCTCTTGGCAAAAATAACTTTGCTGAACCCCACACTCGAATCTAACCCTGTAAGTCAGTGGTGGCAAACTGCGGCTCCGTTGACTAATGAGTTTGCTGACCACTGACCTAGACTCTCGATTCCAGTAATTACAGGCTGTTGTTCCTTGTGATTAAGCCCCTATCCCAGTGGTCGGCAAACTCATTAGTCAACAGAGCGGCAAACTGCTCTGGATCACTGAATTGTGCATTCTCTCCGTCTCTCTCTCTCTTTCTGTCTCTCTCAAGCCAGTAAGCCCTTTGTTCCAACTTGGCATCCTCATATCTATTACAAAAAGCTGAGATGCTATGGTTGGCACACCACCTAGAGGCTCTCCAGAAACTACTATTGAATTTTTGCTGAGGGGCCCTAATTCAGATGCTATCCACATAACACTGTGTCTTGTATGTGGCTGGTCATCATTACTGCTGATGCAGTTACTAAACTAATATGTGGGGAGTGACCAGTATCCTTACAAGCACTTTCCCCCTGTGTTGGCCCGTTTGGTGCTCCAAGATGGGAGATGGGCATGTAGAGCATGGACCCAGCCACAGAGGGCCTTGGGACTTGTCTCGGGCACACTGGTGTGGAAGGGACGTGGGTTGGAAGGCAAGCCCTGGTCCAGCCTGCAGTTTACTGCTCTTTCATAACATCCTCGCCAGCACTTTGCATCCTCACTGACTCAGGGCTACTTTTTTTGTGTTCATGTCTGATTTTCTATCTGATGGTCAGTGTTCACTACCAGATGAGCCATTTGGTCAGTGAAAGTGCACATTTGAAATTCTGTCAGTCTTTGGGCTATGCACTGTCTGCCTTTATTGGCCAACCACGGCAGAGATAATAATGTTCAGAAAGTAATACCCAAGGAGGAAGTGTTATGCGGACGCTTAACTCGAAGGGGCTAAAGTATATTTCAGATTCTTAACAGTTCTTGTTGTTTTAGAAAATTTTTTTTCTGTCTAGGGTATGTTTAATGTAGACATCAACAAAATTACTGATGTAGTATGCGGA
Source organism: Antrozous pallidus (assembly GCA_027563665.1). NCBI lineage: Eukaryota > Metazoa > Chordata > Mammalia > Chiroptera > Vespertilionidae > Antrozous > Antrozous pallidus. The sequence continues at coordinate 11,875,838 of CM050523.1, read as the reverse complement.
ATTGTATCAGATTTGTGAGTTTGTGTATTCTCTGCAGCACCTGATTTGTTTGTGAGTAAAAGTATTAGGCCCACAAAACAACTGAATAAAAGATGCTTGTTGGTCTCTAGCTGACCCAGAATGTGGAGTATGGGTCCCAAAGGTGCTCACTGCTCCGAGTATTTCCTCTGAACATTTCTACAGTCAACACTCCTTATAATTAGTTCTTCTTTAAAAAAGCTTTATTGTCAGTGACGGAGGTGCACAGGTTCCAGTGAAGTGAGTTAAGACACCATCCCAGAGGTTTCAGTGAGGTGTCTCCAGTGCTTTCCTATCTTCCCAACATCAGTGGGTTCATAAGAATTCCTGTTTGTTTTCCAGGGAAACCGTCTTTCTCCCCGTATTTATAGGCCATGTGGCTCTGCTCTGCCTGCTGTCCTCAATTCAGGGCATGGCCGATGCACAGGACAATTGTCAGAAATGTCCATTTGTTCTTTAGCTCCTCATTTGGAAAAGTGCCAGAAAGACACTTAGATAAGCTTTATTATGAGTTTTTCAGCTTGTAATGGGACAGAGGGAATCTCCACCAATTTTTGTAGTTTTCCAATTATCAGTTATGGCTGCTGTGTTTTGTGGAGTTGCCAACAACACACATAGCTCTCAAGATTGTTACCTATAAAACACTGGATTCCACAGACCTCAGCAAAAAAGACCGCCAAGTACCTCATTAACAGATATATACTGAAGACATGTTGAAACAATATTTTAGCCATACTGGAGTGAAATAAAATGTGTTGTTGAAAAGTTTTATGGCCACAGCAACCTTGGTTCATATCTGAGTCACGGCACCAAGAAAGAAAAGGTAGTTTTAACAGTTTCTTTTTTTCTCTTTTAGAGTGCTCTCTAGAAAACAGAATTCCCCACGTGGCTCACATTCTATGTTTATTGGGCAGTGCTGGTGTGAAAGGAGGCGGGGCTCACTGCCTTGTCTTGTGTGATAAATTTTCTGAGAGAAAACTTGGCCGGAGGAACAGTTGCTAATGTTTCCTTTTTGTTTGCGGAGCACAGACAGCAATAATTTGGGATGCCCACACGGGAGAAGCCAAACAGCAGTTTCTGTTTCATTCTGGTGAGTCTTCTGTTTTGTTTTGTAATCTAGTATGCTACGTGTCCTTCCCTGCATCCGGGTAATGATGTCACCTAGCAACACAGTCACGTAGCAACGCCCAGCTTCCTCAGCCTGGCTTCCTCTCCCAGTGATGACTAGTCTCCTTGCAGTTTCTTCAGCCCAGGAACACGACTTACTTTATAGCTTGGTGGAAACACTTTACACTGTACCCAAATGTCTGTGAAGCGTTTTCCCGTGCCTCATCTCATTTGATCCTCACAGAAGTCCTGGAGTAGGTAGATAGGAGACTTGGTGGAATCCTATTTTCTTTTCATTAACCGGAAAACAGATTTAGAAAGCTTAGAAACTTGACCCAACTGAAAAGAAGTAAGAAATGGTGGACCTTGGAAATGACTTCAGGTTTTCTCACTGTGCAAAATATAGTCAAACACTGCTGCAGTTAAATATGTTACCCTTTGTTCTCTCTGTGTGCTCTGTAATAATAATGTGCTTTGTGTTGATATTTACTGCTGTGTTGCTGACAATTATATGAAAGAGGAGTTGGGGTGCTTCACTGGGATGGAAAAAGTTTAGCTAAATCAGAAAGCAGGTCTAATTTAAAAAGTGTATCTATAAAAGGCTAAATTGACTCATGCATGTACAATACATATAATGCTCTCGCTGGCACCAATTGCACGCAGGTATTTCCACCTATCATTATCAATGGTGAATTTGGTTGACACTTCTATAATAGAGAAAGGGCGAATGTAGAGATATTAAAATATTTATTCTAATTTATTTTCTATGTGCACAAATTTGTGCACTGGGCCACTAGTTTGGAAATAATAGCAGAGTCCATGTGAAATGCCCTGGAAGGTAATCTTGAATACTCCAAGGAATGTGTCCATGGAAATCAGCTGCAATCATGGTGAGCGTTGCTCTTAGGCTTATAAGGTACAGATTCCCCAACATCAAAATGTTAAAAACACCACAAGGACCAGTACCTGGACCAGAGTGGCCTCCTTTCTCCTGCCAGCCCAGGAGGCTGTGTTGGGAGATCTGGTGAGTCAGGGCTCAGGTTTATCACATTGAAAGGACAGCAAAATCAGCCACGTGGGAAAGGTGGACAGGGCAAAATCCAGCACTTGCAGTGGTCTTCTGTGTACCCAGGGCAGGGGGGCCGTCCCACAGAATCAAGTTGCGACTGGCCATGCAGCAGGGCCACCTCCAGGGAAGCTCCCAGCAGACTGGGTGTGCAGGGTGCTCACTGGGGCTGGTCCTGCGGGCACTGTCTGCCTGCTCGTACCCAGATTGCAGACTCCTGAAAGGAAGCTGGCATAAACTACGTTGTTTGCAGCTGAGGTACAGAAGCTGCTTTATCAATTTACGGAATAGTGGGAACCTTCCAGATATCCAAGTCACCAGACATGGGTCAAGAGAGCAGGGTCAGCCCTAAGGTAGGGAGTCTTTCCCATAGAGACGGGCAGCCACCGCTGTGGCCCTAGCCACACCCGTTTGTGTATTGTGGCCACAGCAGGCCACCTGGGGCAGCTTGCGGTCCAGAGACTCCAGTTTTCCACCTGATCCTCCCTCTTGGTCTGTGGGACTCAATTCTTCCGTGAGGGGCAGCCTCTTAACTTGAAACAAGGAGAGCTGTGCGCCTCCAGCAGGAGCGGACTGTCGGAGGACACCGCGTGAGGGACAGATGCCACTTCCCGTCATGGGCAAGGTCTTCCTTTTAGAAGGAACACTGAACGTGTGGACTGAGTGTGCACTTATGCCACATGTCCCTGAGCTGATGTTGACAAGTGGGCAGAGTGTCTTTGCTGGTGGGCAGTTTGGGGTGCCCGGTGACGGCTGAACGGAGGGCTGAGCCCAAGAACCGCCCAGACGACAGGTGCACCTTGACGTGTGGTGCAGGCTCCACGTGGGAGGCGTGGGTCCTGGAGGGCTGGACTGGGAGGGAAGGCCCCAGCAAGAGCGTGTCACCACTGTGTCAGAGCACACTCACGTCTGATACTCTGGAACGCCAGCAGCGATGGAAGCAGTCACAGAGCGAGAAGACCTGGCATGTCTTGGGTGCTGTCCTCACAGTTTCTAGTCCACACCACATACATCTTTTATGGCCGCTGGTGAGGTTTAGCATTGGTGTTGCTTTCATCTCACACCACAGATGGTGTGGACAGTGCTGAATGTATTACAGAACATGTCTCCCCATCCGTAAGTGGGCACCTCTCCAAAGACAGGCAGCTTGGGAGCCCAACCTAGCTGTGTGTTAGAATGCATGTAACATGATATTTAAGATTGGTACGTAGGACCCACATGTCCTCCCTCTGTTCCGGCCCATAGCCCCCGTTCTCGATGTGGACTGGCAGAACAGCACGACCTTTGCCTCCTGTAGCACAGACAGGAGCATTCACGTCTGCAGGCTCGGCTGCGACCGCCCCGTGAAGACCTTCCTGGGACACGCAGTAAGTGCCAGGTCTGACGACGGGGCTCGGGCCGCGGCAGTGTGCTGGAGGGGCGTCTCCTTTGGGCCTTACAAGATGCCATGAGGCCTACTGACCCCTTGGATTCTTAAAATAGGAATATTTTTGCAGCATTATTTCCTATACCCATTAAGCCCATTAAAATATAACTGACATTCCTTTAAGCAAATTTGTCACCTGCTTTTTGAATTTATTTTTTCCTCCTCTCTCCACTCAGATCTATGATTCCATTATGGTTCTCACCTCACTGTGTTCTTGGAGAGTGAGGGGTTAATAAAAAAGATGCTGTGCCTCCTGATCAGGTGTTTGCAGCCGTTTGCTGCTTGGGCTGTTGTAGTATCTCAGGTGGTTGGATTGACCCAGGTGTGGGCAGCCAGTGGGAAAAACACAGACCCTGAGATAAGCGAGATGTTGGATTTTGAAGGAAATACTTAAAATAGCTGTTAGACAACATAAAGGAAAGGATGCTTGTCATGAGTGAATAGATGGGGAATGTCGGCAGAGAAAATAAAGCTATGTTTTTTAAAAACAGTCAAATGGAAATCTGACAGCTGAGAGGTGTCTGAAATGAAAATTTAATGTGTGGGTTTAACAGCTGATTGAGGTTGCAGAAATAAAACTAAAAAGCCTGAAGAGAAATCATAGAAATAGCCAGTTTTCTTGAATTTGGTGGAAAAGGTTGACATTGGTTTTTAGAGAGAGTGAAGGGAGGGAGGGAGCAGAAGAGAGAAACATTGATGTGAGAGAGACACGTCCATTGGTTGCCTCCTGCATGAACCTCAACCAGGACAGGGAATCATCCTGCAACCCAGGTATGTGTCCTTTACTGGGAGTCGAACCTGACTCCCTTTGGTGCACAAGCTGGTGCTATAACCATTGGACACCACTGGCCAGGGTGAAAGTGATTTGCAATGTCAATCTTAAAACAACTCGTATTGGTTTTCTATGCTGTCCTTATCGGATGTAAATGCAGTTGTGATTTTTTTCTTAGAGTTGTGGATGTAGGTGACGGCTTTACGTGGTATGTGGCCTTGCTTTTTATGTAAATGAAAGGCAGAGTAAGAAACAGGGAAGTGTGTGGGTCCTGGACTGGTCTTCCATATCCAGGGTAACTCAATAGTCTGCAGAGATGAGGGAGGGCTCCCTTCGCTGGGCGATTGTGTGCTGCTCACGGGCTTTATTTCTTTGTAAAACCCTTTGCTCTCTTTCAGAATGAGGTTAATGCCATCAAGTGGAATCCCTCTAGAATGTTGCTAGCGTCCTGCTCAGATGACAGTACATTAAAGGTAACCTGGAAGTGCGGGCTGTTTGATCCCAGGCAGCCCCACACCTTAGTGCCGGTCTATGGTCATGGCTGCTCTGGGTGATGATTTTGTAACAAACACTCTTCCTGCTGCTGTAAGTTTTCCCCATTGCTGCTGGTGCCCCTGGGATTTTGCCCACCCCTCTGCCTGGACAGTGGAATGCTCACAGAGTGGCCGGTGCTGAACCGTTCCTGGCTGGAGAAAGAGCATCTGCTCACATTCTGCCCAATGTGTTCTCTAGATCTGGAGCATGAAGCAGGACACATGTGTCCATGACCTGCAGGCTCACAGCAAAGAGGTGTATACCATAAAGTGGAGTCCGACCGGGCCCGCCACCAGCAACCCAAACGCCAACATCATGCTCGCAAGGTAAGAGGGGGCTGGCCCACACCCAGGCCCACTCGGCTCCCAAAAGCAGCCTTGCTCCCCATGGCTGTAACGGTTATTTTATCAGAGGAGACGGAAAAGTTATTTTGTAAAAGTTGTGGCCAGTAGATGTTACTTGAACCCGGAGGGAACAGGAACGTGGCCAGTAAATGTTGTTTGCTAGCACACTATTTGCTAAAGTGTGTTGTGAATGAGTTCACGTCCTTCCAAACTATACAAGGAGTAGCTCCCCTGAACTGGGCCCACGAAACAGCGCTGTGATGTGACGCCCGAATAACGTGAGGATCCCTGTCCCCACCGGGCTGGCTGGTGGGAGGGTGGGTTATGTGTCCAGGCTCCAGCTTGTGGCTTTGTGAGGGTTTTCATTATGACAGACAAAGGAAGCAGAGTGCGCCGTAGCCTTGGTTGATTTAGTCCAACTCAGAGCTGCAGGTGGCGTGAATTCTGAGTGGCAGTAAAGGGCTCCCCACCCTAGCCAGGCTGACCGAGCCATACATATAGTGGACTCTCCCTCCCTTCCCCCAATCCCCAACTCCTCAGGCAGCAGATTCTTCGCAGAATTGGGGAGAGGGGACGTGGCCGCGGTGGGCAGCCCAGAACCACATCCCTTCAGGCTGCAGTGCACAGAACTGTCTTGGCCAGTCCTCATGGGACTCCATGCAGATCCTTGTTTAATAAGAACGTCTAGACTAAGAAGCTGAAAAATTCTGAGGCGAATATGCCCGCATCCTTCGGGGCCTGGGGTCCATGGTGCACACAGCGGGGTGGGGGTGTTCAGCCCGAGACGTCCGGGCCCCAGGAGGCAGAGATGGCTTCTGCAGTTGCAGAGAAGGGACAGGTGGCAGGTGGCGGGTGGACAGTCCTGTGGGTCTGAAGGGACTCTCCATCTCTGCCGCGTGGCACAGGCCTGTCAGTCTCACAGCAGCAAGGATCCTTGTTGCTGAAAGTGCTTGGCCCAAGGCCGTTTCTTAGAAAGCACTGGAAGGAAGAAGGAGTTCCTGCATCAGCTGAGAGGCTGCTTGTCCTTTCAGTCAACAAGTGTGAAGGGGACAACACAGTGCCCGGTGAGTCCCCGTTCGGAGAGAGAGAACACCAAATAGCAGCTCTGTGTGTTCTTTCTTTTATGTCTGAAAAGAAACATGCAGCTCTCAAAATACGATTGCATATTTACATGTGATTGTATTTTAACTCCCATCGCATTAAAACTTGTGTTCACTTAATTTGCCATTTTTCCAAATATTTTGGTTGGTAACAATAAATATTGTGTTGTGTTTTTGTTTTTTCATTTTTTAAAATTGACTTCAAAGAGGAAGGTAGAGGGAAAGATAGAAACATCAATGATGAGAGAGAACCACTGATTGGCTGCCTTTTGCATGCCAATCACTGGGCATTGAGTCCTGAGTCCATAACGCAAGCGTATGCCCTGATCAGGAATCGAACTGGGACCTCTTGGTACATAGGTCGATGCTCAACCACTGACCCATACCAGCTGAGCTAAACGTGTTTTAAATTTACTACGTTTAAGAAAATGTAGTAAATATTCTGTAGACATGTTTATCGTCTGTGTCTATAGGAAATGCAGAAATCAATGTTTCCATCAAAAAAGAAGCCAAAGTATAACAGTGGCTTTGTCGTCGAGGTGTCTGAGCCACACGTGAGCGTGGAGTGTGCCTGTTGTCTCTGGGAACGTAAAGCTGCGAAAGGAAAGCCTGCGCGATGGATTCACATCTTAGAGAAACAGAGGAAAACTACCTGTGTCTACGGTGACGTTTCTTCCCTTCCTCCTAGTGCTTCGTTTGATTCCACTGTGCGGCTGTGGGACGTGGAGCGCGGCATGTGCGTCCACACGCTCACCAGACACCAGGAGCCTGTCTACAGCGTCGCTTTCAGCCCCAACGGCAAGTACCTGGCCAGCGGCTCCTTTGACAAGTGTGTGCACATCTGGAACACTCAGGTAATCCCCGACCCCTTTCTCAGGGTAACTCCCACGTCAGGCTCCGGTGACCCAGGCTCAAAACCCTCGCTGGGGAATTTGTGCTGCGTTGCTTCTAAGTCCCCAGCATGAAACCGTCTACCTGCCTCATCCTTTTCTGGGGTCCCAGCCGTCATCTCAGACAGCCGTAACCCAGTCCTCTTGTCTCCAGAGATGCTGCTGGGGCGACAGGTGTCGTTCCATTCACACTTTCCAGGGGCCCAGCTAAAGGGGCGGGGCCAGCCACTCCACATCACGTAGCATATCAGAGGGTACGCAGGAATATCTGTTTGCTTTGTTGTGCCATTTTGATTTTTCTGATGAAAAATGTTTCTGTTTCTGTAGGAAAGGGTATGTCGGTATTGGGTTGTGCTGTTGGCAGAACTAAAAGGAGACAGCATTTGAGTAAATGTAGTCGTGGGTAACCCTGGCTGTACCTGAGGATGACAGATTCTGAATATAAAGAGTGGAAGTGGGTGGGAGATAGACTAGGGAATGTTATGTCGGTTCTCCAGCTGATGGAAGAGAAATGGTTGGAGCCATTGCAGACAGCCAGTGATCCAATTTGTGTGACCTCAGGGTGAATTAATTGGCCTCCGCTCTCCCCTTTTAATCTAATCTGCCTTCCAGCTTCCCTGTGGCTGGGTTGAAATTGAGGTGCATTTTAATGGAGTTCATGCCCTCTATGGGAAAGGCTGGTAGTACATGAAGCAAGTGAACTGCCATCTGGTCCACAGAGACCTCAGGCTTCCCAGAATCTGCCTCAGATGGGCGGCATCCTCTTAGAGAGGGAGAGATGAGGGTGGGCCCATGTGGAGCCAGCCTGCCCCCAAGCCTCACAGCCCAGATAGGCCAGGTGGAAAGCCCACATCCCAGGAATACTGTGTAAGTGCCCCTCTTCATAGAAGCAGTGACAGGTAGATTTGTAAAGTGACATCATAGAAAAATGACATTGGGTGTTGCCCACAGTAAAAAAACTTGTCAAATTATGTCACTCCTTTTTTATAAACCACAAACCTCTTTGACCCTCAGTGAGGGGATGCCTTCTCTAAATACAGTATGTATATAATACCAGAGGACCGGAGCACAGATTCGTGTGCTGGTGCGGTCCCTCCGCCTGGCCTGCGGGGATTGGGCTGAAACAGGCAGGCCCACATCCCCCAAGGGATCCTGGAGTGGGAGAGGGCACTCTACAAAGTGTGAGAGGGCACTTGCTCAGCAGTTCCTGTGTTGAGTGTGTGCCTCCTGGTGGCAGTATGCGTCATAGCTACCACCAGTGGGAGGGTGGGCCAGTCACTTAGGCTTTTATATAGACACTAGTGGCTTGGTGCATGGCATTCGTACGGGGCGGGGTGGGGGTGGTGGTTGCCCCTCAGCACGGCCTGCACCCTCTCTAATCTGGGATCCCGCTCGCAATCCAGAACTGCTGGCTCCTAACCGCTCACCTACCTGCCTGCCGATTGCTCCTAACTACTTAGCCTGCCATACTGCTCATCCCCAACTGCTCCCCCACACCGGCCTTCTCGCCCCCAACTGCCCTCCCCTCCTGGCCAGACCACCCCTAACCACTTCTGCCTCTGCCCTGCCACCATGGCTTTGTCTGGAAAGTCTCCCAGTCTAATTAGCATATTACCCTTTTATTAGTATAGAAGATAGATTGTAGCCTTGCTCCCCCACAGTCCCCTCCCCCTTAGCTCCTGACCGCTGCTTTGCTTTTCAGAGTGGGAGGCTCGTCCACAGCTACCGAGGCACTGGCAGCATCTTCGAGGTCTGCTGGAACGCCCGAGGGGACAAAGTGGGCACCAGCATGTCTGATGGCTCTGTAAGAACACCACAGTTTGCTGGGGGGAGGGGGGATGTGGTTGGGGGGCCAAAAGGGAAAACCCCAGGCAGCTGATACCCAGGGTGGAGGCTGAGAACCTTGCTCCTGTCTCAGCTCCACATTTGTGTCCCCAGCCTGGACCCTCTGCTGACAAAGGTATGACCTGCATTCCACAGGTGTCCTGGGACCCGGGACCCTTGATTCTGTGAGGCAGGGGGCGGTGGGAGGGCTGGCTGAGTGTCCTGTAGCCCCATGTGTTCCCACAGGCCATGAGCACAGGCTTGAGTTGTCATCGGCCCTACCTCTAGTGTCTGGGCTGTGACACCTGCCCATGACCACTGCCTCTGCATTATTTTCGGGTTCGTCAGAGACTCAGCCCCCCAGGTGTAGCCTGTTGTTACAGCTTCTCTGAATGGTCAGGACTATGTACCAATAAAACTTTATTTATAAAACACAGTGGGTTGGCCTGATTGGATTCATGGGCCATGTAATTTGCCAACCTGGTTTCTGTGTGTTGTCGGAAGGTAACAGGGACTCTGTTTCCTTGCAGGTGTGTGTTTTAGATCTGCGCAAGTAAACGGAATGTTGCAGGAAAGAAGAGAATTCTGACCCACCAGCAGTTAGCAAGGGGTAGAGGTGGAGTGGGGGAGGGGTGGGCATCCTTTAGGCTCCAAAACTTCACAGGCGTGGTGTGTGGGCGTGGACTTTGAAGTCAGCTCCTCCTGGGCCGTGGGCGCTTGTGTCTTTCCTGGTTTTCATCAGAAAGTTTGAAACACACACAGTCGTATCTGAGGTGAGAGTGGTTTCCACCCAAGTCATCTGTTTGGAAAGCGTGACGCCTCCAGTGGGATGGTCTGCGTTTGGCTCCCACCCAGACAGGCTCTGATGGCTGAAACCGGAGGGGAAAAGCAAAGGAGAAGAAAAGCGAAGAAGGACGATAACCTGAAAGGGGGCGGAAGAGCTCTCCCCACTTGCTGCGTGTTACCCTGACAGTCCGGACACTATGGTCGCCCTCGCCACGGGATCCTGGCACGCCTGTTCCCACAACCTTCTTTGTCCAGTGGCCTGTCGGCTGGACTCCTGTCGGCTGGACTCCTGTCGGCTGGACTCCTGTCGGCTGGACTCCTGTCGGCTGGACTCCTGTCGGCTGGCTCTTCTGTCCACAATGGGGCCTGTTCCCCTTCCTCGTTGCCTGTCCTTCCACCTTTTTCCTCCATTCAGTGTGTCTTGATTTGCTGTTGATGCGATCTTGGGGACAACTTTCTCCCCTCTCCCTGCCCCCTCCTCTGCACCCTTTTATCAGAGTTGTTTCAGATCATAGGTCTTGTGGGCTCTTTCGGCGCAAAATAAGTGCTTTATGTGGTAAGGCAAGGCAGGGGGACTTTCTACAAGAGGAAAAATGACTTGAAAAGAGCCTGGAGTATTTTGGGGGGGAAAGTTTTTTTGTTAAAACAATTTTAAAATCCTAAAAAGCCAGTAGACAGAGCTTTGTGTGGTTTCATATTTTAAAAGATTCTAGGGGGCGGTCACGTTGCCTTGGACTGTGTGGCAGATGGGAGGGCGAGGAGTGGGTGGGGAGGGCAGACCTTGGACAGGCGGGATTTCCTCCGTGGAGGGAGAAGTCCTGCTCGTGGCTGGGGGACAATGTGGGGTCTCCCCAGAAGTCCCCTCTGTAGTCCTGGGAGGGAACTGAAGAAGGGTGCCTGTGGCAGCGAGGAGCCTGTCCCAAACCAGTGGGTAATGAGGCCATAGAAAGACGGCTCGGCAATGGGCTGCGTGGCCTGTTAGTGGCACCTCCTTCACGGTGGACCATTGCCCCGAGCCGCTAGGTGGGCCTGGCAGGGACAGGTGTGGACTGGAAGGAAAGCCCTTGCATCCGCAAGGTGAACTAAGAGTAGAGTGTTACCCATCACCTCCACTGTCTATCTTTCTCTGCCAGGAGACTAGATTTTCTTTTTTTAATGAACCTTTTGACTGTTCAGAAAATTAAACAGGAGTTTGTGTTTCTACGGGATTTTCCTTTCGTTGGATGAGGTGGCCTTTGTGCTGTCAGCCCTGGTGCTGACCTGGTTTTGAAAGGAGCAGTGTGAGAAGGGCCATCACTTTCCCAGGCAGAGCAGGGACAGGAAGGTGGCCAGGCAGGTGCAGCTGCTGGGTCCCAGCTAAGAGACACGCTAGTCAGGGGCAGCGCAGGGCAGGTGAGCGCGACGGGAGAGCCGCGACATCACCAGGCTCCGTGGATCCGTGACTTAACCTTGAGTCTGAGCCGGAGAAGCCCCCAAGGAGCTGTTTCCGAGTTGGGTGTGTAATTTGGGCTGTTGGCTTGGCACTGCGCCAAGCGCAACGTCTAGGAAGTCAGCTGGCACCCGGACCACGTTGCCATTTCTGCGCTGAGAAATCATTAGGTTTGGGGCGCAGTGTGCGGAGGTGCAGGCACCATCTGACGTACCCACAACAGAAACGTGCGCAGCTCTGCAGAGCGTCGCTGCCCAGGGCGGGCCCGGAACCCTTGTCCCTGGAAAGTCAGGGCCGTGCCCTGTCACTTGGCCCGTCACAGCTTTTAATGTAACGCCTGCGTGTTAGTGACCAAGCGTGGCCTTGATCTGAGCGGGCGGCCCGGGCCGAGGCTCCGGTGGTCTGCAGGGACGGGGGTGGCCCTGCGTGGGGGAGGCGGGATGGCCAGGTTTCCCGCCCTGAGATGTCCGGGGTGGGAGAGGGGCACTCTGTCCATATAAGGCCTACTTAGCTCTGGTTATGTTACTCTTTTTAAACCTGTTCTGCCTTTTTTTTCAAATCGTGTTTCTTGTCAAAGCAGCCGCGTTCCTCCGCCCGTCGCCGGGGTTTTGAACTCTGGCTTCTGGGTGTGTTTTCTCAGATGCGCCTCCCGACCTGCCCGCCCACGTCCACGTGTGTCGCCCACCCGCGCGCCCTCACGCCCCGGACAGGAGCCACCTTGCACTTCGCAGCCCGTTTGCTTCGATAGGATCAATAGGCCCTGTCCGGGGTCCTGAATAAATGGCTGTATTTTGATGTGAGAGGACGTGGTGGGTGTGTTTTCTTCCTCCCGCTCACCCACTGGGGCCCCCGACACCCCCGTGAGTAGACACGCGCCTTCGCCCCACAGGAGGGGACTCGAGGGCCTCCCCCGGGCCGCGCTGCGGGACAGCGCCAGGGGCTTTGAGGGCGCTGTTCTCGGGTGTTTCCGAGTGCGTTCCTCTCCATGGCGGCATTTCCGCCAAAATGAGCGAATGTCCTGCCCCAGGGGTTGCGGGAGAGCGGGTTCCGGTGATCGGGGTGGTTTGCAGCAGTCGGGGTGCGGGGACGCTGGACCTGAGTGCGCCCCTCTGCCCAGGCTGAGGACTTCCTCGCGCTTCAGCTCCGCCCACTGCTGGGTCACGGGCGCCCCGCCCTGTGTCAGGGAGGCGGTTGTGTCCAGGGCACTGGGTCACAAGGCGGTCACGGTGTCACTTTCTCCACAAGCAACTCGACCCTGCGTGGGAGCAGCGCGGCTGGGCCCTCCCGGTCTCTGTGGGCCTGGGGTTGTCTGCGGTGCGGCCCACTGTCTTTCTCTCCGGCCCGCTGGCCAAGCCCGGGCCCTCGGGGTGGGTTCCGGGAGCGGGTCCCAGCAGCTCAACCTGCTGCCGAAGCACAGCAGGCCCGGCAGGCGGAGCTTAGGGCAGCTCCAGGGGTGGAAGCTGGGGTGGGGGGAGCATGGAGCCCAGGGGCGGAGAGCCTGTGCGGGGGGACTCATGGCTTCAGCGATGATGCTGTAACGGGAACGGCTTCCGTGGGGATGTGGGTGGGGACACACGTCCTCAGGTAATGGGAACCTTCTCTGTAGTGACGTCAACACGCTCCCCTTCACCCCCCCCCCCCCCCCCCCCCAGCGCGGCTCCAGTGGACGTGTTGGTGGAATGTGGCCACCCGCTGAATGGAGACGTTTCTGGTTCACTGCCCACATCGCTGTGCTGTCCCTGAAGGAGTGGGTCTGTCCGTCCTCACACCTGTGGGGCTGGCGGTTGGTCACTGTGCACGGGCATCTGGGAATCACTTCGTGAGCTGCAAGGCGGGGGGAGGGCAGGAGGGGAGCAGGGGCGTGCCTCTACAAAACGCTCAGAATGTGGCCAAATGGTCTCCTCACAGTCTGGCTCCTTTTCTCTGAAGCATCTCATCCTCTTGGAAGGTAAGCAAGGCAGGAGGAGGGACTCCACCTGCAGGAGGGCGTGGGGAGCAGGGGCAGGACAGGGCTGTTTGCAGAACTACACAGAAGCCTGAAGTTCCTGCTCTGGAAAATGAGGGCAGTGAGTCGTCATTGTCCGCACTCAAAAGCCAATCACAGGTCTGGCTGTGTGGTTAGAGTGTAACCCACACTCCAAAGGGTCTCTAACCAAGAGTACATGCCAGGGTTGCAAGTTCACTCCCAGGCCATCAGGGCACATTGTGGGAGGCAACCAATTGATGTGTCTCTGTCACATGAATCTCTCTCTCTCTCTCCCTCCCTCCCTCCCCCCCCTCTCTCTCTCTGCCCCATTACTCCCTTCAACTCTGTAAAAATCAATGGAAAAAAATCATCTGCTGAGAATTGACCAAAAAACCCTATCTAATAAAAGAGTAATATGCAAATTGACCTTACCTCCAATCTAGCCATGCCCATAGTCACACCCATCAGCCAATCAGGTAAATTATGGCTGCGGCCACTGAGAGCAGGAGGGAGGCTTGGGTTTCCCCGGCAATGGAGGAAGCCAAGCTTTCTGTCTGCCCTTGCTGGCCTAGGCCTCCACTCAATGCTACAAAGTTCCAATTATAGAAGATACATAATCCCAACAGAAATGGCAGCAACCATGGAGCTGGAGAGAGCAGAGGCCAGGGTTGCCTGGGCAATGGAGGAAGCCAAGCTTCTGCAGCCCTAGAGCCTAGGCCTCCACTCTAGGCTACAAAGTTTCAAACTGAAATGGCTGTCCATATGGAGTAAGCAGAAGGCTTGGCTCCGCTCTAGGCTACAAAGTTTCAATTGTAGAACATGAATTAATCCCAGATCCCAGGGTCTCCACTTAGGTTGCTGGGGGTGTGGCTGGCCTGCAAACCACTACAGGCCCCTTGCCCAGGCCACCCCACACCCCAAGGGAACCCCCACCCTGATCCAGGACCCCCCTCTCAGGTCAAACAGCTGGCCCCCACCCATGAACCAGGCCTCTATCCTATCTAATAAAAGAGTAATGCACAGATTGACCATCACTCCAACACACAAGAGGGCTGCCCCCATGTGGTCAAAGATTCTGCCCCCATGTGGACTCAAGATGGCCTCCACAAGATGGCCAGCAGGGGAGGGCATTTGGGAGGGACCAAGCTTGCAGGGGAGGGCAGTTAGGGGTGACCAGGCCAGCAGAGGAGGGAAGTTGGGGGCAAACAGGCTGGCAGGGGAGCAGTTAGACATCAATTAGGCTGGCAGGGGAGTGGTTAGGGGGTGATCAGGCTGGCAGGCAGAAGCGGTTAGGAGCAATTAGGGGGGCAGGCAAGTGAGCAGTTTGAAGCCAGCAGTCCTGGATTGTGAGAATGATGTCCGACTGCCCATTTAGGCCCAATCCTACTGGAATTGGGCCTAAATGGGCAGATGGACATCCCTCAAAGGGTCCCATATTGGAGAGGGTGCAGGCTGGGCTGAGGGACACCCCCCCCCCGGCCTCCATGCGTGAATTTAGTGCACCGGGCCTCTAGTAAATTAAATAAATACTTATGCAGTAATGCTCTATCATCGCTATAAAATAAAATTAACTTCAGTAGACTCATTCACAAATCTTTTATGTTGTGACAAACTGACCAGTAAGTTAAAGTGAACCAGAGCATCTTTCTACCCAAACTACACCCCCACTACACTTCTGTCAACTCAAACTCCTGTGTGGGTCCCAGTTCCAGAAGCTCTTCAAGAGCTTCCCTCCGGTTACCCCTCATCCCATTATTGCTTTCATTGCCCTAAGCATCCATCGGTTTCTAATACCTGCCATCTGAGCAACAACAAAACATCCCCTGCGGACAGCATCACTGGGAAGTTGCTGAAAACCAAGTACTTCCATTTATTTGTTTGTTTGCTCAATGACTGTCTCTTACTCACCAACTTGACTTGACACACCACGCCCACAAGCTTGTGTGTGTCCCCAGTGCCTGGGCACAGCTCAGCGTCTGGAGTGGCCACGAGTAGTCACAGCCACTTGCTCATGGGCACTAGCTTCTAACTTACATCTAATAGGCTCTGCAGAGTCCTGTGTCTTCTTCCAACTGCAAGGGAAGCTGGGAAGGTGAGCAGCAAGTGTCTTTGCCCCTGTAGTGGGATGGGGCTGTGCTTCTCAGGTAGAGGGTCCTCAAATAAAAGAGGCTGTTGATGCTGGGGGCAGACTGTCAATACAGAGATTAAGAATGCAGGCACCCCCACATTCATGTCCCATTGGGATCAGCTCCACATGTGGGAATATGCAGGCCTGGGCAGTGTGGTAACAGTGGCCTGGATCTGTCTGCAGCCATGCCACTCCACAAGTACGGAAGCTCCCTGCAGAGCTTCTCTACAGTGAAAGGGAGTCCTGGCTGTGTTCAAAGGTGTCTTCAATGTCCTCACAAAACACTCTGGCTTTGTTACAGACACCTAGCTGGTTTACAACATCAATGCATAGTACACTATTTCTGCCAAGACATACATATATATATACACACACACACACACACACACACACATATATATATATATATATATATATATATATATATACATATATATATATATATTTTTTTTTACATTTACATTTATATTTATTAGAGGCCCGGTGCATGAAATTCATGCACAGGGGTGGGGGGTGTCCCTCAGCCCAGCCTGCACCCTCTCCAACCTGGGACCCCTCAAGATATCCCTCTTACAATCCAGGACTGCTGGCTCCCAACTTCTCACCTGCCTACCTTCCTAATTGCCACTAACTGCTTCTGTCTGCCAGTCTGATCACCCCCTAACCACTACCCTGCCAGCCTAAATGTTGTCTAACTGCTCCCCTTGCCAGTCTATTTGCCCCCAACTTTCCTCCTCTGCTGGCCTGGTCACCCCTAACTACCTTCCCCTGTAGGCTTGATTGCCCCCAGCTGCCCTCCCCTGCTGGCCATCTTGTGGTGGCCATCTTGTGTCAACATGAGTGCAAGATCTTTGACCACATGAGAACAACCCTCTTGTGTGTTGGAGTGATGGTCAATCTGTGTATTACTCTTTTATTAGATATAAATTATATATATGTAAATTTTCTAACTGATGGAAAAATAGAGACCTAGGCAATGATGTGAGCATAAATAAGATTCTATGGATAGCTTAGAGACCAAACACTGAATTCCTGATCAAAGCTGCCTCTTTGATGCATTCTTGTGGTGCACAGAGAACATGTAGCCCCATGTGAGGACCAAAGGCTGAATTAATAAATAAAACTGCCTCTTCTGCGCCCTCTTGTGGTGAATGAAGAATATGCAGCCTCATGTGGGGACTAAAGGCTGAATTCGTGATGGGAGCTGCCTCTCCTACACCTCTTGTGGTGTATGAAGAATATGCAGAGCATATTTGGGGACAGTGGCTCAATTTTGAAGTATGTTTTTAAAGATTTACATTTTCTGTTATAAAAATGAGCTTTAGCTGGTATTGCTAAGTGGTTAGAGCTTCAGCCATCAGATGAATAGTGTGTTGGTCCCCAGATTGAAGAGTCATAGGTTCAATTCCAGTCAAGGGCACATACTTTGGTTGCAGGCTCCATCCTGGCCCCTGGTTGGGGCACGTGCAGGAGGTAGTCAATCGATGTGTGTCTCTCACATTGATGTTTGTCTTGCTTTCCCTCTCTCCCTCCCTTCTACTCTCTCTCAAAACCAGTGTTGTCATGGCTCAGTGATTGATCATCAACCTATGAACCAGCAGGTCATGGTTTGATTCCTGGTCAGGGAAAATGCCCAGGTTGTGTGTTCAATCCCCAGTGTGGGGCATGCAATAGGCAGCCAATCAATGATTCTCTCTCAGCATTGATGTTTCTATCTTTCTGTCTTTCTCCCTCCCTCTCTGAAATCAATAAAAACTTATTTAAAACACACTGGAAAAAATACCCTCAGGTGAGGATTACAAAAAAAAAAAAGATGCACTCTGAGTATTTTTAAATGTTGAAAGATTTAAAATTTCACCTTGTAAACAAGTTGGAAGATATTTAAAATTTCAAGAAAGAAGAAGCAGTGGTCCATCCAGCAAAAATCATTAACATCACAATGTGTTTCCTTCCTTTCAGTGTTTTCTCTGTCATTTTCATTTGTTTGATACAATCGGATCACTGTTTTTACGCAACTTTGTTAAAAGTGCTATATGTAATACACTTTTAAAATGTAGACATGAAAAGAGTGATTCAAAGGGATGTAATAATTTCATATTCTCAAGTGGTAGAGTCCATTAAATGTTTAAAGTTGCCCTGGCTGGTTTTGCTCAGCAGTTACAGCACTTCTAAACTAAGCTTTAAACATAATTAGAAATTACTCCCAAGATATCATTTTAGGTCAGATTCAATCCAGTCTCCTCCAAGTCCCTACTGGTAGGCAGTTAGCATATCTTATAGGCAGCTCAGGGTTTTCCACATAAGGAAGTCCCCCTTTCCTTCAATACTTAATGTACATGAATTTATTTAAACTCTCCCTAAAATAATATATATTCTCAACCTGGACTCCTGGAGTAAAAACCCCTTCTGATTATTTCCAGGTGTTCAAGGTGAGACTGCATTTTATTTATTCTAAGGTCCCAGAGGAGAGGAGAGTTTGGAGCTAAGATGTATTAAAGAAAATAATGGCTGAAAAATCTCCAAATCTGGCAGAAGACATAAGCTGCAGGTTTAAGAAGCTGAACAATCTCAAACAAGATAAACCCAGAAAGTGCATAGTAAGATACATCACAAACTTTTCAAAACTGAATGCTAACATTTCAAAAGTAGCGAGAGAGAAACACCAGCTCTATTAACCAAAGGGAAACAATCCAAACGACAGAGGATTGTCATCAGAAACGACAGAGGCCAGAAGAAAGCGGCATGACATTTGTCAAGTGACAAAAGAACTGCCAACCCAGAATTGTATGTCCAGTGAAAACATCCTTCGCGAGTGAGGGGGAAACTGAGACATTCTCAGATAAAGAAAGAGTGAAAGAGTTCGCAGCCAGCAGGCCTACCTTTAAAGACAGGTTAAAGGGAGTTCTCTAAACAGGGGACTGGATAAAAAAAAAAAAAGGAATCTCTGAACAACAAGAAGGAAGGAAGGATAACGGAAAGAGTGAAAATAAGGGGAGAACAACTACTTTTCTCTTGGGGGCTCTAAATTATGCTTGATCTTTGAAACAAAAATTATAAAACTATGTGATGTGGTTCTTGGTGTATGTATGGAAGGAAAATAGTTGAGATGATTGTATTATAAAGGAGAGAGTGTAATG
This sequence comes from Antrozous pallidus, assembly GCA_027563665.1. Classification (NCBI taxonomy): domain Eukaryota; kingdom Metazoa; phylum Chordata; class Mammalia; order Chiroptera; family Vespertilionidae; genus Antrozous; species Antrozous pallidus. The sequence continues at coordinate 11,857,311 of CM050523.1, read as the reverse complement.
ACAATTAAATGGAGGTAAAGTTTCTATTTGTAACTCAAACTGGAGTAGTGACACTAGCAGACTGTGGGGAGTTGTGTGTGTACAACACCCTGGGCAACCAATAAACGCTGTACAGAGATCCTCTCCACAGCACTGCAGATGATTCAGAGGGTCTGTGAGATTATGTTCAAGTAACACACCAAGGCTGGAAAAAGAAACAGATGAATGAAAAAGAAAGGAAATAAAGAGAACTCCCCGGCAGACTAATGATTTCAGGCTCCTCTCCAGTGTCTGCCTGCTCTCAGATGCTTTCAGCGCCTGCAGGCAGTTGCTTTTTGTAGCTCACCCGGAACTTAGTTGTTCCAAGAGGAGCTTCCTCAGTCAGCATTAGAGGTGCAGTGTCTCATTAATCAGTTTTACAAAAATTATTTTTATTTGGGACAAGGCTTAGATTTATTAAAGAAGCACTCAAGTCATAGCATTAGTATTTCTATAACTTCTCAAGTTGGAAAGGTGATGTACATTGGTTTCATAAATTCTATTATTTTTATGTAAAATAACTTATTATTTATGATAAAATTCCAATCTGTGTTTTATGTTCTCATATAAGAGAACAGGAAGAAGAGTAGTGAAAAGTGTTGAACCAGATCCAAGGGAAAGAGAACATTCATCTTTTCTTGGCCACTGGCGACACCTGCTGGCTCATGCATGGCAGTGGCTGGTACCGTGCAGAGTGGAAGTGAGGGAGGGTCCTGTAACACAAGTTTATTCTTTTACTCCCAGTTCAGATGGAGGGTCGACACTTTCCTCACACCATGAGTTAGAGGTCTACTCAGGATAAGTAAAGCAAAACCCACATACTTCAGAGCTGATCTGCTTTCAGTGTCCCCACCAAACTGTACATCAGCACCACGGACAGAGCCCACTCCTTCACCAGCCACATATAATCCATCACCAAATCCTGTTGGTTTTATCATCACTACCTCCACCTCCCTAATGTAAGTCATCATCATTATCTTTCACACACCTACTATGTCCCATGTGTTTATGACAACTCATTAAATAACCCTCACCCCGACCTTAATAGATGTGAACAGACGAGGAGAGCAAGGTCAAGTTCTTTGGTCAGCGTTCAGCCAGGGTTGATCCTGGCAGGCTGCCTCCAGGTTTGTTTCCTGAAGGTGGCACTTGCTGCCCATTCACCACCACACTGTGCCATTGCCCCCAAACGGTCTACTCAGACATGTAAACGCTTTTCAATTTAGGAAATGCGAGTTGAATATCTAGTTCTCTGGATACAAGTTCATAAAATTAACTGCCGTTTATTCCAGTGCTAGTCCTCTAAACAGACCTAACATGACATCTTTGATGACGTGCAATAAAAGATACTTAATAGGAAGAAGGTTCCAGGCAATGCTTGTGTTGAGAGGGAAAGGGGCACTAAAATTCCACACCACGCCTCCCCCCAAACGTGACCACAGGGTCCTTTTATTCTTCCCTTGAGGTGGAGTCACAGACATCAGAGCTCCCTTGGGGACACAAGCAGCTGCTTTACACTCCCCCTCAGGGCAGGAGTGTGCTCCCTCCCACAATGCAATTCAAATGAAGACAAACATGAGCTGCAAAATGACACGATGCAAAAATAAAAATGGCTTCTCCCCAATTTCCTGAGTCCTCAGTTCCGAGCGAGCTCATCAGAGCTGAACTGTTGTCAGTATTTGGAGCCCAAGCTTTTCTGCTCCCAAGGTCACACTCTGAGCCTGTGGGGAGGCAGCACTGAGCAGTCAGACCTCATCACTGAACAAACCCAGGCCTTCCCACTCCAGTGAGTTCCCATTGCATGGAAATATCTGAACACAGATGTTTCTGAATGTGACTATAATTCTTCTTTATTTAACTTGATACATTTAAGTTTTTACAGAAGGAACAGTATTGGCTTTTCTATTGTCAGAGCTAGAAAGTTACTTTATAAAATCATACAGAAGTCTTTAAGCAGGTAAGGCAGTGAATGATTGTATGGCTTATGTTTACAAATGCACATATAAATGCTTTCTCACTCATTAGCCTGCATCCTCCCAGCCCAGCTCCAAGGCACACAGATATGATAACCAAAGCTCAGAAAGCTAAGTGACTCTGGCTTCAGGGTCCTGCCTCTAAAATAAGGACAGCACGGGATTGAAAATGCTTCTCCACAAGCCTGGGGCCCAGCCAAGAGGACACGAAGAATGAAGATAAGGCTCACAGGCAGTGTGCACCAAGCGGGATGTTCACAGGCATCGCCTCATTCGACCCTCAGAACACTCTTCCTCCAGATGGAGAAAGTGAGGTTCTGAAAGGTGAGCACAGCCCGTCAATGTGAGAGTAACCACATGGAGGCAGAACCGAGGACTTACAGCAGTCTCCTCTCATCACAGTGCTCATCCCCTTGACCTTGGCCTGTCCATTCACCTAGTATTTTAGTTATTTCACAGACAGCTCATATCATTTAGCTTAAGTCTTAGATATCCAAGTGAGAAATACAGTATAATCACACCAAAAATGGCTACTGCTGGGGTTTGATTTATATATTACTAGAGGCCCAGTGCATGAAATTTGTGCACAGGGGGCAGGGGGATGCCCCTTAGCCCAGTCTGCACCCTCTCCAATTTGGGACCCCTCGAGGGATGTCTGACTTCCCGTTTAGGCCTGATTCTGGTAGGGCCTAAACAGGCAGTTGGACATCCTTCTCACAGTCCAGGACTGCTGGCTCCAAACTGCTCACCTGCCTGCCTCCCTGATTGTCCCTAATTGCTTCTGCCTGCCAGCCTGATCATGCCCTAACCACTCCCCTGCCAGCCTAATTGATGTCTAACTGCTCCCCTGCCAGCCTGTTTGCCCCCAACTTCCCTCCTCTGCCGGCCTCATCATCCCTAACTGCCCTTCTCTGCAGGCTTGATTGCCCCCAACTGCCCTCCCTTGCAGGCCTGGTCCCTCCCAACAGCCCTCCCCTGCTGGCCATTGTGTGGTGGCCATCTTGTGTCCACATGAGGGCAGGATCTTTGACCACATGGGGGCAGCCCTCTTGTGTGGTAGAGTGATAGTCAATCTGCATATTTTTCTTTTATTAGATAGGATAGAGGCCTGGTTCATGGGTGGGGGCCAGCTGGTTTGCCCTGAAGAGTGTCCCAGATGAGGGTGGGGATTCTCTTGGGGTGAGGGGTGGCCTGGGCGAGGGGCCTGTGGAGGTTTGCAGGCCGCCCCCCATCCCCCACCCAGTGACTCAAGCAGAGGCCCTGGTATCTGGGATTAATCTATATCTAGAATTGAAACTTTGTAGCCTGGAGCAGAGCCAATGGCTGGTGACAGCCATTTCTGTTTGAAACATTGTAGCCTAGAGTGGAGGCCTAGGCTGGCAACGGCAGGCTGAAAGCTTGGCTTCCTCCATTCCCAGGGAAACCCACGCATCTGTTCTCTCCAGCTCAGTGGCTGCTGCCATCTCTGTATCTTTTATAACTGAAACTTTGTAGCATTGAGTGGAGGCCTAGGCAGGCAACAGCAGGGGGAAAGCTTGGCTTCCTCTGTTGCCGAGGAAACCCAAGCCTTCTTCCTGCTCTCAGTGGCGGCAGCCATCTTGGTTGGGATTTATTTGCATAATCTGCTCCTGATTGGCTGGTGGCCGTGACTGTGGGTGTGGCTTGTAGGTGTGGTGAAGGTACAGTCAAATTTGCATATTACTCTTTTATTAGATAGGATTACTAGTATTCCAGTGCATGGATTTGTGCACATTAAAAGGAAATTAATTAGAAGGTGGCTGGTGGGGCAGGACTGGGTGAGACAGGCCGAACATGCTCTGGTGCCAACCTCCCATGGTCTCTGCCTGGCCAACTGCTCCTGAGGTGGCACCGTGGCTCAAAGAGCATCTGTGGAGTGAGTGGCGTCCCTTGGGTGGGTGGAGCCCCTTGCCCTGGCCTGCAGGGATCGGGCCAAAAATGACTCTCTGACATCCCCTGAGGGGATCCTGATTGCAAGAGGGCAGTTCTCAGGTGATGCACATGGGAAATGGGCTCCCTCTTCTCAGATTCTGGGTGTGTTTCTCTGAGAACCACAGCAGCCACGTCACCATAGCTGGGCAGCTCCTGCACTGAACATCTGCCCCTGGTGGCAAGTGCGGGTCATAGCTACTGGTTGGACAGTCTTATAGTCACTTGGTTGCTTAGCCTTTTATATGTATAGATGTTATTTATATATTGTATTATATAAATTAATTCATATCTATAACATCTAAGCTATAAAGAGGGAAGTCAGTCTTAAGGCAATCTAAGCTTTTTCTATTATGCAGGGAGAGAGTGAAGACACTGACTATGTTTGGATTTAGTTAAGGTCCTTCTATAAGTCTTTGACTATTAAATAAGCCTGTTTACATACACTAAGTCTGACATCTCCCCTTCTCTTACCTCATCCCTCTCTGCTCTCGCTCCTTACCAGGTCATTCTTCTCTAAAAAAAGTTAATAAATGACCTGGGGAGACCTCTAGGTGCTAAAGAAATTCCCTGTACACCAGGGAACAGCCCACCTACTCTGGCACTGCGGGCTCTTCAGGCTAACGGCTCATCCCCAGCCCCTGCAAATCCCTGCCCCCGAACAGAGAACTTCATTCTCAGCAGATAGTACCAATAGGAAGAAGACATAGATATATAGCAGTAGAAAACCCCACAAGGCTCTCTACAATAATCAACCTAGTCTCTCATTCTTAAATAAAAATGGAAAACCTAAGCACCACCAGACATAATAATGAAAACCAGCAACATGGAAGATAAAATTTAAGACTAATCAACATTAAATAAATAAATTGAGCCTAGAGGAAACGAAGACAACTCAGAGAACAGAAGAAAACTTAAAACACACACATACACACAAAGAGAAAAAAACCTCCTAATCATGAGAATAATAGGGAGATAATCTGAAAATAGGAATGTAATGCTATAAAAAAAAAGAATAATTAGAGGAGAAACCAAGATGGGTGTGGTGAAGGTACAGTCAAATTTGGGATTAATTAATGCCTATACTTGTTGCCTCCCACAACCACATCAAAATTACAACTAAAATACAGAATAACTATCATCCAGAACTCTGGGAAAGCTGGCTGAGTCAAAGTCCTACAACTAGAGAGATAACGAAGGAAGCACACCGAGACTGGTAGGAGGTGCACAGGCACAGAATGGGCCGGTCCAGCACACAGGTGTGCCGCTTTTTTAATTGGGAGGGATATAGCTTCTGTGGAGGCCACCTGGAGGAACAAGGAGTGTCAGCCCCACATGAGACCCCCACCCAGGATCCCAGAGCTAGGGAAAGAAGTACTTAAGGGCAGTAAGAACGATGGACTGTAAAAACAAGTGTGAATTGGAGCTGAGTGACACACAGGCTGCTGGAGACCCAGCTGCTCCTCTTAAAAGGCTGGCACCTTAAACTGAATTTACAAGCTCCTGCTTGTTCTGAGTTCCAGTGCCAGGTATGGCTATGGGGGATCCAGACAGATATCTGGAGAAACTAGATTGTCTGGCATCAGGGCAGGAATGCCAGGGATGCTTTCTTCCAGATGGAGGTGCTCCCAGAGGTGATTGTTTCCCTGCTGGGGTCTCCCTGGTGGCAGCCATTTCAGTTTGTTCTGCCCTGGTAATTCCCTGAGACTCCCCCCACCCAATTTATAACCCCCCCCCCCCCCCCGTGTGCAGTGGATTTTTCATATGAATGGCCTGCCCTTTCTCAGCCTCAAACCTGACAAACAAGCTGCAGCTGGGTCAGAGTGTCATAAAGCTATCAAATTAAAGGCCCAAGGCCCACACCAGCACCAGTTTACCTTGCTTCACAGCTGGGCCTTGCATGTACAATTCCAAACCTGATACAAAGAAGAGAAATCTTCAAATCTCTCTGTAGCTCCTGCTGGATGGCCCCAGGCAGTGGCTGACTTTGCACCTCCTTGGAGACCTAAGAGATAGTGTATCCAGTGGTCAGTATAAGACCATACCAGATTACAACTCTACACATCCATAAGTGACACACTCAAGGGGCAGACTCAATGAGCACCAAAGCCCCACTGAAGCAAGTCCTGCCCCATCAGGGTATCTCCTGCACAGCAGCTCTCCTACTATAGTCATAGCTGGTCCCCACAGCCAATTGGCCTGGAGGCCAATTCCTCCCAGTGATACCAACAGCAATCAAGGCTCAACTATAGCAAGACTGTGCACACAGCCCACACAGGGATGCACCAAGAGTGTCCACCTCAGGCGACTGGAGAGACTAAGCCATTGGGCCCTATAGGACACTTACTACACAAGGCCACTCTATCAACTCAAGGAGACTTAGCAGCCACCCAATACATGGAAACAAACACAGGAAGCAGCCAAAATGTGGAGACAAAGAAACATGTCACAAATGAAAGAAGTGCAAGAAAGGAAACTACTAGATATAGAGTTCAAAATCACAGTTATAAGTTTACTCAAGAATCTCTGAGAAACTTAGTGAGACCCTCAAATATCTTAGTGAGAATGCCTCCCGAATGGAAAAGAACCAGTCAGAAATTAAGCATACACTGACTGAAATAAGGAATAATATATAGGAATTCAAAAGTAGACTAGAAAATACTGAGAATCAAGTAAATAATTTGAAATATGAGAAAGCAAAAAACACCCAACCATAAAAGCAAAAAAGAAAAAATCCAAAAATATGAAGATAGTGTAAGGAGCCTCTGGGACAACTTCAAACATACCAACATCCGAATTAAGGGGTGCCAGAAGAAGAGATAGAACAAGATACTGAAAACCTATTTGAAGAAATAATGACAGAAAACTTCCCCCACCTGGTGAAAGAAATAGACTTACAAGTCCAGGAAGTGCACAGAACCCCAAACAAAAGGAATCCAAAGAGGACCACGTCAAGACACATCATAATTAAAATGCCAAGGGCAAAAGACAGAGAATCTTAAAAGCAGCAGAAGAAAAAGTCATTACCTATAAGGGAGCGCCCATATGACTATCATCTGATTTCTCAACAGAAACTATGCAGACCAGACGGGAGTGGCAAGAAATATTCAGTGATGAATAGAAAGAACCTACAACCAGGATTGTCCAACAAAACTATCATTTAGAATTAAAGGTCAGATAAAGGGCTTCACAGACAAGAAAAAAACTAAAGAAGTTCATCACCACCAAATCAGTATTATATGAAACTAGTGGCCCAGTGCACAAAATTCGTGTACAGAGGTGTGTGTGTGGGGGTCCCTCAGCCCAGCCTGTACCCTCTTCAATCAGAGACCCCTTCAGGGATGTCTGACTGTTGGCAGTCGGACATCCCTCTCGCAATCTAGGAACACTGGCTCCTAACTGCTCACTGGCCTGCCTGCATGATCACCCCTAACCACCCCTGCCTGCCTGTCTGATCACTCCTAAGTGCTCCCCTGCTGGCCTGATTGCCCCTAACTGCCTCTGCCTTGCCCCACACCTGGGACCCAGGCTTAGATCAAAGATAACAAACTATGCCCCCTGGGCTAAATCTGGCTTTCTGTCTATTTTTGGTCAATGAAGGAAAAAAAGAATGTTATTTTGTGACATGAAAATTATATGAAAGTAAAAGAAAAGAAAAGAAAATTATATGAAAGTCAAATTTTAGTGGCTATAAAGTTTTGTTGGGACACAGCCATCCCGTTCCTTCGGGCTTTGCATGCTAGGACTGCAGAAGTTGAGTATTCGAGGCCATGTGTAGCCCACAAAAACTGAGCTGCACTCTGGCTCCTTATGGAAATGGCATTTGGCCCCTGTCCTATTAATTCTGGGGTGTTATTATGTGAAATGTGCATACTGTAATATAGGCTTATACAATGAAAACATTTTACTTCAGTGTTCATAATCATTTTGAAGAGCACTTTTATTTGTAGCAAATTCAGTTTTCATGGGATTTGTACAGCGGCCTAGGGAGCAGACACCCTGCTGGCGGTCCCGGTCCTGGCCACTCCGCTCAGGGCCCGCTCTGGCCTCAGGGGGGAGGGCCCAGGCCGGGCAGGGGAGCCCAAGGCCAGGCTTCATGCGGCTCTCATAATAGTAGCCACGGCTCTGGCGGCTGCGGGGGCGCAGCATCCTCCGGCGAGGGCCTTTCTAGGAGGTGGCCGTGGGACCTCTCTCCTGCGGTCCAGGGTCACCCATCCCCAAAGCTCAGCAGCGCGGCCCTCGTCCCCTTTCTTTCCTGCCCCCTGTCCATCTCCTCACTTCCTTCAGCTGCCCTCCTCCCCACCGCCTCTGCCGTTCCTCCGGCAGCCCGGCCCGCTGCCCTGAAGGGAAGCTGTGAGGCCGGTGGGGCCTGGACCGAGCTCGCGGGGTGCGGGCTCTGGGGGACCCTGCACCCCCTTCCTCACCTGCATTCAGTGCGCTGCCACAGTGGTGACGGCAGCGCCTGCAGAGCGACTGGTGCTGCGGCCGTGGGGGAGGAGGGGGAGGAGGTGGTGGCATTGGCTGGCAGGGCTGAGGGCAGCAAACACATGCAGGCAGCCTGCCCCGGAGAGGGGGCAGGGGGAAGAGGCACTGGCCTGGGGAGCGGACACCGTGCACAGGCAGTCTCAGCCAGTCCAGTGGAGCGGCAGCAGAAGCATGAGGAGCGGGGCCGTGTGGCACGTGGCCCTGTCCCCAGCTCCTGATTGGCTGGTAGCATAGCAGAGGTACGGTCACATTAGCATATTACTCTTTTATTATATAGGATGATGAAGAGTATTCTTTAAGAAAAGGAAGAAAAAGGGTAGAAACCAAGATGGTGGCATCAGTAAACACCTAAACTGCTGCCTAGCACAACAATTTCAAAACTACAACTAAAGACAATACAGACATCATCCAGAACCACGGGAAAGCTGACATAGGTGAGGATTCTACAACTAGAAGGAAAGAGAAAAGCATATGGAGAATCAGAGGAGCTGAAAAAGACTGAGGTATGGAAATATGCACGTGGAGAGGAGGGGCAGCTGAGTGCCTGGCTGGCTTTCTCTAGCTGAAAAGAGACAAAGGCTCCCGACTGTGCTGAACCCCAGTTCTGACTGTACTGAATCCCAGTTCCAGGCAAGACCCTGGGGACCCAGGCTCATACAGAGGGAATCTGGACTGTCAGGTGGAAATTCAGGGGAGCCATGAAAAGCAGAGGTCTGGAGGCACATGTGCGAGTGCATGCAGAGAGGACTTACTGCTGAGGGTGCTGCTGGCTTTCTCTAGCTGGAGGGAAATGAAAGTTCCTGACTGCACTGAACTCCAGTTCAAGGTGAGAATCTGGGAATCCAGATTCATTGGGGGAGAAACTGGATAGTCTGGCAGCAGGCAAAACTTGAGGGCAGCTTTCTCTCAGAGGTGCTTGTAGTGATTACTGAGGGACACTGAGACCCAGGGGCCTCATAGGGAGGGCCTATGGGAAGCCAAGACTGTCTGCTCAGCCCTGAGACTCTCCCCATCCAAGGTAAGCACAGAGGCTTTTGCAATTTTGCAAGTCTCATCTCATAAGACTGTATCCAGCACAGAAGTTCTCTCAGCATAGATACAGTTGTTCCTCACAGCCAGTTGGCATGGAAGTCAATTCCTCCCAGTGATACCAACAACAATTAATAATTAAATACAACAAGGCTGTACACACAGTCCACAAAGGGATGCACCAAGAGTGTCCACCTCAGGTAACTGGGGATGCTGAGCCACTGGGCCATATAAGACACCTAGCACACAAAGCTATTCTACCAACTCAGGGAAGCAGTGAAAATGTGGAGACAAAGAAACAGATCACAAAGGAAAGAAATAGAAGAACATAAATGACTGGATATAGAGTTCAAAATCACAGTTATCAGATTTTTAAATAATTTCCTAGAAAAGGTCGATAAATTTAGCAAGACCCTTGAGGATATAAAAAAGGACCAACTAGAAATTAAACATACACTGACTGAAATTAAAAAAATATTATACAGAGACCCAACAGCAGACTAGAGGAATGCAAGAATCAAAGATTTGGGCTGTTCCTTTGCTGAATCTGTAGTGTGGAAGCACCACTTTAAAAGTGGCTGCCACAGAGAACCAAGATGGCGGCATAGGTAAAACATGTATCTTGCCACCATACACAGCTATTTTAAAACTACAACTTAACAAAAGAACAAACACCATCCAGAATCACTGGAAAGCTGGCCGAGTGAAAATTCCACAAATAAAAGTGAAGATAAGACACTGTGACTCGGAGGAGCAGCTGAGGACAGCGTTGAAGATACGCGTTGAGAGAGGTTTGGAGCGTGCGTGCCAGCGGTTAAAGTGGGGGGGCTGAAAACCGGCCAGTTTTCTCGAACAGGGAGACAAAGACGTCCCACTGGACTGATTCTCCAGCTCCGGGCGAAGTCCAGGGAACCCACTATCATACAGGGTAAAAACTGGACAGTAGGAGAGCATGCCGAAGCTCGGGTGCTGCAGGGGTCTGCCAGCTTGTGGAGAAGGTGAGCTTGTGCGGAGTGCACGTGAACTTGGGAACAGCTCAGCTGTGTGACTGCGCAGAGAGCACTCGTGACTTGCTCTCTCATTCGGGAAACCGTCAGACTGCATTGTTTTGCGACCCTGGGTGAGACGTTGGGTGTGCAGACTCATTTGGGGAGAGTCTGAATTCTCCAGCAGCTGGTGGAGCTTGGCAGCGGCTCTCTCTCAGAGGTGCTGGTGGCCAATGCCCCTGTCACAGAGTCCCTGGGGCCGCATAAGGTGGAGCTGATGCTGTCTGCTTGGCCCAGAGACTCTGCCCATCCAACCTGAGCACAGCTGAACATCACAGAGGGTCAACCCCTCCAAGTGCTAAGAGGTCAACCCCTCCAAGTACTAACAACGATTAACCTGAGCTTAACTTCAGCAAGACTGTGCAACCCATATCCACCTCAGGTAACTGGAGAGGCTGAGCCACTGTCCCTTGTAGGACGTCTACCACACAAAGCTAATTGACCAACTCAGGGAAGCAGCCACCATGCAGAGACATGGAAAGAAATCAGATGTGAAAGAAATGGAGGAAAAAAAACGACTGGACATGGAATTCAAAACCACGGTTATAGGGCTTTTCAAGAGGCTCCTAGAAAAGGTCAAGACCTATAAGGAAATAAGCAAGACCTATAAGGGAATGAACGAGACCCTCAAGGATATGAACGAGACCTGCAAAGAAATGAACAAGACCAACATGGAAATGAATGAGTCCTACAAGGAAATGAACGAGACCTACAAGGATATGAAGGAGACTCTCAAGGATATGAAAAAGGATCAACCAGAAATTAAGCATACACTGACTGAAATAAAAAATATTATACAAAGACCTAAAAGTACTCTAGAGCACCCCAAGAACCAAGTTAAAGATTTGAAATACAAAGAGGTAAAATCCACTCAGCTTAAAAAGCAAGAAACCAAAAGAATCCAAAAAATTGAAGCTAGTGCAAGGGACCTCTGGGACAACCTCAAGCATATGATCCGAATTATAGGGGTTCCAGAAAAAGAGAGAGACCAAGACAATGGAAACCTTTTTGAAGAAATAGTGACTGAAAACTTCCCACACCTGGTGAAAGAAATCGACTTAGGAGTCCAAGAAGTGTGCCGAACCCCAATATATAGGAACCCTAAGAGGACCACACCAAGGCACATCATAATTAAAATGCCAAGAGCAAAAGACAAAGAGAGAATATTAAAAACAGCAAGAGAAAAACAGTTAGTTACCTATAAGGGAGCACCCATATGATTGTCAGCAGATTTCTCCACAGAAACGATGAGACGGGAGTGGCAAGAAATATTCAAAGTGATGAATAGCAAGAATCTACAACCAAGATTACTCTATCCAGCAAAGCTATCATTCAGAATTGAAGGTCAGATAAAGTGCTTCGCAGATAAGAAAAAGCTAAAGGAGTTCATCACCACCAAACCAATATTATATGAAATGCTGACAGATATTCTTTAAGAAGAGGAAGAAGAAAAAGATAAAAGTGTAAATTATGAACAACAAATACACATCTATCAACAAATGAATCTAAAAATCAAGTGAAGTAATAAGCTGATGAACTGGATAAACTGGTGAATGTAACAGAATCACGGACATAGAGAGGGAATGGACTGACAACTCTTGGGGAGAAAAGGAGTGCGAGAAGTGCAGCAAGAGACTGGACAAAAATCATGCAACTATGGGAGAGGACAGTGGAGGGGGGTGAGGGCGGAGGGTGGGATAGGTACAGGGTGGAGGGGAGCTATAGGGGGATAACAGTTTCAATGCTGCAAACACAGCTCTGCAATGCACATGCACTTCTTGGGAAGCTTATAACATTGAGTATGCATTACTTTGGTAAATATCTCACCTTCTACTGGCTTGTAGAGCTCCTTTCCGTCAACAGAAAGCACACGACCAACCTACAACCTATAGAGGTTGCTATATAAGGTGCTATTAAATAGACCTTAAATAGCACCTTAGGAAATAAAATTTTAATCTTTTCCCCAATATTTTATAATGAATACATACAATAAAGTGCAAAGATTTTACAGTGAACACCCTAACCCACCAGGTATACTTCCACCATTAACACTTTACTATACTTACAGTTACTTGACCCATCTGTACATTGGTCCACCTTATTTTTTTATGTATTTCAAAATAAACTGCAATCATCAATAAATCCCCCCCCCTGAAATAATGCACAATAGGTATTGCTCACCAATCACCTCCTAACTACTCCACTGCCAGCCTGATTTTTGATGTAAAATTTACATACAGTGAAATACACAAGTATTAAATATACATTTGTATATACCTGTGTAACCCAAACCCCAGCAATGTATAGAAAAGTACCTTTACCCCATAACATGCCCAGATTGTACTCTTTTGTGTAATTTTTTCACACAGCATGTTTTTGTTTGTTTTTGTTTAATGTTGTTGACAGTATTACATATGTCCCCCCTCCCCCCTTGGCCCACTCTAGCCCCTCTTCTCCCCGCCAGGGGTTATGCACATATGCATACAAGGTCTTTGGCTCATTGCCTCCCACCCACGCCCCCTGCCTTCCCTCCGAGATTCCAACACTGTTCCATGCTTCCATGTCTCTGGATCCACTCCTTTCATCAGTTTGTATTAATTAGATTCCACATATGAGTGAGATCATGTAACACTTGTCTTGCTTGTTTCACTTAGCCTGATACTCTCCAGGTCCCTCCAGGCTGTCTCAAGGGTCAGAGGTTCTTCTTTTCAGGGCTACATGGTGTGCTATGGTGTGAATGTACTACAGCCACACAGCCTGCTTTGAGATACTTCCATATTGCTTATTGTGTGCATCATTATTAGATAACTAGAGGCCCGGTGTATGAAATTCCTGCACGGGGTGGCGGAGGGGGGGGTGGGGATGGAAGAGGAGTGTCCCTCAGCCCAGCCTGCACCCTCTCCAATCTGGGAACCAGTAGGATCATGCCTAAACAGGCAGTCAGACATCCTTCTCACAATCCAGGACTGCTGGCTCCCAACTGCTCACCTGCCTGACTTCCTGATTGCCCCTAACCGCTTCTGCCTGCCAGCCTAATCACCTCCTAACTACTCCCCTGCCAGCCTGATTGATGTCTAACTGCTTCCCTGCCAGCCTGTTTGCCCCCAACTTCCTCTGCAGGACTGGGTCCTTCCCAACTTCCCTTCCCTGCAGGCTTGGTCACCCCAAACTTTCCTCCTCTGCCAATGTGGTCACCCCTAACTGCCCTCCCCTGCAGGCTTGATCGCCCAACTGCTCTCCCTTACAGGTCTGGTCCCTCCCAACCGCCCTCCCCTGCTGGCCATCTTGTGGTAGCTATTTTGTGTCCACATGGAGGCAGGATCTTTGACCACATGGGGGCAGCCATTTTGTGTGTTGGGGTGATGATCAGTTTGAATATTTCTCTTTTATTAGATAGGATAGAGACCTGGTGCATGAGTAGGGGGCCAGCTGGTTTGCCCTGAAGGGTGTTTCGGATCAGGATGGGAGTTCCCTTGGGGCATGGGCTGACCTGGGCTAGGGGCCTGTGGGGGCTTGCAGGCTGGCCATGCCCTCTGGTGACCTAAGTGGAGGCACTGGTATCTGGAATTTATTTTTCTTCTACAATTGAAACTTTGTAGCCTAGAGCAGAGCCAAGCCTTCTGCTCACTCCATGGTGGCAGCCATTTCTGTTGGATTTACTTACCTTCTATAATTGAAACTTTGTAGCCTAAAGCAGAGGCCTTGGCTTGCCAGGACTGGTGGAAAGCTTGGCTTCCTCCATCTCTGGATGCAGCTCAAGCCTTCTACTCTCTCCAGTTCAGTGGCTGCTGTCATTATCTTCTATAATTGAAACTTTGTAGCATTGAGTGGAGGCCTGAGCCAGCAAGGGCAGGCAGAAAGCTTGGCTTCCTCTTTCCTCAGGTAAACCCAAGCCTTCTTTCTGCTCTCTGTGGCTGGTAGCCATCTTAGTTGGATTTGCATATTTATTCCTGATTGTCTGGTGGGCCTGGCTTGTGGATGTAGCGGATGTATGGTCAATTTGCATATTGCTCTTTTATTAGATAGGATTCCTTCTTATCACTTGGTATGCATTGTATGAGTATATCACACATTTGTTTATCCTCATTCTTTGATCCTCATTCAGACGCCCAGCACTCACCCTGTCAGCACCCAGAGGCCTCTCCACTGTCCAGACCCCACGACAGCCAGACATACCTGCATCTTCAGCTCCCCATCGTACTGCAGGCTGCCCATCTCCTGCCTCGGCGCTGGGCAAGCAGGTTGTCAGGAGACAGCTTCCGTGGCACCACTGGGTGAAGTCACCAATGACAGGCTGGGGAGACTTTATGGAAGCCGGTCCTCTGTCCCCTAACCTCACCACGCAGACCTGGAACCCTCAGCTCCTGCGCACATGGTCATCTGTAACCTGCACTCAGAGGCCCGGGTGGACGTGGGGGTTCCCATGGCATTGAAACCGCAAGTCCCACAACCGCAGTGTGGTCACATGAGGGCAGGGCCTCAGTGCTATGCCACTGGTTTCTGACACCAGTTTTGTTAAACCAACCTGATACCATTCAAGCACCTTAAACTCTTAAATTGGGAGTTTGTAAATTGCACCAATTTATAATCCTACCAACAGTGCACAAGGGTTCCCATTCTCCACTGTCTCACCAACATTGCCCCTTGCTGATTTTTTTGATAACAGCCGTTCTGGCAGTGGGAGGTGATATTGTGTGATTCTGATTTGCATTTCCCCCTTGATTAGTGACCTGGAGCATCTTCTACATTTAATTTTAAATGCTACTGAATAAGTAGCACTATATGTAAAGTGGAAACCACTACCATTCTCATTCCTCAAGAATTAAAATTCTGTTACATAAAAACATCAGTTATCTTACTTGTAAATATAAGATTTTTAAAAAGAAGATACAGAGTCACCTAGAGCACTTTGGAACCAGAGCCCAAACTGGGGGCTCAGCTGGGACGTTTACATTTTGCTGGTCATCTATGCATATTCCCAATGCAGCCTCAACTAGCACCTCGATCCCACAAACCTTCACCTCATTGTACACACAACATCACCTCCTCACCATTTGTCTCTTTCTCTGCTTTACCTTTTATTCAGAGCACACAGCACATCCTGACTTCACGGTATGCATGTGCTGCTGGTTTGACTTTTTCATGCAATCATGCCATCATGACAAGCTCTTTGGTTGAGCACTGCGCTTCTAGTGCCTGCCTGACCCATAGGAGGCGCTCAATACATACCTGATAAAGGAGTCCGTGCATGAATTCCTCTTAACCCAGTCTAGAAATCCGATGGGATCCCAATCAAAATTCCAAGGGAATTTGACCACATGATTCAAAATTCATACATACTAAAATATAAAATGTGTATCTTTTGAAATAAGTTTTATTTGCAGGAATTGATTAAAAATAAATAAATGTTTAGAGGTAGCTATACAACAATGATCATCACAGAATTATTCATAAAGTAGAAAACAAAATAATTTAAGTCCATTCACTAGAGCCACATATAATTATGATGAAGGAGGAGAAAGATATTATAGAAGATATTAGAAAATATAAAATAGTAGAAGATATTATTTTTCATAAATAACTTTAATATTAGTAGATACTTTATTAAACAGAAATGTAACAAAAATGACAAATATGGATGAGTATATTTACATGTATTATGAGAATATCTGAAAGTATAAATATAAATATATGTAAAATTATTTTCTATTTAATCTATAAAAAAGAAATTATGTTCAGAATAATTTCCACCTCTGCTGACAATCATTCAATGACTTCCTTTTGCTAAAGTTTCTGCTAGCCACCTGTGGCTCCAGCTGGCAGGGCTGGATGCGATTACAGGACAGAGTGGCACCTATGAGCTGCCAGGAGCCACACCTCAGGTGTCCCTCACAGTGTCAGGAGCCCTAGGAATTTCTACACAGCAAGGTCTGGGGGGATCAGGGAGCCATGGACACAGGTTCTCTGGACTGACCAACAGAAAACGTCCACCCCTGCCTGTGCCCAACTCCTGCTTGGCCTCACCTATCATTTTCACTGAGCTGCTCCAGAGCTCAGAACCAGGCCTTGAATTCCTCCTCAGGCTCTATTTTACATTTCTAGGCAGCCTCCTGCAGCAGCACTATCTCTTCCAGTACTTTCTACTCCTGGGCCCAGAGGGAAGGAGAGCAGGCAGACACAGCCCAAGTTGGGGTGAGGAGTAGGGCAGGGGCCTGGTCCTGGGCCTTTGCACACAAGGTCACCCTCCTTCCCCCTGATTCCATCCAGGCCCATCACAGATGGGCATCAGCAGCCCTTCCTCTAGGAAGTTATCCTTGATGCCTCCGCCTTACCCCCAGCCATCAACTGGAGGGTTGCCCCACTTCTGTTATCAAACTTTCCCAATAAATGGAAGATGCAGGGGATGGAGCCCATGACTGTGCTGGCCAGGGCATCTCTGATTGTCACTCCCCTCTCCTGCCCCACAAGCTGTGTCACAGCTGCTAATCAGATCTATGTTGATTTGATTCCCCGAAAAGGCAGACATCCAACGTCCATCAGAAAGAGCCCCTTGGCCAGGACTACCCCATGTGCCTACCTTCTCATGTTGCGCTACCACCAAGTCTCAGGAGGGGATGGGAAACAGGAAAAGACAGGACTTGGATCAAGTCCAGGCTCTGGGCCCAAAGGAATAGGCACATGGATAGCTATGATGGGCCTGTTGCCCCAGCTCTAAGGGGAGCCTGTGCTGAGACTCAGAATGGGGGCTCTCTGTCCCCAAAGGCCAATCCTGGTCACCCAGGTCAGGCCCCAGTTAACCCACATCCAGATCATCCTCCATGCTGGTCCGGAGGTAGTGAGTTATCACAAAGTGGCCTGTCTGCCCCCCAGAGCATAGTGGCCTTTAAACACAATAGTTTAGTAAATATGCATTGTGCCCAGCATCTTCAGGTCTTTTATAAATGTCCCGATGAAGGGAACACTCTAGGCAAACAGGGTAAGGGTGGGATGAGCCCCTGCTTTCGGGTTCCCCACAGACCCTTTCCTGAAAGCTTCCACCTTAAGCCTCCTGGCCACCTAGGGTCCCCTTAGGGCCTCCATAAAATTGTCCCTTCCCTCACTCTCCAGGAACTCCTCTTGATCAACTCCCAGGATCTTCTTTGGGCAAATCCCAGGGTCAGTGGTCCCGGGCAGACCCACACCCATGTCCATCCTGCACTCAGCTCCCCCCAGACCCTACTCTTTGTCACTTCTAAGGGAGGGTTTTAGGTTCTGTGAGCACAGGAGGTGGGGCTGGAGGAGGTGCTCCCTCTCCTGATTTCTCCAAGAAATGTCCTCTCCTCTGACTCTGCAGCGCCCCCTGACAGGGTCACTCACCTTCTGCAGCCTCTTCTTGGATCCTGGGATGGTCAGTGGCACACCAGGAGGGCTGCTTCAGCGAGGGTAGAAGTTAGGGTCATTGAGGTCATGCTCACCTCACCCCATTTCCCTCACCACCCCTAACCTCACACCATGACCATCTGACCCAAGTGAGCTGGTACCAGTGCCACCCCAACTCCAGCATGCTCTGATTCTGGATGGCTCCCAGCTACAACGCTCACTCGGAATGTGTGACCTTGGGGCTGGGGCCGGCCTCCCTGACTCGTTCTTTCCTCTGGAAAGTGGGTGATCTCCACCTTGCTCACAGGTTCTCCTGTGGACTCAGTGTCATTCCTGTCATCATTGTTCTCGCCCTCAGCCCTCCAGGTGGGACAGGGCAGGGAGCTCTACACAGTCCTTTCCTGCCCTGAACTTGTGACCACCTTGAGAGGCCTGCAGAACAGGATGGGCAGCACTCCATGTCACTCACATACTGAGGACAGACTAGGCTGGTTTGGATAAGAAATGTACCCCACCTACCCATTCACCTTGCAGCCTGGAAGAAGCTAAGTGCAACTGGGAGGGGCCAGGATGGAAGCCAGAGTCCCGATCAATGTGCCAGCTCTGCACCCCATTCTAGAACAGCCGGCCACCCCCATCCTGTGTGCCATGACCAGGGCCTCTTGCCCCTGAATCTGCCCCCACCCCCACCTGCCCATGATGGACCAAACAGACCCTGTTCCTGGTAATTAGGACTGAGAGGGTGAACATTTCCAGAGAATCTTTAAGTGACAAACCACCAAAGCCACATCCTGTGCAGTCCCCCGATCCCTCACGCCCTCCTCTCTGCAGACCTCCAGACTCACCTTACCTTGATGCGCTGTTCTCTGCTCAGTGAGTTGTCATCCTCACAAAGTTTTTTCAGTGTAACTGAGCGCCTCCTGAAGGGAGGTAAGAGGAAAGACATGTTTAGGGAAAACGGACGAGAAGGATTAAGGGCAAATTCCTTTTGACAATGTCATGTTTCAAACTGCCTTGGTGAGGTTATCACTGGGTTCCTCTGAGCAGGAAAGTCTCCGTGGGACTAGGGTAGGGCTCTCATGTTGGTCACCTGGGGCCCCTCCTCATAACTATGGGGCAACTGTTTTGACCAGTTTGGGTTTCAACTGGGCATAGTGTTCTGGTGCTGGAAACACTTGAAAATCTCCCATTTGGCTCAATGCGGTCTCTGACATTGAAGGAAACTGACTCCTGAAGCAGAGCTAGTGGCCTGAGGTCCCCGGGAGCCTTAAAGACCCTGTCCAGCAGCCCAGTCCCTGTCCCCAGGGTTGGCTGTCTCCCAGGAGGTGAAGGAACATTGGCAGACATACAGGTAACACTTGCACACATCTGATCTTTGTTGGGAGAGGCCTATCCACCTGGAAACCTTTCCCCCATGTCTTCTTCAAACGATGGAGGGACAGGCTCTGCAGAGCAGCCAGGATGGTTTGCAGGGAGGAGAAGTTCCTTAGGGCTCTGCACTCCTGGGGAAGGGGAAACATGGTCTGTGAGGTGGGAACTGCAGCTGTAGCTTTAGTCCCCCTCAATTGACACTCCCTCCTGGTGGGACAGATGCTCAGGGTGGGAATGTTTAGCATCCAAAGACCAGCTCTCAGAGTGAGGAGGGTCCCAGCTCAACCAAAGGAAGGATCCAGGTAGGAAGTGAGCCTCCCACCACAGGGACCTGTGCATCAAGGTCCACATGCCCCTGGCAGAGAGGACATAGAGACTATGCTGGGACTCCGACCTCAGACCTCAGTCCTGATAACTGACCAAGCAATAGTGGAATTTTCCAAGGATCTGCATAGGTCTGTTGGCCTTCCCTAACAGACCTTGCTCACCTTAATCCAGTGCTTCACCACTTTGGCCCTCTCCTAGGCTATCATGCTTGGATCCCCAAGGCAGATGGTGATCACACAGGTGACCACAAGATCAAACTGAGTGACAGTGACATGGGCAGTGGATGCTCCTTGCCAGGTTTGACTCTCTTGGACCAGATGGAGCCCAGGCACTGGTGGGGCAGCAGCTTCTTGAACTGCTCCTGGGAAGAAAGGGGAGTGTCACCCAGCCGTGCCACACCCCAGGTCAGGGTCCTCAGTCTCTGAAGGAGTCACTGGTCAAGACAGAAGCTCAGGAAACTGAGGATGTGCCTAAGCCTTGGCACCCATGGGATTCATTCTCTCTCCACTGAGGGCCCCCAGCACTGGATGACCCAGGGTCCAAGACTGGTGGGGAAGGGACAGGAGCATCTGTCTCCAGCCCATCCTCAGTGACTCCAAGCTCCAGGAAGTGGTTCAAGTCTGCTCACTCCAAGGGGGCATCTTCCAGCATCTGACACCCCTCCGGTCCAAATCCCCATTCAGTGCACTTCACCTGTGGCAGCTACCACCACAGCTGTTTGTCTCCCTTGTAGTTAAACACACATCAGGGGGCTAATAAGTGCTGAGGCTGCTGAGCCTCATGGGCACATGGGTGGCAACCCAAGATCTGGCTGCACACAGTGAGCTCCCCTCCCCACAAACCAGGCCAGGGCCCACCAGCTTTCTGTCTTGTCTCCCTCATTTAATCTGCACAGCCTCTCTGTGCAGCAGGGCCTGGGGTGCCCACCTCCACTGCCCACAGTTGGACAGCAGAGCTTGGTAGTGGAGAGAGTTGCCCAGGACTCATGGGTGGTAAAGTGGTGGAGCTGCAATTTGCATGAAGATCATAGGAGTTGGCATCAGGGAAAGGCAGGTTGGAGTGGCCGAGGGCAGAGGGAAGGCCTGTCCCACCCTGAGAACTCTGGACTCACAGCATCCATTGCTGTCAGTTTCTCAGCCACCAGTCTTGGAGGGAAGGTCAGGATGTTAAGCTTCTCCTCCCCTATAAGGTGCTTATGGGTCGCAGCCCTAGGGTAGTCAGTTGCTGGGGATGGAGCTGGCTCTGTTGTTGGGATTCAGATCAGAGCTGGTGTTCCAGATGGCTCTGGCACTACCACCCCAGACCGGGCTCTAGCCCAGGGTCAGGCCTTTCCTCTGGCCCTGGAGTGCACTTGAGCTCTGGAGGTGGTTCTGGAGCAGGTTAAAGAGATAGTTTCTCCCACTTGCCTCACTTTCCCGTGCATTTCCACAGACAGGAAAGATGCGGCTGCCTTTTAGGGAAGTCTGGCCCCTGAAACACTCCCACCTTTACCCCCTCCCCCAATTGTCTTCCCAGACTACAGTCCCCTCACCTTCCCACTGTGCCTCAGTGGGCTCGAGATGCTCCGGCTCCACCCAAAAACTTCTGACAAGGCCCACCAGGTGTGGGGTAGGGAGGTTGTGCAGCACCAAGGCCTGCTTCTGGATAAACCAGGGGGAAAGGAGGGGCTGGCCGAAATGTTTTATCTGGTCTGGCCAGGTTGCCATCATAGAAGCAGTGACCCTGGGGAGAGGCGGGTGGGCAGTATAGTCAGGGTCCTGGTCTTTCCTTTCCCTCTGCCCTCCCATGGCACCCATGTTTGGGACTGAGCCTCTGTCTAGTCCCTCAACATCAAGGGGCCATCCCTGTGCCAACCCTGGGCCCTGTGTGGCTGTCCTGGTTGTGGCAAGTATGGGTTTGAGCAGCTTTAATAGAGAGTCTGTGTGAGACTCTTCTTCTACTGGCAGCTCTCCTGAAGGTCCTGTATGCTGTCCACCCCAGCCCACCAGGTCCCTGGGCATCTGGGCTGAGGACTGAGACAGACTTGTGAGCAGCCTGCTCACCACCATCCTGTTCTGA
Source organism: Antrozous pallidus (assembly GCA_027563665.1). Classification (NCBI taxonomy): domain Eukaryota; kingdom Metazoa; phylum Chordata; class Mammalia; order Chiroptera; family Vespertilionidae; genus Antrozous; species Antrozous pallidus. Next base: position 11,835,698 of record CM050523.1, on the reverse strand, counting down.
GCCCATCTGTGAGGGTCAGGGAAGATGGATGTGGACAGGGGTAGGCAGAGTGCAGTGGGTGTGAAGTTGGGATGGGACTCTGAGAGACAACTCAGCCCAGCCTCCCCTCTGGGTCTACAAGGCCAGAGACACCACCCACTGTGCTCTTTGACTCCTATCTCTTTGGGGAGGAGCCACCAGAGCTTAGCCCTCCCTTGGGAATCAGAAGATGTGTAAGATTGGGGATCTTCCAAACCCTGCCCTGCCTAAGCATCCACTCTGTTAACCCAGGGGGGCCCTCCTTCTGTACCCACAGACCACTCACTTTGCTAACTGATCCTGCAGTGTGTCACCCTGATCATTATGAGATTTCCCTCCAGATGTAGAAAACACCTTGATAGCATCAGATCTGAAGGATGGAGGACAGGACCTGCGAATGATGGACAGTGTGACTGGCTTACTGATGACTAGAACTGAGGCCAAAAATTGTGTCTGCTTCATTTCTTGAGTCAGGCTAAGTGTCTCCAAAGGTGCCCACCTGTAGTAGGAGCTTGGTGTAATTGTCAAGTAAATGTGCTCCAACCAGAACCATCCCAGTCATCTGAGTGGACCTGTGACCCTGCTCTCTCCTACTATCCCCATGGGACTACACCAAGGACCAGGACAAGGTAAGCTACGTAAAATCTCAAACTGCTTGACAGGTTGTTTCCCATGTGCTTTTCCAAACTCAGATGCCACAGACCGCTGATGGGGCTTCAGGGGACTTTCCATGGGACAGAGAGACATAATTGGCAGGAACAACCACAGCTGGTTCAGCAGCCCTTTCTGTAGAGCCAGGCAGCAGGGAAGCCCTGCCATGGCCTGTCCCCACAGCAGTGCCTACAAGAGCCCCATGAGGTTGATCCTGTACCACCCACTTTCCAGAGGAGCACTCTGATAAAGATGTGATGCCATTATCAAGACACTCAGCTTGCAGGGGGCAATTTGCACTGTGCCACAGAGAGGAACCGTGCTCACCTAGTTAGCAGCTCGTTCAGGAACCACTGGGCTCTGGAGAAGGCCGGGTGGATGGGCATCAGGGTGCAGATGTGGGAGATGTTTCCAGCTGGGAAAGCTCGGACCAGGGACCCCACCACCTTCTCCATGGTGCCTTTCTGGTGGCCCGCATTCCGCAGGCCTCATGTAGTCTATGAGTTAACTTAGTGACATCCTGGGTGGGACAAGGAGGGATATCCAGTCAGTGGCACCACCGAGAATCTCAGGAGGATGGAGGTCGGGAATCACACAGGAGTCCCAGCCCTCAGGGACATGCGCAAAAGGATGGACAGGAGTGTCCCAGATGAGTGAGATTCTAGGTTTCCAAAGTTTCACTAAAGTTTGCGGATCGAGGGGGTGTTCATACAATTGTGACCTTTTGGGCAGGTTTGTTTGCTTGTTTGTTTTAGCTGAGGAACAACAAACCTCCTGCTATTAATAGTTTGTATGATCAGCATTGTCCCCATGAGGCCCCATTACAGAGATAGAAACATCCCCATTACAGAGACAGAAACATCCCCATTACAGAGACAGAAACATCCCCATTATAGAGACAGAAACATCCCCATTACAGAGATAGATAGAAACATCCCCATTACAGAGATAGATAGAAACATCCCCATTACAGAGACAGAAACATCCCCATTACAGAGACAGAAACATCACCATTACAGAGACAGAAACATCCCCATTACAGAGACAGAAACATCCCCATTACAGAGATAGATAGAAACATCCCCATTACAGAGACAGAAACGTCCCTATTACAGAGATAGATAGAAACATCCCCATTACAGAGACAGAAACATCCCCATTACAGAGACAGAAACATCCCCATTACAGAGACACAAACATCCCCATTACAGAGACAGATAGAAACATCCCCATTACAGAGATAGAAACATCCCCATTACAGAGACAGAAACATCCCCATTACAGAGACAGAAACATCCCCATTACAGAGATAGATAGAAACATCCCCATTACAGAGATAGATAGAAACATCCCCATTACAGAGACAGAAACATCCCCATTACAGAGACAGATAGAAACATCCCCATTACAGAGATAGAAACATCCCCATTACAGAGACAGAAACATCCCCATTACAGAGACAGAAACATCCCCATTACAGAGATAGATAGAAGCATCCCCATTACAGAGATAGAAACATTCCCATTACAGAGACAGAAACATCACCATTACAGAGACAGAAACATCCCCATTACAGAGATAGATAGAAACATCCCCATTACAGAGACAGAAACGTCCCCATTACAGAGATATATAGAAACATCCCCATTACAGAGATAGAAACATCCCCATTACAGAGACAGAAACATCCCCATTACAGAGACAGAAACATCCCCATTACAGAGATAGATAGAAACATCCCCATTACAGAGATAGAAACATCCCCATTACAGAGACAGAAACATCCCCATTATAGAGACAGAAACATCCCCATTATAGAGACAGAAACATCCCCATTACAGAGATATATAGAAACCTCCCCATTACAGAGATAGAAACATCCCCATTACAGAGACAGAAACATCCCCATTACAGAGATAGACAGAAACATCCCCATTACAGAGACAGAAACATCCCCATTACAGAGACAGAAACATCCCCATTACAGAGATAGATAGAAACATCCCCATTACAGAGATAGATAGAAACATCCCCATTACAGAGACAGAAACATCCCCATTACAGAGATAGATAGAAACATCCCCATTACAGAGATAGAAACATCCCATTACAGAGACAGAAACATCCCCATTACAGAGATAGAAACATCCCCATTATAGAGATAGATAGAAACATCCCCATTACAGAGACAGAAACGTCCCCATTACAGAGATAGATAGAAACATCCCCATTACAGAGATAGAAACATCCCCATTACAGAGACAGAAACATCCCCATTACAGAGACAGAAACATCCCCATTACAGAGACAGAAACATCCCCATTACAGAGATAGATAGAAACATCCCCATTACAGAGACAGAAACGTCCCCATTACAGAGATAGATAGAAACATCAACATTACAGAGACAGAAACATCCCCATTACAGAGATAGATAGAAACATCCCCATTACAGAGATAGAAACATCCCCATTACAGAGACAGAAACATCCCCATTACAGAGATAGAAACATTCCCATTACAGAGACAGAAACGTCCCCATTACAGAGATAGATAGAAACATCCCTATTACAGAGATAGAAACATCCCCATTACAGAGACAGAAACATCCCCATTACAGAGACAGAAACATCCCCATTACAGAGACAGAAACATCCCCATTACAGAGACAGATAGAAACATCCCCATTACAGAGATAGAAACATCCCCATTACAGAGACAGAAACATCCCCATTACAGAGACAGAAACATCCCCTTTACAGAGATAGATAGAAACATCCCCATTACAGAGATAGAAACATTCCCATTACAGACACAGAAACATCCCCATTACAGAGACAGAAACATCCCCATTACAGAGATAGATAGAAACATCCCCATTACAGAGACAGAAACGTCCCCATTACAGAGATATATAGAAACATCCCCATTACAGAGATAGAAACAACCCCATTACAGAGACAGAAACATCCCCATTATAGAGACAGAAACATCCCCATTATAGAGACAGAAACATCCCCATTACAGAGATATATAGAAACCTCCCCATTACAGAGATAGAAACATCCCCATTACAGAGACAGAAACATCCCCATTACAGAGATAGACAGAAACATCCCCATTACAGAGACAGAAACATCCCCATTACAGAGATAGATAGAAACATCCCCATTACAGAGATAGATAGAAACATCCCCATTACAGAGATAGATAGAAACATTCCCATTACAGAGACAGAAACATCCCCATTACAGAGATAGATAGAAACATCCCCATTACAGAGATAGATAGAAACATCCCCATTACAGAGATAGAAACATCCCCATTACAGAGACAGAAACATCCCCATTACAGAGACAGAAACATCCCCATTACAGAGATAGATAGAAACATCCCCATTACAGAGATAGATAGAAACATCCCCATTACAGAGATAGAAACATCCCCATTACAGAGACAGAAACATCCCCATTACAGAGATAGAAACATCCCCATTACAGAGATAGATAGAAACATCCCCATTACAGAGATAGAAACATCCCCATTACAGAGACAGAAACATCCCCATTACAGAGACAGAAACATCCCCATTACAGAGATAGATAGAAACATCCCCATTACAGAGATAGAAACATCCCCATTACAGAGATAGATAGAAACATCCCCATTACAGAGACAGAAACGTCCCCATTACAGAGATAGATAGAAACATCCCCATTACAGAGATAGAAACATCCCCATTACAGAGACAGAAACATCCCCATTACAGAGACAGAAACATCCTCATTACAGAGACAGAAACATCCCCATTACAGAGATAGATAGAAACATCCCCATTACAGAGATAGATAGAAACATCCCCATTACAGAGACAGAAACATCCCCATTACAGAGACAGAAACATCCCCATTACAGAGATAGATAGAAACATCCCCATTACAGAGACAGAAACTTCCCCATTACAGAGATAGATAGAAACATCCCCATTACAGAGATAGAAACATCCCCATTACAGAGACAGAAACATCCCCATTACAGAGACAGAAACATCCCAATTACAGAGATAGATAGAAACATCCCCATTACAGAGATAGAAACATCCCCATTACAGAGACAGAAACATCCCCATTACAGAGACAGAAGACAGAGCTTAGGGTTGTCACATGTCTTCTCAAGGTCCTGAGGGCAGAAGTGTGAACTGTCTTGCATGTCAGTCTCTCTCAGTTATCTGAGACTTATCCGCCCCCAACTTAGATTGAAAGGGTGTGGGAGCTTTGCCCATCCCTGTGTAGGGACAGTGTGCACTGTAAACGTGGCCTATGACCTCAAAAAGACACTTTTGTGTCACCCTTTTATATTAAAAGGCATTTTGAGAGCCTCATTGTGGAGATCCCATATTCCGCAAAGGGGCGAATGCCCGCAGACTCCAAACTGGAGCATTGTGATCCTCAGGCATGAGTCTGGGTCGAGGACTCGAGAGGGAGCAAATCCGTGTGGTGGGTGTGAAGTGACAGGTGAATCAGTGTCTCCATGACGCAATTGCCAATGAAGGAACACTGTGATTGCCTTGGACAACCTGACATTGGACAGATGAAAATTTCAATGAGTGAGAAAACCCCAGGCAAGGCTGGGAGCAAGGCAGCAATTTTATTTATTTATTTATTTATTTATTTATTTATTTATTTATTTATTTATTTATTTATTTATTCATAGTATCTATTTTCTTTTTTATTTTATTTTACTTTTTTATTTTTTATTTTTGCAGTATAACTTAGATATAATGGTAGTATGTATGTTTTCTTTTTCCCCCCTCATTGTCCTCCCCCCAGCCTCCCCCACTCCCAAGGCACCAGTTTTAAAGAAAGTTTAAAACTTCCCATTTACCAATTATTTTACTGTTTTGTTATGAATATTCCTGAGCACATTTGTTGCTACTGTATCAGTATGGTGGAAATAAAATATAATGATGTGCTACTAAAGTATCTTATGTTCATGCTCAGCACCAACATTTTGGCAATTTGAAACTGATGATAATGAGAGTGTTTACGGCAAGAATATTGACAAATACTACAAACCTTGACTTCACTTAATGTATTATTGAATGCTTAGACTTAAAATAAAATGGTGGAGCATGTTAACAATGCAGATTAAAATTGTAAATGTATGTGCAAGTGAGCTTTAAATTGTACATAAGATAATATTTGAAAAAAATGCTTCTTGTATTTTAAAACTAACAACTTCATATGACAAAGAAGCCTCTTGAGTCATTGAGGAATAAGTGAATTTTAAACATGTCTTAGATGCCTCCCTGTCCTATTGTTTAAAATAATAAATTCATTTTTAATGTAAACAAAATATTCTGAGCAGACCTTTCAACAAGAGACAAAGACAGTGTAAATAAATGCATGGATAAATGCTCACTATAAAAAATTCTTAGGGAAATGGAATTAGAATGAAAGCAAGTTAACACTACACTCATTTCTGGGACTACAGTTTAAAAAGATTAACCATGGCATGTGCTGGCCAGGATGTGGGATAACTGCAATTTTCATTACAGTGGATGGGTAGGATGACAAAGGAAATGACAATTTTAGATCATATTTCTGCATATCTTAAAATGTAAGACATTCACCTACACTGCAGCAGTTTGATAACTAAAAGATATAACTTGAAAAAGAACTGAATGCAAGTATTCCCAAAGAATTTTTAGAATACCACAAACCTGGAAATAATTAAAATAATATAAAGATCAATAGATAAAGTGATTATCCATAGAACACAGTATTACCCAGCAATAAAAATGATTCACTATTCATATAAGCATGGAGGGTCGGGAATGGGGGCTGAGCTGCACAATCACCCACAGAGGATGACAACATCTGTGCTCCCTGGGGCTGAATCCAAGGGGGCCGGGAGAAGCTCTGGGCCTGGACGTGCCCGCTGCGGTCTCTGCACCTTCCAGCTGGGGGCTGAGACTGGGCTATTTTGGATTCAGGTGGTTGAGGAGCCCAGATTCCTCTCCGGAGTCAAGGCTTGGGGCACAAGTGACAGATGGGCAGGTAGGTGTGGGCAGGAGAAAGCCCAGGGCTGTCGCCAGGGGGAGTTATGTGTGTTGCTGGGACCCCTTTTAGTCACTCTGTTCTTTGGGGCCATGCTCACTGGGAAATGGAGCAAGAGCTGCTGTAGGAGTTTCCAGGTGTCAGTATGTGCTCCAAGAAAACTGGTGACCCAGGCAGGTGCACCCAATTCACTGTAATAAAGTGGACCAGCCATTGAACTGCCTGGGGAGAGGGCAGAGCTCTCTATGCAGAGGCCACTTTGCTTTCTGCTGAGCCAGGAGGTCCTCTCCTGGGTGGCAAGGGTCTTGAATTTTCACCACTAAAAAACGTTGCATATATTTATAGCTCTTGTGAGAGAAAATGTCCTGAATCTTTCCTTACTGGTTAAACATCCACCCTGCTGCTCTCACATGGGGCTTCTGCCTGCATGCCCACCTCCACACTCTTTCTTGCCTTTGCCTGGGATGTCCCCAGTGATGCTGGGGCGTGGCCCATCATTTTCAGAAGTTGGCAGAGAGGGGCCTAAGGCAAGGCTCTGGGAAGGGATTGGGTCCTGTGTCTGCCTCAGATGAGCTGGCCAGGGCTCTTCTGTCTCCAGCCAGAGGTCCCTCCAGGTTCTTAGCCCCAGGCACCTGTCCCACTTCAGTGCCTTGATGCTTTGGGCTCACAAATAAGTTCACTTTTGAAAAGTCCTGTGTCTGGCCAGGAGACACACACTCACCCCTGATTGCCACTGGCGTAGTTTGGGTCTCTGTTTTAACATTTCTTGGTGTAGTTTTCCATTTTGCTTTATTTAAAAATGAGAGGCCTGGTGCATGAAATTTGTGCACGGGGCGAGGGGTTCCTCAGTCCGGCCTGCACCCTCTTCAGTCTGGGATGTTCTACCGCCTCTCACAATCTGGGATGGCTGGCTCCTAACCACTTGCCTGCCTGCCTGACCTAACTGCCTCTGCTTCACCCCACACCCAGGACTCAGGATTCCCTCTTCCAGCCAGTCACAGGCATCCGGACCTGGGCTGACTTTGCCCAGGCTGGCTGCAGCTGCAGGAGACCATGGGTGGGAGGCTTTGCCCAGGCCACAGGTGCCTGGGACTGAAGGGCAGGCAGCTTATCCCTCTCCCAGGCCACAGGCACAGGCATAGCCACTGGCGCCTGGGACCATGGGGTGGGTAGCTTGTCCCGATTCCTGCTGCTCTGACACGGGGCTGGTCCCCATTCCTCTCTGGTGAGCTTATTTGTGCCTGGCTGGTTCTCATTCCTCTTTCTCTGAGCCATTATGGCGTGATGGTGTGATGACCATTTGCATATTAGTTCTTTATTATCTATACTAATAAAAGAGTAATATGCTAATTAGACCAGGAGACCTTATGGAAACCTTCCAGAGGTCCTTCTGGACAAAGCTGGGGGCTTGGCCAGCCTGAAAACCACCCCCTGATGGCCCTCCGGCCCTCTCCCAGGCTGGCCATGCCCCCCAGCAGGGACCCTCATCCCAATAGAGGTGTGGCCAGCCTGCAAATGATCCTCAGCCCCTTGCCCAGGCAGCCACACCCCCCAGCACAGACCTCGACCTTGAAGAGGGTGCGGTTAACCTGAAAATGACTCTTAGCCCCTCACCCAGGCTGGCAATGCTCCACAGCACAGACCCCCACCCTGATGAGGATGAGGCCATCCTGAAAACCACCCCAAACCCTTGCCCAGGCCAGCACTGCCCGCAGTGGGGACCTCCACCCCCACCCTGATGAGAGCATGGCCAGCCTGAAAACCAACCCAGCCCCTTGGCCAGGCAGGTCCCATCCCCCAAGGGGAACCTCATCCTGATCCAGGACCCCCTTCAGGCCAGACCAGCTAACCCCCATCTGTGCACCAGACCTCTATCTATACTAATAAAAGAGTAATATGCTAATTAGACCAGGAGACCTTCTGGACAGCCTTCCAGACAAAGCCATGGTGGCGTGGCCAAGGCAGAGGCAAGGGGTGATCAGGCCAGGAAAGGAAAATTGGGGGTGATCAGGCTGGCGGAAGGGTGCAATTGGGGGTGAGCAGGCCGGCAGTGTGAGGCAGTTGGGGGTGATCAGGCTAATGTGGGGGGCAGTTTTGGGTGAGCAGGCTGGGGGTAATCAGTCTGGCAAGGGGTTGTCACAGTTCCATCCATGCAGGCTGCCTCCCAGGTGGGGGCAAGCAGGCTGGTGGGGGAAGCTGGGGGAAGCAGTCTGGCAGAGGGTCAGTTGGGGGCAAGCAGGCCGGGAGTTGGTGGTGGGTGGGCTGGTGGGAGGGGCAGTTGGGGGCAATTAGGCTAGCAGGATGGGGACAGTTGGGAGTGAACAGTCTGGTGGGGGGGTCATTGGGGGAGATCAGGCTGGCAAGAGGGGGCAGTTAGGAGTCAAGAGGGCCAGCGGGGGACAGTTGGGGGTGAGCAGGCTGGCAGGCAGAGTGGTTAGGGGTGATCAGGCAGGCAGGCAGGTGAGCAGTTAGGAGCCAGCAGACCCAGATTGCAAGAGGGATGTCCGGTTGCCGGTTCCACAGGAATTGGGCCTATACTGGCAGTCAGACACCCCCAAGGGGTTACAGATTGGAGAGGGTTCAGGCCGGGCTGAGGGACATATCCTCCATGCATGAATTTTGTGCACCAGGCCACTAGTATAGGATAAAGGCCCCCTTCCCTAGCCAGTCATGGAGATACCATGGATTCTCCAAGAAATGGTGCTATCTTTTTTCAATGGTGAAAACATTCTGGAATGCAGGTGTTTTCAGAAGGCCAGGTTTGGTCTCAAATGATATCACATTGCGGGGATACACTGCATATGGTGACCCTCTCCCTAAAATGGGCCTGTGCAGAGCAGACCCCTGCTCCTGTAGTGAGGTGATGGACCCAGGACTCTGGGGAACAGTATGCTAATGGGGTGTGTGCTTGAGGGAACAGAGAGGTTGGGGGTCTTGTACAGTGTCCATGTAAGAGTTCCCTGCCAGCACATGGAGGGAGGGTCCTAAAGTGGGTGTACTGAGGAAGGCTCTAGGGCCAAAAACTTGAATCAGGCTGGATGGAAGGCAGCAGTTAAGTGTGGGCACCACCTGTAAGGTGGGGGTGTGTGGACACTGTTGACCCTGACTGTTCCAGACTCCAGAAGTCCCCTGTCCTTGGGAGCTGGCAATCTAGTGGAGGACAGCCCACAGACAATGGGGCAGGATAGCTAGGACAGGTGTTCGGCCAGAAAGGTGCAGCCAGGGTGGCCAGTGGGGCCTCCCTGAAAGAGTCCGGGATGGGCGGCAGAGTGCAGGTAGCTGAAGATAAGGCCCTGTGGCTAGTTTGGACAACCAGGATTAGAAAGTGGGTCATGGCTGGGCTGTGGGAGCTGTGAAATGACTTGACCTTCTCCTCAGGAAGCCCCACAGTTTGCCTTGATCCCCAGACTGCCTCCCAGAGGGGCTGGAATGTGGCCCCACCAGCAAAACCAGCTTCCAGAGGGACATTTGCAGTACTGAGTGCAAATAATAACACCAGTGGATTAAATATTTTTGCTTATTATGATTAAACTAGAGGCCTGGTGCATGAAATTCATGCACAGAGGGTGGGTTCCCTCAGCCCTACCTGCACCCTCTGCAATTCCCGACCCCTAAACCTTTTTCTTATCTAGCTAACCTCTTCACATTTTAAAAAAATTAACTGAAATACCACCTACTCTAGGAAATCCTCTTTGAACAAATGTCTTTATAATCTGTATTAAGTATTTTCAGAGTATAGCATTCTTTTTCTTTAACAGCTTCTTAGAGTAGATGCAATGTGGTTTTCATTCCTGCATCTGTATTTTTTCTTTTTGCTCTTGTAATAGCAAAGCTTATCCAATTTACATTTGCCCTTCAAGGGCTTATATTTGGTTCAGATTCTAGTTGGCTCCCTGCTTTTTTTTTTTAAGCAATAAATTTGGGTTGGGATAGTAAGCCTCATTTGTAATCAAGCCTGTAGGTCTCTCTATCTGAATATTTCTATAATACCTATCACTTTAGCATACCAGAGATTGTGTTCACTTATATAAAATAATAAATGTCACCTGATCATTTGATCTTCTAGTAATATTTTATAGCAAGATGTATTTTTAAAATTTCTTTATTAAAGTATTACATATGTGTCCTCATCCTTCCATTAACCCCTCAACCCCCCCTCCACTCATGCCCTCACCCTCCTGGTGTTCATGGTTAGGCTTATATTCATGCATACAAGTCCTTTGGTTGATCTCTCCTCCTTTCCCCTCCCCTCCCCTACCTTCTCTCTGACGTCTGGCAGTCTGATCTATGCTTATCTGCCTCTGGATCTGTCCCTGTTCATCAGTTCATCATATATTGTTCATTATATTCCACAAATGAGTGAGATTATGTGGTATTTGTCTTTCTCTGACTGGCTTATTTCACTTAGCATAATGCTCTCCAGTTCCATCCATGCTGTTGCAAATGGTAAGAACTTCTTTTTTACTGCAGCATGGTATTCCATTGTGTAGATGTACCACAGTATTTTAATCCACTCGTCTGCTGATGGGCATTTGGGCTGTTCCCAAATCTTAGCTATGGTGAATGGTGCTCCTATGAACATAGGGGTGCATATATCCTTTCTGATTTGTGTTTCTAGTTTCTTGGGATATATTCCTAGAAGTGGGACCACTGGGTCAAATGGGTGTTACATTTTTAGGTTTTTGAGGAAACTCCATACTGTTCTCCACAGTGATTGCACCAGTCTGCATTCCCATCAGCAGTGCAAAAGAGTTATTTTTTCTCTGCATCTTTGCCAAAACTTGTCGTTTGTTGATTTGTTGATAATAGCCATTCTGATGGGTGTTAGATGATACCGCATTATTTTGATTTGCATCTCTCAGATAATTAGTGACTTTGAGAATAGTTTTCATATGTCTCTTAGCCTTCCTTCTGTCCTCCTTCGAAAAGTGTCTATTTAGGTCTGTTGCCCATTTTTTGATTGGATTGTTCATCTTTCTTTTGTTAAGTTGTATGAGTTCCCTGTAAATGTTGGAGATTAAACTCTTATCGATGATAACATTGGCAAATATGTTTTCTCATGCAGTGGGCTTTCTTGTTGTTTTGTTGATGGTTTCTTTTGCTGTGCAAAAGCTTTTTATTTTGATGTAGTCCCATTTCTTTATTTTCTCTATAGTTTCTATTGCCCTAGTTGCAGTATCAGTGAAGAAGTTCCTTGGGCATATGTCTGAGATTTTTCTGCCTGTGGATTCCTCTAGTATTTTTATGGTTTCCCATGTTATGTTTAAGTCTTTTATCCATTTTGAGTTTATTTTTGTGTATGGTGTAAAGTGGTGGTGTAGTTTCATTTTTTTGCATGTATATGTCCAATTTTCCCAACACCATTTGTTGAAGAGACAACATCTTGGTTCCATTTTATGTTCATGCCTCCTTTGTCAAATATCAATTGGGCATAGTGGTTTGGGTCGATTTCTGGGTTCTCTATTCTATTCTATTGGTCTATATGTCTGCTCTTGTGCCAGTACCAGGCTGTTTTAAGAACAGTGGCTTTGCAATACAGCTTGATATCTGGTATTGAGATCCCACCTACTTTGTTCTTTCTCAGGATTGCTGCAGCTATTCAGGTTCTTTTTTTTTTATTCCAGATGAATTTTTGGAAAGTTCATTCTAAGTCTGTGAAATATGCTGTCAGTATTTTAATGGGGATTGCATTGAATCTGTAGATTGCTTTGGGTAGTATGGGCATTTTGATGATGTTGATTCTACCAATCCATGAACATGGTATGTTCTTCCATCTATTTATGTCTTCCTCTATCTTTTTTCAGTGTCCTGTAGTTTTTCGCATATAGGTCTTTTACCTCCTTAGTTAAGTTTATTCCTAGGTATCTTAATTTTTTGGTGCAATGGTAAATGGGGTTGCTTTTTTAGTCGCTCTTTCTATATGTTCACTATTGGTGTAAAGAAATTCCATAGATTTATTGGCATTCATTTTGTATCCTACTACATTGCCAAATTCATTTATTAAGTCTAATACTTTTTTGATGGAGTCTTTAGGGTTTTCTATGTACAGTATCATATCATCTGCAAATAAGGACAGTTTTACTTCTTCTTTTCCAATTTGGATGCCTTTTATTTCTTCTTCAACAAGATATATTATCCTAGTAATTTAACTATTACAAAACTGAGGCATACAAAAATAAATTACACTGAACAGTAAAGAATGCTCAAATATCAAAGCATAGTACACTTAGGGTCTCCCTTGTCCTGTGCCTCAGATATCATAGCATAGTACACAGCTCACTTTGAATTCAGCTTCCTTTAAAATAGGAAGGGATGCCATACTTATGAAGCACATATAATCTTACTTCCACACATATAACCTTTGTACTAATTATTGAAAAATCATCCTCTGTTCCTCTCTGTATTGTTGCCTTACATTCTGATGTTATTACTGTGCTTTTGTCATCCACTAGCTCTAATAAGATTCTGATTTTTTAAGGGCAGAGATCATGACTTGAGCTTGTGTTTCTCTATCATGGTGCCTAGATAAATATTCTTATGCCATCCAGTCCAAGTGACTGTGATGAGAGAGGCCCACCATTGCTGGAGATCTCTGATGTTTATTTAAGGGCCTCACTTGTTCTGTGCCTTTACAGAGGAGTGAGTAGGGGCTGAGGGAATTTGAGGAAATCTAGACAGAATTCTCGTCTAAAAGATTTTGCTGAGCTGGCGACCAGGACTTCTGGGCATTTGTCCAATTAAAACCCGGACACACAGCAATAACAAAGGCACTGGTTTCCTACTGCCAATGTGTGGGGATCAAACCCCAGCCTGCAGGAACTCACCCCGCAGTCAGGACCAGGCCGCTGGGTAGACCTGGGCTGATGCTCCTAACTCTGGGGAGAGGGAGACTTCCCGGGGCTGCAGGCTAGAGGCCCTGGACTTTGCACCAAGTGCCTGAACAAGTCCCTAGCGCAGGTTGGTCAGTGGAGCAGCTTCTTTGTACTGGATTTTGGGGAGGCTTGGCCAGGCTTTGCCTGGCCTATTCGACACATGATTGTAGGTGGGTGGGCCTCGCCTGTTTGCTTCATGATCACGGGTTAGCTCAGCCTGGCCTGTTCTCCCCATGATCGAGGGGCAGCTTGACCTGGGCTCTTCGCCCTGTGATCACAGGGTGGCTTGGATACAGGCAGGTGGCATTGGGTGCTGCCCCTGCAACTTGCCTCAGCCCAAGCCGCCATCACAATCTCAGCTTAGACGGGGCGGACTGTGGCATAGTGGTTGGCTTGGACCTGGGCAGGCAGCATTGGGTGCTGCCTCCTGCCACCTGCCCAGGTCCCCGACTGAGGCTTGGATCCCGCCAGTGGCATAGGGCACTGCCTGCCCCACCTGCATATGTAAATTTACCCACCATCTTTGCTGGATTAATTTGCATATCATGCCTGATTGCCTGTGGGCATAGTGGAGGTATGGTCAATTAGCATTTTCCTCTTTTATTAGTGTAGACTAGAGGCCCGGTGCACAAAATTTGTACATGGGGGGTGGGGGATGTCCCTTAGCCCAGCCTGCACCCTCTCCAATCTGGGACCCCTCGAGGTATGTCCAACAGCCCATTTAGGCCTGATCCTAAATGGGCAATCAGAAAATGACAAATGCAGTAGAATCAGGCCTAAACGGGCAATTGGACATCCTTCTCACAATCCAGGACTGCTGGCTCCAAACTGCTCACCTGCCTGCCTCCCTGATTGCCCCTAACCACTTCTGCCTGCCAGCCTGATCACCCCCTAACCACTCCCCTGCCAGCCTAATTGATGTTTAACTGCTCCCCTGCCAGGCTATTTGCCCCCAATTTGCCTCTTCTGCTGGCCTTGTCAACCCTAACTGCCCTCCCGTGCAGGCTTGATCGCCCCCAACTGCCCTCCCTTGCAGGCCTGGTCCTTCCCAGTTGCCCTCCCCTGCTGGCCTGATCACCCACAACTGCCCTCCCTTGCAGGGCCTGGAACCTCCAATGGCCCTCCCCTGCTGGCCATCTTGTGGTGGCCATCTTGTGTTCACCAAAGGGCAGGATCTTTGACCACATGGGGGCAGCCCTCTTGTGTGTTGGAGTGATGGTCAATCTGCAAATTACTCTTTTATTAGATAGGATAGAGGCCTGGTGCATGGGTGGGAGCCAGCTGGTTTTCCTTGAAGAGTGTCCCAGATCAGGGTGGGGGTTCCCTTGGGGTGAGGGGCAGCCTGGGCAAGGGGCCTGTGGAGGTTTTCAGGCTGGCCATGAAAACCTCCACAGTGACCCAAGCAGAGGCCCTGATATCTACAATTAAAACTTTGTAGCCTGGAGCAGATCCAAGCCTTCTGCTCGCTCCAGGGCAGCAGCCATTTCTGTTTGAAACTTTGTAGCCTAGAGTGCAGGCCTAGGCCAGCAACAGCAGGCTGAAAGCTTGGTTTCCTCTGTTGCCAGGGAAACCCAAGCCTGTTCTCTCTGGCTCAGTGGCTGCCGCCATTTCTGTATCTTTTATAATTGAAACTTTGTAACATTGAGTGGAAGCCTAGGGAGGCAGAAAGCTTGGCTTCCTCTGTTGCCAGAGAAACACAAGCCTTCCTCCTTCTCTCAGTGGTAGCAGCCATCTTGGTTGGGGTTTATTTGCATAATTTGCTCCTGATTGGCTGGTGAGCGTGGCTGTGGGAGTGGCTTGTGGGTGTGATGAAGGTACTGTCAAATTTGCATATTATTCTTTTATTAGATAGGATGTTATCTGTAAGATACTTTATTCCCCTAAAGGATAGTTCTCCAGAGGAAAATGACAAATGCAGAAATTTGCAAGCAGCCAGTAATAATGGTAAGCTTCCACAGATTTCAAAAGAAATCTGACCAAAGGTCACAAATATGGGCTGGATATGCACTAGATGAAAAAATATTCGAGATAATGAGGAGCCTTAGACATTTACAATACAATAGTCTCAGGAAGTCATCTTTACAAACCCGGCATCAGCCTCCACGTGGTCTCCAGGGGTTCTCTGCTTTAAGAAGCACTGCAAGTTGGCTGGCTTGTGCTTCCCGTGTCACGGCAGTGTTTTTACACATTAGAAACCGGGGTGTTTCTTTGTAAAGAAATTTCTAGTTCACCATGGGCTGTACCCACCCCACTGTCTAAAGCTACAGAATGACTTTCTCCCGTGGGTAAGTTCATTTTTATCACTCAAACATCTATCAGAGTTAAAAAAAAAAAAAAGAGGTGACCTTATTTAGCAATCATGGGATTTAGTACTTAAATAAAAGCAAGACGGGGATCATGACAATGACACTAATGGTGTGGAATTTTTCTGACATCTGGGATACGGATTCAAGTAGCCTCTCAGGTGAAAGGAGACAGACATGCCCTGAGTTCAAATGATCCTGATAACTGTTCTGGAGAGATTGGTCTGCGTTTAATGTTTTGAAAAGTCAACACTTTTTATTTTCTCATCTTCAACCGAGGATATGTATTTTGGTTTTAGAGAAAAAGGGAGAGAGAGAGAGAGAGAGAGAGACAAAGGAAGCATCAGCGTGAGAAGAAACATCTACCAGTTGCCTCCTGGGCATTCTCCACCAGGGATCTAACCTGTGACCAGTCCCTGAAACCTAGTTATTTCCCAACACCACGTGGGCACCCAACACGAATATTTGCAATGATCAGTGAGTGACTCAGATCCTAATGCCGCCTGTGGGGCCTGGAAAAATACATTACCCAAGAGCAATGCGCCTAATGATGGCTGGGTTTAGCCAGTGACAGCCCAGGACCAACGCATTATTCGGGGCTCATTGGTTTGGGCATGACTTCCTCCGTCTTTCTCCTGGTGGTCATTTTTACCTCCTTGTTCTGTAATCATTGGCCGAGGCTCCAGCCTCAGAGTTCTGATTAGGTCTAGGCATCAGGTGCAGTTCCCCGCTGTGCAGTGGTGTGTCTGACACGTGATAAGCTGCAACAGGCGGGTCTGAGGCCTCTATGTCTCTGAGGCCCCATTCTTCTTAGAGACTTCAACCAGGCCTCAGCATTTACCCTCCAGCCTGGGGTGTGGGCACCTGCCAGGTCCTAAAGTCCCGGGTCGCTTTGTCCAAAACAGTGAGTCGTTCAGGGGTGGCATCCGGTGGGACATGGTGACAGAGGGTGAGAGGCTGCAATGCCAATGTATAAGGTTTTGGTTAGTGTGGCTGAGCTGGGAATCCTGGGCTAGTGTTGTGCCTAAAGGCAATAGAGAAGGTGAGGTCAAGTTTTGTGTGGGTTTTCCTTTCATTCTGAGGAAGCTGGGTCAGTCGATGGCTGTGAACAAAAGAGGGACATTGTCTGAGGTAGGGTTCTAAACTTTTCCCAAAAATGCTCAGAGAAAGAACACACTAGAAGAGAGAGGATACCCACTGGGGACAGGAAAGTGAAGTCCTTTGAAAGATAATGAACTTGTCAAGCGTGTGCACTGAGGTCTAAGGCCTGAGGTAATGCAGTAATCTCTAGATCACCTGGCCCCGAGGCTGGGCAAGGGTAAGGAGTGACCTGGAGTCTATGGATACAGGAGGTGGTTGCCAGGCTCTCAACAGCCCTTTCCCTTTCCACAGATTCCTGAAAATACGCAATCGCTTAGATATACTGGTTTGTGGAGCTTATTTCATGGCCTCACACTCGGTGGCCTCTGAGATAGTGGTGTCCTGGTACTGTCCAACCACTCTTCCAGTCCTTGGATCTGGAGAACTTGAAGAGACACCAAGCCCAGAATCCTAAGTCCAGGTTTAGGGTTACATAAGTGGTCCCTAATTTTGGCAAGGAATTCAGTGGAATTGGAGGTGATAGGTCCTTCCATGGCTAGGTTCCAGAATGTGCAAAGGCTTAGAGTGAAGGCTGAACTAATTCAGGGACCAGCAAGTGTCCATTTCTTTTTTTCTTACATAGGAACTGCCAACAAATGGGGCAGGAGTCAGGTCTAGTCGAATGCTGTGACTTACTTGGGTGTCTGTTCTGCAGGTGATGGGAGCAATGAGAGATATAGAGCAGTAGAGGCAGGTGATCTGACCCAGATCTCATTAGACTTCCTGTGACTGCAGCATGATGAATAATATGTGTGTGAGAGAGGTGGTAGAATGACTAGAAAATAAGCTGTTGAGATAGTCATGGTAGTGTGATGGTAACTGGCCCAGGAGGGTGGCTGTGGAGGTGGAAGAAGCAGTTAGATTCTGGATTAGTGTTTTAGGTGTGGCCACTTGGATTTTTCTAATTTTGAGGTTGTGAGAGAGAGGTAAGAGTTAGGGATGATGGAATGTCATGGATTTAGCAGCTGGAGGTGTGAAAGTATCACCAACTGAGATGGATAAATGTATAGGTAGAGCAATGTTCATTGGGGATATAAAAACTATTTATTTTTTGGCCTGTTAGGGTATAACATAATAAGGAGGGTATTTCACCAGAGTCTGGAACTCTGAGGAGCAATTCAGGATGCAGATTTCTTAAAAAGGTAGTGGAGGAGAACCAAGATGGCGGCATAGGTAAAACACCTATCTTGCTGTCATACTCAGCAATTTTAATACTACAACTTAACGAAAGAACAAACACCTTCCAGAATCACCAGAAAGCTCGCCGAGTGAAAATTCCACAAATAAAAGTGAAGATAAGACACTGTGACTCGGATGAGTGGCGGTGGACAGCGTTGATTCGCGCGGAGAGAGGTTTGGAGCGCGTGCTGCGGAGAGGGCGGGCGGCTGGAAACCGGCCAGTTTTCTCGAATGGGGAGACAAAGACGTCCACTGGACTGATTCTCCAGCTCTGGGCGAAGTCCAGGGAACCAACCCACTATCATACGGGGTGAAAACTGGACAGTGGGAGGGCACGCCGAAGCTCGGGTGCTGCCGGGTCTGCCGGCTTGTGGAGAAGGCAGCTTGCGAGAAAACAGCTCAGCTGCGTGACTGCTCAGAGAGCGCTCTGTGACTCGCTCTCTCATTCGGAAAACCGTCAGACTGCTCTGTTTTATGATCCTAGGTGAGACGTTGGGTGTGCAGACTCATTTGGGAAGTGTCTGAATTCTCCGGAAGCCAGTGGAGCTCGGCAGCGGCTCTCTCTCAGAGGTGCTGGCGGCCATTGCCCCCGGCGCAGGGTCCCTGGAGCTGCACAGGGCGGAGCTAATGCTGTCTGCTTGGCCCGGAGACTCCGCCCATCCAACCTGAGCACAGCTGAGCTTCACAGACAATTGGCCTGGAGGTCAACCTTCCAAGTGCTAACAACGATTAACCTGAGCTTAACTTCAGCAAGACTGTGCAACCCATATCCACCTCAGGTAACTGGGGAGGCTGAGCCACTGTCTCTAGTAGGAAGTCTACCACACAAAGCTAATTGACCAACTCAGGGAAGCAGCCACCATGCAGAGACATGGAAAGAAATCAGATGTGAAAGAAATGGAGGGGGAAAAAACGACTGGACATGGAATTCAAACCCACGGTTATAGGGCTTTTCAAGAGGCTCCTAGAAAAGGTCGAGACCTATAAGGAAATAAGCAAGACCTATAAGGAAATGAATGAGACCCTCAAGGATATGAACGAGACCTGCAAAGAAATGAACAAGATCAACATGGAAATGAATGAGTCCTACAAGGAAATGAACAAGACCTACAAGGATATGAAGGAGACTCTCAAGGATATGAAAAAGGATCAACCAGAAATTAAGCATACACTGACTGAAATAAAAAATATTATGCAAAGACCTAAAAGTACTCTAGAGCACCCCAAGAACCAAGTTAAAGATTTGAAATACAAAGAGGTAAAATCCACTCAGCTTAAAAAGCAAGAAACCAAAAGAATTCAAAAAATTGAAGCTAGTGTAAGGGACCTCTGGGACAACCTCAAGCATATGATCCGAATTATAGGGGTTCCAGAAAAAGAGAGAGACCAAGACAATGGAAACCTTTTTGAAGAAATAGTGACTGAAAACTTCCCACACCTGGTGAAAGAAATCGACTTAGGAGTCAAAGAAGTGTGCTGAACCCCAATATATAGGAACCCTAAGAGGACCACACCAAGGCACATCATAATTAAAATGCCAAGAGCAAAAGACAAAGAGAGAATATTAAAAACAGCAAGAGAAAAACAGTTAGTTACCTATAAGGGAGCACCCATATGATTGTCAGCAGATTTCTCCACAGAAACGATGAGACGGGAGTGGCAAGAAATATTCAAAGTGATGAATAGCAAGAATCTACAACCAAGATTACTCTATCCAGCAAAGCTATCATTCAGAATTGAAGGTCAGATAAAGTGCTTCGCAGATAAGAAAAAGCTAAAGGAGTTCATCACCACCAAACCAGTATTATATGAAATGCTGAAAGATATTCTTTAAGAAGAGGAAGAAGAAAAAGGTTAAAATATAAATTATGAACAACAAATACACATCTATCAACAAATGAACATAAAAATCAAGTGAATTGATAGGCTGATGAACAGGATAAACTGGTGAGTATAACAGAGACATGGACATAGAGAGGGAATGGACTGACAATTCTTGGGGATAAAAGGGTTGTGGGAAGTGCAGCAAGAGACTGGACAAAAATCTTGCAACAATGGGAGAGGGCAGTGGGGAGGGGGAGGCGAGGGTGGAGGGTGGGATAGGTACAGGGTGGAGGGGAGCTATAGGAGGATAAAAAGGGGAAACAATGTAATTAATAAACTGAACAATAAAGATAAAAAAATAAAAAGATAGTGGAGAGTCTATGGACCAGAGTGAAAGTATAGATCACCTGTTTCTAAAAAATATGTTTTTACTGAATTTAGAGATGGAGAAGAAGGCAGAACAAGAGAGACAAAGAAACATCCATGAGCAGAATCCAAGGATTGGTTGCCTCCTGCACGCCCCCTACTGGATATTGAATACAAAACCCAGGCAAGTGAACTGACCAGGGCTTACTCCAACCAGTGACCTCTCAGTGAATGGGTCGATGCTCAGCCTACTGAGCCATACCAATCTGGGCTGTAGATGTCTTTAAAATGCAGAATCACTTCAGGATGATAATGGTAACTTAGGAGAGTGTCACTCTGAGGATTGGGTTTCCTGCTTGGGTCCCAGTTTATGGGAGTTGGGTATCACAGCACATAATAGAGACAGAAATGATCAACTAGAGGGTGGGAGAGATATTATAATTTGGCAGTGGCCAAGGTGCCCAAAAGATGAGTGGACACAAGATGAATTGAAGGCCAAAGAGTAATTCAAAGATGAGATGGGCTAATGGATATTTATTCCCCACACACCCATCAGGATTTTGCGGTGACCCTTGGTGTATCCTGGAGTGTTGCTGTCAGTCTGATGGGTTAGCTTAGTGGTATGAGTGATCATCTGTGAGACTCACTTGGCATGGAGTAGAAGGTCTTTCAGGTTGGGACTTGGATGACAGTTAAGTGGAGGGATAAATGCTGTCACTAGTGAAGGGACATCAAATGCAGCACCAATGAAAGTGGCCTCTGGATATCTGAGATCTGATGTGATCCTCAGTGGATGAGGTTGAATGAAAAAAAAGTCTAGGAGGGAGGCCTTTTTAGCAGTATTCCAGTGTGGACTCTCAGAATTGGGGTAGTACTTCATCCTGTTAGAACATGCCAAGAACTCGCTGGACACACTTGTTGAGTAATGAGTAAGAAGTCAAGGAGATGACTGTGGGGGCTGGGACTGTGGGAGTGCAGATGTGGGAGAGGTGAGGTCGAAAAATGATGTGCATTTACAGATGGTGTGTGAATTCATGGACATAGGGACCTGACATTGACATAAGAGTGAATGAAGGGTGAGTGCGCTTCTGGTGATGTCTAGATGACATGATATGGGGGAATTTTAGGGTAATAGCTAAAAAGAAGGGTATTGTTGTGCTAAATGCCAGGTCCAGAGCTTAGATACCATACATGTGCCTACATGCCATTTGTTGTAGAGAGCTGACACAGTGATCAATAGGAATGAGATAGCATACATCAGTGTCATCTGGCTTGAAAATTTCCACTGGCATTGGGAAGGGAGAAAGGTAAGAGAGACATGACTAGTAATCAGGAAATGGAAACTAAAACCAAATGACACACAATTTGACTCCTGCCAAGATTGGCAAAGATATTCAGTAATGAAACATGGCCCCTGTGTTGATGCCTAAAGTAGAGCATTATCTTCTAAAGCCACTTTTCTCCAAGTTACATCTGAAGCAACCCTGCCTCGGTGCCAAAGATTTCATAAACAGGAATGTTCACAGCACAGTGGAAAAAGGTTCAAATAATTCAAATGCCCATTTGCAGGAGAACAAATGTGGTGCAGCCATAAAATGCAATTCTGCGAGGAAGAATTTACTTCAGTAACAATAAGTTAGCTACAGCCACGGGCACTGTAGATGAACGCAGTTGAGAAAAACTATTAAGATGCAGAGAGAAACTCACAGCATCACATTATTTATATAGAGTTGGAATACATTCATAATTTAATGATGTATTGTATAGAGAGATGCAGACATATGAGGTAAAACTGTGAGGGAAATCAAAGATATGATAAACACAATATTTTTTATCCACAATAATATTTTTACTTTATTATTTACTAAAAAATGTTTGCACAATATTTTTTATCCACAATATTTTTACTTTATTATTTTCTAAGGGAAATCAAAGATATGATAAACACAATATTTTTATCCACAATAATATTTTTACTTTATTATTTTCTAGGTGGGTTCCTCAGCCTGGCCTGCACCCTCTCCAATCTGGAACATCCCTTTTGCAATCTGGGACAACTGGCTCCTAACCACTTATCTGCCTGCTTGCCTGCCTGATCGCCCCTAAACCTTCTCCCTGCTGGCCTGATCGCCTCTACTTTGACCCCTGCTGGCCTGATCACCCCTACCTTGTCCGCTGCCAGTCTGACTGCCCCTAACCTCTCTGTCTGCCTGCCTGGTCGCCCCTAACTGCCTCTGCCTGCCTGCCTGTCACCCCTAACTGCCCTCCCCTGCCAGCCTGATCTCACCCCAACTGCCCTCCCCTGCCAGCCTTATCTCACCCCCAGTTGCCCTCCCCTGCCAGCCTGATCACTCCTAACTGCCTTTGCCTCAGCTCCTACCACCATGGCTTTATCTGAAAGGAAGTCAGATGTCTGGAAGATGCCAGTCGACCCAGTCTAATTAGCATATTACCCCTTTATTAGTATGGATAGATTATATAGGATAGGATTACTTAAATTGGGGGGAGCCTTTTTCAGCAGGAGAAGATGCTCTTGGCAGACACAATCACATAATCCCTGTATCTGGACTGATAACCAGCCATATGCACTATACTATCAAAATGGTCATTAAAAATTGAATCACTTTCTTACACCTTACACCAAACAGCTGTTGCCCTTAAAACCCCTACTCTGGCCCCAACTTAGGTTCTGCCTTTGCACTTCACCCAGATTTGGTTCTGATTGGTTGGTTTCTATGCCAGTCAGTGTCTCTGGGCCTATCTCCGGGCCTGATCATAGAGGTGGGGCTAATCTGCTGGCCATTGGGCCACCCCAGGCTGCTGGCCATTGGGCTGAACTGCTGACCTTTGGGAGAGAGAGAGCCAGGCTTGGCTGCTAGCAAGGCCAGGAGAGAGAAGCAGGGTCTAATCACCATACACACACACACACACACACACACACACACACACACACACACACACACATATATATGCCCAGTGCACAAAATTCATGCACAGGGGGGTGGGGAATGTCCCTAAGCCCAGCCTGCACCCACTCCAATCTGGGACCCCTCGAGGGATGTCCAATTGCCTGTTTAGGCCTGATCCTACTAGGATCAGGCCTAAATGGGCATTCAGACATCATTCTCACAATCCAGGACTGCTGTCTCCAAACTGCTCACCTACCTGCCTCCTTGATTGCCCCTAACCCCTTTTGCCTTCCAGCCTGATCACCCCCTAACCACTCCCCTGCCAGCCTAATTGATGTCTATCTGCTCCACTGCCAGCCTTTTTGCCCCCAACTTCCCTCCTCTGCCAGCCTGTCACCCCTAACTGCCCTCCCCTGCAGGCTTGATCACCCTCATCTGCTCTCCTTTACAGGCCTGGTCCTCCCAACTGCCCTTCCCTGCTGGCATAATTGCCCACAACTGTACTCCCTTGCAGGTCTGGAACCTCCCAACGGCCCTCTCCTGCTGGCCATCTTGTGGTGGCCATCTTGTGTCCACATGGGGGAAGAATCTTTGACCACATAGGGGCAGCCCTCTTATATGTTGGAGTGATGGTCAATCTGCAAATTACTTTTTTATTAGATAGGATAGAGACCTGGTGCATGGGTGGGGGCCTTCTGGTTTGCCCTGAAGGGTGTCCTGGATCAATCAGGGTGGGGGTTCCCTTGGGGCATGGGGTGGCCTGAGTGAGGGGTCTGTTGTGGTTTGCAGGCTGGCCATGCCCCACCATGACCCAAGTGGAGGCCCTGGGATCTGGGATTAATTTATGTTCTACAATTGAAACTTTGTAGCCTGGAGAAGAGCCAAGCCTTCTACTCGCTCTGTGGCAGCAGCCATTTCTGTTGGGACATTTACTTCCTATAATTGAAACATTGTAACCTAGAGTGGAGGCCTAGGTGCTAGGGCTACAGAAGCTTGGCTTCCTCCATTGCCCAGGCAACCCTAGCCTCTGCTCTCTCCAGCTCCGTGGCTGCTGCCATTTCTGTTGAGATATATCTTCTATAATTGAAACTTTGCAGCATTGAGTGGAGGCCTAGGCCAGCAAGGGCAGGCGGAAAGCTTGGCTTCCTCCATTGCTGGGGAAACCCAAGCCTTCCTCCTGCCCTCAATGGCTGCAGCCATCTTGGTTGGGGTTTATTTGCATAATTTGCTCCTGATTGGCTGATGGGCATTGCTGTGGACGTGGCTGATCAAAGGTATAGTCAATTTGCATATTACTCTTTTATTAGATAGGAGATATGTATATTCTTACAAATATTTCTAAATATTCAAAATTAGGGAATTATAGTATAACCATACAGTTGAATATAATGTTTTAGAACAATACTTAATGACATGAAGCGCTTAATGATAAGGAGACTTGGGTAAATATAACATTTCAAATAGTGGTTGCCACTGGTGAGGACAGAGAGAGCTGTGATGGGTAGGGGGCATTCAAGGTTTTAGAAGGATAGCATTCTGTGTCTTACACTGGCGTCTGAGTTGATAGGTTTTGGGTTTGAGCTCAGGTCAGAGCATGCATGAATAAGTGGCACAACAAATCAATGTTTCTGTCTCGCACTCATTCTTTCTCTCCTCTTATTCTAAAATCAATCAATAAAACATACTTTCTTGCAAAAACTAAATCAAGATTCTCAGGATTTTGAGGTACTAGTTGGTGTCAACATTGTGATATTAGCATCTAACCACCCAAATATGTTTTTTTTGTTTTGTTTTGTTTTGTTTTTTTTTTTAATTGTTCAGTTTATTAATTACATCATTTCCCCTTTTTTATCCCCCTATATCTTCCCTCCAGCCTGTACCTATCCCACCCTCCGCCCTCACCTCCCCCTCCCCAATGTCCTCTCCCATTGTTGCAAGATTTTTGTCCAATCTCTTGCTGTACTTCCAACAACACTTTTCTCCCCTAGAATTGTCAGTCCATTCCCTCTCTATGTCCATGTTTCTGTTATAGTCACCAGTTTATCTTGTTCATCAGCCTATCAGTTCACTTGATTTTTATGTTCATTTGTTGATAGATGTGTATTTGTTGTTCATAATTTATATTTTTACCTTTTTCTTCTTCCTCTTCTTAAAGAATGTCTTTCAGCATTTCATATAATACTGGTTTGGTGGTGATGAACTCCTTTAGCTTTTTCTTATCTGCGAAGCACTTTATCTGATCCTCAATTCTGAATGATAGCTTTGCTGGATGGAGTAATCTTGGTTGTAGATTCTTGCTCTTCATTATTTTGAATATTTCTTGCCACTCGTGTCTGGCTTGCATCGTTTCTGTTGAGAAATCCGCTGACAATCGTATGGGTGCTCCCCTGTAGGTAACCAACTGTTTTTCTCTTGCTGCTTTTAATATTCTCTCTTTATCTTTTGCTCTTGGCATTTTAATTATGATATGTCTTGGTGTGGTCCTCTTTAGATTCCTATATTTTGGGGTTCTGTGTACTTCTTGGGCTTTTAAGTCAGTTTCTTTCACCAGGTGGGGAAAGTTTTCAGTCACTATTTCTTCAAGTAGGTTTTCATTAACTTGCTCTCTCTCTTTTTCTGGCACCCCAATAATTCGGATATTGGCTTGCTTGAGGTTGTCCCAGAGGCCCCTTACGCTATCTTCAATTATCTGAATTCTTTTTGTTTCTTGCTTTTCCAGCTGAGTGGATTTTGGTTCTTTGTATTTCAAATCTTTGACTTGGTTCTTGTGGCCCTCTGGACTGCTTTTAGGACTTTGGGTAATATTTTTTATTTCAGTCTGTGTATGCTTGATTTCTAGTTGGTCCTTTTTTTTATCTGTGAGGGTCTGGTTCGTATCCTCAGAGGTCTTGTTGATTTCCCTGAGGGTCTCATTCATTTCCTTGTAAGTATCATTCATCTCCTTGTAATTCTCATTCATTTGCTGGTTGGTCTTGTTTATTTCCTGGTAATTCTCATTAAGTTGATCGGCCTTTTGTAGGAGCCTCTTGAAAAGCCTTATTACCGTGGTTTTGAACTCTATGTCTTGTTGTCTTTTCTCCTCCATTTCTTTCACACCTGATTTCTTTCCATGTCTCTGCATGGTGGCTGCTTTATGTGGTGGATATCCTCAAAGGGACAGTTGCTCAGTCTCCCCGGTTACCTGAGGTGGGTACTCTTACTGCAAACCTTTATGGGTTGTATTCAGTGTTTTTGAATTTAAACCCAGCTTTTTGTTGTTTAGCCCTAGGAGGGTTTGACCTCCAGGCCAATTGGCTGTGAAGGGAGACTGTGTTCAGGTTGGATGGGCGGAGTCTCTGGGCTGCGTGGCAGCGGCAGCGGCAGTGGCAGCTGGGTCCTATGCGGCGCTCGCGCGCGGGTCTCTGTTGGGTGGGGATGGCTGCAGGCACCTCCAAGAGAAAGCTGCTAGTCTCTTCCCCTTGTCAGACAACTCTGCCTTTCCCCAAATGTGCCTGCACACCAAAAGTCCAGCCCAGGGCTGTAAAATAGATGGTTTCCGGAACCAGGAGACAAGTTTCCAGGGGGCAAGTCACGGGTTTGCGCGACCCTTGGGACTAGGAGCCTCTGCCGCGCCCCGCTTAAATCCGGCCGGTCCCTGCTCCAGCCCCAGCCCGCTCGCGCGTGCGACCAGGGCAGCTCCTAACCTGTTTTCCGTCTGAAAGGCTGCGCTCCCGCCGGTCCTGAGTCTGTGTCCCACCTTTGCTCCTATTAGTGGAGTTTACGTTCAGCCAGCTTTCTGGCGATTTTGGGTGCTTGTCTGTTCTGCTGTTATGTTGTAGTTCTTAAATCGTTGCGCGGGGCAGAACAATAGGTGTTTGCTTATGCCGCCATCTTGGTGTTCTTCCCAAATATGTTTTTCCTTGAGAATAAATCTTTTAGTCATGGGAATAGCCATTGATGAACTGGCTGCAAACCCAAAAAGGACATACAGATGGCCAATCAACAAGAGAAGATGGTCAATGTCACTCATCATCATGTAAATGTAAACTAAAACCACAGTGAGATATCACCTCACACCTATCAGAATGGTTATCATCAATCAGTCAACAAGTAATAAGTGTTGGTGAGGATGTGAGGAAAAGGGAACTGTTGGTGGGAATGTTAGGGCTCAGCTGAGCCACAGCACATCACAGAGGTGTCACTGAATGCGCAAACTGCCACAGCTCCTGTGTGATTCGCGCTTGGTGATTTTGGGCAGCACTTACTGACATTGATTTTTGTTAGAAAAATATACAGGACATATAATTGGCTGAGTCACCTTAGGATGATTATTTGCTTTCTAAGAGGGCATTGAAAAGAGAATATTTCTTATTCCCAATTTCTTCTTTTAACTTTGTAGACATACTGGAGACTTTCTTGATTATCTCTTCACATATTTATTTCATGTATGAAAGGGTATAGACCTGTACAGTTCTTTCTTAACACTTTTGCTTTATTAATAACTTTCTCCAAGTAAGGATTCTGACTTTTTTGCTTCTTACATTCCCCTTTTCCTCATCCCCTTTCAAAACCCCACATGTACAATCCACATAACTTAAATGTGGAAATGTTTGCTTATGTATGACTTATCATATGTTTACAGCCTGTTGTTGTTCAACTTTTCACAACTAGGAGCCTTATTATAGAGCTGTATCCATTGATTAACAATCCCACAACAGAACATTCTGCAGGTCTGACTCAGATGGCAGTAAAGCTACTTGTATAAATAAAATAATTGAATTGTTAGTTTAGTTTGTGCCAAAGTATTCTCAGAAACTATTGGGAATTTTGGTAGGAATTTATAATTATTAAAATTTGAAAATTACCTTCTAAGACCCAATTTTTTAAAAAACTAACCTAAGAATATGCTTGAGAGAGGCACACACAGAGAGGAAATATCCTCGATGTGAGAAACATCAATTGATTGCCTCCCATATGCACCATGACTGGGAATTGAACGCACAACCTAGGTATATGCCCTGACCAGGAATCAAACCCACAACCTTTCAGTGGAATGATGCTCCAGCCAACTGAGCCACAGCACCCAGGGTCTGGAACCAGTTTTCAGGAAAGAAAACCTTATTATTAATCCTAGAATTTCTGCATACCTGAGGTCCGAAGTTCAGCTTGACTTGGGAATTGTTGGAATGCCTTGAGGCCTTTGAATTAATTGAGCTATGTGTGCAATGTGCTCATCACTGTGCCTGGCTTGCATGCACTCTTTTGTGGTTTCGGTTTGCCTGACCCTGTTTTCTATGTCACTGTTATGTATTTTCTTTAAAACAGCTCAAGACTCCTAAATTTTGCTGCATTTCTCTGAAACCTTGGCCCTGAAATTTGGAAGCAGAGAGTTTAAAATTTTAGCATCCAGTTAAACTCATATATTAAAATCTTGTTTCATGTAATTATAAAGAAGTAATTTTCAACATATCAATATTCTTTAAATTATGTCATTTGCCATGTTCTCAGTTCAGATAACTACCTTTATAAATTGGTTCCCCGTTTAGATCACATTTTGTTTTACATATTTTAAATCTCATCATGCTTCCCACAAATGAAGGCTATCAGATGTATGTGGTAGGTTCTATAACAGGGATTGATTTAGGTGATTATGAAAAAAAAATAACATCTTTAGGTGGGATTTTTTTTTTCATTTTTGTTCTTTGACTTTAAATGATTTGATACTATATTGGAGCTGGAGAGTTAATAAAATGCTAATCGCTACTTTTCTGTCCCTCTATCATAAGTCCAAAGATTTCACTTATTTAAAAATTTTAATTTTAAATTAAAAGAAATATTTTTAGTTAATCAAAATAAAACCATTAGTAGTTCAAAAAATAATTATAACACTTTTAGCTCATTGACTGACAGCCTAGATGTTTAAATTTTTTTCTGAGGAGCCTGCGTATCTGTTCTCTAAATACCTTTCTTGCATGTGCTACTTTAATGCTCCTTGCACAGAAAGTTATGTACAAAATCTTTTTGTATATTTCCTAAATACGAACCTTCACTTTGTTCATGTTTCCTTTTTCTAAATTACATATTAGCTAATATTCTCACAAATCATTTTGTAGGCAGTTGACTGGTGGGTTTAGGTGTTGTATGAACTACTAACAGGAGCGTCTTTTCACTGTTGATGGGGAGTAGAATTCCTACGCTGAGCTACTAGGTCAGACTTAACAAAATAAAATGAAGAGTTACCTCAAAGGAACTGATCAAATTTCTATAATTTGGCCAATGGGAAAAAAAAGAATTTTTAAAATGGATATTGGCAAAATTAGGTTTACGTGGTTAATTTCCATTTATAATCACATAGGATGTAGATATACAACTTTTATATTTCCTTATATTTTATGGCCTTAGAGAGATTTTAAATTTTATAGGGAGTTTCTCATAGTTTTTATGTATCCCAAAGCACTTAACATTGGTTGTGAACTGCCGCAGCCCATGACCCAGCTGTGTTCCCGGCCAGAGCTCTTTGGCCGTTTGGAATAAGGGACTAGGAGCTGTTTAGAATGTGAGGTGAAGAGCCGTTTAGAATGTGGGATGAGGAGCCGTTTAGAATGTGGGGCGAATAGCTGTTGGCAATGTGTGGGGCAGAGCCGGTGGGCACAGAGAGGGGCTCAGAGCCAGTTAGCGCAGCGATGGTACACACAGCATCACTGTCCGTGAGCTCTTCTGGTGGCATTGGCTCCTAGAGCAATATAAATCCTTCTCACATGCTCAGTAAAGCACTGGCACAAGGATGCCACTAAATTAATTAAGCGGAGTTGGAGCATAATGGTTCACCTCGTCCTGATCTGGTTGTGCCCTGGGTGTCGTTTCCAACTCTCCTGGGCAGGACAGGACTCTGATCTCCTAAGAACATTTAGCTAACGTAGTAAAATTGTTGTTATTCATTTCATTTATTTGCTGTGTTGTTTTGTTTTCCTTTCCACTCTTGGGTTATTTGGGGGATAAAAATTCAGCAACTCAGTGCAAAAAGAGTCGCTTTTGGAGAAGCAGAAGCAAGGACAAGGCCCAGTCTCCATCAGCCCGTTCGACTTTCTTTAAAGGCATGCAGTTCTGGTCTTCCTCTGACACTGTACTCACTTCTAAGGAGCCCTCCCTTTCTCAGACCTGGGGATTTCTAATACTTGCCCTTCACCAGTGTCTTCACCATGTACCCTCCTTCATGTCTGAAATTCAGTCTCAAAGAATTTCAAATTCCATTACCCCAGATTTCAATAGTCACAAAGGAGAAACATAGAAATGTTTCCTTGGCTGATTAAAATTACAGATATTTTAACCTGGAAAGGTTCTTGAGCAACATGTTTTCTAAGTTTTGTTTTAGAAACAAGAAAACTGAGTTCCAGGAAAGGTGTGGACCTTACAGAATCTGCTCACCCTGTGACCCCAGCAGGCTCTGCAGCAGACCTGGCACCTGGGTCATTACAGACCTGTTACCTGAGCACAGAAATCTCATTGGTTGAAGGCAAGATGAGGCACATTAGAGTTTTTCAGTTCCCAATATGTATCTTATTTTACTTTTCAACAATACTTGTTTATCGCTTAGAAAAGGCCAAAGTAGAATGATGTTTAAAATTCACTCTGACTCTCAACTTTGAAATAAAAGCCCTTCTCAAGACTAGTTCACAAGCACTTCAGATAATTGAGTGGTCACAATGTCTGTCCATGTTTACTTTATATATTAGAACATTATTTATATTATCATGTATTACATAAATTAAAGAGGGAAGTCAGTCTTAGGGCAATCTAAACTCTTTCTATTATGCAGGGAGAGAGTGAAGATACTAAGTTTGGATTTAGTTAAGGCCCTTCTATAAGTCTTTGACTATTAAATAAGCCTGTTTACATACAAAAAGCCTGACACTTCCCCTCTCTCTTACCCCTCTCTGCTCTCTCTCCTTACCAGGTCACTTGTCTCTAAAAAAGTTAATAAATGACCTAGGGAGACTTCTAGGTGCTAAAGAACTTCCCCGCACACCAGGGAACAGCCCACCTACTCTGGCACTGAGGGCTCCTCAGGCTAACGGCTCATCCCCAGCCCCTGCAAATCCCTGCCCCGAACAGAGAACTTCATTCTCAGCAGAGAGTACCAGTAGGAAGGAGACCTAGACATTCAGCTGTAGAAAATCCTATAAGGCTCTCTACAATAATCGACCTAGTCCCTCATTCTTAAATAAAAATGGAAAACCCAAGCACCCCAGACATAATAACAAAAACCAGCAACATGGAAGATAAAATTTAAGACTCACCAACATTAAATAAACAAGTAATCTGAGCCCAGAGGAAACAAAGACAACTCAGAGAACAGAAAAAAACTTGAAATCTCCTAATCATGAGAGTTGAAAGGAGATAATCTGAAAATAGGAACACGAGGCTGTGAAAAAAGAACAATTAAACAAAAAGAAAAAACACACGCTCGTAAATAACCAATGTGTCTGCTGAAACCAAACATTCCATAGAAAGTCCAAAGAAAAAGACAAGAGAACCTCCCAGCACAAACAAAAAGACAAAGAAACCAAAACCACTAACAGGCAGGTGAGGCCCGTAGACCGTCCAGGAGGCCAGTTCCTGCCTCACAGGTGTTTGAGGGAGAAGCAGAGCACAGAATAAAAGACGTAACTTAGTCACTTTAGTAAATGAACACCTCCCTCAGCTCATCAGAGGCATGAGTTTTCCACGTGAGAAGACACACCGAGTGCAGAGCAAGATAAACAGGACAAAGGCATTGTGATAAAATTTCAAGCACTAGGCTGAGGAGCAAAGGCCCAGCAGGTCAGTTAGGAAGGAACAGCCATCACTTAACATCACTGGGTGCAAGGAAGCCTGACAATGTTTATGAAGATTTCAGTGGAAATTATTGTTACTCTATCTCCCTCCAGCCAATTATTAATCAAACATAAGGGCTAAAGTACCTTTTCAGACATGCAAGTCTCAATGCGAACCTTTAAAAGGACTGTGAAAAGAATGTTTTTATACACAGGGAAGACTATTTTATGGAGACTTGGGTTTAAAACTAATTAGTTTAGTAGAATATAAACTCTAAAAACATAGTTTTCCCTGGGCTTAAAATTTAGCCTATAAATCTTACTCTATTTCAAATTCTAGCAAAGCAAATATCATGTTCGCTTTCTGTCATTACTATTTAATTTAACTCGAACTAAATTCCTTAAACTAAAATCTCTCTGAAGAATATAGTTAATTAAGTTCCCTTAGACATTTTAAAGTTCATATGAATTTGATTTTGCTTTTAGGCACTTTGAATGCCTGAATTAAGTAAAAGTTCTTCAAACGATTATCATTTACACTAATACAGTGGCTGGCAAACTGCGGCTCTCGAGCCACATGTGGCTATTTGGCCCCTTGAGTGTGGCTCTTCCATAAAACATCATGGCTTGAATCTATTTTGAAGAAGTGGCATTAGAAGAAGTTTAAGTTTAAAAAATTTGACTTTCAAAAGAAATTTCAATTGTTGTCCTGCTGATATTTGGCTCTGTTGACTAATGAGTTTACCGACCACTGCACTAGTAGAATGAACCTCATGTTCTTTTGAATGTTATACACTCTATCCCAAACACACAGATTGTCTTTATTGTCGACACTATTGCAGATATCCTCCAATTTCTTCCCCTTTGTTCTGCTTCACCCAGCCCTGGTGCCCCCACAGATTATCTTAATAATGTCCTAAACTTAATTCAAATATATTAATATTCTAATTTGATTTAGCTCATCATGACTATGTGGCTTTAAACTCTATTTAATTTTAAATTCTCCCAGGAATTAAAAAAAAAAGTCAAAACAAAAAAACACTTATTGCTAAGAAAATAGTTTTCCACCTTAAGGAAGTTGGAACTGTTACTAGAGATTTCTGACCAGGTCACAGGACCTGCGCCTACACAGGCCAAGAACCTCCCACAATCCTGCCTTAGCCACCACGTCCACTCAGCAGTTTGTATAGTTGCTGTCACAACAGCAAGTCCACCACCTTCAGGTTTAGGGTGGTTTCTCCTAGATCCAAGTGAGGCTGTGATGTAATTCCTCCATTGCATTCAAATGGACCAAAGCCTGCATCTCCATGGCAACCTCAACCATGTCCTTCCTCTTGCTTCCCTGAACCCTGTGTTTCTCAGCAAACTTAAAGTATTTCTATCGCCCCTTCACACTAAAGTCTCATAGCAAAGTAATGTTCGAGAAGTTAATGAGCCACTGTGAACCTTCATTTTCTCCAGCTGTATTGTGAAAATTAATCAGGAATAGTTTCCATAGTGTGGATCACACTGCTTGGTACCTGCACAATACAAAATAAATTACCTTTTTTTTAACATCTGTAACTCTCGATTTAACCTTATTTCAGTATTTAGACCTGGTAGATATAATTTCAAGAAATATTTTAGATACATTTTGGAAAATTTCATTCATTGTTGCCTCGATATTCTCATTATTAGTTTTGTGTGTGTGTGTGTGTGTGTGTGTGTGTGTGTGTGTGTGTTTTAAGAAATTGTGCTTATAAAAAAGGAAAGCAAAGCGAACAGTTTTAATGCTGTGAACACAACTCAGCAATGCAAGTGCACTTCTTGGGAAGGTTATAACATTGATATGCTTTACTTTGGTAAATATCTCACCTTCTACTGGCTTGTAGAGCTCCTTTCAATAGACATTCAGAAAGCACATGACCAACCTACATTAAGTAGACCTTAAAATCGCACATTCATAAGCACCATGTAACCGTAGGAAATAAAATCTCTCACCCAATGTTTTAGATGAACACATACCATAAAGTGGAAGGAATTTTTACAGTGAACACTCTTTAGATTCCACCATTAACATTTTACTAAACTTATATGTATGGTCCATCTATTCATCAGTCCGTCTTTATGTATTTCAAAGTAAATTGCAATCATCAATAAATTCCCCCTGAAATAACGCCCAATAGGTATCGCTAGAGTTTAATATATGGTGAAACTTTATATACAATGAAATGCACAAATCTTAAATATACATTCATATACACCTGTGTAACCCAAACCCCATCAATGTATAGAACATTGCCTTTACCCCAGAACGTGCCCAGGAAGTTTGCACTCCTTTGTGTAAGTCTTTCAAATTGCATGCTTTTGAGATACTCCCATATATTTGTTGTGTGCATCATTAGGTAATTCCTTCTTATTGCTTGGTAGGCATTGTATAAATAGACTACACATTTGTTTATCCTCATTCTTTTATCTTATACTTTGGTTTTAGTATTTTCCAAACACTACATGTAACTTTGCCAATGTACCTACAAAAGAGCTGCCTAGCTGGAACCGGTTTGGCTCAGTGGATAGATCGTCGGCCTGCAGACTGAAAGGTCCCGGGTTCGATTCCGGTCAAGGGCATGTACCTTGGCTGCGGGCACATCCCCAATAGGGGGTGTGCAAGAGGCAGCTGATCGATGTTTCTCTCTCATCGGTGTTTCTGACTTTCTATCCCTCTCCCTTCCTCTCTGTAAAAAAATCAATAAAATATATATTTTTAAAAAGAGCCACCTACATTTATTGGGTTCTTTCTTTTTTTTAGGGGGCGAGGATTCTTTTCTACAAATTATGCAAGAAAAGTGGATGAAGAAATTGTGTTCACTATCTCTACCCATGCTATTCTGCATCTGAGTGTTATTTACAATGTTCACACACCTGGGGACAGTGGGCCCTCACAGGCCTGACTGAACTGGGCTCTTGTCCCCTGACACCATATGGGAAGTCTGTCTGGGGCTTTGCTTTAGGTGTCCTGTGTAGGGACAGGGAAGGATGAACTCACACTATCCAAGAGCCCTTCCCAGATGGTCATGGTATCACAGATTCCTAAACCAATTCTTCCCCAGGTTGGACAATCTTCGTTAATAGTTTATTGTTTCATCTTGGTTTTAATACCAACTTTGGTAGTTTATGTCTCAAACTTTTCCTGGTTCTCCCAATGTGGCACTATATTACCGTTAGATACAGAACCATGTTCAGCATCTATCCAAAGCTCAGTTAAGTCAATGCCTCATCATAGTTTATTTTTATTTCTAGCAGAAGAGAATTTTTTGTTGTTGTATCACTACAATTCCAATAGAGTCACGTTAGAAATATTTAGCCATCAAATCTTTGGTATCTTTAAAATGAAAGCCCAAAACTGGCTAAAATGTGAGCATTCAGTAAATCTCTTTTCTGCCCAAAATGATAAAATAATTTTATTTAGTGGAAACACATGGTATTAGATAAAATGAAAAAGTAAAAGTAGCAAAATGAAATAAGAATTTCAGAAAATAAAATAACCCATTAATTACTATCCACTCTTTATTTTTTAACAGTAATATACACATTTGGCATTTTAAGTTATGAAAATATCAAAAAGTATGAAGACAAACATAATAGTCATCAGCATGCTTCCAGTTTCTGTCCTAGCATATTTCCTTATATTTTTCTATATATATTTTAAAACTGTGAAACAGTGTATATTCAAATTTATATTCTTTTTCTAAGCTGACATTTTATCACAAGATTTCCTAACACATTAAAATTTCTTTAACAAAACTTAATCACAGTATCATAGCCCATCCTAATTATGTATCTCTTCTCCATACTGACCACTTATGTCATATCTAGTCTTTCCTATTGAGTACTATTTCGATGAATATCTGGCCCAACTTTTTGATTCTTATGTGAATTTCTGGAAATGTAATCACCCACGGGGTGAGGTCACCGTATGCCATCAGCGCGATATTTGCTCCATCCTCTCCAAATGTGTCCAGAAAGGCTGTCCCCTTTACTCCGGAGCAGTGCTCTCAGGTGCCTGTGGTTTTTAAATGTTCCAGGTGTCTTTCCTTGGCAATTACTTGATGATGGTTGAAGCTAACTTTTCTCATGTACATTAGTTACTTGTGTTTCTTTAGTTCAAGTCTTTGCTCAGACATATTCTTCCTCTGGTCCTATTCCACCTGAGTTCTCAGGAAGCAATAGCGGCCTCCATGGAGGAAGGCAGGGGTTGTGGGGGCCGGAGTGGTGCTGGACCAGATGTGGTTGGCAATGGCTCCAGTTAAAGGTTAGATGGGGGGGGGGGGTGGTTTGAGGTGAGGGGGTTAAGGGAGGTGTTAGTCATGGAGACTGAAATGTTAGGGTGAGGGCGCACAGTCAAAGGTCACCATTTGGGAGGTGGCGCCCTTGTGGTCTGGTGGGGAGGATGAGAATCAGACCCGGTTTGGTGGGGGACGCGGGAGGGGAGCTGTCTAGCTGGGAAGGCCTGTGGGTCTGGGGGAGTCCCTGGATTCAGGGCCCAGCATTCGCAGCCAGCACGCAGCGGTGGGGGTTGGAGGGAGGGAGCGCCAGGGTGGGGGTCGGGTTGGGGGTGGGGACGCGAGCTGTCCAGGCCTCAGAACAGCCAGAGGGACCTGCAGCTTCAGCTCCGGCGCAGTTGCAGGGGCTGCGGGGAGTCGCGAGGGGGCAGGCGCCTGCACCTCCTCCCTCCACGCTGGGCACATGAGTTATCAGAGAAACAGCCACCGAGACCCCACCGGGTGACATCACCTGTGATGTCATCAGTGCTTGGGGTCATCACAGCCAGATGCGCGGGATGCTCTGCTTGCCAGGGTAGACCTTAGGGAAGCAGGTCCTCTGCCCCCTCACCCGGCCCCTGCAGGTGGGAACCCTCAACCCAGCGCACGTGGTCATTTGTAACCCGCACCCAGAGACCAGAGTGGGACTTCCCACAGCCGCAGTGTTGCCACGGGACTGCGGGGCCTCGGTGTTATGCCGCTAGTTTCCGATGCCAGTTTGGCTAAGCCAACCTGATTTAAGCACCTGAAACTAACCGCAAGGACAGCTTTCCTCCTCGCGCTGGCGGGACACATAGTCTCCTTTCTAAGTTTCTAGTTCTTCACTATTGTGCTGTTCATCAGGGAGGAAAACAGCATCTCAGAAATCAACTATGATACTCTCTTGCATGAGCCCGTGGCCAGAACTGTCCCAAACTGCAAGAGTTGGACAGTTTAGTGTCAAATTGCTTCTGAAGGAGGTGCCTCAGCCCAAGAGGAGGAGAAGCAGGTGAGGGGAAGGGGAGTTGGGAAGTGTCTGAGGGGGAGCTTCCTGTTTCTGCTGTGAACACTCATGGCCCCGTACATTTCTTCTGTGTGGACTTGCGGAGAAAAGGTGTCCTGAGATTTAGGGATGACTGTTCGAATTGATTTTCTAGTATCTTAAACTACTCTGTCCAATACGGTCAATATTAGTCACATACAAGTTTTAAAAATATGTTTTTATTGATTTCAGAGAGAGGGAGAGAGTCTTAGAAACCTCAATGATGAGAGAGAATCATCAATTGGATGCCCCCTGCACAGCTCTTACGAGGTATCAAGCCTGCAACCCAGGCATGTTCCCTGACTGTGAATCAAACCGTGACCCCCTGCATCATGTGTGGATGCTCAACCACTGAGCCACACCAGCCCTGAAGCCACATATAACTTGATAAAATTAAAATTTATATTGATTAAAATGAAGTAAAATGTAAAATTCACTTAGACATTTAGGTTACCCTTTGTGGATACCTGGGGAGTGCTGACTGGCTGATTTCCACTCACAGCAAATAGAACGAAAGGAAATGTGTCTCCCTCAGAGCAAGAGTGTTCACATGGCATGAGTACCATTGGGTGATTCAGCCACATCTTTGCATGAGTCCCTCTGGCACAGCCTGCCTCCTTCTGAAATACTCACCTACAGATGGCATTTTTTATCCTTTTTTCTTAAAAAATGTTGACAATGGTTTTAATTTTAGTTATAGATTGTTCCAGTTGTGTCAGTGAACTATGCCCCTTCCAGTATAACCAGGGGTGTGTACCTTGTTTCTGTACCATCCTGTGCCACTGGGACCATTGCTCTTCCTAAATAGAATTTGACTGCGAGTTAAATTCTGGGCTCATGGAGGAAGGAAAATTATTAAGGAAGTGTTTAGTGGAGGGAATTGTTTTGAATCATTCCTGTTGTAACTAAAACAATACTCTTTCTATCCCTAGTGATTTTAAATAGCTGGTAGTTGCTGCTCAAATAGCAAATCAAGCTACACACTAAGGGAAGTGGAATGCATCTTATTAAGTAATTTTTACTTTTAATGAGATCGTTTCAAGATATACTTGGGAATTAAACCTGAGACCCTTCAGTCCATGGGCTCTAACTTAAATGATTAAAACAATATTTTTAAAGAATGGCATTAAAGACAACTCTATAGAATTCAAAGGACAATGTCCATAAATAAAGTGTCATTGGAGCAAAGCCTTGCCAGTTTATTAACAGACTAGAGGCCTGGTGCATGAAAATTCATTCACTGGAGGGGGGACCCTCAGCTCAGCCTGCCACCTCTCACAGTTTAGGAGCCCTCAGGGGCAGGAGGCGACCCAGCAATCAGAGGAAGGTGACGCCCCATCACACCTCTCCTGCTGCCACTGCCCGCAGCACAAGCCTTGGCTGGCTCTTATTACCTAAGCTTTAGGCAGCCCTGGGCAGCTGGGCAGCTGACATCTGAGGCTTGCCTGCACCTCAGGGTGGTCCTGATTATCTAAGCCTCAGGTGGCCCTGGGCGGCTGGGAGACTGAAAAGACTGGGGGACTCCGGGGGCAGGTGCAGGGAATACCTGCCACCCGGTGGGACTGACGGGACATTGCCACCTTTGAAGTCGTGGCAGTCAATTAACATATTCCCTCCTATTGGCTATGGGCACCGTCATCATTGAGGGCAGGGCAGTCAATTAGCATTCCCTCCTTATTGGCTGTGGATGCCACTATCTTTGTGATGGTGTGAGGTCAATTAGCATATTCCTTCTTTATTAGATAGGATGGCCTAGGACCACCTCCTGCCCAGCAGCACAATTGAGTAAATGCAACAGAGACTGCATGGCTTACCCATTTCTGCCCGCTCCCTGCATGATGGAGAGAACAGCCTCCTAGGTCTGGGTAGGCTGCCAGCAGTCACTTTCTGGCTAGTGATTATGTTCCCCATCCAGCCATCTCTGCAGCCAGGTTGCGCCAGCCCACCCCATCCCTCTCTGAGACTTTGATGTCCAGGTCTCCCCTCTGGTCCAGGTCCATCTGAGGGGAGAGTGAAGAAAGAGAGCACTGCTGGGCCACACACAGTATATGAGGGAGCCTGGTCATGCTCCTTCAGCAACTCCTCCAGGGTGACCATCCTTTTCTCCTTGGGGCACAATGCCACCCCCAGGCCTGGGGCTGGGTCACACCCCTCTTCTGGAGGCCCATTTTGGGTGGCAAGTACTTCTGACATCTGACAGTAGTGTGTCCTGGGGTGCTGGCATCATGGGACGGGTCAAGTCCTCCCTGCGGAATCTCGTGGGCCTGCGGTGGAGCGGGCCAGATCAGAAGAACCGGGTGTCAGGGCAAGGGAGCACAAAGGGACAAATGTCAGTCTCTCTCTCTCACCTGCCTCCATTGGGCTCCGTGCTGCCTCCTGCCCACAGAACCCAGGGAGCCCTGCTGGGGAACCCGGAGCACATTTCTCCCAGGCTGGCATTGGGGATGTCAAGGACATGTGGGAATTCTCTAGAAGTTCACAATGGGGTTTAAAACCAAAATAAGGTGGGAGGAAAGTAGAAAACTTCTGCTAAAGCTAAAATTATAAACAGCTTCGAGACACCAGACTCTTGGGACAGTGTAGACAGACTATCTTCTGCACAATTAACAAAGATAAACAGAAAGGAATCACAATCGCCCCATGTCGGCCCCCCCCCCTACCTTTTCCCTTGGGCCCCTGCAGGCATTTTGCTCTTCTGTCCACTTTGAGCAGCATGGGGTGGCCTTGCGGGACTCCAGCTGCGATTGAAGAGGCTGAGAAGTACTGGGCAAAGCCTGGGGTGAGGACTCCAGCAGCCACGGAGGCCTCATTGGGATTGACTTTGGTTGTCCTCTGGAACTCCCTTTCTTTTGTTTGATGAATTTGACAATGGTTTTGTCTCCAATTCAGTGCTTCTTCCTGGAAGAGGTAGGTTTTTAGGACACAGCCAACCCTCACTGCCCCTCCAGCATGT
The DNA here is from genome assembly GCA_027563665.1 of Antrozous pallidus. NCBI lineage: Eukaryota > Metazoa > Chordata > Mammalia > Chiroptera > Vespertilionidae > Antrozous > Antrozous pallidus. The sequence continues at coordinate 11,795,310 of CM050523.1, read as the reverse complement.
CCCTGGGTGCCCTAAGTGAGCTGGGAAAAATATCCTAAGGTGAGGATTAAAAAAAAAAAAAAGAAAGAAAACAGTGAATGTAAAGGGTAATACGTTGCAGCTAGCAGGAAATGAGGCATTCTAATGTAGTAAGGACCACAGCTGGGTTCTGATCCTGGCTATGCCATGAAACAGCACTGTGCTTGCACTCACCACTCATTGGTGCCTCAATTTCCCTGTCAACTGGAGAGTCAGGCGGAGGCTCTGAAATTCTGTGGTACCGTGATTTCCATAGAGAGGCCCTGCCGGATTCATGGGGGTTTGACCTCAAGGCTGGGCTGGGACAGGACAATGGAACGGTCCAGCTCCTGGGGTCAGGCCCGGACCGAGGGGAAGCCCTGCTGGACGGAGCCTGGCAGTCTCGGAGACTGAGTCGGCCCACCACCAGGGCTGCTGCTCTCTGGGGAAGGGAACGTGTTTGTGAACCTGTCCTGGGGGGTCCAGTGAACCCAGAGGAATGGAGGTCAGAACGAAAGGTTCCTGTGCTTGAAGACGGAGGGGCTGCTCCATGCATCTGACACAAGTTTCCTTCCCAAAACAGAAACATGGTTTTCTAGGTCCCGCAGCCTTGAGACAAAACCTGATACTCCTGCTTTAGTGGCTCTAAAAGCACGGACTCTTTGCCCGTTAAACAGGCTCCTGGTCACCATTCCTCATAGGATAGCCCTGAGTATGGAGGGTAGGACCGAAAGAAACTCGAAATTCTTTCCATGCTGGGAGGGACATGCACACAGGGCAGCTGCGGAAGGTACAGGCCCAACAGACTGGTCACTGCTCCAGATGCTACAGCATTCCCTGCTCGTGAAAGAGCAAGCCTCTGTTTTGTGTGTAAGTTACTGATGCTTAGATCAACTCACTTCGTGGGTGCTGGATCATGGAACTTGTGCTGAGCCATGCTTTGCTCTTCCACTCTTTGATTTGGTCTTTGTCAGGCATTTGAGTTGTCTCTGTAAACAGAGGAAAAAGAAAAAGTAATCTAAAACACATACATTGACCTGGCCCAGAAGGAGCTGGTATGTTTCTGGGACTCAGGCATCATGGTGCTCATGAGGATCATGACCACAAAGTTGGGAACATGGGGGTGGAAGCAGGTGACGTGAGTCCAGGAACCCTAACACGTCGAAGGGACCAGTTGAACACCCAGGATCAGGCTGTATGTCACCTGAGGAGAGCAGACCCTGATCCATCTGAAACTCAAGTTGGGAAATCCTTCTGATTCTGGCCAGGTCAGCTCAGGACTTTGGGCACTCGGGTAGGACACAGGGCTAGGCTAGCACCTGATGGTGTAGTCCAAAGATGCCTTCAGTGGTAGGGAGGGGTCTGCCCTCCATGAGTTAGACAGGCATCAGGTGAAAAGGGTCAGTTTAGCAAAGTCAGACTGCAGACCAGGACCCATTCCAATCTTGGGCTTCTGCTTACACTTCCACGGAAGCAAACTCAAAGCCTTTTGGGTCCAGACAGAAAAGATAAAAAGCAAAGTGGCCTGGGATGACTGGAGGGAAGGGTGTTGCCTGTGGTAAGCCTCAGCTCATGGTGTCACATGGGACCTAATGCAGGGCCTCCAAACGGAGCCCCGCTCTCCCTGTGGGGGAGCTTCTGATCGCTTTTCTCAAAGGACCCAGAAGCCCCGGCTCTGAAGCAAAATCTATTAATTTCTAAATTTTGGGAGTCAGTTCACATTTTCAAAAAAGCAGAACGGACCAGAGAGACACCTCTTAAACCCTGGGCTGCCAGAGGGCACCCCCACTCACTGTGAAGTGAGCACCGCATGAAAAGTGATAGGTTGTTAACCACTGGGCCCATGGCCATTGACCCTGCTCTCCTCCCAGTGCCCTGTTCAGCATCTATTCTTCTAGCCTGTGTTATTCTGTCCCCACAGCCGTGCTGCTTGGCCCTATGCTAGAGCGCTTTCTTGCCTGGCTTTGACTCCCCGCTCCAACCCAACCCCAGCAGTACAAACTTACCTAGGGCAAGCACACATCCCTCTGGGGCTGGGAAAGATGCTGTTGGGAGCAGGCTCAGGAATCCTGCCCACTCCCTGTCCTCCTCCAGACACGTTCTAATGCAAAACCATCTCAGATAGTCCTCCAGGGACCAGGTCACTACTATTCTAGTTTGCACCTGCCCAACCTCTGCTGGTAATTTCTACCAGCTGCATTATAGAGAGCCAACTTCAGGCTACAAACTCTCCCTCCTACCCCAAAACTGCAGTGTGGTTTTTCATGTCAGCCATCCTTGGTAGGTGGCGAGCCCGCCTGCAGATGAGCAGAGGAATCTGGAAGATCAGTGAGCGGCATCGTCACCCCAGGGAGCTGGGACAGTGCCCCTTGATCATGGCCCTTTGTCCCCCAGGGGCCAGCCATTCCTGATCACAAGGAAGGACAGTCCCAGCAGCAGAGCATCAAAGGATAGGGACCACCCTGGACCCACAAGACGCATCTCAGATTACTTGACTTCCAGACCACAAGGTTTCCAGCACCAAGGCTCTTCCTCCTGCCCTCCTTTTTGGCTCAACCTGCGATCTGAAGTCCTTTCCTAGGACCTCTCTCACTGTGGTATTTTTCAAAGTGAACTTAATCCCAAAAGCAGATAAGAAGCATTTGGCAGGGGGCAGTGTCTCTGAAAAGCCAACAAAGCCAAACACCCCTACTTGCAGAAATCTAGAACCATTCCAGGGGAAATGAGAGAAATTTTAAGATTTCACATCAACATTCAGATATGAAAAAAAGAAGAAAAAAAAGCATAAAGAATGATGATGTGGCAGCCTGGCCCGCCTCCCAGCTGACAGCCCTTAGCCTGGAAGTGTTCTCCACCAGAGCCTGGTCTATGGCTGACTCTCCTTCCCCACCTGCTGGACCTGCCCGCCCACTGCAGGCTGTTGAGTTTACAGCCCCACAACACATGTTAAATCAGGGCTGGGTTGAGGCAAGACCTGGATACAAATCCTGCCTGTGCTGCTACGTAGGAGCATTGACCTTGAACAAGTTGTGTCATCTCCCTGAGCCTGTTTCCTCCTCTGTTGCTGGTAAGATGGTCGGTCCCCTTGATCTGGGGACACCAATGTGCCCAGGGGTTTCACTGCTGCCCAGAAGGGCAAGGTGTAGTTCTGGTGCTGGAAACCACGCCCCTTCTGTTGAAGGGTGTCCATCAGCCCACACCCCTCCCACGTACTGCCTCTGTTCCTTGTGGTACCGGTCCTTGTTCTTCAAGTCCTCCTGCAGAAGCCTCTGGTTCTGCTCATTCAACCTGAGGACTTGGCACTGCAGTTGATAGTTTTCTTCCTCCATGTTCCTTTTGAGACTGGAGAGCAGCTAAAACACAGATGGACAATGTCTCAAACACCACATGCTCCCATTATCCCACAGCTGGGAATCTACTTCCAAAAGAAGAAAAAGACCACGTGCACAAAGATGGCCACTTTGGTGTTATCTGCGTCAGCTGGAATGACCAATACGGCTAATGCCATGGGGATGCCCAAGCCTTCTGCCACTGCTCCGTCCAATCAGGCAGCCAGCGGCCACGTGTGGCTGTTGAGCACTGAAAACACGGCCAGTCTGAGCTGAGATGGGCCATAAGTGCAAATATATAATAGGTTCTGAGGACTTCATAACAATTTAAAAATAATGTAAATTACCTCATTAATACGCTGTGCGACACTGTGGCTCAGTTGGTTGTCTTCCCATGCACCAAGAAATCACCGATGTAATTCCTGATCAAGGCAGATGCCGGGTTGCAGGCTCCATTCCCCAGCAGAGGGCATGCAGGATGCAGCTAATTGATGTTTCTCTCAAAAACTTAATAAAAACATATTATTTTTAAAAATCGCATTAATAAGCTTTTGGGATTATATGTGATATTTTAAATATAATGGTTAAATAAAATAGACCATTACATTAATCCCACCTGTTTCCTTTTACTCTTTGAATATGGCTACTAGAAAGTTGAGTATTACATGTGGTGGCCTGCATTATATTCCTGTTGGACATCTCTGCTCTAGGCCGGGTTGGCCCGCTTTTCCTGTAAAGGGAAAGGGACTGAATATGTGAGGCTTTCCAGGCCAACAGTGGTCTCTGCTGCAACAGTTCAACTCTGTTACTACAAAAGGAAAGGAGCCAGAGCTACAATGTACAAACATGGGTGTGTCTGTGTTTGAAAAACAAACCGAAAACCTTTACTCGTGGACATGGACTTTTAAATTTCATACCACTTCCACTTGTCCCCAAATATTATCCTACTTTTTATTTTTCCCAACCATTAAACACTGTGAAAGCTATTCTTGGTTCACAGTCGAACACAAGCTGGCATGGGGCTGGACCTGAATTTGGGGCCGAGGCTGGCCAGCCCCTGCTCTAGAATATCATCGTGGTTGGTGACTAGGAAAGTCCCAAGTTTTGGCTTGAGACAAACAGAGTTCCAAACTGCTACTTAAGAGGGACAAGGATGGGAAGCCCAGCTCACAGATCATTGTGAGAATTAAATGATATGACACAGAGAGCAAAGTGCTCAGCTGAGATGACGGAAATAAAATGGTACTTGGCTGTTTCCATGCACAGCCTGACACTGCAAAAAGCAGAGATGGGGTATTCTTTGCACACCTCTGCCAGTCATGTTGTTCATCACAGTCAAATGCCTCTGGCTTCCCTTCTGCCTGGGTGTGACATTCACACACTCTTTGAGCAGAGATGCCAATGAGGACCCATTCAGACAAGGCTGAACCCAAAGCCTCAGCCCAGAGAACAGGCCCACCCAGGGTGCTGTGCCCTCCAGCCCCAGGCCTCAAGTGGGCGTGGTTGCCCACGTCTGTCAGTGAGATGTTCATGCTCTGGAGGTCCTCACCCAGTTGCATTGGGCACACGTGGCCCAACTGCAAGGCCTTGTGGGCTGTCGACTGCTGCTCTTGCTGCTCTTTAGCTCCCTGTTCGTGGCCGCCTGCTGGTGCTAGAGCTACGTGTTCTGCGCCCTGAGCGCAGTGAGCAAGGCACTCTGGGAACTCAGAGTGGAAAGTTGCATCGGCCCGGAGGCAGAAGGGGATGATGCCTCACCAGGTGCAGGCCCAGAGGAATCACAAGCTCCAGATCCCCACACCCCCACATGTAGTGAGGGGCCAAGAGCTGGTCAAATGCAGACCCCAAAATAGCAGGACCCTCAGGACAGGCAAAACCCAGCCATGCTGAGGAGAGTTCTACCACCACTGAAGGAACTGCTCTGGGAGGGCCCATGGCATAAAAGGACTGTCACATGGGCCTAAGTTTTGTCCTGGCCTCTTGTCTACACATGTGACCTCTCTTGGTCAAGTTATGCCCTTTCTCTGGATATGCCCCTTGGGTTCCCTCTTTGACTACTTTGAAAAGTACAAAGAAAAGCAGTAAGGATATAGAGTACCTGAACAGTTACAGAACACCCATCCCACAGCATTCAAACTATCAAAAAGCTGACAGGGAGGAATCCGTCCTCACTCATTCTGAGGCCAGAATTACCCTGGTGTCCAGCTGCTGGTCCTGCTCCAGACCCTCGGGTTTCGGGGTGTCCAGAGACATCTGCAGCCTCTGGTTCTCCAGGAATAGGCCCTGGCTCTTAGGGGCTGCCGTCAGGGTGCTGAACTCCACAGCCAGCTTCTTTCTTGTTCTCCTCCTACAGCCAGTGCAGCTCCTACTCCAGCTCCTGTATCTGGGCTGCCTGCTCCTTCACCTGCTCCAGGTCCCTGCAATATTGCCACCACTCCCACTCCATCATGATCAGTTTCCTTTTGGTCTCCATGACTGGCTGGTGGAGGACTTTGTTTTTATTTTTGATGCCCTGCACTGGGGGCTTGCTGCTGGTCTGTGAACTCTCCCACAGCGAACTCACCACTTGTTCAAAATCATTGATCTGCAGGAAAAACAACAGAAAGGACACAGGAGGGATTTCAGTCCAAACTGGGGGCCTAAGGTTTATGCCCGGAACAACCATCTCATCATGGACCCAAAGGAAGTCCTAATGTTTCCCAGAGGCCTGATACGTGCACAAGGTGAAGGGCACGGAGATCACCACTCAGACAGTTCAAGTCTAAACACATTCACAGCAGCTGATGACTTAGGAACAGAAACCACAGCTCCTCTTACTGAAGACAATGACAGTGACTTCCTTGTTGCTTTTGATCCTGGTCCAGAGGGGACCAATGAGCTGGCTGCCCACCCCTATTGCAGCTCCTCATGCCACTCTCCCCTGTAGACATTGCACGTGATCTTCCCTCTGCTGTGAATGTTCACCTGCCTCCATCCCTGGCCTCCAGCATCACAGACTCCTTTTCATCCTCCCGTGCTCAGTGTGATTGACAGGTCCTCAGGAAAGCGTAACATCCTGCAACTAACAATACTCTCCCTGGACCCACATATATTCCCTTAATAGCACATGAATGAACTCACCTGGCTTGTCACCTGTCATTCAGCCTCTGGACTGAAAGCCATATCAGGGGAGGGTGGAGGCATGTCTCTTAAGTCTACACAGCACCATCTCAAGCCCCCTTTTTTGCTCTACCCAGAGACCCTGAAGAACTCAAGTACCTGATACCAAGCCTCCCTTGCAGCTTCGGTTAGTCAGGTGTCAGGTGAAGCCAATGAGATGTCCACAGAGGGTACTGGGAGGCCTTCCCTCTGTCTCTTCACTCTCCACATTCTTCCTGCCCACATCTTGGGGAGGTACAACAGCCACTGCTGGCAGAGCAGGAAGAGAGAAGGCTGGCTTCAGGGTGGTGTCCCTGAGCCACTGTCCCAGCACTGGGCTACCTACCCTGGTACTTCTCGTAGTGTGAGGGGGATCAACACTGGAGGTTTTCCAGGGCTCACAACATGAAGCTGGACATTTGAAGGGGGATATTTGTCCTGCGGGCTGTCCCATGTGCTGCAGGTCATTTAGCAGCATCCTGGCCTCTCCCACCACAGCCAGGAGCACCTCCCTTCTCCTCCCCAAAGTCATGACAATCATAAACAAGATAGTTATTGTTGCCCAACCTGTGTGAGTCAATGGTTGAGCATCAACCTATGAACCAGGAGGTCACAGTTCAATTACCAGTCAGGGCACATACTCAGGTTCTGGTTCCATCTCAGTAGGTGGTGTGCAGGAGGCAGCCGATCAATGATTCTCTCTGATCATCATCACCTCTCTCTCTCTCTCTCTCTCTCTCTCTCTCTCTCTCTCTCTCTCTCTCTCTCTCTCTCTCTCTCTCTCTCTCATCTCCATTCCTCTCTGAAACAAATAAAAAATAGATTGAAAAAAACAAAAAGCCTGACAGTGTCCCTGTGAGGCAATTACTGTCCCCATCTGCTGTGGTTCAGATTGTTGGTCTGAGCTGCAGCTGAGGGAAGAAACTGGTAACCCAGGAATCACTGCTGGATTCCCAGGACATGGCTGTGATCCTGGACTCGCCCTCTTGCAGGCAGAGCCATCAGGGGAGATATGGTGCTGGAGGGCCTACCTCCTGAGCTTTCTCAGCCTTTAGAGTCTCTATGTCATGGAGCAATAGTTCTCTCTCCTCCAACAGCTCCTCACTGAGGGGCTCCAGATCCTGGTGACTCATCTGCTTTTCTCTTTGCATCTGGACCCACAAGTCTTCAATCTGCAGAGCCAAAGACCCAGCCGGTGCAAAAGTCAGTTTCAGGAGGTAAACTATGTTTTAAAGCAAACCCAAAACCTGTCAGCTCCACAGAGCACTTTATCAGGCCTTTTCTGAAGGGAAAACCTTCCTGCTCATTTTGGGGGGAGGTACAACAGCCACTGCCAAGACTGTAGAGCAGGAAGGGAGAAGCCTGGCTCCCAGTGGCATTCCTAAACCACTGACTAGGTCAGGCTTAGTGGGGAGGTGAGGTCCTCACACCCTTGACCATTACTTCTCAGCCCACGGATTGCATGTCCAGCTCATGGTAGGGTAAAAGCCATGGGCACCAATCGGTCAGCTTCCCTCTCAGCTTTCCACTGCTCACTCTCACTGCTTCCATCTTAGGCCTTGTCCTCTACTGTCCTGAGGATCCCACATGCCCTGGGACCAGAAGCCACCACTGGGCCTCAGACCCAGGGAACATGCCCATGCAGGGTGCTGTGCCCTCCAGCCCCAGGCCTCAACTGGCCATGGATGCACAGCTCAAACAAGGAGAAGTCCATGCTCTGGAGCTCCTCTCTCAGCCAGTTAGTTGCACTGTGCCTGGCAACAATTAATCCCCAGCTTCCTGTCATTCAGAGAGGCGTGCAGCTCCTTGGAGTGGGTCTATACCTCCTCCTGCTGCTCGTTCAGACCGTAGCACTGGGCCTACCAGTGCATCACCTCCAGCTGTTTGTACTTCAGGGAGGTTTGCACTTCCCTTGTGTAGGTCTGTAGCACCTTCTTCCCCCTTCATCCCTTTGCACTGGGTCTGCCTATGGTTCACCTCCAGCTGCTTGTCACTAGGGAGGTTTGCAGCTCCTTGGTGTGGGTCTGCAGGTCCTCCTGCTATCCGTTCAGTCCCTCATACAGGGCATGGCAGTGATTGACTACCATACAGCTCCTTGCTAAGTGCTGGCAGCTCCTTGGTGAGTGCGTACAACTGCTCCTGCTAACCCTTAAGTCCCTTGTAACTGGCCTTCCAGGGGTTCATTTCCATTTGCCAAATGTTCAGGGAGGTTTGCAGCTCTTCCTCCTCCCCCTGCAGCCCTTCGCACTGGGTCTGCCAATAGTTCACCTCCAGCTGCCTGTCACTGAGGGAGGTTTGCAGCTCCTTGGTGTGGGTCAGAGGCTCCTCTTGATCACCTTCAGCCCCTTGTACTGGACTTGCCAACGGTTCACCTCCAGCTGCTTGTTGCTCAGGGAGGTATTCTCTCCCTGGTGTGGGTCTGTAGCTCTTCCTGCTACCCTTTCAGTTCCTCATACAGGGCCTGCCAGTGATTCGCTACCAAATGAGTGTCCTACAGGGAAGTTTGCACCTCCTTGGTGTTGGCATACAGCTCCTTGCTAAGTGCATGCATCTCCTTGGTGAGGGCTTGTAGCTGCTCCTGCTCCCCCATAAGTCCCTTGTAAGCAACCTGCAAGTAAAACACCTCCAGCTGCTTGTCATTGAGGGTGTTTGCAGCTCCTTGGTGTGGGCTTGTAGCTGCTCCTGCTACCTCTTCTGTCCCTTGTGACTGGCCTGCCAGGGGTTCATTTCCATCAGCCTGTCATTCAGAGAGGATTGCAGCTTCTTGCTGTGGTCTGCAGCTCCTCCTGCTCCCCCTATATCTCTTCATACTGGGACTACCAGAGGTTCAAATCCAGCTGATTGTCATTCAGTGTTTGTACCTCCCTAGTGTGGGTGTTCAGCTCCTCGTGCGCCCTCTGCAGCCCTTCCCTCTGGGTCTGCCAGTGGTTTGCCTCCAGCTACCTGTCACTAAGGGAGGTTTGCAGCTCCTCCTGCTCCCCTTTTAGTTCCTTAAACAGGGTCATCTAATTCGCTATCAGATGCATGTCCTTCAGGGAAGTTTGCACCTCCTTGCTTTTGGCATACAGTTCCTTGCTAAGGGCTTGCAGCTCCTTGGTAAGGCCTTGCAGCTGCTCCAGCTCCTCCTTCAGCCCTTCACACTGGGTCTGCCAATGGTTCAGCCCTTGGCACTGGGTCTGCCAATGGTTCAGTTCTTTGCACTGGGTCTGCCAATGGTTCAGTTCTTTGCACTGGGTCTGCCAATGGTTCACCTGCAGCTGCTTGTCATTCAGGGAGGTATGTAGCTCCCTGGTGTAGGTCTGCAACTCCACCTGCTCGCCCTTCAGTCCCTGAAACAGGGCCAGCCTGTGATTCCCTAGCAGATGCGTGTCCTTCAAGGAAGTTTGCACCTCCTTGGTGTTGGCATAGAGCTCCTTGATAATTGCATGCAGCTCCTTGTTGAGGGCTTGCAGCTGCTCCTGCTCTACCTTCAGTCATTAGTACCAGACTTTCCAGCGGTTCACCTCCAGCTGCTTGTCCTTCAGGTGTTGCACCTCTTTGGTGTGGGTCTTCAGTTCCTTCTTCTCTGCCTGCAGCCCTTCGCAGTGGGTCTGCCAACGGTTCACCTTCATCTGCCTGTCACTCAGAGAGGTCTGCAGCTCCTTGGTGTAGGTCTGAGGCACCTCTGGCTCCCCTTCGGCCCTCGCTACTGGGCCTGCCAGCAGTTCACCTCCAGCTGCTTGTTGTACAGGGAGGTTTGCGCTCATTGGTGTCGGTCTGCAGCTCCTCCTGCTCTCCTTTCAGTACCTCATACAAGGTCTACCAGTGATTCGCTACCAGATGCATGTCCTTCAGGAAAGTTTGCACCTCCTTGGTTTTGGCATACAGCTGCTTGCTAAGTGCGTGCAGCTCCTTGGTGAGGGCTTGCAGCCACTCCTACTCCTGGTTCAGTCCCTTATACTGGGCCAGGCAGTGGTTCACCTCCAGCTGCTTGTCATTAGGGGTATTTGAAGATCCTTGGTGTGGGTCTTCAGCTCCTTCTGCTCCCCATTCTTTCCTTTGCACTGGGTATGCCAATGGTTCATTGCCAGTTGCCTGTTACTCAGGAAGGTTTGCAGTTCTTTACTGAGGGTCTGCAGCTCTTCCTGCTCCTCTTCAGGCACTTGTACTGGGCCTGCCAAGGGTTCACCTCCAGCAGCTTGTCGTTCAGGGAGGTTTGCAGTTTCCCAGTGTGTCTGCAGCTCCTCTTGCTCCCCTATCAGTGCCTCATACAGAGCCCACCAGTAATTTATGTCCAGATGCTTGTCCTCAGGGAAGATTGCAGCTCCTTGGTTTGGCATACAGCTCCTGGCTAAGTACTTGGAGGTCTTTGGTGAGGGTTTGCAGCTGCTCCTCCTTCTGCTTCAGTCTCTTGTACCAGGCTTGCAGCTGCTCCTGCTCCCCTTTCAGTCCTTTGTACTGGGCTTGCTAGCAGTTCATCTCCAGCTGCTTGTCATTCAGCTTGTTTTCACCTCCTTGTTCTCGGTGTTCAGCTCCTCTTGCTAACCCTGCAACCCTTCCAACCTGGCCTGCCAATGTTTCACCTCCAGCTGCCTGTCACTCAGGGAGGTTTGCACCTCCTTGGTGTGGGTCTACAGCTTCTCCTACTCCCCTTTCAGTCCCTCATACGGGGCAAGGCAGCGATTCCCTACCAGATGAGAGTCCTTCAGGAAAGTTTGCACCTCCTTGGTTTTGGCATACAGCTCCTTGATAAGGGCTTGCAGCTCCTTGGTGAGTGCTTGCAGCTGATCCCGCTCCCCCTTCAGTCCCTTGTAACTGGCTTGCCAGTGGTTCATTTCCATCTGCTTTTCATTCAGACTGTTTGAAGCTCCTTGGTGTGGGTCTTCAGCTCTTCCTTCTCCCCTTATAGGCTCTTATACTGGGACTGTCAGCGGTTCAAATCCAGCTGCTTGTCATTCAAAATGTTTGCAGCTCCTTGGTGTGGTTATTCAGCTCCTCATGCTTCCCCTGTAGCCCTTCCCACTGGGTCTGCCAATGGTTCACCTCCAGCTGCCTATCACTGAGGGGCGTTTACAGCTCCTTTGTGTGGGTCTGTAGCTCCCCCTTCTCCCCTTATAGTCCCTCGTACTGGAACTGCCAGAGGTTTACATCCAGCTGCTTGCCATTCAGAGTGTTTGCAGCTCCCTAGTGTGGGTCTGCAGCTCCTTCTGCTCCCCTTTCAGGTCCTCAAACAGAGCCAGCCTGTGATTCACATCAGATGCATGTCCTACAGAGTAGTTTGCACCTCCTTGGTGTTGGCATACAGCTACTTGTTAATTGAATGCAGCTCCTTGGTGAGGGCTTGCAGCTGCCCCTGCTACCACTTCAGCCCTTTGCTCTGGATCGGCCAGTGGTTCACCTGCAGCTGCTTGTCACTTAGGGAGGTTTGCAGCTCTTTATTGTGGGACTGCAGTTGCTCCTGATCCCCTTCTGGCTCTTGTACTGAGCCTGCCAGCAGTTCACCTGCAGCTGCTTTTAGTACAGGGAGGTTGTAGCTCCCTAGTGCGGGTCTGTGTGTCCTTCTGCTCCCATTCAACCCCTTATACTGGCCCTTTCAGTGGATTGCTTCCAGCTGCTTGTCATTCAGTGAGGTTTGCAGCTCACTGGTGTGGGTCTGCAGCTCCTCCTGCTACCATCATATCAGTCCCTCATAGATAGAATGCAAGTGATTGACTACCAGATGCATGTCCTTCAGTGAAGTTTGCAACTCCTTGGTGTTGGCATATAGCTCCTTTCTAAGTGCTTGCAGATCCTTGGTGTGGTTGTACAGCTCCTCGTGCTCCCCCCTGCAGCCCTTCCAACTGGGTCTGCCAATGGTTCACCTCCTGCTGTCTGTCACTGAGGAAGGTTTACAGCTCCTTTGTGTGGATCTGCAGCTCCCTCTGCTCCACTTTCAGTTCCTCAAACAGGGTCATCCTCTAATTTACTATCAGATGCTTGTCCTTCAGGGAACTTTGCACCTCCCTGGTTTTGGCGTAGAGTTTCTTGATAATTGCATGCAGCTCCTTGGTAAGGTCTTGCAGCTGCCCCTGCTCCACCTTCAGCCCTTTTCACTGGGTCTGCCAATGGTTGACCTGCAGCTGCTTGTCACTCAGGGAGGTTTTCAGCTCCTTGGTGTGGGACTGCAGTTCCTCCTGCTCCCCTTCTGGTCCTTCTACTGAGCCTGCCAGCGGTTCACCTGCAGCTGCTTTGGGTACAGGGAGGTTTGCAGCTCCCTGGTGTCGGTGTGCAGCTCATCCTGCTGCCGTTACACTTCCTCATTCAGGGCCAGCTTGTAATTCACTATCAGATGCATGTCCTTCAGGGAAGTTTCCACCTCCTTGGTATTGGCATACCGCTCCTTGCTAAGAGCATGCATCTCCTTCTTGAGGGCTTGTGGCTGCTCCTGCTCCCCCGTCAGTCCCTTGTAAGTAACCTGCAAGTGACTCACCTCCAGCTGCTTGTCATTGAGGTAGTTTGCAGCTCCTTGGTGTGGTTCTTATTCTCCTCCTGCTCCCCCTTCTGTCCTTTGTACTGGGTCAGCCAATGATTCACATCCAGCTGACTGTATCTAAGGGAGGTTTAAAGCTCTTTGGTGTGGGCCTCCAGCTCCTGCTGCTCCCCCTTCAGTCCCTGAACCAGGGCCAGCCTGTGATTCACTATCAGATGCGTGTCCTTCAAGGAAGTTTGCCCTTCCTTGGTGTTGGCATACAGCTCCTTGCTAATTGCATGCAGGTGTTGGCATACAGCTCCTTGGTTAGGGCTTGCAGCTGCTCCTGCTCCCCCTTCAGCTGTTCGTACTGGGTCTTCCAATGGTTCACCTGAAGCTGCAAGTAGTTTGCGACTCCTTGGTGTGGGATTTGCAGCTCCTTCTACCCTTATAGTCCCTCCTACTGGGACTGCCAGAGGTTCACATCCAGCTGCTTGTCATTTAGAGTGTTTGCAACTCCTTGGTGGGAGTGTCCAACTCCTCCTGCTCCCCTGCAGACCTTCGCCTTGAGTTTGCCATGGTTCACCTCTAGCTGCCTGTCACTCAGGGAGGTTTGCAGCTCCTTGGTGTGTTTCTGTGGTTCCTTCTTCTCCCATTCAACCACTTGTACTGTGCCTGCCAGCGGATCACTTCCAGCTGCTTGTCATTCAGTGATGTTTGCAGCTCACTGGCAGCTCCTCCTGCTATCATTTCAGTCCCTCATACATAGAATGCAAGTGATTGACTACCAGATGCATGTCCTTCAGTGAAGTGTGCAACTCCTTGATGTTGGCATATAGCTCCTTTCTAAGTGCTTGCAGCTCCTCGGTATGGGTGTACAGCTCCTCATGCTCCCCCTGCAGCCCTTCCAACTGGGTCTGCCAGTGGTTCACTTCCTGCTGCCTGTCCCTGCTGGAGGTTTACAGCTCCTTTGTGTGGGTCTGCAGCTCTCCCTGGTCCTCTTTCAGTTCCTCAAACAGGGTCATCCTCTAATTCACTATCAGATGCCTGTCCTTCAGGGAAGTTTCCACCTCCTTGGTGTTGGCATACTGCTCCTTGCTAATTGCATGCATCTCCTTGGTGAGGGCTTATAGCTGCTCCTGCTCCCCCTTCAGCCCCTTGCACTGGGTATTCCAATGGTTCACTGCCAGCTGCCTGTCACTCAGGAAGGTTTGCAGTTCTTTAGTGTGGATATGAGGCCCCTTCTGCTCCCCTCAGGCACTTGTACTGGGCCTGCCAGAGGTTCACCTCCAGCAGCTTGTCGTTCAGGGAGGTTTACAGCTCCCTGGTGTGTGTCTGTAGCTCCTCTTGCTTCCCTTTCAGTGCCTCATACAGAGCCCACCAGTGATTTATGTCCAGATGCTTGTCCTCAGGGAAGATTGCAGCTCCTTGGTTTGGCATACAGCTCCTGGCTAAGTACTTGGAGGTCTTTGGTGAGGGTTTGCAGCTGCTCCTGCTTCTGCTTCAGTCCCTTGTACCAGGCTTGCAGCTGCTCCTGCTCCCCTTTCAGTCCTTTGTACTGGGCTTGCTAGCAGTTCATCTCCAGCTGCTTGTCATTCAGCTTGTTTTCACCTCCTTGTTCTCGGTGTTCAGCTCCTCTTGCTAACCCTGCAACCCTTCCAACCCGGCCTGCCAATGTTTCACCTCCAGCTGCCTGTCACTCAGGGAGGTTTGCACCTCCTTGGTGTGGGTCTATAGCTTCTCCTGCTCCCCTTTCGGTCCCTCATACAGGGCATGGCAGCGATTCCCTACCAGATGAGAGTCCTTCAGGAAAGTTTGCACCTCCTTGGTTTTGGCATACAGCTCCTTGATAAGGGCTTGCAGCTCCTTGGTGAGTGCTTGCAGCTGATCCCGCTCCCCCTTCAATCCCTTGTAACTGGCCTGCCAGCAGTTGATGTCCATCTGCCTGTCATTCAGGCAGGTTTGCAGTTTATTGGCTTGGGCCTGCAGCTCCTGCTGCATGCCTTGTAGCCCCTCATACTGGGACTGCCAGCAGTTCACCTCCAGCTGCTTGTTCCTCAGGGATGTTTGCACCTCCTTGGTGTGGGTTTGCAACTCCCTCTACTCCCTTTTCATATCCTCATACAGGGTCTGCCAGTGATTCCCTACCAGATGTGTGTATTTCAGTGAAGTTTGAACCTCCTATGATTGGCATACAGCTCCTTGCTCCTTACAGATCCTTCTTGAGTGCTTTCAGTCCCTTGTAATTGGCCTGCCAGCTGTTCATTTCTATCTGCCTGTCATTCAGGAAGGTTTCTAGCATCTGTTGTGGGTCTTCAGCTCCTCCTGCTCACCTATAGCCCTTCCTACAGGGCCTGCCAGGTGTCACCAACAGCTGCTTGTCATTCAGGGTGTTTGCACTCCTTGGTGTGGGTCTGCAGCTGTTCCTCCTTCTCTTATACATCCTAATACTGTGCATTCTACCTGTTCACCACCTTCTGCTTGTCATTTCAGGGTGTTTGGAACTACCAGTGTGGGTGTTTAGCTCCTCCTGCTCCCCTTCAGCCCCTTGTATTGAGTCTCCAGCGGTTCTCCTCCAGCTGCTTGTCACTCAGGGAGGTTTCCAGCTACCTGGTGTGAGTCTGCTCCTCCTCCTTCTCCCATTTCAGTCCCTCATACAGGGCTTGTGAGTCATTCACTACCAGATGCTTGTCCTTCAGGGACATTCGCACCTCCTTGATGTGGGCTTGCAGCTGCTCCTGCTCCCCCTTCAGTCTCTTGTAACTGGCCTGCCAGTGGTTTATTTCCATCCGCCTGTCATTCAGGGAGGTTTGCAGGTTCTTCCTGTAGTCTGCAGCTCCTCCTGCTCTTCCTATAGCACCTAGTAGTGGGACTGCCAGTGGTTCACATTTAGCTGCTTGTAATTCAGAGTGTTTGCAGCTCCTCTGTGTGAGTCTGCAGCTCCTCCTCTCCCCTTTCAGTTCCTCAAACAGGGTCAGGCTGTAATTCACTATCAGATGCCTGTCCTTCAGGGAAGTTTGCATCTCCTTGGTGTTGGCATACAGCTCCTTGCTAACTGCATGCAGTTCCTTGGTGAGGGCTTGCAGCTTCCCCTGCTCCACCTTCAGGCCTTCACCCTCAGTCTGCCAATGGTTCACCTGCAGCTTCTTGTCACTCAGGGAGGTTTGCAGCTCCTTGGTGTGGGTCTGAGATTCCTCCTGCTCCCCTTCTGGGCCTTGTATTGGGCCTGCCAGAGGTTCGCCTGGAGTTGCTTTTAGTACAGGGAGGATTGCAGCTCTCTGGTGTGGGTCTGCAGCTCTTCCTGCTCCCTATTCAGTCCCTCACTCAGGGTCAGCCTGTTATTCACTACTAGTGGCCCAGTGCACGAAATTTATGCATGTGGGAGGGGATGGGGGATTCCCTCAGCCCAGCCTGCACCCTCTCCAATCTGGGACCCCTCAGGCCTCTGGCCCCTAACCACTCACCTACCTGCCAGTCTGATCCCCTGACTGTTCTCTCCTGACAGCCTGTTTGACCTAACTGCTCTCTTCTGCTGGCCTGGTCCCCCTAACTGCTCTCCCCTGCTTGCCTGATTGCCTTGAACCTCGTCTGCCTTGGCCCCGCCAACATGGCTTTGTCAGGTAGGATGTCTAGAAGGACATCTGGAATTTGCCAGAAAGATGTTCAGTCTAATTAGCATATTGCCCTTTTAGTAGCATAGATGCTACCTTGTCCTAAAAATGCAGGTTGTTCCCAGATTTTCCTATCATGGAAGGGGACCCTGCAGTAGCATCCTGGGTTCTGACCAGGGCTTAAGTGCGTGTGCTTTATCTCAGCAGATGTGATTCCTAGAAGAAGACTCTTGGATATACCTTGAACATTTCTATCAAATTTGCCAAGTCATCCTCGAAAAATGTCAAACCACTTTAAACTCCCACTATCAACCATGCGTGTACCCTTCATCCCACTTTGATGCCAGTATCATTGATTTCTCCCTAGAAGCTTCCCTCTCGTCAGCTGGGAACGCTTGATACTTGAGCCAACCTCATTGCTCAGCTGGGGACTTGATTTCCTGAGATAGAATTATGGAGGAAGAAAAATAGTTTTCCTCAACCTTTCTGAGTTCTTAGTGGAGGCCCTTGTAATGAAAGACAGATCGCCAAGAGAAAAACAAAAGTTCATTAACATGTGTACCTCATGTATATGTGGGAGATCTCAGGGAAAAATGAATAACTCCCCAAGCTGGCTTAGAATGCAGATTTAAATACCTTCTTCCTAGGGAAAGGGAATAGGAGATGTAGGCCTTCTAGAGGAGAGTAAATGATTTTTAGGAAAGATGAATGGGGGTGGAGAGAAATAGTTTGTAACAAAGTTTGGGTGTTATGCCCTGTGACAGAAGTCGGTCTTCTCTGCCTGATGACATTTCTCCCATCAATGGGACCTATGACATTTAAGCTCCTTTAGGGGGGTCCAATTTTAGACAGATCAGGAGACTTCAGTGAAATTCTCTGCATGCACTTGCAGTTTTTCAAGAATCTGCAGCTCAAGATCATCAATATAACAATAAAGCATATGTTGGGGGTGGCATGTTCTCTGACCTTCAGAATAAAGCCAACAAAAGCTTGCTTCCTCTCTTAGATGATTTGCCACAGTAGGTTATTCCCTGGAGACGGCATTCTGGGAGTGGTCATAACATACCCTGTGTATGTAGAAAGGTGTGGGCCACATCACTAAATAATCCAGGGACAGTTTTCTCATCTTGAGGAAAGGGAGATAAAGTTATAATAGTTTATCTCCCTTTCCACAGGTTTCTTGTGGGTTTGTGTCTCAGCTGCCCCCGCCTGCTGCCCCCCCCCCCCCAGCAGCCCCAGCGCCTACAGCATCGAGCCTTGGGGCTGCTGGGTGCCAGGCCTGCTGGTTTGTGTCTCCAGTCCACCCCCCTCCCACTCCCCATCCCCAGGTCTGAGGTGGCGGGGCTTGGGGCTGCTGAGTGCTGGCCTCCCTGCTGGTTTGTGTCTCAGATCCAGCCCCTCACAGCCCCAGCGCCCCCATGGCGGGGTTTGTAGCTGCTGGGTGCCAGCCTCCCTGCTGGTTTGTATCTCTAATCTGGGGGCCGCTGGGTGCTAGCCTCCATGCAGGTTTATGTCTCTGATTTGGCCTTTGCAGCTCCAGCACCTGGGTGGCAGAGCTTGTGGGTGCTGGGTACTGGCCCCCTGTGAGTGTGTGTCTCTGATCCAGGGGCTATTGGGTGCCAGCCTCCCAGCAGGTTTGAACCCCACACACACCCCGCCCGCCGAGCCCCCCACCAGCCCAAGGCCTAAAGCCCCCGCTCCGGCCCGGACGGCCCCACCCTGCCTCTTCCATGTCCCCCCCCCCGCCCCTCAGTACTTCAAACTCACTCCTACAGTGGGTCTGTCAAGAGAACTACATTTCCCAGAATTCCTGCCCCCCCCATACCCTGCATGAACCAAGAGCACCGAGAATTTTCTCCACCCTGTGGTGGCCACCAGGGTCTCCACACACCTCAGAGACTGGCAGCAGCCCCCCACTACCATCGTGGGTGCTGGGCCGGGGTCATGCAGGAACGCTGGGCACTCATTTGCATGTGATTCAGGCACCATAAGCTTAAGGAGGGCCGGCCCTTAAGTACTTTGTGGGCCACCCTTATAGGGTGGTGGTTGCTTTCACTGCACTGCAGCCATACCCCTGCCAGCCTTGCCCCCTGTGTGCTGCCTCCCTCTGCTCCACCCTGCCCTGTCCCCTGCTCAGCCCTGTCCCCTGCTCTGCCCTGTGCCCTGTTCCAATTGGCTGGTAGCATAGCCAATCAGGACTCAAGGTATGGTCACATTTGCATGTTACTCTTTTATTAGGAGGATCAGTTGCATGTCCTTCAGGGAAGTTTGCACCTCCTTGGTATTAGCATAGCATTCCTTGATAAGTGCATGCCTCTCCTTGGTGAGGGCTTATAGCTACTCCTGCTCCCTGTTCAGTCCCTTGTAAGCAACCTGCAAGTGACTCACCTCCAGCTGGTTGTCATTGAGGATGTTTGCAGCTCCTTGATGTGGGTATTAAGCTCCCCGACTCCCCCTACTGTCCTTTGCACTGGGTCTTCCAATGGTTCATCTCCAGCTGCCTGTATCTCACAGAGGTTTGCAGCTCCTTGTGGTGGGTCTGTGGACCCTCCTGCTCCCCTTTCAGGTCATCCTCTAATTCACCATCAGATGCGCGTCCTTCAGGGAAGTTTGCACCTCGTTGGTGTTGCATACATCTTGTTAATTGCATACAGCTCCTTGATGAGGGCTTGCAGCTGCTCCTGCTCCCCCTTCAGTCCCTTGTAACTGGCCTGCCAGATGTTCATTTCCATCTGCCTGTCATTCAGGCAGTTTTGCAGGTTCTTGGTGTGGGTCTGCAGCTCCTCTTGCATGCTGTATAGCCCCTCATACTGGGACTGCCAGCGGTTCACATCCAGCTGCTTGTTCCTCAGGGATGTTTGCAGCTCCCTGGTGTGGGTCTGCAATTTTTTCTACTCCCCTTTCATATCCTCATACAGGGTCTGCCAGTGATTCCCTACCAGATGTGTGTCTTTCAGGGAAGTTTGCACCTCCTTGGATCGGCATACAGCTCCTTGCTAAGGACTTGCAGCTCTTTCTGGAGTACTTGCAGTTTCTTCTCATCCCCCTTCAGTCCCTTGTAACTGGCCTGCCAGCTGTTCATTTCCATATGCCTGTCATTCAAGGAGTTTTGCAGCATCTGATGTGGGTCTTCAACTAACTTCTGCTCCCCCTATAGCCCTTCCTATAGGGCCTGCCAGGTGATCACCAACAGCTGCTTGTCCTTCAGGATATTTGCACTTCTTGGTGTGGGTCTGCAGCTGCTCCTGCTTCTTCTATACCTCCTTGTCCTGTGCATCCTAGCTGTTCATCACCTTCTGTTTGTCATTCAGGATGTTTGCAGCTCCCTGTTGTGGGTCTGCCACTCCTTCTGCTCCCATTTCAGTCTCTCATACAGGGCCTGCCAGTCAGCCACTACCAGATGTTTGTCTTTCAGGGACATTTGCACCTCCTTGATGTGGGCTTGCAGCTGCTCCTGCTCCCCCTTCAGTCCCTTGTAACTGGCCTGCCAGTGGTTCATTTCCATCCGCCTGTCATTCAGGAAGGTTTGCAGCTTTTTCCTGTAGTCTGCAGCTCCTGCTGCTCAGCATATCGCCCCTAGTACTGGGACTGCCAGCGGTTCACATCCAGCTGCTTGTCATTCAGAGTGTTTGCAGCTCCCTGGTGTGGGTGTTCAGCTCCTCGTGCTCCCCCCGCAGCCCTTCCCACTGGGTCTGCCAATGGTTCACCTCCAGTGCCTGTCACTGAGGGAGTTTAAGCTCCTCTGTGTGGGTCTGCAGCTCCTCCTGCTCCCTAGCCAGTCCCTCATACAGGGTCAGCCTGTTATTTATTATCAGTTGCATGACCTTCAGGAAAGTTTGCACATCCTTGGTGTTGGCATATAGCTCCTTGCTAATTGCATACAGCTCCTTGGTGAGTGCTTGCAGCTGCTCCTGCTCCCCCTTTCAGATCTTCGAACTGGGTCTGCCAATGGTTCACCTGCAGCTGCCTGGAATCTAGGGAGGTTTGCAGCTCCTTGGTGTGGGTATGCAGCTCCTCCTTGTACCCTTATAGCCCCTCGTACTGGTACTGCCAGAGATGCACATCCAGCTGCTTATCATTCAGAGTGTTTGGAGCTCCTTTTTTGAGTGTCCAACTCCTCCTGCTCCCCTGCAGACCTTCGCATTGAGTTTGCCAATGGTTCACATCTAGCTGCCTGTCACTCAGTGAGGTTTGCAGCTCACTGGTGTGGGTATGCAGCTCCTCCTGCTACCATTTCTGTCCCTCATACATGGAATACAAATGATTGACTACAAGATGCATGGCCTTCAGTGAAGTTTGTACCTATTTGGTGTTGGCATACAGCTCCTTGATAAGTGCCTGCAGCTTGTTGGTGAGGGTTTGCAGCTGCTCCTGCTCCCCCCCTTCAGGCCGATGTAGCTGGCCTGCCAGCTGTTCATTTCCATCTGCTTGTCATTCAGGGAGGGTTGCAGCTTCTTGGTGTGGATCAGCAGCTCCTCCTTCTCCCCTTATAGCCCTTCCTAGTGGGACTGCCAGTGGTTCACATCCAGGTGCTTGTCATTCAGAGTATTTGCAGCTCCTTGGTGTTGGTGTTCAACTCCTCCTGCTCCCCTTCCAGACTTTCGCAGTGAGTTTGCCAATGATTTACCTCCAGCTGCCTGCACTGAGCGAGGTTTGCACCTCCTTGGTGTATGTCTGCAGCTCCTCCTTCTCCCATTTCAATCTCTCATAGAGGGCCAGCCTTTGATTCACTATCAGTTGCCTATCCTTCAAGGATATTTGCACCTTCTTGTTGTTGGCATACAGCTGCTTGCTAACTGTTTGCAGTTCCTTTTTGAGGGCGTGGAGCTGCTCCTGCTCCCCCTTCAGTCCCTTGTAACTGGCCTGCCAGCTGTTCATTTCCATCTGCCTGTCATTCATAGAAGTTTGCATGTTCTTGGTGTGGGTCTGCAGCTCCTACTGCATGCGTATAGCCCCTTATACTGCCAACGGTTCACATCCAGCTGCTTGTCCCTCAGGGATGTTTGCAGTTCCCTAGTATGGTTCTGCAGTTTCCTGTGCTCCCCTTTCATATCCTCATACAGGGCCTGACAGTGATTCCCTGCCAGATGTTTGCCTTACAGGGAAGTTTGCACCTCCTTGGTTTGGCATCCACTCCCTACTAAGTGCATGCAGCTCCTTGTTGTGGGTCTGCAGCTGCTCCTGCTTCTTCTATACCTCCTTGTCCTGTGCATCCTAGCTGTTCACCACCTTCTGCTTGTCATTCAGGATGTTTGCAGCTACCTAGTGTGGGTGTTCAGCTCCCCCTGCTCCCCTCCAGCCCCCTGTCCTGGGCCTCCGGTGGTTCACCTCCGGCTGCTTGTCACTCATGGAAGTTTGCAGCTCTTTAGTGTGGGTATGCCCCTCCTCCTTCTCCCATTTCAGTCCCTCATACAGGGCCTGCAAGTCATTCACTACCAGTTGCTTGTCCTTCAGGGACATTTGCACCTCCTTGATGTGGGCTTGCAGCTGCTCCTGCTCCCTCCCCGTTCATCTCTTGTGGCTGGCCTGCCAGTGGTTCATTTCCATCAGCCTGTCATTCAGAGAGGATTGCAGCTTATTGCTGTGGTCTACAGCTCCTGCTGCTCCCCCTATAGCCTCTCCTACTTGGACTGCTAGTGGTTCCCATCCAGCTTCTTGTCATTCAGAGTGTTTGCAGCTCCTTGGTGTGGGTGTTCAGCTCCTCATGCTCCCCTTTCAGCTCTGGACTCACTGGGAAACAGGGCACCCAGTTCCCCAGCCCTGGCTTGCTCCCCAAATAGCAGGCATCGGAAAAAGCCTGTTAGAAGCAGGACTGGGGGTGAGCCAAAAAAATACCGATACTTGGTTTCCGTGAAGAACACAGAAGCAGAAACCACCCCCTCTTTGAGAAGGAAAACCTTGAACAAAAACATCCACCTTCCTCTTGGTAAATATGTGTCACTGAAAGGCAACTGTGATACAGATCTGCAGGCTCCTAAACCCTCTGTTCTTTTGAGCTTCGCACTGCCCACCCCTTCGCCTCTGTCTCTTGATAAGAGAAGCTCGAGGCATCAGAACACTTAGGAAAAAGATCATTTTTCTCAGCTCGTTTGGCATAAATCTGACCCCTCACTGACACTTCCAAGAGTGGTGGCCGACTCCTCCTGTCCCACCCAGTGAGAAGATGTGAGAGCTCTGAGGTGTCACACCATTTCTACCCACATCTTGTCTCTGCCCTTAAGTTGTAAGAGTCCATGCCAGCACCATGGATCTTCCTAGGCAATGGGAGGGAGGAGAAAATGCTCACTCCTACACTTATTGTTGGTTACTTCAGAGGCTGAATCCGATGTAAACTCAGTTTTCATTTTAATAGAAGTTAGCTTCCCACTCTCCTAGGATTTTGTTCTCAGAAATTACAAAAACCCAAAGCAAGTGTTAATGTTCAAAAGGCTGGTATCATTCACTGATTCCCTTCTGCCTACATGAGATGGCAAGTGTTTCCACCAATTTCTACGATGAAATTTACAACAGGGAGCTGCTCTGGGCAGGTAAAATACAGGTGAGGCGAGACCTTCCTGCAATCAGTGCTGTCTGCCTGGGCTTCTAGACCTTCCTGCCAGCAAGGGGAGTCAGAGCCTCCAGAAGTAGTGCCTCCCCATCACTGGAGGGAGGTAAGCAGGAGCTGCTTAGGCCCCTAGGGGAGCAGGGAAGGAGTGTTGAGGAACTGTGGGTCCCCATTCCCGCTTCAGCATAACACCTCCACTTTCACCTCCTGTGTGTGTGGAGGGGGGACTTGCACACAGGCCTTTGCTTGAAGAAAAAGCACTGTTGATGGAAACAGGTGTGAGAACCCAGGCTGAAGAGCACCACGCACCACGCACCACACACCACGCACCACCCACTCCCCATGCTGCCTGAGGCTGGCAACTCGAGCTCCAGGGACCGCTCACAGGGGCTGTCCTCTGAATTCCAGCCCACGGAGAATACTTCCTCCTGCGCAATGACTGGGACTCCAAAGGACAGCAGTGTCCTGGCCTAAGGGCCATGCAGCAAAGGCAGCCGATATTTGGTAACCCGGAGCCCCCTCCCCCTTCCAGGGGCAGCTGCACCAAATCAGGGCCCTGACAGCAATTCTCTCCCAGCGGCCTGGGCTCTCCAGGGGCTTGAGGAAGGAAAAGGAAAAATCCACCACCTGATGGAGGATGTGGGTTCCCTAGAGACTGAGCTTGAACCAGCAGCTCCTCCCAGCAAAGTCCAGAATCTATGGGTCACCAGTCACTGCTCTTCCCTGAGAAGGACTAAGATGCCCTGTGCCTCAGGCCTGCCAGCTGCTCTCTGACAGCAGCCCTGGATCCCCTCCAAACTGACACCAGGGTCTCCATCTTGCAGACAGTTCTACTTCCACTGAGGATGAGCACTGGGTTGCCAAGGAATTGCCGTGGGCAGTGCAGGGTGTGCAGTGTGAGGGGCCCTAGGACAGAGTCAGTAGGTGTCTGAACAGGCCTAGGCTCTGGCTCAAGGTTGGATCCAGGCTGAGACAGCCCGAGGGTTAGCCTGGCGGGCTGAGCCTGGAGCCACACAGGCTGCTGGCAGGCCCAGGGGAGGTGGTGCTCCTGGCTCCTGCTCTGCAGAGCCTGGGAGACCAGGCTGACTGCTGAGAGCCCACAAGGGACACGGAGCAAGCCCGCCCCAGCCGCACAAGGCACCAGGCCCCTGACACCCAATAAATAGTGGCTGCCATTTCAGTGTCTGGCCAGGAGCACAGAGGGACTGCCTCCTGCTCACTCACCTCACCTTCTCCCAGGGGAACTTCTCATTTGTAAACAAGGGGACAGGTCCTGAAGCTGCCCCAGGCAGCATTGAGGGCAGGGAGGGACCCTGTCTGTCTTTGCTGGGCTTGTCAAACTACAGTTATGCATGCCATAGCTTCCAAGGTCCTGTGGGAGGTAAGATTATGAAAAATCATGACCCCTTCTCTTCAGTCTCTAACACCCCTGGGGCAGTCATTTTCAGGTCTTTCTGCTGTCTTCAGATATTTCATCTCTAGAAGGAGAATGTCTAAGTTTTAAGCTCTATTTCCCCCTTTCTGTTGCATATTTTAAATTTCTACCTGCTCTTCCCCAGATGCTCCGTTTCTTAGCATCCTGCTATGGTTTCACCTGGCAAAGTGGCTTTCTCTGAGGTCATTTTAAAGCTTCTGTCTCTGTGCCTAATGCCCACTGACTATGTTGCTCTCAAATCAGTTTGTCTCAGGTGTTGCAGGCATTCCTCAAGTGTCCAGGAACCCTGACCTCTCATGGGCTCCCCCTGGCAAGATGCGACCTGACTGCTCTGCTGGGAATGCCTCTGCTAATCAGATGCCTTTAAGAGGATGTAACATCCCATCTAAGGTGCGAGCATACATGGATCCTGGCATCTAGGAGACATCCAACCTGTTATTACCTCCTGAATCCCCTTGTTTTTCAGTCTAAGACACCTACCCTCCACTCCATGAACCGGCCTCCAGTGCAGGGACCCTGTCAAGTCTCCTCCCTGGAGAATAAACCTCCAACGTTGCCTGATTTTAGCCCAAACTCTGGCTCATCTCCATTCTGGAGCCGCTTGGTGCCACCAATTCTTCAGCAGTGGTGTGTGTTCCAAGACTCAGGCCCAGGCTCTAGTTACACAGTTGCCCTCCCAAAGTCACACAGCTGTAGGCGGAGCTGAGCTCTGAACCTGTGTCTGTGGATCACCAAACCTATCCACAGCTTCACCTATTTGTTGATTATCTCTCAGTGTGAGAGGTGCCTCCTGCCCCTGTGAGCCAGGGCCTTTGGGAAGGACCTCGGGCCAAGATGCTCATCGCTCTTGGTTTGGAGGGACAGTGACTCACCCTGGGGCCTGTGTGCCAGGATCTGGAGGTTGAGATGGTGCTGGAAAGATCTGTAGTGATGGCTGAGGATGAACAGGCCCTGGAGCCCAGCTCTGATGGCCAGGGCTTGGTGGCTGGGTCAGTGGAGGCATCCGTGCGCTCAAGGCTGCCTCTGGGGGGTTGGGGGGTGGCACTCCCTTTGGTATTAGGTCCCCAGGGCCTGGGGCAGAGAAGGACAGTGAGAAATGGGGCTGCAATTCCCATGCTAAGGTGGGGTGATCACAATGAGGCCTAGAAGCAGAGGCAGCAGGCACAGAGTGCCCAGGGAGCCCAGGGTCAAGAGCTGGGCTTTGTGCCTCATGGGCTGTGTTCTAATGGGAGGCACTGGCGGCAGCCTGAGCTGGAGGCTCCGGAGGCTGGCCCTGGCTCTAACCATGGCTCACAGGATGAGCGTCCAGCAGCTGGGAGAAAATAAAGGATGAGCTCAGGAGGCTCAACAAAATGCTGGTCAACATCCAACACGTTAACTACTGGGCCTACCTGCCATGTCACTCAATCCCTGATTTAAGAAGACTTGGCTCTGGTTGCTCAGCACCACTGCCGACCTGTGGTCCAGGCCCTCAATGTCCAGGATGTGCATCCTGCCAACAGGCTTTCCTTATTATTACAGAAAGAAATTCATTGTCTCCCTAACAGTCATTTGTTTAAGAAATCTTCACCTCTACATGGTGACTTTGACTCAGGAATGATTTTTACCTTCCATCTATTGCAGTCTCTGAATTTCCTACTGTGAATGTATACTCTTGACAAAGTTAAATAAAATACTAGTAAAATCAACAACAACATTGGGAAGGAAACACACCTAAAAGACCTACAACTACCTCCTAGTAAGACAGGGGATGGGCTCTCCAAATACAAGTGAAAAATGAATGCAGTTGGAGTTCCTCGGAGAATCAGGACAAGGCTGTTTTGCACAGGGTCCTGCTCCAGGCGGCTAGAGGGCTAAGGACCCAGAGCCATGCCCACCTGGGGATTCGGGCCCCTCCACACTCTCCCAGGACCTGACACCCCTGGCCCTCAGCCACTCAGTGTCTGGACTCACGGGAAAGTTTAAAGCACCAAAGGATTGCAACTTGAAATCATGGCTTCTGAAGGAAAACCTTGATGAGAAGCAGGATTTGAGCCTGGTGGGATGAATCAGCAGGAGGAGCAGTGGAGAGGCCAAGGTGGCCAGACAGCAGTCATGGCAGAGAGACCGCATTTCCAACAGCATGCTGGGCAGGCAGGCAGGTGGGAGGGGGGCACGTGTGGCAGCCCAGGAATCAGAGCAGTGCATGACATGAAGTCTAGTGCCACTTCAACTGACAGGAACTGGGCTAGAGTCACCCATTTATTTTTACGGTGACCTTGTGTTTATAGTGACAATGGTTTTCCACTCACAGTACCGATAAAAATCTTCCCTTTTAAAGTGCAAACGGCAAGTCAATTCAAGGGAAAGCATGTGATAAGCATACAGGTGGTACAGATTTTGTAAAATCATGGAGATGGTATGAGGTTGGCTGAAGACAGAAAACAAGGCAGTAGCTAAAGGCCTCTGTGGACCAGCATTCCTGGCTGATGGTGACTGTGAGCTGATGTCCTGTCTGTCCACTGCTGTCCTCACAGCAGCATCCAAGAATTTAGAGGACCTCAGCACAGTTCTAAAACATCACTTTGAACTGAACCCTGGCTCGGCAACATCGATTCAATTACTTGAGATGCTGAGTGGGGCTGTAAATTTTTCAAAATACAGAATACATCTAAAAAGGGACTGCTCCGCAAAAGCCAAGATTCTGTGCTCTGACACAGGAATCGGAGAAAAGGGCAGCAGATTTTAAGGTAGCTGCCCCAAAATGAGTCTTAATATCTCACTTGACAGGAACCGCAGAGTTTCAGAAGCCTTCACAGGGGCATGGTCTCCAAGCCTGCTGGTGCGAGGCAGGGGATGGTACTGTGCCCAGGGTCTCACTTAGCTTGGACACCCTAGCCCAGACACCTGGGCGTGGATGCCTTGAGGCTCCCTTAACACTGTGCTGTGCTGGAGTACGGTCCAGAGGCTGGTCTCTTTTGAAGTCAGAATCCACGTTGGTACTTTAGCTTGGCATTTGGGTCATCTGGCCTTTAGCTACTGTTTTTCTGTTTGTTTGTTTGAATTTCAGGCATGCAGGAAGGTACATCTTGAAGACACTGCTGAAAGAAAAGGATTAGAAATCCCAGTGTCTGAGAAAGGGAGGGGCTAGTTAGAAGCAGGTGCCATGTCAGAGGAAGACCAGAACCTCAGGCGTGTAGAGAGTCGGGCAGGACGATGGAGACTTGGCCTTATCCTCACTCCCGCTTCTCCAAAAATTACTCTTTTTGCACTGAGTTGCTAAATTGTTATTCCCGGATAACACAAGAGAGGAAGGAAAAACAAAACAAAACAGAAAATAAGTGAAATGAGTGATAGATAACAAATGACTACGTTAGCTAAATGACTACGTTCTTGGGAGATCAGAGTCCTGTCCTGCCCAGGAGAGTTGGAAACTATACCCACCGCACAACCACAATCAAGTCTCAGTGAACCATTATGCTCTGACCCCACTCAATTTATTTAGTGGCACCCTTGTGCCAACACTTTACTGAGCAGATGAGGAGGATTCTATATTGCTCTAGGAGTTGATGCCTTAGACCCGTAGTCTGCAAATGCAGCTTGTGAGACACATGTGGCTCTTTAGCCCCTTGAGTGTGGCTCTTCCACAAAATACCATGGCATGGACGAGTCTATTTTGAAGAAGTAGCATTAGAAGAAGTTTACATTTAAAAAATTTGGCTCTCAAAAGAAATTTCAATCGATGTACTGTTGACATTTGGCTCTGTTGACTAATGAGTTTGTCGACCACTGCTCTAGGAGCTGATGCTTTAGACTCTTTTTCAATTTAAATGTGTTAAATTATTAAATAAGGGTGTTTATTAGTTTCTGGCCTGGTTTTTTCTTACTACTATGCCCTAATGACAAGCTCCCTGGCAACGTGGCTTGCATACAACTAATTCCTGCTCCTGTTCAAAGACCTTGGGACACTTCCTGGGATGCTTCTTGCTGCTGCAGTAGGATAGCCTACCTGAGCTGCTCACTGATAATCCTTGTACATCTAAAACAGCCTCTTATGGAAGGATGAGTTTGAAATAACCTCTGTTTCACACCAAAATACTATCAACATCAACAATTATTCACATTTAGATCCTTTCACATCCTCTCCTGCAAACCTACGCTTCATGATCTTTGAATTATGGAGTCTTATCAGAGCAGACAATTGGCCTACCTTCATGAACAAGTCAGGTATATGAGCATAACTGGTTTATCCAATTTTGAGTTGGGATTCAAGTCCATAGCAGGACCTCTGTTATTTCTCTCTCCACAGCACCAGATGGTGGCCACAGGTCACACCCCATTCAATGCGTGTGCTCCAGGCTTGGTCAGCATCTTCAGGGACAAAAGCAGCTTTAGCTGCAGGCAGTGCTCACAGTGGTTAAGCGTTCAGGCCTGTAATCTGTCAGACCTGGGTTTGGATCCCAGCTCCACCCCTTATTCTCTGGGCAAGTGCTTAACCTTATCAAGCCTCACTTTCCCAGCCCTGCAAAGGGGATAGGAATCCAGGCTCCCTCACATGGCATTTGGAAGTAAAGGAGAGACATAAAGTGTGAAACTAGCTAAAGGGTGCTGAGCCCAGAAAGAGCAGCCATTACATGGCTGCTGTCACTAATATCTACCACTGACCTGCTCACTCACAGATCCAGACAGTTGTTTGTTTTGTTAGTCCTCACCTGAGAATATATATTTTTAAATTTAATCTTTATGGTTCAGTTTATTAATTACATTGTTTCCTTTTTTCCCCTATAGCTCCCCTCTACCTGGTACCCATCCCACCCCCCACCCTCACCCCCCTCCACTGTCCTCTCCCATAGTTGCATGATTTTTGTCCAGTCTCTTGCTGCACTTCCCACAACCCTTTTCTCCCCAAGAATTGTCAGTCCATTCCCTCTCTATGTCCGTGATTCTGTTACATTCACCAGTTTATCCTGTTCATCAGCTTATTAATTCACTTGCTTTTTAGATTCATTTGTTGATAGATGTGTATTTGTTGTTCAAAATTTCATCTTTACCTTTTTCTTCTTCCTCTTCTTAAAGAATATCTTTCAGCATTTCATATAATACTAGTTTGGTGGTGATGAACTCCTTTAGCTTTTTCTTATCTGCGAAGCACTTTATCTGACCTTCAATTCTGAATGATAGCTTTGCTGGATAGAGTAATCTTGGTTGTAGATTCTTGCTATTCATCACTTTGAATATTTCTTGCCATTCCCGTCTGGCCTGCATTGTTTCTGTTGAGAAATCCGCTGACAATCGTATGGGTGCTCCCTTATAGGTAACTAACTGTTTTTCTCTTACTGCTTTTAATATTCTCTCTTTGTCTTTTGCTCTTGGCATTTTAATTATGATGTGCCTTGGTGTGGTCCTCTTAGGGTTCCTATATATTGGGGTTCGGTGCACTTCTTGGACTCCTAAGTCAATTTCTTTCACCAGGTGTGGGAAGTTTTCAGTCACTATTTCTTCAAATAGGTTTTCATTGTCTTGCTATCTCTCTTTTTCTGGCACCCCTATAATTCGGATGTTGGTATGTTGGTTGTCCCAGAGGCCCCTTACATTAGCTTCAACTTTTTTGGATTCTTTTGGTTTCTTGCTTTTTCAGCTGAGTGGATTTTACCTCTTTGTATTTCAAATCTTTAACTTGGTTCTTGGGGTGCTCTAGAGTACTTTTAGGTCTTTGTATAATATTTTTTATTTCAGTCAGTGTATGCTTAATTTCTGGTTGGTCCTTTTTCATATCCTTGAGAGTCTCCTTCATATCCTTGTAGGTCTTGTTCATTTCCTTGTAGGACTCATTCATTTCCATGTTGGTCTTGATCATTTCCTTGAATGTCTCGTTCATATCCTTGAGGGTCTCGTTCATTTTCTTGTAGGTCTTGCTTATTTCCTTATAGGTCTCAACCTTTTCTAGGAGCCTCTTGAAAAGCCCTATAACCGTGGTTTTGAATTCCATGTCCAGTCGTTTTTTTCCCTCCATTTCTTTCACATCTGATTTCTTTCCATGTCTCTGCATGGTGGCTGCTTCCCTGAGTTGGTCAATTAGCTTTGTGTGGTAGATGTCCTACAAGGGACAGTGGCTCAGCCTCCCCAGTTACCTGAGGTGGATATGGGTTGCACAGTCTTGCTAAAGTTAAGCTCAGGTTAATCGTTGTTAGCACTTGGAGGGATTGACCTCCAGGCCAATTGTCTGTGATATTCAGCTGTGCTCGGGTTAGATGGGCGGAGTCTCCGGGCCAAGCAGACAGCATCAGCTCCGCCCTATGCGGCCCCAGGGTCTCTGAGAGAGAGCCGCTGCTGAGCTCCACAGCCTGCCAGAGAATTCAACCTCTCCCTAAATCAGTCTGCACACCCAACGTCTCACCCAAGGTCATAAAACAATGCAGTGTGACGGTTTCCCGAATGAGAGAGCAAGTCACGAGTGCTCTCTGCACGGTCACGCAGCTGTGCTGTTCCCAAGCTCATGTGCACTACGCACAAGCTCACCTTCTCCACAAGCCCGCTGACCCCTGCAGCACCTGAGCTTCGACGTGCCCTCCCACTGTCCAGTTTTCACCCCGTATGATAGTGGGCTCCCTGGACTTTGCCCAGAGCTGGAGAATCAGTCCAGTGGGACGTCTTTGTCTCCCCCGTTCAAGAAAACTGGCCGGTTTTCAGCCGCCCGCCCACTCCGCGGCGTGCACTCCAAACCTTTCTCTGTGCGAATCTTTCAAAGCTGTTTGCCGCTGCTCCTCCGAGTCACAGTGTCTTATCTTCACTTTTATTTGCGGAATTTTCACTTAGCCAGCTTTCCGGTGATTCTGGATGGTGTTTGTTCTTTCGTAAGGTTGTAGTTTTGAAATTGCTGTGTATGGCGGCAAGATAGGTGTTTTACCTATGCCGCCATCTTGGTTTTCCCCGAGGATATTTTTTTAAGAGAGAGTGGAAGGGAGAAACAGAGTCAGAGAGAAAAACATCTATGTGAGAGAGACACATAGATTGGATGCCACTCACACACCTAGACCAGGCCGGGTATTGAGCCTGCAACCCAGGTACTTCCCTTGACCAGAACCAAACCCTAGACTTTTTTTCTGAGGGCTGACCCTCTAGCCACTGAAACAAACTGGCCAGGGAAGTCAAGCATCTTTTCTCTGAGAGTTCTGGTAGCTCAGTTTAGGTGATTATTGTTAATTAATTCAAATTAGACAATAATACAAGTGGAGGTGGTGAATGTAAAAAATATTATGTAGCCCAAATGAAAACCTGAGGCAACAGACACCTCTAGATCAATATTAATAAGCTTTATTATCTTTTATCTGCATGTGAGTGGTTTACCTAATTCACTTCCTATAAAGACTGGGAATGCAAGCATGAGTCCCCAAACACTGGTATGGATGAGTGTGCACACTTTGTTTCTGCGTTTTGAGGGACACACCAGGACCTGCAGTGGTGAATGTCACCCAGAAAGGCGTGTGCACAGGTCAGACTCAGAAGGCCCTGGTCATGGGCCCTCGGTGCTGTCACGTCCGCCCCTGAGAGAGCCCGCGTCCCAGGCATGGGCTGGTCTCAGGAAGTCCTGGTGTCCTTCATACAATTTAAATTCTCAGAGTGCACATTTGGCAGATTTATAGGTAAGTCATGTAGGACAATATTTAGAAGTAAACTTGAAAACTAAACCATGTTTAAAACCAGTAAGATGCACAGTCCCCCTCTCTTAAACCTTAACATCCCTGAAATCAAGATGTTTCGAGCCTGTCTCACAGTCACTGTCGGCCAGGTGAGAATTCTGACATTTCATCACTTGCACAACCTATTTATCATCTTTTTATGTGAGCACCCTTGTCTGACAGCCTCTAAAATTCCATGAAATACATACAGCACATGCAACTAGAAATCCACTTCAGAACCTACGGTAGTTGCACACGACAACCCTGAAAAACAAGGTACAATGAATGCACCCCATGGTGGAAGGAGTCAAGGCCAGATCAGGTTGGAGAATAAAATCGGACCCGCTTTTCAAAGTGACAGAAAGATCAAAGCCACAGGAGGCCTTGCTGGAGACCTTGCCACTGCCCATCATGTGCTCAATGCACTGTGGAGCTCCCTACAGAAATGGCCTAGTGTAGGCCTGGAGGAAACCGGGAACCCCAAACACATCCGCAGTGGAACTGGTCTCTGCGGCAACTCTGCAGACATCAGCTCTGGATATTTGAGTCCCTCCCACAGTGTCCATGATGCCTGAGGCTCCTCATGCTAAAGGACCTGAATTGTTTTGGGAGGAAAGTGCAGCAACACTGTCAGGATTTATATTTTCTACTTGGGTGTTCATGTACCTCAGGAGGCAGATGTATATGTGTGGAGCACACCACCTTCAGGTTCCTACACACACACACACACCCACGCACACACACAGACACACACAGACACACACACACACACACACACAAACATCCTATAGCCAGGTCCGCCCCTCCTACCTTTTCCCTTGCACCCCCTTCAGTGGTCTTGCTCTTCTGAACACTTTGAGTAGCATGTAGTGGCCTCAAGGGGCTCTCAGCTGGGATTGAAGAGGCCGAGAAGTACTGGGCGAGGCCTGGTCTGGTTGTTCTCTGGAACCCCCTTTCTTTCATTTGATGTATTTGAGAAATGCTTTGCTACCAATCCAGTGCTTCTCCCTGTAAGAGGAAAGTTTTTAGGACATAGCCAACCCTCACTGTCTCTCCAGCAGGTCCCTGGGTACCCTACATGAGTTGGGATTTCCAACACCAGCCTGGGAAGGCGGTGGTTAATTTGGTTCAGAATGGGCGTACTCTTAGCCATCATCACGCTCATCCCACCTGGGGATCAGGAGGGGGCCCACACTGTGCAGTTAATTCCCACAGACCCAGGGAAGGTGAAGCCTTCCTCCTGGCAGAGACCCACACTAGCCCTTCGGGAAAACAGAACTTCCAACCCAGCTCTCAGCTCTCCATTATTGTGTCAAGTGCAGGAAGCGGTGCTGTGCTAACCTAACCATGCTGGTTTGGCAAAATTCCACCAAAATGCCATTTTAGAAAGGCACAGGGACCTCCTCATTTTCTACTAGAGTTAATAACATGTGGAATAGGCTGCTATACTCTGCCCATTCCCAGTATTGAGAAGTCTGGGTGAGGGGAAGAGGGCAGGAGAGTGGGCTGCTTCAAGTAGAATCAGTGAGCCCTGGCCGAGTTGCCCGGTGGTTGAAGCACCAGCCTGGGAGCATCAGCCTGAGCACTGAAGGGTGATGGGTTCGATCCCCCATCAAGGGCACATACCTGGGTTGCAGGTTCCATCCTCAGCCCCGGGCGAGGTATGTGCAGATACAAACCATTTGATGTGTTT
Organism: Antrozous pallidus; assembly: GCA_027563665.1. Classification (NCBI taxonomy): domain Eukaryota; kingdom Metazoa; phylum Chordata; class Mammalia; order Chiroptera; family Vespertilionidae; genus Antrozous; species Antrozous pallidus. Next base: position 11,761,481 of record CM050523.1, on the reverse strand, counting down.
TCTCACATAAATGTCTCTTTCTTTCTTTCTCTCTCTCACTCTCTCTCTCTCTCTCTCTCTCTCTCTCTCTCTTTCTCTCTCTCTTTCTCTCTCTCTCTCCCCCTCTCCCTCTCTCCCTCTCTTCTCACTTTTCCCTCTTCTTTCACCCTCCTCACCTTCCTCACTACCTTCTACTCTCTGAAAAATCAATGGGAAAAATATCCTCAGATGAGGATTAAAAAAATAAGTAAATAAATAAAAACAGTGAATGTAAAGGTAATATGCTACAGCCAACAGGAAATGAGGCATTCTAATATAACAAGAACCACAGCTCGGTTCTGGTCCTGCTCTGCCATGAAACAGCACTGTGCTTACACAAGCCACTCCGTTTCCTCATTGGTGACTCAATTCCCTGTCAACAGCAGGGTCAGGTGGAGCTTCTAAAATTCTGTGGTACCGGGATTTCCAGAGAGAGGCCCTGCCAGATTCATGGGGATTTGACCTCAAGGCTGGGCTGGGACAGGACAATGGGATGGTCCAGCTCCTGGGCTCAGACCCAGGCTCAGGGGAAGCCCTGCTGGACAGAGTCCCACAGTCTCAAGAGACTGAGCTGGCTCACCATAGGGCCTGCTGGTCTCTGGGGAAGGGAACGTGTTTGTGAACCTGCCCTGGGAGGATCAGTGAAGCCAGAGGAATGGAGGTCAGAACGAAAGGTTCCTATGCTTGAAGATGGGGAGAGCTGGTCCAGGCATCTGACCCGAGCTTCCTTCCCAAACAGAAACATGGTTTTCTAGGTCCCACAGTCTTGAGACAAAACCTGATACTCCTGCTTTAGTGGCTCTCAAAGAACAGACTGCCCCTTAAACAGGCTCCTGGTCACCATTCCTCATAGGATAGCCCTGAGTATGGAGGGTGGGACCGAAAGAAACTCGAAATTCTTTCCATGCTGGGAGGGACATGCACACAGGGCAGCTGCGGAAGGTACAGGCCCAACAGACTGGTCACTGCTCCAGATGCTACAGCATTCCCTGCTCGTGAAAGAGCAAGCCTCTGTTTTGTGTGTAAGTTACCGATGCTTAGATCAACTCACTTCGTGGGTGCTGGATCATGGAACTTGTGCTGAGCCATGCTTTGCTCTTCCACTCTTTGATTTGGTCTTTGTCAGGCATTTGAGTTGTCTCTGTAAACAGAGGAAAAAGAAAAAGTAATCTAAAACACATACATTGACCTGGCCCAGAAGGAGCTGGTATGTTTCTGGGACTCAGACATCATGGTGCTCATGAGGATCATGACCACAAAGTTGGGAACATGGGGGTGGAAGCAGGTGACGTGAGTCCAGGAACCCTAACACGTCGAAGGGACCAGCTGAACACCCAGGATCAGGCTGTATGTCACCTGAGGAGAGCAGACCCTGATCCATCTGAAACTCAAGTTGGGAAATCCTTCTGATCCTGGCCAGGTCAGCTCAGGACTTTGGGCACTCGGGTAGGACACAGGGCTAGGCTAGCTCCTGATGGTGTAGTCCAAAGATGCCTTCAGTGGTAGGGAGGGGTCTGCCCTCCATGAGTTAGACAGGCATCAGGTGAAAAGGGTCAGTTTAGCAAAGTCAATCATTTGACCCACACCCACCCCAATCTTGGGCTTCTGCTTATACTTCCAGGGAAGCAAACTCAAAGCCTTTTGGGTCCAGACAGAAAAGATAAAAAGCAAAGTGGCCTGGGAGGCCTGGAGGAAGGGGTGTTGCCTGTGGTAAGGCTCTCAGCACATGGTGTCACATGGGACCTAATGCAGGGCCTCCAAACGGAGCCCCGCTCTCCCTGTGGGGGAGCTTCTGATCGCTTTTCTCAAAGGACCCAGAAGCCCCGGCTCTGAAGCAAAATCTATTAATTTCTAAATTTTGGGAGTCAGTTCACATTTTCAAAAAAGCAGAACGGACCAGAGAGACACCTCTTAAACCCTGGGCTGCCAGAGGGCACCCCCACTCACTGTGAAGTGAGCACCGCATGAAAAGTGATAGGTTGTTAACCACTGGGCCCATGGCCATTGACCCTGCTCTCCTCCCAGTGCCCTGTTCAGCATCTATTCTTCTAGCCTGTGTTATTCTGTCCCCACAGCCGTGCTGCTTGGCCCTATGCTAGAGCGCTTTCTTGCCTGGCTTTGACTCCCCGCTCCAACCCAACCCCAGCAGCACAAACTTACCTAGGGCAAGCACACATCCCTCTGGGGCTGGGAAAGATGCTGTTGGGAGCAGGCTCAGGAATCCTGCCCACTCCCTGTCCTCCTCCAGACACGTTCTAATGCAAAACCATCTCAGATCGTCCTCCAGGGACCAGGTCACTACTATTCTAGTTTGCACCTGCCCAACCTCTGCTGGTAATTTTTACCAGCTGCATTATAGAGAGCCAACTTCAGGCTACAAACTCTCCCTCCTACCCCAAAACTGCAGTGTGGTTTTTCATGTCAGCCATCCTTGGTAGGTGGCGAGCCCGCCTGCAGATGAGCAGAGGAATCTGGAAGATCAGTGAGCGGCATCGTCACCCCAGGGAGCTGGGACAGTGCCCCTTGATCATGGCCCTTTGTCCCCCAGGGGCCAGCCATTCCTGATCACAAGGAAGGACAGTCCCAGCAGCAGAGCATCAAAGGATAGGGACCACCCTGGACCCACAAGACGCATCTCAGATTACTTGACTTCCAGACCACAAGGTTTCCAGCACCAAGGCTCTTCCTCCTGCCCTCCTTTTTGGCTCAACCTGCGATCTGAAGTCCTTTCCTAGGACCTCTCTCACTGTGGTATTTTTCAAAGTGAACTTAATCCCAAAAGCAGATAAGAAGCATTTGGCAGGGGGCAGTGTCTCTGAAAAGCCAACAAAGCCAAACACCCCTACTTGCAGAAATCTAGAACCATTCCAGGGGAAACGAGAGAAATTTTAAGATTTCACATCAACATTCAGATATGAAAAAAAGAAGAAAAAAAAGCATAAAGAATGATGACGTGGCAGCCTGGCCCGCCTCCCAGCTGACAGCCCTTAGCCTGGAAGTGTTCTCCACCAGAGCCTGGTCTATCGCTGACTCTCCTTCCCCACCTGCTGGACCTGCCCGCCCACTGCAGGCTGTTGAGTTTACAGCCCCACAACACATGTTAAATCAGGGCTGGGTTGAGGCAAGACCTGGATACAAATCCTGCCTGTGCTGCTACGTAGGAGCATTGACCTTGAACAAGTTGTGTCATCTCCCTGAGCCTGTTTCCTCCTCTGTTGCTGGTAAGATGGTCGGTCCCCTTGATCTGGGGACACCAATGTGCCCAGGGGTTTCACTGCTGCCCAGAAGGGCAAGGTCTAGTTCTGGTGCTGGAAACCACGCCCCTTCTGTTGAAGGGTGTCCATCAGCCCATACCCCTCCCACGTACTGCCTCTGTTCCTTGTGGTACCGGTCCTTGTTCTTCAAGTCCTCCTGCAGAAGCCTCTGGTTCTGCTCATTCAACCTGAGGACTTGGCACTGCAGTTGATAGTTTTCTTCCTCCATGTTCCTTTTGAGACTGGAGAGCAGCTAAAACACAGATGGACAATGTCTCAAACACCACATGCTCCCATTATCCCACAGCTGGGAATCTACTTCCAAAAGAAGAAAAAGACCACGTGCACAAAGATGGCCACTTTGGTGTTATCTGCGTCAGCTGGAATGACCAATACGGCTAATGCCATGGGGATGCCCAAGCCTTCTGCCACTGCTCCGTCCAATCAGGCAGCCAGCGGCCACGTGTGGCTGTTGAGCACTGAAAACACGGCCAGTCTGAGCTGAGACGGGCCATAAGTGCAAATATATAATAGGTTCTGAGGACTTCATAACAATTTAAAAATAATGTAAATTACCTCATTAATACGCTGTGCGACACTGTGGCTCAGTTGGTTGTCTTCCCATGCACCAAGAAATCACCGATGTAATTCCTGATCAAGGCAGATGCCGGGTTGCAGGCTCCATTCCCCAGCAGAGGGCATGCAGGATGCAGCTAATTGATGTTTCTCTCAAAAACTTAATAAAAACATATTATTTTTAAAAATCGCATTAATAAGCTTTTGGGATTATATGTGATATTTTAAATATAATGGTTAAATAAAATAGACCATTACATTAACCCCACCTGTTTCCTTTTACTCTTTGAATATGGCTACTAGAAAGTTGAGTATTACATGTGGTGGCCTGCATTATATTCCTGTTGGACATCTCTGCTCTAGGCCGGGTTGGCCCGCTTTTCCTGTAAAGGGAAAGGGACTGAATATGTGAGGCTTTCCAGGCCAACAGTGGTCTCTGCTGCAACAGTTCAACTCTGTTACTACAGCAGGAAAGGAGCCAGAGCTACAATGTACAAACATGGGTGAGTCTGTGTTTGAAAAACAAACCGAAAACCTTTACTCGTGGACATGGACTTTTAAATTTCATACCACTTCCACTTGTCCCCAAATATTATCCTACTTTTTATTTTTCCCAACCATTAAACACTGTGAAAGCTATTCTTGGTTCACAGTCGAACACAAGCTGGCATGGGGCTGGACCTGAATTTGGGGCCGAGGCTGGCCAGCCCCTGCTCTAGAATATCATCGTGGTTGGTGACTAGGAAAGTCCCAAGTTTTGGCTTGAGACAAACAGAGTTCCAAACTGCTACTTAAGAGGGACAAGGATGGGAAGCCCAGCTCACAGATCATTGTGAGAATTAAATGATATGACACAGAGAGCAAAGTGCTCAGCTGAGAGGATGGAAATAAAATGGTACTTGGCTGTTTCCATGCACAGCCTGACACTGCAAAAAGCAAAGATGGGGTATTTTTTGCACACCTCTGCCAGTCATGTTGTTCATCACAGTCAAATGCCTCTGGCTTCCCTTCTGCCTGGGTGTGACATTCACACACACTCTTTGAGCAGAGATGCCAATGAGGACCCATTCAGACAAGGCTGAACTCAAGGCCTCAGCCCAGAGAACAGGCCCACCCAGGGTGCTGTGCCCTCCAGCCTCATGTGGGCGTGGTTGCCCAGCTCTGTCTGCAAGATGTTCATGCTCTGGAGGTCCTTCCTCAGCCAGTTGCATTGGGCACACGTGGTCCAACTACAGGGCCTTGTGGGCTGTCGCCTGTTGCTCCTGCTGTTCCTGCTGCACGAGCTCAAGCTCCCTGTCCGTGGCCGCCTGCTGGTACTGGAGCTGCGTGTTCTGCGCCCTGAGCGCAGTGAGCAAGGCGCTCTGGGAGCTCAGAGTGGAAAGTTGCATCAGCCCGGAGGCAGAAGGGGATGATGCCTCACCAGGTGCAGGCCCAAAGGAATCACAAGCTCCAGATCCCCACACCCCCACATGTAGTGAGGGGCCAAGAGCTGGTCAAGTGCAGACCCCAAAATAGCAGGACCCTCAGGACAGGCAAAACCCCGCCGTGCTGAGGAGAGTTCTACCACTACTGAAGAAACTGCTCTGGGAGGGCCCATGGCATAAAAGGACTGTCACATGGGCCTAAGTTTTGTCCTGGGCTCTTGTCTACACATGTGACCTCTCTTTGGCAAGTTATGCCCTTTCTCTGGATATGCTCCTTGGGTTCCCTCTTTGACTACTTTGAAAAGTACAAAGAAAATCAGTAAGGATATAGAGTACCTGAACAGTTACAGAACACCCATCCCACAGCATTCAAACTATCAGAAAGCTGACAGGGAGGAATCCGTCCTCACTCATTCTGAGGCCAGAATTACCCTGGTGTCCAGCTGCTGGTCCTGCTCCAGACCTTCCGGTTGCGGAATGTCTAGAGACATCTGCAGCCTCTGGTTCTCCAGGAATAGGCCCTGGCTTTCAGGGGCTGTTGTCAGGGTGCTGAACTCCACAGCCAGCTTCTTTCTTGTTCTCCTGCAGCCAGTGTAGCTCCTACTCCAGCTCTTTTATCTGGGCTGCCTGCTCCTTCACTGCTCCAGGTTTCTGCACAACTACCACCACTCCCACTCCATCATGATCAGTTTCCTTTTGGTCTCCATGACTGGCTGGTGAAGGACTTTGTTTTCAGTTTTGATGCCCTGCATGCGGGCCTTGCTGCTGGTTTGTGAACTCTCCCACAGAAAAACACCACTTGTTCAAACAACAGAAAGGACACAGGAGGGATTTCAGTCCAAACTGGGGGCCTAACGTTTATGCCCAGAACAACCATTTCATCATGGACCTAAAGGAAGTCCTAATGTTTCCCAGAGGCCTGATATGGGCACAAGGTGAAGGGCACGAAGATCACCACTCAGACAGTTCAAGTCTAAACACATTCACAGCAGCTGATGACTTAGGAACAGAAACCACAGCTCCTCTTACTGAAGACAATGACAGTGACTTCCTTGTTGCTTTTGATCCTGGTCCAGAGGGGACCAATGAGCTGGCCGCCTACCCTGTGGCCGCTTCTCAAGACACTCTCCCCTGCAGACATTGCACGTGATCTTCCCTCTGCTGTGAATGCTCACCTGCTTGCACCCCTGCCCTCCAGAATCACTGACTCCTTCTCATCCTGCGGGCTCAGTGTGATTGACAGGTTCTCTGGAAAGCCTAACATCCTGCACCTAACAATACTCTCCCTGGACCCACGTATATTCTCTTAATAGCACACTTATGAACTCACCTGGCTTGTCACCTGTCATTCAGCCTTCTGGACTGAAAGCCATATCAGGAGAGGGTGGATTCATGTTTCTTAAGTCTACACAGCACCATCCCAAGCCTCCTTTTTTGCTCTACCCAGAGACCCTGAAGAACTCAAGTACCTAATACCAAGCCTCCCTTGCAGCTTCGGTTAGTCAGGTGTCAGGTGAAGCCAATGAGATGTCCACAGAGGGTACTGGGAGGCCTTCCCTCTGTCTCTTCACTCTCCACATTCTTCCTGCCCACATCTTGGGGAGGTACAACAGCCACTGCTGGCAGAGCAGGAAGAGAGAAGGCTGGCTCCAGGGTGATGTCCCTGAGCCACTGCCCCAGCACTGGGCTACCTACCTTGGGACTTCTCGTAGTGTGAGGGGGATCAACGCTGGAGGTTTTCCAGGGCTCACAACATGAAGCTGGATATTTGAAGGGGGATATTTGTCCTGCGGGCTGTCCCATGTGCTGCAGGTCATTTAGCAGCATCCTGGCCTCTTTTCACCACAGCCAGGAGCACCTCCCTTCTCCTCCCCAAAGTCATGACAATCATAAACAAGATAGTTATTGTTGCCCAACCTGTGTGAGTCAATGGTTGAGCATCAACCTATGAACCAGGAGGTCATAGTTCAATTACCAGTCAGGGCACATACTCAGGTTCTGGTTCCATTTCAGTAGGTGGTGTGCAGGAGGCAGCCGATCAATGATTCTCTCTGATCATCATCATCATCATCATCATCATCATCATCATTATCATCCTCTCTCCCTCTCTCTCTCTCTCTTTCTGTCGTCTCCATTCCTCTCTGAAATAAATAAAGAATATATCGACAAAACAAAAAGCCTGACAGTGTCCCTGGGAGGCAATTACTGTCCCCATCTGCTGTGGATCAGATTGCTGGTCTGAGCTGCAGCTGAGGGAAGAAACTGGTAACCCAGGAATCACTGCTGGATTCCCAGGACATGGCTGTGATCCTGGACTCGCCCTCTTGTAGGCAGAGGCACCAGGGGAGGTATGGTGCTGGAGGGCCTACCTCCTGGGCTTTCTCAGCCTTTAGAGTCTCTATGTCATGGAGCAATAGTTCTCTCTCCTCCAACAGCTTCTCACTGAGGGGCTCCAGATCCTGGTGACTCATCTGCTTTTCTCTTTGCATCTGGACCCACAAGTCTTCATTCTGCAGAGCCAAAGACCCAGCCGGAGCAAAAGTCAGTTTCAGGAGGTAAACTATGTTTTAAAGCAAACCCAAAACCTGTCAGCTCCACAGAGCACTTTATCAGGCCTTTTCTGAAGGGAAAACCTTCCTGCCCATTTTGGGGGGAGGTACAACAGCCACTGCCAAGACTGTAGAGCAGGAAGGGGGAAGCCTGGCTCCCAGTGGCATTCCTAAACCACTGACTAGGTCAGGCTTAGTGGGGCAGTGAGGTCCTCACACCCTTGACCATTACTTCTCAGCCCACGGATTGCATGTCCAGCTCATGGTAGGGTAAAAGCCATGGGCACCAATCGGTCAGCTTCCCTCTCAGCTTTCCACTGCTCACTCTCACTGCTTCCATCTTAGGCCTTGTCCTCTACTGTCCTGAGGATCCCACATGCCCTGGACCAGAAGCCACCACTGGGCCTCAGACCCAGGGAACATGCCCATGCAGGGTGCTGTGCCCTCCAGCCCCAGGCCTCAACTGGCTATGGGTGCACAGCTCAAACAAGGAGAAGTCCATGCTCTGGAGCTCCTCCCTCAGCAGGTTACACTTGGCCTGGCAACAATCTCCAGCTTCCTGTCATTCAGAGAGGCGTGCAGCTCCTTGGAGTGGGTCTATAGCTCCTCCTGCTACTCGTTCAGACCATAGCACTGGGCCTACCAGTGCATACCTCCAGCTGTTTGTACTTTAGGGAGGTTTGCTCTTCCCTTGTGTAGGTCTGTAGCACCTTCTTCCCCCTTCAGCCCTTCACACTAGGTCTGACTGATTCACCTCCAGCTGCCTGTCACTAGGGAAGTTTGCAGCTCCTGGGTGTAAGTCTGCGGGACCTTCTGCTCCCATTCAAACCCTTGTACTGAGCCTGCCAGCAGATGACTCACAGTTGCTTGTCATTGAGCGAGGTTTGCAGCTAACTGGTGTGGGTCTGCAGCTCCTGCTACCATTTCAGTCTTTCATACATGGACTGCAAGTGGTTGACTACCACATGCATGACCTTCAGTGAAGTTTGCACCTCTTTGGTGTTGGCATACAGCTCCTTGCTAAGTGCTTGCAGCTCCTTGGTGAGTGCTTGCAGCTGCTGCTGTTCTCACTTCAGTCATTAGTACCTGGCATTCCAGAGGTTCACCTCCAGCTGCTTGTCTTTCAGGGTGTTGCATATCTTTGTTGTGTGTCTTCAGTTCCTCCTTCTCCTCCTGCAGCCCTTTCAGGGGGTCTGCCAATGGTTTACCTCCATCTGCCTGTCACTCAGGGAGGTTTGCAGCTCCTTGTTGTAGGTCTGAGGCTCCACCTGCTCCCCTTCAGTTCTTAGTACTGGGCCTGCCAGCTGTTCTCCTCCTGATTCCTGTCACTGATTGAGGTTTCCAGCACCTTAGTGTGGGTTTGCAATTCCTCCCACTCTCCTTTCAGTTCTTCAAACAGGGTCACCCTCTAATTCACTATCAGAAGCATGTCCTTCAGGGAAGGTTGCACCTCCTTGGTTTTTCATACAGTTCCTGGCTAAGTGCATGCAGCTCCTTGGTGAGGGCTTGCAGCTGCTCCTGTTCCCCCTGCACTCCCTTGTAACTGGCCTGCCAGCTGTTGATTTCCATCTCCTGTCATTCAGGAAGACTTGCAGCTTTTGGTGTGGGTCTGCAGCTCCTCCTTCTCACCATATAGCCCTTGCTACTGGGACTGCCAGTGGTTCACATCAAACTGCTAGTCATTCAGAGTGTTTGCAGCTCCTTTTTGTTGGTGTTCAACTCCTCCTCCTATCATTGCCGAATATTCCACTGAGTTTGCCAATGGTTCACCTCCAGCTGCCTGCACTGAGATAGGTGTGCAGCTCCTTTGTGTGGGCTTGTGGCTCTGCCTTGTCCCATTTCCGTCTCTCATATAGGGCCAGCTTTTCATTCACTATAAGATGACTGCACTTCAGGGAAGTTGGCACCTCCTTGGTATTGGCATACACCTCCTTGCTAAGGGCTTGCAGTCCTTGTTCAGCATTTGCAGCAGTTCCTCCTCCCCTTTCAGTCCCTTGTAACTGGCCTGCCATCTGTTCATTTCCAGCTGACTGTCATTCGGGGAGGTTTCCAGCATCAGGTGTGGGTCTGAAGTTCCTCCTGCTCCCCAAATAGGCCTCCCTGCAGGGCCTACCAGGTGTAACCAACAACTGCTTGTCATTCAGGGTGTTTGCACTCCTTGGTGTGGGTCTGCAGCGGTTCCTGCTTCTCCTATACCTCCTCGTACTGTGCATCCAAGTTGTTCACCACCTACTGCTTGTCATTCACGATGTTTGCAGCTAGGTAGTGTACGTGTTCGGCTCCTTGTGTTCCCCTTCAGTCCCTTGTATTGGGCCTCCAGCAGTTCACCTCCAGCTGATTGTCACTAAAGAGGTATGCGGCTCCCTAGTGTGGGTCTACTCTCCAACCTCTCCCATTGTAGTCTCTCATAGAGGCCTGCAGGTAATTCACTACCAGAAGCTTGTCCTTCAGGGACATTTGTAACTCCTTGATGTGGCTTGCAGCTGCTCCTGCTCCCACTTCAGTATCTTGTAACTGGCCTGCCAGTGGTTCATTTCCATCAGCCTGTCATTCAGAGAGGATGGCACTACTTCCTGTGGTCTGCAGCTCCTGCCGATTCCCCCATACCCTCCCCTAAGGGACTGCCAGTGTTTCACATCCACCTGGGTGTCATTCAGAGTGTTTTCAGGTCCTGGCTGTGGGTGGCCAACTCCACATGCTCCCCTGCAGACTTTCGAAGTGAGTTTGCCAATGGTTCACCTCTAACTGCCTGCCACTAAAGGAAGTTTACTCTTCCTTGGTGTTGGCATATAGCTCCTTACTAAGTGCTCAGAGTTCCTCGGTGAGGGCTTGCAGCTGCTCCTGCTCCCCCTAGATACATTAGTACCAGCACTGCAGCTTTTCACATCCAGGTGCTTGTCATTCAGAGTGTTTGCAGCTCCTTGAGGTTGTTGTTGAATTCCTCCTGCTATCCCTCGTGACTTTGCATTGAGTTTGCCAATGGTTCACCTCCAGCTGCTTGTCACTGAGGAAGTTGTGCAGCTCCCTAGAGTGGGTATGAGGCTCCACCTTATCCCATTTCAGTCCGTCATCCAGGGACTTCCAGTCATTCACTACCAGATGCTTGTCCTTCAGAGACATTTGCACCTCCTTGATGTGGGCTTGTAGCTGCTCCATTTGCCCCTTCATTCCCTTGTAACTGGCCCGCCAGTGGTTTATTTCCATCAGCCTGTCATTCAAAGAGGATTGCAACTTCTTGCTGTGGTCTGCAGTTCCTGCAGCTCCCCCTATAGACTCTACTACTGGGACAGCCAGTGTTTCACATCACCTGCTTGTCATTCAGAGTATTTGCAGGTCCTACTGTGGATAGCCAACTCCTCCTGTTCCCCTGCAGACTTTCCCAATTAGTTTGCCAATGGTTCACCTCCAGCAGCCTGCCACTCAGGGAGGTTGGCAGCTCCTTGGTGTGGATCTCTGGTTCCTTCTTCTCCCATTCAACCAACTGTACTGAGTCTTCCAGAGGAACTCTCCCAGCTTCATGTCATTCAGCATGGTTTGCAGCTCACTGGTGTGGGTCTGCATCTCCTCCTACTACCATTTCAGTCACTCATACATGGACTGCAAGTGATTGAGTACCAGATACATGACCTTCGGTAAACTTTGCACGTCCTTGCAAAGTGTGTTGGCATATAGCTCCCTGCTATGTGCTCCCAGCTCCTGGGTGAGGGCTTGCAGCTGCTCCTGCTCCAACATCATACATCAGTATGGGCCTTCCAGCGGTTCACCTCTAGGTTCTTGTCATTCAGGTGTTGCACCACTTTGGTGTGGGTCTTCAGTTCCTACTTCTTCACATGAAACCCTTTGCAATGAGTCTGCCAATGGTTCACCTACATCTGCCTGTCACTCAAGGCAGTTTGCAGCTTCTTGGTATAGGTGAGGCCCCTCTGGCTCCCGTTCTACCCTGGGTACTGCGCCTGCCAGCAGTTCACCTCCAGCTGATTGTTGTACAGGTAGGTTTGCCCTCACTGTTGTCCATCTACAGCTCCTCCTGCTCCCCTTTCAGTCCCTCATACAGGGCCTGGTAGTGATTTGCTACCAACTGGATATCCTTCAGGAAAGTTTGCACTTCCTTGGTTTTGCCTTGCTAAGTGCAGACAGCTCTTAGGTGAGGGCTTCCAGCTGCCCTGCTTCCCCTCAGTCCCTTGTAACTGGCCTGCCAGCTGTTCATTTCCATCTGCTTTTCATTCAGGGAGTGTGGCAGCTTCTTGGTGTGGGTCTGCAGCTCCTCCTTCTCCCCTTATAGCCCTTCCTAATGGGACTGCCAACAGTCCACATCCAGGTGCTTGTCATTCAGAGTGTTTGCAGCTCCTTGAGGTTGTTGCTCAAGTCCTCCTGCTATCCCTCGTGACTTTGCACTGAGTTTGCCAATGGTTCACCTCCAGCTGCTTGTCACTGAGGAAGTTGTGCAGCTCCCTAGTGTGAGTCTGCGGCTCCACCTTATCCCATTTCAGTCCGTCATCCAGGGACTGCCAGTCATTCACTACCAGATGCTTGTCCTTCAGGGACATTTGCATCTCCTTGATGTGAGCTTGTAGCTGCTCCATTTCCCCCTTCAGTCCCTTGTAACTGGCCTGAGAGGGGTTCATTTCCATCAGCTTGTCATTCATAGAGGATTGCAGCTTCTTGCTGTGGTCTGCAGTTCCTGTTGCTCCCCCTATAGCCTCTACTACAGGCACTGCCAGTGTTTCACATCCAGCTGCTTGTCATTCAATTTTTGGAGCTCCTAGTGTGGATAGCCAACTTCTCCTGCTCCCCTGCAGACTTTCCCAATCAGTTTGCCAGCTGCCTGCCACTGAGGGACATTTGCAGCTCCTTGGTGTGGGTCGGTGGTTCCTTCTTCTCCCATTCAACAATTGGACTGAGCCTGCCAGGGAATCTCTTCCAGCAACTTGTCATTCAGCGAGGTTTTCAGCTCACCGGTGTGGGTCTGCAGCTCCTCCTCCTACCCTTTCAGTCACTCATACATGGACTGCAAGTCACTGAGTACCAGATGCATGGTCTTCGGTGAAGTTTGCACCTTCTTGTTGTTGGCATATAGCTCCCTGCTATGTGCTCACAGCTCCTTGGTGAGGATTTGCCGCTGCTCCTGCTCCCCATTTATACATCAGTATGGGCATTCCAGTGGCTCACCTCTAGGTTCTTGTCATTCAGGTGTTGCACCTCTTTGGTGTGGGTCTTCAGTTTCTCGTTCTTCACCTGAAGTCCTTTGCAGTGAGTCTGCCAATGGATCATGTCCATCTGCCTGTCACTCGGGGCGGTTTGCAGCTTACTGGTATAGGTGAGACCCCTCTCGCTCCCTTTCTAAATCTGGTACTGTGCCTACCAGCGGTTCATCTCCAGCTGATTGTTGTACAGGGAGTTTTGCCCTCACTGGTGTATGAAAGATGAAACAGAAGGATCAGAGAGAGAGAGAGAGCAGGGTACCAGGACACAGACTTTATTGAGGAGACCCTTCCCAAGGGTGAAAGAGCTCACGTGCGGGGTAGGCAGAGAGACCAGGGAAGGGGAGAAGGGGACCCAGCTGGACGGCCTCCCGGACTGCCTGGGAGAACAGTCCAGGAGAAAAGGTACCACATGGCGCACTGAGACACCCTTTTTAGGGCAGTAACAGGCAGGGGTTGGGCCCAGGGCGGAATGGGAAGGGGTGAGACACAGGGCACTCTGGTATGTGATTGTTTGGTGGCTCAATGTCTCTGTAAATTACATCATAACTCTGCCCACCAGTTGGGGAGGGGTACCTATCATTCCAGGCTTCTGATAATATTAAAAAATAATAATAATTGAGAGTCCAAGCAAGGTCTAGGGGGCTAAAGTCCATCTTTCGTAGCTACTTCCAGCTGAGAGTGGGCATCATTAGGGGCATCTACCCGGAGTCTCAAGGATTCTGGTGTTGGGTTCTGAATTCAGTGCCAGATCTATCTTCTAGTTGTTGGTGAACGTCTGCATTCTGTTCTGCAAGAAACTAGTGAAACAATGCATGAGACATGGAACAAAGAGCAAGATTAAAGGAAGATACCAGTGTGCCTAATGAGAGGAGCCTGTGGAGTAAGTGAGCGAAAAACAGGGGGTGTTTCCATGCTTAACGAGGATGTAGCACTATGGTTTTCCCAAGTGACTGTTTGGTGAAGTCTCAAGAGGGATCCAGTTGAGTCACTTGGAGGTAAAAGCTAGTCCTGAGGCTGTCACAGCATCACTTGTCTGGTTTTGCTGCTTTTCTGGGCCTGGAGCTGAAATACAACTTGAGGGAGAGTAAGGTTCTTTAGGAGGACGAGTCCTCCCGGCTGGAGGGCTGGCCCTGGGAGCCGTGGTCGGCTGGTCCTTGCCTGGGTAGAAATCTGTCAGCGTGTTCCCGGAGCAGTTGTCTAAAAAGGGCTTAAGAAGGTGAGGCTCCTGAAAAGGGCTTGCAGGAGGTGGGGCTCCTTGGTGTAGCCTGGATTCCGGTCAGGCCCATGGGCAAGGGGTCCGGCCAGAAGCTGTGAATTTCTAGAGAGAGGGCCTCTGACAACCTGGGGCAGGCTGCGACAGGAGTGCATTGCCACAGGTTGGGTGGAGGAGAGTGGCTGGGTTCAGGGCTGTGGACTGGGTTTGGGAGATGTCAGGATTCTTGAGGAACAGGAGATGGATTTCCTACATGTAATGGGGAGGGGGGAGGAGAGTTAAAGATTGGTGGCACAGAAGGTCCTGTAGTCTATGGGTGGGAAAGACCTGTACGTGTTGCTGGAGGGAGCTTCTGGGCCTCCTTGGTGAGAACAGCGGCTGCAGTCAGAGTCTGGAGGCAGGGTTGTCATCCTCGAACCATGGGATCAAGCTGTCTGGACAGATGGGCTATGGGGGTGAAGGCTTGCCCTAGGGGCTGGGTGAGGACCCCCATAGCTAATCCCTGTTTATCATTATTAAAATAGTTGGAAAGGCTTAGAGATGTCTGGGAAAGAGGGAGAGAGATGCCAGAAGGGTATCCTGGAGTTAGAAAAAGCCTGGCGAACAAGGGAGCATGAGAAGAGGAGGCCTACTGGTGTTTCTTTAGTGGCCTGGTATAGTGGGTCCTTTTACATCCTTGCCCCTTCCATTAAATAATTGATAAGCTGTGCCAGCAAGAAAGTTGTTCCCTAGGAAGGGTGGAGCGGGGGAGAGGATGGGGTGAGGAGGCGCTGAAGCCAGAGCAGTTTTCAGAGCTGAAGGGTGATTTGCCATCAGTACCCAGGACTAAGATCACGAAGGAAAAGTGGCCCAGCAAAGGAAGGCAGGACAGAGAAGGTAGCACCCGTGTCAACCAGAAAGGAGACCAGCTCACCCGCTACCTGGAGCATTAACCTGGGCTCGGCGTGGGTGATGGGGGTTGTCGAGTCTGGGCATCTGCTGTCTTCAGCCAGTTCCAGCATGGCCATCGGCTGGTCAGGACCTGGAAGGATGGCCCCTCTGTGCTGAGACACAGAGGGCCTGTCACTTTCCCAGGGGCAGTCACTTTTCTTGGTTGGAGGCTGGGGCCGGAGGCACGGCTTTTTCCAGTCGGTGGCCTTGTTTCCGCACGTGAAGCATTCTCCAGGCAATGCTTGTCCTCTTGTTGCACCCCCACCACGCACAGTTCGTGGGCCTCAGATCTGCTTCCCAAGGCTTGGGTTTGCAGGGTCACCTTCTAAGGTGGGCCTATTCTGTCTGCTTCCCAAGGGGAATGAAGAGTTAAATGCCATGTTCAGATCTCAGACCTGGGTTTGAGGCATAAAGAGAGGGGGTGGAGGAGGTGGGGTGGAGCAGGCGGCAGGCCAAGGAAAGAGGAGCAAGGTGTGGGCGGCCACACCAGGCAGGGTCCTGAGGGGGCGGGACTTGCCAAGCCAATATGGCAGCCCCCAGGGGGAATGAAGGGCCACGTGGTCAGGGTCAAAAGAGCAAGGCAAAATAGAAATTCAGAAATTCCCCTTAGCTGTTTGGGGTGCCAGGAGGTTCTCTCGCTTCGCAGCAGCCTCTGGTCTCCTGGAGTTGGTTCCCACAGAGCCCTGGCAGCAGCGGCGGAAGGGGGCAGAAGAGGGGCAGCCACAGTGTGGCGAAGGAGGAGGGAGAGGAGAAGGAGAGGCAGAGAGGAGATAACGGCTGGGTCGGAAGAGTAAAGAGAGTGACAGAGGGGCAGTTTGAGGGGGTTTCCCGTGGGCTAGGAAAACCTGGGGTGTGGAAGGAGCAGAAAGAGGGATAGCAGTGGAGGAAAGACAGGCTGCGCGTAGGGAATCTATGGAAACTTTTCCCATCCGGTGGCAGAAATCATCCGTGCTTAACGAGGGCGTGAAAAACGGGGGTGTTTTCAAAAAGGCACCTAAAGGTGCATAGGGGGTTCCCTTGACCGTAGGAAAAAGGCCACCGGAAAGTTGGTGAGGAATAAGAAGCGTCCTTCTTTTCCTAGACCAACCTGTAGAAAGAGGGACAAGAAAAGATCTCTGGGTCGTCACCCAGAGGTATTTTCCATGGAGTAGAGCAGAGTTTCCCAGCCAGGTACCTGGGCTTTCATAGAACGTAGAACGTGTAACGTAGCTGAGTAGACGGGAAACTCTGAGGCCTTTCCAGGTCAAGGGAACCAGGGAGAGGGGAGGGAGTACCCTGAGGCCTACCGGTTAGGAGGAAGTGATGAGATTCCCATGTGTCCTGGTCCAGCAGTGTTTGAGAAGTGTTCTGAACGGGCCAATCAACTTACAACCATGCCACCGAGCAGAGCCAGAGCAGGAGTCAGAAGCTGGGGGCTAGGTTTGAGGATCGTTCACGCTCTCCAGGGTTTCGGCACCATATGAAAGATGAAACAGAAGGACCAGAGAGAGAGAGAGAGAGAGAGAGAGAGAGAGAGCAGGGTACCAGGTCACAGACTTTATTGAGGAGACCCTTCCCAAGGGAGAAAGAGCTCATGTGTGGAGTAAAGGCAGAGAGACCAGGGGAGGGAAGAAGGGGACCCAGACGGCCTACCGCACTGCCTGGGAGAACAGTCCGGGAGAAAAGGTACCAATGGTGCACTGAGACACACTTTTTAGGGCAGGAACAGGGAGGGGTTGGGACCAGGGCTGAATGGGAAGGGGTGGGACACAGGGCACTCTGATATGTGATTGATTGGTGGCTCAATGTCTCTGTCAATTACATCATAACTCTGCCCACCAGTTGGGGAGGGGTACCTATCAGTATAGGTGTGCAGCTCCTCCTGCTCCCCTTTCAGTCCCTCATACAGGGCCTGGTAGTGATTTGCTACCAACTCCGAGTCCTTTAGGGAAGTTTGCACCTCCTTGGATTTGTCATACAGCTCCTTGTTAAGTGCATGCAGCTCTTAGGTGAGGGCTTCCAGCTGCCCTGCTCTTCCTCAGTCCCTTGTAACTGGTCTGCCAGCTGTTCATTTCCATCTGCTTGTCATTCAGAGAGTGTGGCAGCTTCTTGGTGTGGGTCTGCAGCTCCTCCTTCTACCCTTATAGCCCTTCCTAGTGGGACTGCCAACAGTTCATATCCAAGTGCTTGTCATTCAGAGTGTTTGCAGCTCCTTGAGGTTGTCGTTCAAGTCCTCCTGCTATCCTTCGTGACTTTGCACTGAGTTTGCCAATGGTTCACCTCCAGCTGCTTGTCACTGAGGAAGTTGTGCAGCTCCCTAGTGTGAGTCTGCGGCTCCACCTTATCCCATTTCAGTCCGTCATCGAGGGACTGCCAGTCATTCACTACCAGATGCTTGTCCTTCAGGGACATTTGCACCTCCTTGATGTGGGCTTGCAGCTGCTCTATTTCCCCCTTTAGTTCCTTGTAACTGGCCTGAGAGGGGTTCATTTCCATCAGCCTGTCATTCATAGAGGATTGCAGCTTCTTGCTGTGGTCTGCAGTTCCTGTTGCTCCCCGTATAGCCTCACCTACAGGCACTGCCATTGTTTCACATCCAGGTGCTTGTCAATCAGAGTGTTTGAAGCTCCTAGTGTGGGTGGCCAACTCCTTCTGCTACCCTGCAGACTTTTCCAATTATTTTGCCAATGGTTCACCTCCAGCAGCCTGCAACTGAGGGACATTTGCAGCTCCTTGGTGTGGGTCCTTGGTTCCTTCTTCTTCCACTCAACAAATTGTACTGAGCCTGCCAGCGAATCTCTTCAAGGAGGTTGTCATTCAGTAAGGTTTGCAGCTCACTGGTGTACGTCTGCAGCTTCTCTTGCTACCATTTCAGTCAGTCATACATGGACTGCAGTTAACTGAGTACCAGATGCATGACATTCAGTGAAGTTTTCACCTCCTTGGTGTTGGCATATAGCTCCCTGCTACGTGCTCACAGCTCCTTGATGGGGCGTTGGAGCTTCTCCTGCTCCCCATTCATACATCAGTATGAACAATCCAGCAGTTCAGCTCTAGGTTCTTGTCATTCAGGTGTTTCACGTCTTTGGTGTAGGTCTTGAGTTCCTACTTCTTCGCCTGAAGCCCTTTACAGTGAGTCTGCCAATGGTTCACCTCCATCTGCCTGTCACCCAGGGTGGTTTGTAGCACACTGGTGCAGGTGAGGCCCCTCTGACTCCCATTCTACCCCTGTACTGCGCCAGCCAGCGGTTCACCTCCAGCTGATTGTTGTACAGGAAGGTTTGCCCTAACTGGTGTACATCTGCAGCTCACCTGCTCCCCTTTCAATCCCTCATACAGGGCCTGGTAGTGATATGCTACCAACTGCGTGTCCTTCAGGGAAGTTTGCACCTTCTTGGTTTTGGCCTAGAGCTCCTTGCTAAGTGCATGCAGCTCCTAGGGCAGGGCTTGCCGCTGCCATGCTCTCCCTTCAGTCCCTTGTAAATGAACTGCCAGCTGTTCATTTCCATCTGTTTTTCATTCAGAGAGTGTGGCAGCTTCCTGGTATGGCTCTGCAGCTCCGCATTCTTCCCTTATAGCCCTTCCTAGTAGGACTGCAAGTGGTTCACAACCAGGTGCTTGTCATTCAGAGTGTTTGCAGCTCCTTGAGTTTGTTGTTCAACTCCCCTTGCTATCACTCCAGACATTGCACTGAGTTTGCCAATGGTTCACGTCCAGCTGCTTGTCACTGAGGAAGTTGTGCACCTCCCTAGTGTGGGTCTGCAGCTCCCATTCCACCCCTGGTACTGAGCCTGCCAGGAGTTCACCTCCAGCTGATTGTTGTACAGGGAGGTTTGCCCCCAATCTTGTTGGTCTGCAGCTCCTCCGGCTCCCATTTCAGTCCCTCATACAGGGCCTGGTAGTGAATTGCTGTCAACTGTGAGTACTTCAGGGAAGTTTACACCTCCTTGGTTTTCCATACAGCTCCTTGCTAAGTGCATGCAACTCCTAGGTGAGGACTTGCAGCTGCCCAGCTCCCCATTTAGTCCCTTGTAAATGAATTGCCAGAGGATCATTTCCATCTGCTTGTCATTCAGGCAGGGTTGCAGCTTCTTGGTGTTTGTCTGCAGCTCCTCCTTCTCCGCTTATAGCCCTTCCTAGTGGCACTGCAAGCCATTAACAACAAGGTGCTTGTCATTCAGAATGTTTGCAGCTGCTTGAGGTTGTTGTTCAACTCCCCTTGCTATCCCTCCTGACTTTGCACTGAGTTTGCCAATGGTTCAACTCCAGCTGCTTGTCACTGAGGAAGTTGTGCAGCTCCCTAGGGTGGGTCTGCGGCTACACCTTATCCCATTTCAGTCCCTCATCCAGGTTTTGCCTGTCATTAACTACCAGATGCTTGTCCTTCAGGGACATTTGCACCTCCTTGATGTCAGCTTGTAGCTGCTCCATTTCTGCCTTCAGTCCCTTGTAACTGACCGGCCAGTGGTTCATTTCCATCAGACTGTCATTCATAGAGGATTGCAGCTTCTTGCTCTAGTCTGCAGTTCCTGCAGCTCCCCCTCTAATCCCTACTACAGGCACTGGCAGTGTTTCACATCCAGCTGCTTGTCATTCAGGGTGTTTGCAGCTCCTAGTGTGGGAGGCCAACTACTCCGACTTCCCTGCAGACTTTCCCAAATAGTTTGCCAATGGTTCGCCTCCAGCAGCCCGCCACTCAGGGAGGTTGGCAGCTCCTTGGTTGTGGGTCTGGGGTTCCTTCTTCTCCCATTCACACAATTGTAGTGAGCAAGCCAGCGGATCTCTTCCAGCAGCTTGTTATTCAGTGAGGTTTGCAGCTCACTGGTGTGGGTCTGCAGCTCCTTCTCCTACCATTTCAGTCACCCATACAAGGACTGCAATTGACTGAGTACCAGATGCAAGACCTTCAGTGAAGATAGCACCTCCTTGATGTTGGCATATGGCTCACTGCTATTGCTCACAGATCCTCCGTGAGGCTTGCAGCTGCTCTGGCTCCACCTTTATACATCCTATGGACCTTCCAGCGGTTCACCTCTAGGTTCATGTCATTCGGGTGTTACACCTCTTTGGTGTGGGTCTTCAGCTCCTCCTTCTTCGCCTGAAGCCCTTTGCAGTGAGTCTGCCAATGGTTCACCTCCATCTGCCTGTTACTCAGGGCGGTTTGCAGCTTCTTGGTGTAGGTGAGGCGCCTCTGGCTCCCGTTTTATCCCTGGTACTGAGCCTGCCAGGGGTTCACCTCCAGCTGATTGTTGTACAGGGAGGTTTGCCCCGACTGGTGTCGGTCTGCAGCTCCACCTGCTCCCATTTCAGTCCCTCATACAGGGCCTGGTGTGAATTGCTATTAACTCTGAGTCCTTCAGGAAAGTTTGCACCTCCTAGGTTTCCGCATAAGCTCCTTGCTAAGTGCATGCAGCTCCTAGGTGAGGGCTTGCAGCTGCCCTGCTCCCCCTTCAGTCCCTTGTAAATGAATTGCCAGCGGTTCATTTCCATCTGCTTGTCATTCAGGCAGGGTTGCAGCTTCTTGGTGTTTGTCTGCAGCTCCTCCTTCTCCGCTTATAGCCCTTCCTAGTCGGACTGCCAAGAGTTCACATCCAGGTGCTTGTCATTCAGTGTGTTTGCAGCTCCTTGAGGTTGTTGTTCAACTCCCCTTGCTATCCCTCCTGACTTTGCACTGAGTTTGCCAATGGTTCACCTCCAGCTGCTTGTCACTGAGGAACTTGTGCAGCTCCCTAGCGTGGGTCTGCGGCTCCACCTTATCCTCTTTCAGTCCCTCATCCAGGTTTTGCCTGTCATTCACTTCCAGATGCTTGTCTTTCAGGGACATTTGCACCTCCTTGATGTGAGCTTGTAGCTGCTCCATTTCTGCCTTCAGTCCCTTGTAACTGGCCTGCCAGTGGTTCATTTCCATCAGATTGTCATTCATAGAGGATTGCAGCTTCTTGCTGTGGTCTTCAGTTCCTGCAACTACCCCTCTAGTCTCTACTACAGACAGTGGCAGTGTTTCACATCCAGCTGCTTGTCATTCAGAGTGTTTGCAGCTCCTAGTGTGGGAGGACCACTCCTCCGGCTTCCCAGCAGACTTTCCAAATTACTTTGCATATGGTTCTCCTCCAGCAGCCCGCCACTCAGGGATGTTGACAACACTTTGGTTGTGGGTCTGGTTCCTTCTTCTCCCATTCAAACAATTGTACTGAGCCTGCCAGCAGATCTCTTCCAGCAGCTTGTTATTCAGTGAGGTTTGCAGCTCACTGGTGTGGGTCTGCAGCTCCTCCTCCAACCACTTCAGTCACTCATACAAGGACTGCAAGTGACTGAGTACCAGATGCAAGACCTTCAGTGAAGTTTGCACCTCCTTGGTGTTGACATATAGCTCCCTGCTATGTCATCACAGATTCTCCGTGAGGCTTGCAACTGCTCCGGCTCCACCTTTATACATCCTATGGGCCTTCCAGTGGTGCACCTCTAGGTTCATGTCATTCAGGTGTTGCACCTCTTTGGTGTGGGTCTTCAGTTCCGCCTTCTTCCCCTGAAGCCCTTTGCAGTGAGTCTGCCAATGGTTCACCTCCATCTGCCTGTCACACAGGGCTGTTTGCAGCTTCTTGGTGTAGGTGAGGCCCCTCTGGCTCCTGTTTTATCCCTGGTACTGGGCCTGCCAGCGGTTCATCTCCAGCTGATTGTTGTACAGGGTGGTTTGCCCCCACTGGTGTGGGTCTGCAGCTCCATGTGCTCCCATTTCAGTCCCTCATACAGGGCCTGGTGTGAATTGCTATCAATTGTGAGTCCTTCAGGGAAGTTTGCAACTCCTAGGTTTTCTCATAAGCTCCTTGCTAAGTGCATGCAGCTCCTAGGTGAGGGTTTGAAGCTGCCCTGCTCCTCCTTCAGTCCCTTGTAAATGAATTGCCAGCGGTTCATTTCCATCTGCTTGTCATTCAGGCAGGGTTGCAGCTTCTTGGTGTTTGTCTGCAGCTCCTCCTTCTCCACTTACAGCCTTTCCTAGTGGGACTGCAAGCCCTTCACATCCAGGTGCTTGTCATTCAGTGTGTTTGCAGCTCCTTGAGGTTGTTGTTCAACTCCCCTTGCTATCCCTCCTGACTTTGCACTGAGTTTGCCAATGGTTCACCTCCAGGGGCTTGTCACTGAGGAAGTTGTGCAGCTCCCTAGGGTGGGTGTGCGGCTCCACCTTATCCCATTTCAGTCCCTCATGCAGGTTTTGCCTGTCATTCACTACCAGATGCTTGTCCTTCAGGGACATTTGCACTTCCCTGATGTGAGCTCGTAGCTGCTCCTTTTCTGCCTTCAGTCACTGTAACTGGTCTGCCAGTGGTTCATTTCCATCACTCTGTGATTCGTAGAGTATGCAGCTTCTTGCTGTGGTCTTCAGTTCCTGCAGCTCCCACTCTAGTCTCTACTACAGGCAGTGGCAGTGTTTCACGTCCAGCTGCTTGTCAGTCAGAGTGTTTGCAGCTCCTAGTGTGGGAGGCCAACTCCTCCAGCTTCCCAGCAGACTTTCCCAATTAGTTTGCCAATGGTTCGCCTCCAGCAGCCCGCCACTCAGGGAGGTTGGCAGCTCCTTGGTTGTGGGTCTGTGGTTCCTTCTTCTTCCATTCACACAATTGTAGTGAGCATGCCAGCGGATCTCTTCCAGCAGCTTGTTATTCAGTGAGGTTTGCAGCTCACTGGTGTGGGTCTGCAGCTCCTCCTCCTACCACTTCAGTCACTTATACAAGGACTGCAAGTGACTGAGTACCAGATGCAAGACCTTTAGTGAAGTTTGCACCTCCTTGGTGTTGGCATATAGCTCCCTGCTATGTGCTCACAGATCCTCCGTGAGGCTTGCAGCTGCTCTGGCTCCACCTTTATACATCCTATGGACCTTCCAGCGGTTCACCTCTAGGTTCATGTCATTCAGGTGTTGCACCTTTTTGGTGTGGGTCTTCAGTTCCTCCTTCTTCGCCTGAAGCCCTTTGCAGTGAGTCTGCCAATGGTTCACCTCCATCTGCCTGTCACTCAGGGCAGTTTGCAGCTTCTTGGTGTAGGTGAGGCCCCTCTGGCTCCCGTTTTATCCCTGGTACTGGGCCTGCCAGCGGTTCACCTCCAGCTGATTGTTGTACAGGGAGTTTGGCCCGACTGGTGTCGGTCTGCAGCTCCACCTGCTCCCATTTCAGTCCCTCATACAGGGCCTGGTGTGAATTGCTCTCAACTGTGAGTCCTTCAGGAAGTTTGCAACTCCTAGGTTTTTGCATAAGCTCCTTGCTAAGTGCATGCAGCTCCTAGGTGAGGGCTTGCAGCTGCCCTGCTCCCCCTTCAGTCCCTTGTAAATGAATTGCCTGCCGTTCATTTCCATCTGCTTGTCATTCAGGCAGGGTTGCAGCTTCTTGCTGTTTGTCTGCAGCTCCTCCTTCTCCACTTACAGCCCTTCCTAGTGGGACTGCAAGCCCTTCACATCCAGGTGCTTGTCATTCAGTGTGTTTGCAGCTCCTTGAGGTTGTTGTTCAACTCCCCTTGCTATCCCTCCTGACTTTGCACTGAGTTTGCCAATGGTTCACCTCCAGGGGCTTGTCACTGAGGAAGTTGTGCAGCTCCCTAGGGTGGGTCTGTGGCTCCACCTTATCCCATTTCAGTCCCTCATTCAGGTTTTGCTTGTCATTCACTACCAGATGCTTGTCGTTCAGGGACATTTTCACCTCCTTGATGTGAGCTTGTAGCTGCTCCATTTCTGCCTCCAGTCCCTTGTAACTGGCTTGCCAGTGGTTCATTTCCATCAGACTGGCATTCATAGAGGAGTGCAGCTTCTTGTTGTGGTCTTCAGTTCCTGCAGGTCCCCCTCTAGTCTCTACTACATCCAATAGCAGTGTTGCACATCCAGCTGCTTGTCATTCAGAGTGTTTGCAGCTCCTAGTGTGGGAGGCCAACTCCTCCAGCTTCCCTGCAGACTTTCTCAATTAGTTTGCCAATTGTTCGCCTCCAGCAGCCCGCCACTCAGGGAGGTTGGCAGCTCCTTGGTTGTGGGTCTGTGGTTCCTTCTTCTCCCATTCACACAATTGTAGTGAGCAAGCCAGCGGATCTCTTCCAGCAGCTTGTTATTCAGTGAGGTTTGCAGCTCACTGGTGTGGGTCTGCAGCTCCTCCTCCTACCACTTCAGTCACTCATACAAGGACTGCAAGTGACTCAGTACCAGTTGCAAGACCTTCAGTGAAGTTTGCACCTCCTCGGTGTTGGCATAAAGCTCCCTGCTATGTGCTCACAGATCCTCCGTGAGGCTTGCAGCTGCTCCTGCTCCACCTTTAGACATCCTATGGGCCTTCCAGCGGTTCACCTCTAGGTTCATGTCATTCAGGTGTTGCACCTCTTTGGTGTGGGTCTTCAGTTCCTCCTTCTTCGCCTGAAGCCCTTTGCAGTGAGTTTGCCAATGGTTCACCTCCATCTGCCTGTCACTCAGGGCGGTTTGCAGCTTCTTGGTGTAGGTGAGGCCCCTCTGGCTCCCGTTTTATCCCTGGTACTGGGCCTGTCAGTCGTTCACCTCCAGCTGACTGTTGTACAGGAGGTTGGCCCCGACTGGTGTCGGTCTGTAGCTCCACCTGCTCCCATTTCAGTCCCTCATACAGGGCCTGGTGTGAATTGCTGTCAACTGTGAGTCCTTCAGGGAAGTTTGCACCTCCTAGGTTTTCGCATAAGCTCCTTGCTAAGTGCATGCAGCTCCTAGGCCAGGGCTTGAAGCTGCCCTGCTCCCCCTTCAGTCCCTTGTAAATGAATTGCCAGCGGTTCATTTCCATCTGCTTGTCATTCAGGCAGGGTTGCAGCTTCTTGGTGTTTGTCTGCAGCTCCTCCTTCTCCACTTACAGCCCTTTCTAGTGGGACTGCAAGCCCTTCACATCCAGGTGCTTGTCATTCAGTGTGTTTGCAGCTCCTTCAGGTTGTTGTTCAACTCCCCTTGCTATCCCTCCTGACTTTGCACTGAGTTTGCCAATGGTTCACCTCCAGGTGCTTGTCACTGAGGAAGTTGTGCAGCTCCCAAGGTGGGCTGCGGCTCTACCTTATCCCATTTCAGTCCCTCATCCAGGTTTTGCCTGTCATTCACTACCAGATGCTTGTCCTTCAGGGACATTTGCAACTCCCTGATGTGAGCTCCTAGCTGCTCCATTTCTGCCTTCAGTCCCTTGTAACTGGCTTGCCAGTGGTACATTTCCATCACACTGTGATTCATAGAGTATGCAGCTTCTTGCTGTGGTCCTCAGTTCCTGCAGCTCCCACTCTAGTCTCTACTACAGGCACTGGCAGTGTTTTACATCCAGCTGCTTGTCAGTCAGAGTGTTTGCAGCTCCTAGTGTGAGAGGCCAACTCCTCCGGCTTCCCTGCAGACTTTCTCAATTAGTTTGCCAATTGTTTGCCAAGTGCAGCCCGCCACTCATGTAGGTTGACAGCTCCTTGGTTGTGGGTCTGTGGTTCCTTCTTCTCCCACTCAACCAATTGTACTGAGCCTGCCAGCGGATCTCTTCCAGCCGCTTGTTATTCAGTGAGGTTTGCAGCTCACTGGTGTGGGTCTGCAGCTCCTCCTCCTACCACTTCAGTCACTTATACAAGGACTGCAAGTGACTCAGTACCAGTTGCAAGACCTTCAGTGAAGTTTGCACCTCCTTGGTGTTGGCATATAGCTCCCTGCTATGTGCTCAGACATCCTCCGTGAGGCTTGCAGCTGCTCTGGCTCCACCTTTATACATCCTTGTGGGCCTTCCACCGGTTCACCTCTAGGTTCATGTCATTCAGGTGTTGCGCCTCTTTGGTGTGGGTCTTCAGTTCCTCCTTCTTCGCCTGAAGCCCTTTGCAGTGAGTATGCCAATGGTTCACCTCCATCTGCCTGTCACTCAGTGCGGTTTGCATCTTCTTGGTGTAGGTGAGGCCCCTCTGGCTCCCGTTTTATCCCTGGTACTGGGCCTGCCAGCGGTTCATCTCCAGCTGATTGTTGTACAAGGAGGTTGGCCCGACTGGTGTCGGTCTGCAGCTCCACCTGCTCCCATTTCAGTCCCTCATACAGGGCCTGGTGTGAATTGCTCTCAACTGTGAGTCCTTCAGGGAAGTTTGCAACTCCTAGGTTTTTGCATAAGCTCCTTGCTAAGTGCATGCAGCTCCTAGGTGAGGGCTTGCAGCTGCCCTGCTCCCCCTTCAGTCCCTTGTAAATGAATTGCCTGCCGTTCATTTCCATCTGCTTGTCATTCAGGCAGGGTTGCAGCTTCTTGCTGTTTGTCTGCAGCTCCTCCTTCTCCACTTACAGCCCTTCCTAGTGGGACTGCAAGCCCTTCACATCCAGGTGCTTGTCATTCAGTGTGTTTGCAGCTCCTTGAGGTTGTTGTTCAACTCCCCTTGCTATCCCTCCTGACTTTGCACTGAGTTTGCCAATGGTTCACCTCCAGGGGCTTGTCACTGAGGAAGTTGTGCAGCTCCCTAGGGTGGGTCTGTGGCTCCACCTTATCCCATTTCAGTCCCTCATTCAGGTTTTGCTTGTCATTCACTACCAGATGCTTGTCGTTCAAGGACATTTTCACCTCCTTGATGTGAGCTTGTAGCTGCTCCATTTCTGCCTTCAGTCCCTTGTAACTGGCTTGCCAGTGGTTCATTTCCATCAGACTGTCATTCATAGAGGATTGCAGCTTCTTGTTGTGGTCTTCAGTTCCTGCAGGTCCCCCTCTAGTCTCTACTACATCCAATAGCAGTGTTGCACATCCAGCTGCTTGTCATTCAGAGTGTTTGCAGCTCCTAGTGTGGGAGGCCAACTCCTCCAGCTTCCCTGCAGACTTTCTCAATTACTTTGCCAATTGTTCGCCTCCAGCAGCCCGCCACTCAGGGAGGTTGGCAGCTCCTTGGTTGTGGGTCTGTGGTTCCTTCTTCTCCCATTCACACAATTGTAGTGAGCAAGCCAGCGGATCTCTTCCAGCAGCTTTTTATTCAGTGAGGTTTGCAGCTCACTGGTGTGGGTCTGCAGCTCCTCCTCCTACCACTTCAGTCACTCATACAAGGACTGCAAGTGACTCAGTACCAGTTGCAAGACCTTCAGTGAAGTTTGCACCTCCTCGGTGTTGGCATAAAGCTCCCTGCTATGTGCTCACAGATCCTCCGTGAGGCTTGCAGCTGCTCCTGCTCCACCTTTATACATCCTATGGACCTTCCACCGGTTCACCTCTAGGTTCTTTTCATTCAGGTGTTGCACCTCTTTGGTGTGGGTCTTCAGTTCCTCCTTCTTCGCCTGAAGCCCTTTGCAGTGAGTCTGCCAATGGTTCACCTCCATCTGCCTGTCACTCAGTGCGGTTTGCATCTTCTTGGTGTAGGTGAGGCCCCTCTGGCTCCCGATTTTTCCCTGGTACTGGGCCTGTCAGTCGTTCATCTCCAGCTGATTGTTGTACAGGGAGGTTGGCCCGACTGGTGTCGGTCTGCAGCTCCACCTGCTCCCATTTCAGTCCCTCATACAGGGCCTGGTGTGAATTGCTATCAACTGTGAGTCCTTCAGGGAAGTTTGCATCTCCTAGGTTTTCGCATAAGCTCCTTGCTAAGTGCATTCAGCTCCTAGGTGAGGGCTTGCAGCTGTCCTGCTCCCCCTTCAGTCCCTTGTAAATGAATTGCCAGCGGTTCATTTCCATCTGCTTGTCATTCAGGCAGGGTTGCAGCTTCTTGGTGTTTGTCTGCAGCTCCTCCTTCTCCACTTATAGCCTTTCCTAGTGGGACTGCAAGCCCTTCACATCCAGGTGCTTGTCATTCAGTGTGTTTGCAGCTCCTTGAGGTTGTTGTTCAACTCCCCTTGCTATCCCTCCTGACTTTGCACTGAGTTTGCCAATGGTTCACCTCCAGGGCTTGTCACTGAGGAAGTTGTGCAGCTCCCAAGGGTGGGCTGCGGCTCCACCTTATCCCATTTCAGTCCCTCATCCAGGTTTTGCCTGTCATTCACTACCAGATGCTTGTCCTTCAGGGACCTTTGCACCTCCCTGATGTGAGCTTGTAGCTGCTCCATTTCTGCCTTCAGTCGCTTGTAACTGGCCTGCCAGTGGTTCATTTCCATCACACTGTCATTCATAGAGGATTGCAGCTTCCTGGGGTAGTCTGCATTTCCTCCAGCTCCCATTCTATTATCTACTACGGGCAGTGGCAGTGTTTCACATCCAGCTGCTTGTCATTCAGAGTGTTTGCAGCTCCTAGTGTGGCAGGCCAACTCCTCCGGCTTCCCAGCAGACTTTCTCAATTAGTTTGCCAATGGTTCGCCTCCAGCAGCCCGCCACTCATGTAGGATGGCAGCTCCTTGGTGTGGGTCTGTTGTTCCTTCTTCTCCCATTCAAACAACTGTCCTGAGCCTGCCAACGGATCTGTTCCAGCAGCTTGTTATTCAGTGAGGTTTGCAGCTCACTGGTGTGGGTCTGCAGCTCCTCCTCCTACCACTTCAGTCACTCATACAAGGACTGCAAGTGACTCAGTACCAGTTGCAAGACCTTCAGTGAAGTTTGTGCCTCCTTGGTGTTGGCATATAGCTCCCTGCTATGTCATCACAGATCCTCCGTGAGGCTTGCAGCTGCTCTGGCTCCACCTTTATACATCCTTATGGGCCTTCCAGCGGTTCACCTCTAGGTTCATGTCATTCAGAAGTTGCACCTCTTTGGTGTGGGTCTTCAGTTCCTCCTTCTTCGCCTGAAGCCCTTTGAAGTGAGGCTGCCAATGGTTCACCTCCATCTGCCTGTCACTCAGGGCGGTTTGCAGCTTCTTGGTGTAGGTGAGGCCCCTCTGGCTCCCGTTTTATCCCTGGTACTGGGCCTGCCAATGGTTCACCTCCAGCTGATTGTTGTACAGGGAGGTTTGCCCCCACTGGTGTGGGTCTGCAGCTCCACCTGCTCCCATTTCAGTCCCTCATACAGGGCCTGGTGTGAATTGCTATCAACTGTGAGTCCTTCAGGGAAGTTTGCAACTCCTAGGTTTTCGCATAAGCTCCTTGCTAAGTGTATGCAGCTCCTAGGTGAGGGCTTGCAGCTGCCCTGCTCACCCTTCAGTCCCTTGTAAATGAATTGCCAGCAGTTCATTTCCACCTCCTTGTCATTCAGGCAGGTTTGCTGCTTCTTGCTGTTTATCTGCAGCTCCTCCTTCTCCCTCCCTAGTGGGACTGCAAGCCCTTCACATCCAGGTGCTTGTTATTCAGTGTGTTTGCAGCTCCTTGAGGTTGTTGTTCAACTCCCCTTGCTTTCCCTCCTGACTTTGCACTGAGTTTGCCAATGGTTCACCTCCAGCTGCTTTTCACTGAGGAAGTTGTGCAGCTCCCAAGGTGGGCCTGCGGCTCCACCTTATCCCATTTCAGTCCCTCATCCAGGTTTTGCCTGTCATTCACTACCAGATGCTTGTCCTTCAGGGACATTTGCACCTCCCTGATGTGAGCTTGTAACTGCTCCATTTCTGCCTTCAGTCCCTTGTAACTGGCCTGCCAGTGGTTCATTTACATCAGACTGTGATTCATAGAGTATGCAGCTTCTTGCTGTGGTCTTCAGTTCCTACAGCTCCCACTCTAGTTTCTACTACAGGCAGTGGCAGTGTTTCACATCCAACTGCTTGTCATTCAGAGTGTTTGCAGCTCCTAGTGTGGGAGGCCAACTCCTCCAGCTTCCCAGCAAACTTTCCCAATTAGTTGCCAATGGTTCGCCTCCAGCAGCCCGCCACTCATTTAGGTTGGCAGCTCCTTGGTGTGGGTCTATGGTTCATTCTTCTCCCATTCAAACAATTGTACTGAGCCTGCCAGCGGATCTCTTCCAGCAGCTTGTTATTCAGTGAGGTTTGCAGCTCACTGGTGTGAGTCTGCAGCTCCTCCTCATACCACTTCAGTCACTCATACAAGGACTGCAAGTGACTCAGTACCAGTTGCAAGACCTTCAGTGAAGTTTGTGCCTCCTTGGTGTTGGCATATAGCTCCCTGCTATGTCATCACAGATCCTCCGTGAGGCTTGCAGCTGCTCTGGCTCCACCTTTATACATCCTTATGGGCCTTCCACCGGTTCACCTCTAGGTTCATGTCATTCAGGTGTTGCACCTCTTTGGTGTGGGTCTTCAGTTCCTCCTTCTTCGCCTGAAGCCCTTTGAAGTGAGTCTGCCAATGGTTCACCTCCATCTGCCTGTCACTCAGGGCGGTTTGCATCTTCTTGGTGTAGGTGAGGCCCCTCTGGCTCCCGTTTTATCCCTGGTACTGGGCCTGCCAATGGTTCATCTACAGCTGATTGTTGTACAGGGAGGTTTGCCCCCACTGGTGTGGGTCTGCAGCTCCACCTGCTCCCATTTCAGTCCCTCATACAGGGCCTGGTGTGAATTGCTATCACCTGTGAGTCCTTCAGGGAAGTTTGCACCTCCTAGGTTTTCGCATAAGCTCCTTGCTCAGTGCATGCAGCTCCTAGGTGAGGGCTTGCAGCTGCCCTGCTCCCCCTTCAGTCCCTTGTAAATGAATTGCCAGCGGTTCATTTCCATCTGCTTGTCATTCAGGCAGGTTTGCAGCTTCTTGCTGTTTATCTGCAGCTCCTCCTTCTCCACTTACAGCCCTCCCTAGTGGGACTGCAAGCCCTTCACATCCAGGTGCTTGTCATTCAGTGTGTTTGCAGCTCCTTGAGGTTGTTGTTCAACTCCCCTTGCTATCCCTCCTGACTTTGCACTGAGTTTGCCAATGGTTCACCTCCAGGGGCTTGTCACTGAGGATGTTGTGCAGCTCCCTGCGGTGGGCCTGCGGCTCCACCTTATCCCATTTTAGTCCCTCATCCAGGTTTTGCCTGTCATTCACTACCACATGCTTGTCCTTCAGGGACATTTGCACCTCCTTGATGTGAGCTTGTAGCTGCTCCATTTCTGCCTTCAGTCGCTTGTAACTGGTCTGCCAGTGGTTCATTTCCATCAGTCTGTCATTCATAGAGGATTGCAGCTTCTTGCTGTGGTCTTCAGTTCCTGCAGATCCCACTTTAGTCTCTACTACAGGCACTGGAAGTGTTTTACATCCAGCTGCTTGACACTCAGAGTGTTTGCAGCTCCCAGTGTGGGAGGCCAACTCCTCCAGCTTCCCAGCAAACTTTCCCAATTAGTTGCCAATGGTTCGCCTCCAGCAGCCCGCCACTCATTTAGGTTGGCAGCTCCTTGGTGTGGGTCTATGGTTCATTCTTCTCCCATTCAAACAATTGTACTGAGCCTGCCAGCGGATCTCTTCCAGCAGCTTGTTATTCAGTGAGGTTTGCAGCTCACTGGTGTGAGTCTGCAGCTCCTCCTCATACCACTTCAGTCACTCATACAAGGACTGCAAGTGACTCAGTACCAGTTGCAAGACCTTCAGTGAAGTTTGTGCCTCCTTGGTGTTGGCATATAGCTCCCTGCTATGTCATCACAGATCCTCCGTGAGGCTTGCAGCTGCTCTGGCTCCACCTTTATACGTCCTTATGGGCCTTCCACCGGTTCACCTCTAGGTTCATGTCATTCAGGTGTTGCACCTCTTTGGTGTGGGTCTTCAGTTCCTCCTTCTTCGCCTGAAGCCCTTTGAAGTGAGTCTGCCAATGGTTTACCTCCATCTGCCTGTCACTCAGGGCGGTTTGCATCTTCTTGGTGTAGGTGAGGCCCCTCTGGCTCCCGTTTTATCCCTGGTACTGGGCCTGCCAATGGTTCATCTACAGCTGATTGTTGTACAGGGAGGTTTGCCCCCACTGGTGTGGGTCTGCAGCTCCACCTGCTCCCATTTCAGTCCCTCATACAGGGCCTGGTGTGAATTGCTATCACCTGTGAGTCCTTCAGGGAAGTTTGCACCTCCTAGGTTTTCGCATAAGCTCCTTGCTAAGTGCATGCAGCTCCTAGGTGAGGGCTTGAAGCTGCCCTGCTCCCCCTTCAGTCCCTTGTAAATGAATTGCCAGCGGTTCATTTCCATCTGCTTGTCATTCAGGCAGGTTTGCAGCTACTTGCTGTTTATCTGCAGCTCCTCCTTCTCCACTTACAGCCCTCCCTAGTGGGACTGCAAGCCCTTCACATCCAGGTGCTTGTCATTCAGTGTGTTTGCAGCTCCTTGAGGTTGTTGTTCAACTCCCCTTGCTATCCCTCCTGACTTTGCACTGAGTTTGCCAATGGTTCACCTCCAGGGGCTTGTCACTGAGGATGTTGTGCAGCTCCCTGCGGTGGGCCTGCGGCTCCACCTTATCCCATTTTAGTCCCTCATCCAGGTTTTGCCTGTCATTCACTACCAGATGCTTGTCCTTCAGGGACATTTGCACTTCCTTGATGTGAGCTCATAGCTGCTCCTTTTCTGCCTTCAGTCGCTTGTAACTGGTCTGCCAGTGGTTCATTTCCATCAGTCTGTCATTCATAGAGGATTGCAGCTTCTTGCTGTGGTCTTCAGTTCCTGCAGATCCCACTTTAGTCTCTACTACAGGCACTGGCAGTGTTTTACATCCAGCTGCTTGTCAGTCAGAGTGTTTGCAGCTCCTAGTGTGGGAGGCCAACTCCTCCGGCTTCCCAGCAAACTTTCCCAATTAGTTTGCCAATGGTTCGCCTCCAGCAGCCCGCCACTCATGTAGGTTGGCAGCTCCTTGTTGTGGGTCTGTTGTTCCTTCTTCTCCCATTCAAACAATTGTACTGAGCCTGCCAGCGGATCTCTTCCAGCAGCTTGTTATTCAGTGAGGTTTGCAGCTCACTGGTGTGGGTCTGCAGCTCCTCCTACTACCACTTCAGTCACTCATACAAGGACTGCAAGTGACTCAGTACCAGTTGCAAGACCTTCAGTGAAGATTGTGCCTCCTTGGTGTTGGCATATAGCTCCCTGCTATGTCATCACAGATCCTCCGTGAGGCTTGCAGCTGCTCTGGCTCCACCTTTATACATCCTTATGGGCCTTCCACCGGTTCACCTCTAGGTTCATGTCATTCAGGTGTTGCACCTCTTTGGTGTGGGTCTTCAGTTCCTCCTTCTTCGCCTGAAGCCCTTTGAAGTGAGTCTGCCAATGGTTTACCTCCATCTGCCTGTCACTCAGGGCGGTTTGCATCTTCTTGGTGTAGGTGAGGCCCCTCTGGCTCCCGTTTTATCCCTGGTACTGGGCCTGCCAATGGTTCATCTCCAGCTGATTGGTGCACAGGGAGGTTTGCCCCCACTGGTGTGGGTCTGCAGCTCCACCTGCTCCCATTTCAGTCCCTCATACAGGGCCTGGTGTGAATTGCTATCAACTGTGAGTCCTTCAGGGAAGTTTGCACCTCCTAGGTTTTCGCATAAGCTCCTTGCTCAGTGCATGCAGCTCCTAGGTGAGGGCTTGCAGCTGCCCTGCTCCCCCTTCAGTCCCTTGTAAATGAATTGCCAGCGGTTCATTTCCATCTGCTTGTCATTCAGGCAGGTTTGCAGCTTCTTGCTGTTTATCTGCAGCTCCTCCTTCTCCACTTACAGCCCTCCCTAGTGGGACTGCAAGCCCTTCACATCCAGGTGCTTGTCATTCAGTGTGTTTGCAGCTCCTTGAGGTTGTTGTTCAACTCCCCTTGCTATCCCTCCTGACTTTGCACTGAGTTTGCCAATGGTTCACCTCCAGGGGCTTGTCACTGAGGATGTTGTGCAGCTCCCTGGGGTGGGCCTGCGGCTCCACCTTATCCCATTTTAGTCCCTCATCCAGGTTTTGCCTGTCATTCACTACCACATGCTTGTCCTTCAGGGACATTTGCACCTCCTTGATGTGAGCTTGTAGCTGCTCCATTTCTGCCTTCAGTCGCTTGTAACTGGTCTGCCAGTGGTTCATTTCCATCAGTCTGTCATTCATAGAGGATTGCAGCTTCTTGCTGTGGTCTTCAGTTCCTGCAGATCCCACTTTAGTCTCTACTACAGGCACTGGAAGTGTTTTACATCCAGCTGCTTGACACTCAGAGTGTTTGCAGCTCCCAGTGTGAGAGGCCAACTCCTCCGGCTTCCCTGCAGACTTTCTCAATTAGTTTGCCAATTGTTTGCCATGTGCAGCCCGCCACTCATGTCGGTTGGGAGCTCCTTGGTTGTGGGTCTGTGGTTCCTTCTTCTCCCATTCAACCAATTGTACTGAGCCTGCCAGCGGATCTCTTCCAGCAGCTTGTTATTCAGTGAGGTTTGCAGCTCACTGGTGTGGGTCTGCAGCTCCTCCTCCTACCACTTCTGTCACTTATACAAGGACTGCAAGTGACTCAGTACCAGTTGCAAGACCTTCAGTGAAGTTTGTGCCTCCTTGGTGTTGGCATATAGCTCCCTGCTATGTCATCACAGATCCTCCATGAGGTTTGCAGCTGCCCCGGCTCCACCTTTATACATCCTTATGGGCCTTCCACCGGTTCACCTCTAGATTGATGTCATTCAGGTGTTGCACCTCTTTGGTGTGGGTCTTCAGTTCCTCCTTCTTCGCCTGAAGCCCTTTGCAGTGAGTCTGCCAATGGTTCACCTCCATCTGCCTGTCACTCAGGGCGGTTTGCATCTTCTTGGTGTAGGTGAGGCCCCTCTGGCTCCCGTTTTATCCCTGGTACTGGGCTTGCCAGCGGTTCATCTCCAGCTGATTGGTGCACAGCGAGGTTTGCCCCCACTGGTATTGGTCTGCAGCTCCACCTGCTCCCATTTCAGTCCCTCATACAGGGCCTGGTGTGAATTGCTATCAACTGTGAGTCCTTCAGAGAAGTTTGCACCTCGTAGGTTTTCGCATAAGCTCCTTGCTAAGTGCATGCAGCTCCTAGGTGAGGGCTTGCAGCTGCCCTGCTCCCCCTTCAGTCCCTTGTAAATGAATTGCCAGCGGTTCATTTCCATCTGCTTGTCATTCAGGCAGGATTGCAGCTTCTTGGTGTTTGTCTGCAGCTCCTCCTTCTCCACTTACAGCCCTCCCTAGTGGGACTGCAAGCCCTTCACATCCAGGTCCTTGTCATTCAATGTGTCTGCAGCTCCTTGAGGTTGTTGTTCAACTCCCCTTGCTATCCCTCGTGACTTTGCACTGAGTTTGCCAATGGTTCACCTCCAGCTGCTTGTCACTGAGGAAGTTGTGCAGCTCCCATTTCAGTCCCTCATCCAGGTTTTGTCTGTCATTCACTACCAGATGCTTCTCCTTCAGGGACATTTGCACCTCTTTGATGTAAGCTCGTAGCTGCTCCATTTCTGCCTTCAGTCGCTTGTAACTGGTCTGCCAGTGGTTCATTTCCATCACACTGTGATTCATAGAGTATGCAGCTTCTTGCTGTGGTCTTCAGTTCCTGCAGCTCCCACTCTAGTTTCTACTACAGGCAGTGTCAGTGTTTCACATCCAAATGCTTGTCATTCAGAGTGTTTGTAGCTCCTAGTGTGGGAGGCCAACTCCTCCGGCTTCCCTGCAGACTTTCTCAATTAGTTTGCCAATTGTTTGCCATGTGCAGCCCGCCACTCATGTAGGTTGGCAGCTCCTTGGTGTGGGTCTGTGGTTCCTTCTTCTCCCATTCAAACAATTGTACTGAACCTGCCAGCGGATCTCTTCTAGCAGCTTGTTATTCAGTGAGGTTTACAGCTCACTGGTGTGGGTCTGCAGCTCCTCCTCCTACTACTTCAGTCACTAATACAAGGACTGCAAGGGACTGAGTACCAGTTGCAAGACCTTCAGTGAAGTTTGCACCTCCTTGGTGTTGGCATATAGCTCCCTGCTATGTCATCACAGATCCTCCTTGAGGCTTGCAGCTGCCCCGGCTCCACCTTTATACATCCTTATGGGCCTTCCATCGCTTCACCTCGAGGTTCATGTCATTCAGGTGTTGCACCTCTTTGGTGTGGGTCTTCAGTTCCTCCTTCTTCGCCTGAAGCCCTTTGCGGTGAGTCTGCCAATGGTTCACCTCCATCTGACTGTCACTCAGGGCGGTTTGCAGCTTCTTGGTGTAGGTGAGGCCCCTCTGGCTCCCGTTTTATCCCTGGTGGTGGGCCTGCCAATGGTTCACCTCCAGCTGATTGTTGTACAGGGAGGTTTGGCCCGACTGGTATCGGTCTGCAGCTCCACGTGCTCCCATTTCAGTCCCTCATACAGGGCCTGGTGTGAATTTCTATCAACTGTGAGTCCTTCAGGGAAGTTTGCACCTCCTAGGTTTTTGCATAAGCTCCTTGCTAAGTGCATGCAGCTCCTAGGTGAGGGCTTGCAGCTGCCCTGGTCCCCCTTCAATCCCTTGTAAATGAATTGCCAGCGCTTCATTTCCATCTGCTTGTCATTCAGGCAGGGTTGCAGCTTCTTGCTGTTTGTCTGCAGCGCCTCCTTCTCCACTTACAGCCCTTCCTAGTGGGACTGCAAGCCCTTCACATCCACGTGCTTGTCATTCAGTGTGTTTGCAGCTCCTTGAGGTTGTTGTTCAACTCCCCTTGCTATCC
This sequence comes from Antrozous pallidus, assembly GCA_027563665.1. Classification (NCBI taxonomy): domain Eukaryota; kingdom Metazoa; phylum Chordata; class Mammalia; order Chiroptera; family Vespertilionidae; genus Antrozous; species Antrozous pallidus. Next base: position 11,725,004 of record CM050523.1, on the reverse strand, counting down.
CTCCTGACTTTGCACTGAGTTTGCCAATGGTTCACCTCCAGGGGCTTGTCACTGAGGAAGTTGTGCAGCTCCCTTGGGTGGGTCTGTGGCTCCACCTTATCCCATTTCAGTCCCTCAAGCATGTTTTGCCTGTCATTCACTACCAGATGCTTGTCCTTCAGGGACATTTGCACTTCCCTGATGTGAGCTCGTAGCTGCTCCTTTTCTGCCTTCTGTCGCTTGTAACTGGTCTGCCAGTGGTTCTTTTCCATCAGTCTGTCATTCATAGAGGATTGCAGCTTCTTGCTGTGGTCTTCAGTTCCTGCAGATCCCACTTTAATCTCTACTACAGGCACTAGCAGTGTTTTACATCCAGCTGCTTGTCAGTCAGAGTGTTTGCAGCTCCTAGTGTGAGAGGCCAACTCCTCCGGCTTCCCTGCAGACTTTCTCAATTAGTTTGCCAATTGTTTGCCAAGTGCCGCCCGCCACTCATGTAGGTTGACAGCTCCTTGGTTGTGGGTCTGTGGTTCCTTCTTCTCCCATTCAACCAATTGTACTGAGCCTGCCAGCGGATCTTTTCCAGCCGCTTGTTATTCAGTGAGGTTTGCAGCTCACTGGTGTGGGTCTGCAGCTCTTCCTCCTACCACTTCAGTCACTTATACAAGGACTGCAAGTGACTCAGTACCAGTTGCAAGACCTTCAGTGAAGTTTGCACCTCCTTGGTGTTGGCATATAGCTCCCTGCTATGTGCTCAGACATCCTCCGTGAGGCTTGCAGCTGCTCTGGCTCCACCTTTATACATCCTTGTGGGCCTTCCACCGGTTCACCTCTAGGTTCATGTCATTCAGGTGTTGCGCCTCTTTGGTGTGGGTCTTCAGTTCCTCCTTCTTCGCCTGAAGCCCTTTGCAGTGAGTATGCCAATGGTTCACCTCCATCTGCCTGTCACTCAGTGCGGTTTGCATCTTCTTTTTCTAGGTGAGGCCCCTCTGGCTCCCGTTTTATCCCTGGTACTGGGCCTGCCAGCGGTTCATCTCCAGCTGATTGCTGTACAGGTAGGTTTGCCCCCACTGGTTTGGGTCTGCAGCTCCACCTGCTCCCAATTCAGTCCCTCATACAGGGCCTGGTGTGAATTGCTATCAACTGTGAGTCCTTCAGGGAAGTTTGCACCTCCTAGGTTTTCGTATAAGCTCCTTGCTAAGTGCATGCAGCTCCTAGGTGAGGGCTTGCAGCTGCCCTGCTCCCCTTTCAGTCCTTTGTAAATGAATTGCCAGCGCTTCATTTCCATCTGCTTGTCATTCAGGCAGGGTTGCAGCTTCTTGCTGTTTGTCTGCAGCTCCTCCTTCTGCACTTACAGCCCTTCCTAGTGGGACTGCAAGCCCTTCACATCCAGGTGCTTGTCATTCAGTGTGTTTGCAGCTCCTTGAGGTTGTTGTTCAACTCCCCTTGCTATCCCTCCTGACTTTGTACTGAGTTTGCCAATGGTTCACCTCCAGCTGTTTTTCACTGAGGAAGTTGTTCAGCTCCCTAGGGTCGTCCTGCGGCTCCACCTTATCCCATTTCAGTCCCTCAAGCAGGTTTTGCCTGTCATTCACTACCAGATGCTTGTCCTTCAAGGACATTTGCACCTCCTTGATGTGAGCTTGTAGCTGCTCCATTTCTGCCTTCAGTCCCTTGTAACTGGCCTGCCAGTGGTTCATTTCCATCAGACTGTGATTCATAGAGTATGCAGCTTCTTGCTGTGGTCTTCAGCTCCTGCAGCTCCCACTCTAGTTTCTACTACAGGCAGTGGCAGTGTTTCACATCCAGCTGCTTGTCATTCAGAGTGTTTGCAGCTCCTAGTGTGAGAGGCCAACTCCTCCGGCTTCCCTGCAGACTTTCCCAATTAGTTTGCCAATGGTTCGCCTCCAGCAGCGCGCCACTCATGTAGGTTGGCAACTCCTTGGTGTGGGTCTGTGGTTCCTTCTTCTCCCATTCAAACAATTGTACTGAGCCTGCCAGCGGATCTCTTCCAGCAGCTTGTTATTCAGTGAGGTTTGCAGCTCACTGGTGTGGGTCTGCAGCTCCTCCTACTACCATTTCAGTCACTCATACAAGCACTGCAAGTGACTGAGTACCAGATGCAAGACCTTTGGTGAAGTTTGCACCTCCTTGGTGTTGGCATATAGCTCCCTGCTATGTCATCACAGATCCTCCGTGAGGCTTGCAGCTGCTCTGGCTCCACCTTTATACATCCTTATGGGCCTTCCACCGGTTCACCTCTAGGTTCTTGTCATTCAGGTGTTGCACCTCTTTGGTGTGGGTCTTCAGTTCCTCCTTCTTCGCCTGAAGCCCTTTGCAGTGAGTCTGCCAATGGTTCACCTCCATCTGCCTGTCACTCAGTGCGGTTTGCATCTTCTTGGTGTAGGTGAGGCCCCTCTGGCTCCCGTTTTATCCCTGGTACTGGGCCTGCCAGCGGTTCATCTCCAGCTGATTGTTGTACAGGGAGGTTTGCCCCCACTGGTGTCGGTCTGCAGCTCCACCTGCTCCCATTTCAGTCCCTCATACAGGGCCTGGTGTGAATTGCTCTCAACTGTGAGTCCTTCAGGGAAGTTTGCAACTCCTAGGTTTTCGCATAAGCTCCTTGCTAAGTGCATGCAGCTCCTAGGTGAGGGCTTGCAGCTGCCCTGCTCCCCCTTCAGTCCCTTGTAAATGAATTGCCTGCCGTTCATTTCCATCTGCTTGTCATTCAGGCAGGGTTGCAGCTTCTTGGTGTTTGTCTGCAGCTCCTCCTTCTCCACTTACAGCCCTTCCTAGTGGGACTGCAAGCCCTTCACATCCAGGTGCTTGTCATTCAGTGTGTTTGCAGCTCCTTGAGGTTGTTGTTCAACTCCCCTTGCTATCCCTCCTGACTTTGCACTGAGTTTGCCAATGGTTCACCTCCAGGGGCTTGTCACTGAGGAAGTTGTGCAGCTCCCTTGGGTGGGTCTGTGGCTCCACCTTATCCCATTTCAGTCCCTCATTCAGGTTTTGCTTGTCATTCACTACCAGATGCTTGTCGTTCAGGGACATTTTCACCTCCTTGATGTGAGCTTGTAGCTGCTCCATTTCTGCCTTCAGTCCCTTGTAACTGGCTTGCCAGTGGTTCATTTCCATCAGACTGTCATTCATAGAGGATTGCAGCTTCTTGTTGTGGTCTTCAGTTCCTGCAGGTCCCCCTCTAGTCTCTACTACATCCAATAGCAGTGTTGCACATCCAGCTGCTTGTCATTCAGAGTGTTTGCAGCTCCTAGTGTGGGAGGCCAACTCCTCCAGCTTCCCTGCAGACTTTCTCAATTACTTTGCCAATTGTTCGCCTCCAGCAGCCCGCCTCTCAGGGAGGTTGGCAGCTCCTTGGTTGTGGGTCTGTGGTTCCTTCTTCTCCCATTCACACAATTGTAGTGAGCAAGCCAGCGGATCTCTTCCAGCAGCTTTTTATTCAGTGAGGTTTGCAGCTCACTGGTGTGAGTCTACAGCTCCTCCTCCTACCATTTCAGTCACTCATACAAGGACTGCAATTGACTGCGTACCAGATGCAAGACCTTTAGTGAAGTTTGCACCTCCTCGGTGTTGGCATAAAGCTCCCTGCTATGTGCTCACAGATCCTCCGTGAGGCTTGCAGCTGCTCCTGCTCCACCTTTATACATCCTATGGACCTTCCACCGGTTCACCTCTAGGTTCTTTTCATTCAGGTGTTGCACCTCTTTGGTGTGGGTCTTCAGTTCCTCCTTCTTCGCCTGAAGCCCTTTGCAGTGAGTCTGCCAATGGTTCACCTCCATCTGCCTGTCACTCAGTGCGGTTTGCAGCTTCTTGGTGTAGGTGAGGCCCCTCTGGCTCCCGATTTTTCCCTGGTACTGGGCCTGTCAGTCGTTCATCTCCAGCTGATTGTTGTACAGGGAGGTTGGCCCGACTGGTGTCGGTCTGCAGCTCCACCTGCTCCCATTTCAGTCCCTCATACAGGGCCTGGTGTGAATTGCTCTCAACTGTGAGTCCTTCAGGGAAGTTTGCAACTCCTAGGTTTTCGCATAAGCTCCTTGCTAAGTGCATGCAGCTCCTAGGTGAGGGCTTGCAGCTGCCCTGCTCCCCCTTCAGTCCCTTGTAAATGAATTGCCAGCGGTTCATTTCCATCTGCTTGTCATTCAGGCAGGGTTGCAGCTTCTTGGTGTTTGTCTGCAGCTCCTCCTTCTCCACTTACAGCCCTTCCTAGTGGGACTGCAAGCCCTTCACATCCAGGTCCTTGTCATTCAATGTGTTTGCAGCTCCTTGAGATTGTTGTTCAACTCCCCTTGCTATCCCTCCTGATTTTGCACTGAGTTTGCCAATGGTTCACCCCAGCTGCTTGTCACTGAGGAATTTGTGCAGCTCCCTAGGGTGGGTGTGCGGCTCCACCTTATCCCATTTCAGTCCCTCATTCAGGTTTTGCCTGTCATTCACTCCCAGATGCTTGTCCTTCAGGGACATTTGCACCACCTTGATGTGAGCTTGTAGCTGCTCCATTTCTGCCTTCAGTCCCTTGTAACTGGCCTGCCAGTCGTTCATTTCCATCAGACTGTCATTCATAGAGGATTGCAGCTTCTTGCTGTGGTCTGCAGTTCCTGCAGGTCCCCCTCTAGTCTCTACTACACGTACTGCCTGTGTTTCACATCCAGCTGCTTGTCATTCAGAGTGTTTGCAGCTCCTAGTGTGGGAGGCCAACTCCTCCGGCTTCCCTGCAGACTTTCCCAATTAGTTTGCCAATGGTTCTCCTCCAGCAGCCCGCCACTCTTGGAGGCTGGTAGCTCCTTGGTGTGGGTCTGTGGTTCCTTCTTCTCCCATTCAAACAATTGTACTGAGCAAGCCAGCGGATCTCTTCCAGCAGCTTGTTATTCAGTGAGGTTTGCAGCTCACTTGGTTGGGTCTGCAGCTCCTCCTACCATTTCAGCCACTCATACATGGACTGCATGTGACTAAATACCAGATGCATGACCTTAAGTGAAGTTTGCACCTCCTTGGTGTTAGCATATAGCTCCCTGCTATGTGCTCCCACCGCCTGGGTGAGGACTTGCAGCTGCTCCTGCTCCCCCTTCATATCTCAGTATGGTTATTCCAGAGTCTTACCTCTAGGTTCATGTCATTCAGGTGTTGCACCTCTTTGGTGTGGGTCTTCAGTTCCTCCTTCTTCGCCTGAAGCCCTTTGCAGTGAGTCTGCCAATGGTTCACCTCCATCTGCCTATCACTCAAGGCAGTTTGCAGCTTCTTTGTGTAGGTGAGTCCCCTCTGGCTACCCAGGGTACTCCGCCTGCCAGCAGTTCACCTCCAGCTGATTGTTGTACAGGAAGTTTTGCCCTCGCTGTTGTCCATCTGCAGCTCCTCCTGCTCCCCTTTCAGTCCCTCATACAGGGCCTGGTAGTGATTTCCTACTAACTGTGTGTCCATCAGAAAAGTTTGCACCTCCTTGGTTTTGCCATACAGCTCCTTGCTAAGTGCATGCAGCTCTTGGGTGAGGGCTTCCAGCTACCCCGCTCTTCCTCAGTCCCTTGTAATGGCCTGCCAGCTGTTCATTTCCATCTGCTTGTCATTCAGGGAGTGTGGCAGCTTCTTGGTGTGGGTCTGCAGCTCCTCCTTCTCCCCTTATAGCCCTTTCTAGTGGGACTGCAAGCCATTCACATCCAGGTGCTTGTCATTCAGTGTGTTTGCAGCTCCTTGAGGTTGTTCAACTCCCCTTGCTATCCCTCCTGACTTTGCACTGAGGTTGCCAATGGTTCTCCTCCAGGTGCTTCTCACTGAGGAAGTTGTGTAGCTCCCTAGTGTGGGTGTGCGGCTCCACATAATCCCTTTTCAGTCCCTCATCTAGGGACTGTCACTCATTCACTACCAGATGCTTGTCCTTCAGGGACATTTGCACCTTCTTGGTTTGGGCTTTTAGCTGCTCCATTTCTCCCTAGATTCCCTTGTAACTGGCCTTCCAGTGGTTCATTTCCATCAGCCTATCATTCATAGAGGATTGGAGCTTCTTGCTGTGGTTTGAATTTCCTGCTGCTCTCCCTCTAGTCTCTACTACAGGGACTGCCAGTGTTTCATATCCAGCTGGTTGTCATTCAGTGTTTGCAGCTCCTAGTGTGGGACGCCAACTCGTCCTGCTCCTCTGCAGACTTTCCCAATTAGTTTGCCAATGGCTCACCTCCAGCAGCCTGCCACTGAGGGACTTTTGCAGCTCCTTGGTTTGGGTCTGTGGTTCCTTCTTCTCCCATTCAAACAATTATACTGGGCCTGTCAGCTGATCTCTTGCAGCAGCTTGTCATTCAGTCAGGTTTGCAGCTCACTTTTTTGGGTCTGCAGCTCCTCCTCCTACCATTTCAATCACTCATACAAGGACTGCAAGTAACTGAGTACCAGATGCAATACCTTCAGTGATGTTTGCACTTCCTTGGTGTTGGCATATAGCTCCCTGCTGTGTGCTCAGAGATCCTTGTTGAGGGCTTGCAGCTGCTCCTGCTCCCCCTTCATACATCAGTATGGGCATTCCAGCCATTTACCTCTAGGTTCATGTCATTCAGGTGTTGCACCCCTTTGGTTAGGGTCTTCAGTTCCTCCTTCTTCGCCTGAAGCCCTTTGCGGTGATTCTGCCAATGGTTCTCTTCCATCTGTCTGTCACTCAGGGTGGTTTCCGTCTTACTGGTGTAGGTGAGGCCCCTCTGACTCCCGTTCTATCCCTGGTACTACGCCTGCCTTCGGTTCACCTCCAGCTGATTGTTGTACAGGGAGATTTGACCCCACTGGTGTCGATATGCAGCTCCTCCTGCTCCCCTTTCAGTCCCTCATACAGGGCCCGGTAGTGATTTGCTACCAACTGCGTGTCCTTCAAGGAAGTTTACACCTCTTTGGTTTTGGCAAAGAGCTCCTTGCTAAGTGCATGCAGCTCCTAGGTGATGGCTTGCAGCTGTCCTGCTTTCCCTTCAGTCCCTTGTAAATGAACTGGCAGCTGTTCATTTGTATCTGCTTGTCATTCAGGCAGGGTTGCAGCTTCTTGTTGTGGGTCTGCAGCTCCTCCTTCTCCCCTTATAGGCATTCCTAGTGGGACTGCCAGCAGTTCACATCCAGGTGCTTGTCGTTCAGAGTGTTTGCAGCTCCTTGAGGTTCTTGTTCAACTCATCCTGCTCTCCCTCCTGTCTTTGCACTGAGTTTGCCAGTGGTTTACCTGCAGCTGCTTGTCACTCAGGAAGTTGTGCAGCTCCCTAGTGTGGGTCTGCGGCTCCACCTTATCCCATTTCTGTCCCTATCCAGGGACTGCCAGTCATTCACTACCAGATGCTTGTCCTTCAGGGACATTTGCACCTCCTTGGTGTGGTCTGTAGCTGCTCCATTTCCTTCTTCAGTCCCTTATAGTTGGCCTGCCAGTGGTTCATTTCCATCAGGCTGTTATTCATATAGGATTGCAGCATCTTGTTGTCTGCAGCTCCTGTTGCTCCCCTGTCAGCCTCTCCTAATGCCACTTCCAGTGTTTCACATCCAGCTGCTTGCCATTCAGAGTGTTTGCAGCTCCTAAGTGTGGTGGTCAACTCCTCCCGGTCTTCTCCCACTTCCAATCCCCTTTCTAAGTTTATCATTTTAGATTACCAAAATAGAACATTCTGCAGTGTTACTTAACCTCATTGAAATGATCACCATCATCATCATCATTACTCGACTGGCATTTCTGGGGTAAGATTTTTACTAATAAGCCCCTATTACCAGAGGCTCATGGACTCAATTTGTACACAGGTGTGTGACTTTTGGCCCACACTGCTTTAAAAGTTTTTTTTAATATTTACTTATTTCATTTCATTTTAAAGTGTGTATGGGTTTATTAATTGATGTCTCTCCAATAAAGTCAACTAGAAAAAATAAAATAACAAAGAAAGGAAACAGAAAAAGATGAAAAAATTCCTCCATTGTTGTCCTGTGAATACACATTCGTTTAGGCTTAAGAGTCTCAGGCCTCAACAATGTTTCCAGGTCCTTCCAGTTTTCTGTCCAGCAAAAAGAATTAAAAATATTAAAAAAATAAAAAAGCATCTTTTAAAAACAAACAAAGTAAGTAGTTTACCAACATTCATAAAATTTTAAGTTTCAGATCAACATTCAGATATGTTTTTATTTAGGGGGAAAAAAAAGTCATAAAGAAAGATGACCTGGCAGCCTGCCCTGCCTCACAGCTGACAGCCTTTATTTAGCCTGGGTGTATTTTCCACCAGGGCCTGGTCTATCGCTGACTCTCCTTCCCCACCTGCTGGACCTGCCCGGCCACTGCAGGCAGCTGAGTTTACAGCCCCACAACACATGATAAATCAGGGCTGTGTCAAGGAAGACTTCATATGGTCACGTCTCTGGTTTGAGGCAAGTTCTGGATCTGAATCCTGTCTTGTCACTAACTAGGAGCACTGACCTTGAACAAGTTGTGTCATCTCCCTGAGCCTGTTTCCTCCTCATTTGCTGTGTGTTTTTTTTTTAAAGGATAACAATAGCTCAGCCAATTCTCGTGATTCCCAGTCTGCTGTTCTACCCAGCCACCCAAACACTGAGTTAGTGTATTCTGAAACTATTCCTGGGAGTCTCTGTTCACATTTTGTCTACTGATCAAGACATAAAGATGCCTTATGTAATACACTCACAGCCAACAGCACCACAGCTGGGCCCAAATGACCCTTGTGTGCCACACATATTCCCCGTGAAGCCCAGTGCAGCCTTGCACCTGGGAACACTACACAGCGCTTCAGCACTCCATTTGGGGGCCATTTCATACCGGGAAATCACCACTACAGAGCACAAATTGAACACCATGGCACTCAATGGACCACAAAGAGGACATTCAATTGTGAGAGCTGGAAGAAGCCTGGGGTCAGAGTTCTTGTTCAACCTCAGCTGCAAATGTGCACACAGGTGACTTCAGTGTGTCTCACTCTGGGCACGCCCATGAAAGGCCACAGGTACTGATTTGGGGGTCACCGGTACATTTCAGCGAGAAGGTAAATTCACAAAAGGGAATATGAGAATGCTGAGTACCGCCAAGCCTCTCTTTCTCATGGAAGCACTGGTGTTAGAGGATGCAGGTGCCCATGCCCAACAGTCATCAGCATCATAAATGTGGGAGGGAAGGTAATCCAAACCTAGACAATGCACCATCCCAGCTGCCTGAGTCCTTCCTTTCAGCCACCAGCTCGAGTGCCCTTCACCTTGCCACCAGCTGTTACCATGGCCTGGGTGGTGAAGATGCACCATCACCTTGAGCTCAGCTCATTGAGTTCTGAGTGAGTGGGTCTGAATGACATCCTGGCAGAGGCAGGCGCTGCAGGGGCCTTGGGTTACCTGTCAAGCTCTCGCTGCAGCCTCTGGTTCTCCTTGGTGGCCATGGCACTTGTCCTCTGCTCCTGCTGCAGAGCCTCCCGCTCCGTGTTCAAGAACTTTCCCAGCTGCTCCAGTGCCACCTCATGTTGGAGCTGGTCCTTGTACCTTTTGAAAGAAAACATACCTGCTAGAAATGGACACCCCGGGAGACTGCAAAGCCTGGGTGAGTCACTTCTCTCAGCAGAGCTGAGGGAGAGGAGGATAGGTAGGGGGCAAAGAAGGAAAGAGAGAAGGGACAGACACAGCTCCAGCTCTGGGGTCTCCTCCAGCCCAGGAGCCAAGTCCTCCTCCAACCTACGTGTCTCCATGGTCCCTTCCAGTCTCTGTCAAAGCACCCTCCCTCCTTTATCCCACTGGGAACAAAATCACTGTTTCTGAACTCCATGCCCTTCTTAAAGAAAGCACTGCACATACAGCAGAATTCCTCCACTCATAGCAACTGATCCCGCTCACCAGGCCCTGGGTGAGCCCTCCAATCCAGCTCAGGAGCACAACTCTCTGCTCTGAGCCAGGCAGCATGGGGGCCAGGGGCTTGCCTGATGGGGGCCCAAGCAGCCTGCAGGGACAGTTGCACATACACTCACACACACTCTGCTCCTCAAGGCACCCCCAGTCCTGCCCTTGCCTCTCTCTCCCACAGCCTCCCCTCAGCTCGGGCTTTTATTTCCTTCCTGTCTCAGTCTGTAGAGGGTCCCACACAGACTCTCTGCAGGGCAGCAGAGCACAAGAGGGGAGCCCCTGACCAGCCCCAGGCTCTTCCTCCTCCTGCAGGAACCTTCCCTGTTTAGGGTGACTCAGGAGCCAGGTCCAAGGTGAAGACTGAATCATCCTCTCAATCTTCCCCATGCAGGAAAATTCCTTTCCAGACCCCCTTCCTGAGTTGTCCACACCCAGAAACAGGCTGACAGAGACCACCCAGGTTCCAGGGATTCAGCCTCTGTCTGCAGCCCTCCATCCCCTCCTGCCTGCCCCATATCAGCTGTACTTGTACCATCTGCCTGGAGCCAAGACTTGTGGGAACTCAGACTCAGACACCTGCTGGGGCGGCTGCTGGAAGACAAATGTTCCTTCATGTGGCCTTTAGCCACAGGACATGGGCAGTGGAAGGTGGGGGTGGGGGCTCTGCCTGGCTTTCAGGGGGGCGACCTTTCTCATCCAAGTTTGACAAACAGTGCCATGGACCATTAGGGTCCTCACCTCCTGATTCCCTGTTGTGTCTTGGAAAAGCACACGGATCAAGCATATGGCTACCATTAGTAAGTACTCTACTGCAGGGCAGAAACTGCGAGTGCAACTCCCTGCTGAATCCCAGGTAGGATGCTTGCTTGATGATGCTTGCCTGATGACGCTTGCCACCCAGTACATATGTGCCAGGGGAACAAAGGAGTGAGTGTCCCAGTCAATTGGCAGGTGATGTGCATACAGAGCCCCCGGCCTGTGTTCCAAGCACCACCACCTCCAACCTGCAGCCCTGCTGCAGGGTCCCAAGCTATATGTCCAACCAGCAAAATCTACTGAGTCACACAGTAGATCTGTCAAGCAAGGAGCTACAGGCAGAACAATGAACTCCTCCTTCAAGCCAGTCAAATGCCACCTGCACAAACCTTCCTAAGTGAAAACACATAAGAATTTATTTACATGGTTATCATAGGGCATTGAGGGTAAGGCATTGAGGGAGGGGTGGGCACCATCATTAGTCAGCTTGGTGCACTTCCACCATGTCACACAGCACCATGCGCCCCCTCTCTGCCTGTCCCCAGGCCTGTGTAGCTCACGAGTGAGGCCCCGCCTCTAAACATCACTTGAACACAGGATGGGCGCAGAGGAGGCAGAGATGGAGATGCCAAGAGGCAGAAAATGCGCATTCTGGCTAGAAGGAACAAGGGTCTGATAGATGCAGACCTCTCGCCCCCCCTCCCCCAAGGCTGGGAATCTGGGTGGAGAAAGGTGATGGAGGCTCTGGGGAGAGTCCACAGGAATAACTGGGTGAGGGAGTAAATGAACGTCATCACCCCAACTTCTCAGGGCAGCAGCAGGTGCTTCAGGAGGCTCTGCAGGCTCAACGCCCTCCCTGGTCCCTGTGATACCAACTCCCTGCACCTCAGCTGATTCCAGCAAGCTCAAGCGTTTGCCTAGTGTCTTGCTGAGGCAACGGCAATGGAAAAATATTCAGCAGGGCCACCTCACAGGCACAGGAAGTGGACAGCTCCCTCCTGAACTGCTCCAAGTGTGGGAGAGCCTCTCTTTAGTGCATCTCTCTCTCTCTCTCCCTGCCTTGGAGTCCTGTGCACATCACACCTCCCCCAGGCTCTGGGTCCCTCTGACCCTGCCGGGTCATTGCAATCCGGGATCTGCCTGGGCAGGCCCTCGGCCCACATTGGTTGACTACATGCACACAGTCCCTGATTTGGCAAAAGTGCAAAGTTAAAATTTACGTATTTAAGGTACATGAATTGTTCCTTAAAAAAAAGGAGTATGAAAAGTCAAAGGTAAAGGTAACATGAGAATGGCAGAGTATCAGTAAGTACTGATGCAGGAGATGGGAACACGGGGCTTTCACTCTACTGTTCCTTACACTTCCATATATTCAGCAGTTTCCAAAGTTAAAAGTAAAGAAGAAGGAGGAGGAGGAGGAGGAGGAGGAGGAGGGGGAGGAGGAGGAGGAGGAGAAGGAGAAGAAGGAGAAGAAGGAAAAGGAGAAGGAAAAGGTGAAGGAGAAGGAGAAGGAGAAGGAGAAAATCAGAAGCCCAGACTTTGAGACTTTTGCAGGTAAAAGGCCTGGGAGCTAGGTAAGGCAGGGCCCTGAAAACCGGCAGCTGTGGTGAACTTCCCCTCCCTGTTCTTGGTATGGAGAGAAAAGGAAGAGGAGGTAGGAATCCCCAGGGGAGGTGGGACCCCAATGCTGATGCCTGGATTCCCTGAGCTGGGATTAGCTGGGCACTCCCTTCTCCCCTGGGGGACCCTCTTCTCCCTCAGCCTCCAGCCACACCAACTCCGCATCACTGAAGGTGATGGTGGATTTACTTCTCTTCACTATGAAGCAACAGGACCACAGGACACATGAGGGGTAAGAGTGAAGGGGGACAGGAGCCCAGGAGAGCTGGCCAGTCACCTACCAGCCACAGGTACCCACCTGTCACTGAGTACCTTGCTCTGCAACTCCAGCATCATACTCAGCAACATCTTCTGGCGGCTGTACTGGTCCCTGAGGGCCTCATGCTCCCCAGGTAGGTGTGGTCGCATTGCAGGGCCTCGTGGGCTGCTGCCTGCTGCTTGAGCTGCTCCTGCAGGGTCTCAAGCTCCCTCTCTGTGGCCGCCTGCTGGTGCTGGAGCTGAGTGTTCTGCTCCCTGAGCGCAGTGAGTGAGGTGCTCTTGACCCGCATGTCTGTGGGTGGAAGAGGATACGGGACACATATGCCCAGTACTCACCGTCTATGGGTAAGGTCCTTCAGACAGAGATTTCATTTTGTACTTTCACAATTGCACTGAAAAAGAATGTAACAGTGTATTCAAAATGCTTTGGAAATTCTAAGCGAGATGAAAACATAGGGTAAAGCCAGAAAAAGGCAATTTCTTTCGTTGCTTTGAAATAGCTTGAATGTGGAACAGAAAAGGGAGCCCAGACCTGAGGAGAATGGGAGTCCTTAGCCCCTCCCTGCCACCAGCAGGTGTGTGACTTTGGGTAAGTCCCAGGGCTTGTTCAGGAGAAAAATATGAATGCATGAGGGCTCTTGGTTGTTCCTTTAGCTATTCCTCTAGGGCCACACACTCAGCCCTGAGAGCCTTATCGCACTGTACTGCTAATAGGGCTGATCACGAGCACCACAAGAAGCAGGGCAGTGGGTCTCTTTGGATAAAACAAGGGCGATAAGAACAGCCAAACTTTGTTGGCCAGACATAGCCTAACCTTTCACTGTCTCCTCACAAGATACCATAGCAATCCTGTGAGGCAGCTTCAGTGCCCCTATTCTGCAGATAAGAAAACTGAGGTTTATGGGGAGGTCACTTGGCTAGCAAGTGGAGGAGCCAGGACTCAAACCAGGCCTTTCTGACTCAGGAAGCCACCTCACCAACCATACAAAAGTACATTTATGCTTTGTTCCTGAGCTGCCAGCTAAGCAGTAGGAGTTGGGAACACCAAGAAGTCATTCACTGACCTGAAAAGGCTCACAAGTTACACTGAGCATCTGACTCAGGGAGGCTTTCCAACCCCATCAGCCACCCTGCTCACTAACAGAAGTACATTTGGTCTGAGCCAGTCCCTGCCAGAGGCACCGCTTCTGTGTCCCACCAGGGGGCGGTGGTGCTGCCCAGGAACTTGAACTCACAGAGCCTGGGTTCCCAGGAGTGGGGAGACACCAAACCACAGAAAAAACTAACTCCCACACAGACTTCTTGTTCAATGAACTGCTTTTAGGCTTGGACCAGATGGGCCGCTTTGAAGAGAAGGAATACCCAGCTGCTTTCAACAGTCTTTCCATGATGCTGAGGAATGTTGCTCAGAATTGAAAAACAGCTCCTCCCCAGACCAGCCACAAGCCCTCCTGGCTCTGCAGAGCTCTAAGCAAGCCCTTCACCTGCACTCTCAGGGGCACGCATGCGATTGTTGGACATGGGAACTGGCTTGTTGTTTGCAGGGTGCTGAGGCTCCTGCTGCACTGATGGTTGCCCCACCCACCTTCCCTGGGCAACCCCACACCTCCTCTGGGGGCTGGGAGAGGGCAAATGCCAGAGGGAGAGGAAGAGGACTGGGTCCCCTAAACAGCGGCCCCTGAGCAGCCCCTGCCCAGGAAGAAGGAGAGCAGACTACACTCATCTGCCTGATTATGAAAGCAACTAAGGAAACCATGCCCGGGGGCAACTATAATGGAGGTTAGTGACCACTGGGGATGTCTCCTGCATCCAGAGCTTCCAGGGCTCCAGGGAGAGATCTGAAACACCCTGTGGGTGTCAGCATGCTGTCACCTGGAAGCTCCTTGGCCTGGCCGAATGGGAACTGATAAATCTTGCAACACTCACTTTGCATTTCATCTCCTGACTTCCAGGCTGCCAGGCCCTTCATGTTCTTTGTGAGAATTGTGATGAAAAAGTTCCAAATGGCCCTTGAATAAAACCCTATTTACTTGTGATGAGGATGGGCTGACACATACAATTCAGAGCCAAGAGCTCAGCTCCCTGGCTGAGTAAGAAGCCAGTCAGCTGTTCTTGGCGAAGACCCTTGGTATCTATTGAAGTGTGATTGTCTTCAATCAGGCTGGCTCCCAGGCCCCAGAGGCTGCTGCCTACCCTCTGACAGCTGCTCCAGCTCCCAGCGCAGGTGAGTGGACTCCTTCATACTCTTTCCGCGTGCAGCCTTGAGGGCCATGTTCTCTTCCCGCAGTTCCTCAAGGAGTTTCTGTTCTCTGTACTGGGCCTAGTGCAGAAAGGGGAGGATGGTGGTGAGGATGGAGCCTGGGGCATAGTCTGGACAGGCCCCAGCCCCTGTGCACCTGCCCTCATTCCCCCAAGATGAAGGGCCTCCATGCCCCTGCTCACTTCCAAAAACACAGCTGCACAGGAATGACCCCAACACACAGGCCCAGCTGTGAGAGTTACAACCACTAGGAGGTATGTTGACCCAGTGCCCCAGGGGATGAAGACACTCAAGGTCTCAGCCATGTCTGAACAAAGTGACCTACAGCACAGGGCTTTAAAGCAAGCGCTGTGATGGTAACTGCTCTCTGGCCCCTTAGCAAGCCTAACGCCTTAAAAAGTCCATAGGGACTCACACAGCACAGCTCAACCCACACCATAAACGCCAGCAGAGACCCTTTTTGCAACCGATGCCCACATCCATCCATCCTCACAGGAAATCAACACAGCATCGGGCCCTCTCTGTGTTGGGAGCCTTAAGTGGTGCCCACTCAAGCCTCTGAGCTTAACAGGCCACTCTCTGCCATCAGTGGGACACTGTGTGGGCAGTGGTACCAATCCTGTACCTGAACATCAGCGAAGGGCACAAAATGAACCTGAAACTGCCCCTCTCTGTGTTACACGTGGTGACAACAGCCTGTCCTACCAACTGTAGGTGGCGCAGCTTCAATTTCAGCTGTACATTCTCCTTCTCCCACTCAAATAGCTTTTCAGTCCAAAAACAAGAAACAGCTGCTCCTGGAGAAGGCCCTTGGTGTCCATTAAAGTATAATTGTCTTCATTCAGCTCCTGGTCAGCAAGAACACAAATGAGACCCATCAGGTTAAGGTCCCTGGTCATGATGACAGCTCTTCCAGGCACCTGGACCCAAACCAACAACTTAGGGATGACTCTGCTGCCTTGGGAAGTTTTGTCTCCGCTTTTGATGCCCTGTCCTTCTCCATTAGGCCAGGACAGATGAAAAATCCCCAAAGCAAAACACTATTTAAATTCGGGAGGGAATCTATTATAGTGTCTGACATGTACAGCCTCTGGTGGTTGGACGAGTGCACCTGCTGACAGGTGTGGGACTTGGCTGAGCCCCTTTCCTTAACAAGGAAGGGGTGGAGCTGAGAATCTGTCCTGGGTTAGAGGGCTTAGTATAGGCCTCTCAATTCAACAGTCACTCCACTGATCTGGGTCCTAAAACAAAATTCAGATGAGCTTTTGTTCAATATGCAGTTTCTATGATTTCACACACCTGCTCTCAGCAGTTTCCTGGAAATGAGGGGTCTGTAAGACACAACAAACAAGTACTATGGCCTCTTTTGTGTCAGGCACATGCTGAGTGTGAAACACAATGGCTGGGCCCTCATAGGTCCACTGCACTTATTCCTGTCCCAGTGCCCAGCACACACAGGGGAGCCGTTCAGCTCATTCCCCTCATACCTGCTCCCACCCTCGGAGCCCTCCCAACACAACTCAGTCTCAGGGGGACTGAGTCTCCCCTGAATGCCCTCAGTTTTCCAGCACACATACATGGAGACATACAGCGGGGAAGAAGAGGGACCTGGCTTCTGGGCAAGAGGAGGGCGTTTGCATGCAGGGCTGCAAAAAATGCTCCCAACTCCAAGGTGAGCTTTAAGTTTACAATGCCTGCTCTCAGACCACACCACAGACCTGAGCTTTCCTCTGCAGATGCGGGTCAGGAAAGTATAGGCGTTTTTTGTTTGTTTGTTTGTTTGTTTTTTTGTTTTTTCTCTCTTTCCACATCCAGTGTGGAGAGAGAGATTGAGTTCAGTTTCTGAGTAGAGGAGCTGGGGATTAAGAAAAATAAAGAATAGAAGAGAAGATGCAGAAATATAGAAATAGCTGGGGCTGGGTGGGACGTCTGTTCTCTCTGATGAAGAGACAGAGACTCCGAGCCCAGGAAGCCATGTTTATTTATATTCCACAATACAAAGGGGTTTCTCCAACATTAGGATCAAAGGAGTTTTGGAGGGCCCAGGCCCTATTCCTTCCCCCATTCCCAGGGCAAGACTGCATTTACATTTCAAGGCCCTCTCCCTGACACATGAGGCAAAGTTAAGGCCAAGCTGATAAACACATCAGCCTTGTTGCCTTGTTGGTGAAGCCTGTTTTTCCAAGACACGGTTTTGCCAGGTGCCTTGGATTCAGCCTGACAAAGATTTAAAGAATGCTCAAGGTGTCTTGCCTGGGGTGCTACCCCACATCTCACCCTTTCTTGTTTTTAAGCTACTATAATAAAAGTAAAATTTAAACATCAATAATAAAGCTCTAAATTAAAATATTTGCAAACAATGCCAATGCAAAAACTAAACTGCATACATGTTATGATTTTAAAACTTGAATGTCAAGAGCAAAACTCTGGCTATTAAATAATAACAAAACAATGCTAATGAGATACAACAGTAAGAGAGAAGGCCCTTTGTGTCCATTGAAGTGTAATTGTCTTCATTCAAAACCAGACATGTTAACATTTTTAGCTACTAAATGAAAAGGTTTCTTTTGCTCTGTCCTCTGTTTACTCAGTCCTTGAACTTGGCTGCACAAGACTTTGCAGAAGACTGGCAGCTACCAGTTGCTAGCATGAGCAGGAACATGGTTGAAGAAATAGCTTCAACTTCTTGCTTTTCTACAATCTGCTGCACTTCAGTCTTTAACTTTTTCAGCTGACTCCATTATTGGCACCTCAGTTCCTTGTGTGCTGACCCTATATTAGCACCTCAGTCCCTTCGTAGTTTTCAGTTTTCTTCTTCTTCCTCCACTTTGCTGTCATGGAGGCAGCAGTCCTTTAAGTGAAGGGACAAGGAACTTCTCTGGGTCCATTGTGGTGGTGGACATAACACTCTGGCACCCAAATTGGCTGTACTGCTCCTTCTGGAAAGATATAAAACACAACCTCTTCCCCACATTATCACTGAATCTGATAAAACTCTTGTCTGGTTTGTGCTTCCTCCCACCTAGCTAACTTGGTGGAGGCTATTGTACAGGAGGCCTGATGCCTTTTGGCTGCTATATGATTCTCTTCATCACAATTCAAAAAAATTTTTAAATATAAATAGCATGACTGAGCTTGTTTTGAGATGATACATAACATCCATCTCCCCCTTTTTGTTTTAATAATTGATTTTAAGAGTACGATTGGCTCTTTCCACTATTGAGTGACATCTGTATAGCCAGGTTTGATCAGGTTTAAGTCCTCAGGGACTTAGCCCTTAAGTTGGCATAGGGAGGTGGATAACACACTGAGGACATTGCTTTCAATAAAACATGAACATTGTCATTCTCAAATAACATTTTAAAAGGCTGAAAAAATAATTGAAAAGTTCCTCTGAATTAGTGTGCCCTATAGTAGCTGTTTCAATAATTTTTTGCCATACTTACCACATAAGCATTATCGCTATAGGTTGATGGACTCTGTAATAAAATCTGTTAAGGCATAAATAAGAGCTTATATTTTTACTGAAATATAATAATGGGTTTGAAGGACTTTTTGTTCCCCTGCTGCGGTAGATCCAGCCTTTCCAGAACTGGATCCATCTGTAAAATTGGTTAATGCCTGAGGTAAAACATTTCTTTTAATGTATTAGAAATAAGACAAGCCCCTCAAGTCAGGGGTCCTGGTAGAACACAAAACATCAAACATTTTGACTTCTATGTAGAAGGGTGCACACACATGGTTTGAAAGTGCACACTGACCTTCCTTGGTCCTGGGCAACTTGCAGCAATGCATAGCTGCTGACTGCTACTATGGCAAGGTGTCATCACCATCCTTATTTCTGGACTATTTTGCCTCTGTTTCATGGGCCATTGCTATTTCTGTGGCTGGAACAGTCCTATCAGGTCCTCTCTGGGATCCATTGTTGCAGGAATCTTTTCTGGAAATATACAAACATATTCTCGACCAAAGGTTAATAAAAAAATCTTTTCTATAAATAGACTTGGGATCCTTTTGATTTTTGTCCAAAAATTTTCCTTTTGCTTATTTTGACATCATGTGATTTTTCATGGTGTCTTATTATTAGCATTATAACTGAAAAATTAATTTTTAAAGTAAAAAAAAAGATTTTTAAAGCAATTAAGGCTTGATGTAATTTTACTTACAGTATATTTCTTTGGATTCATAGCATGTTTAGCAGTTTTACTACAAGATGAACAACCAATAAAAATTTTAGTTAATACTTCAAGAACAGTTTTGTCCAATACAACTAAGTTCTTATGAATATTCACTTATTTCAAATTGCCAATTTAAGTTAGTCTGAAAAAGGTTAATTTATTTACTTCACTTTTTTATTTGTCCTAGGTTATGGACAATAGATGATATTAATTAAACTGCTCTAATTAGTCTTTAACTTTACATAAACTTTATCAAGGAGGCAATCTCACAAATTATTTACTTCAGTTTAAGAGGCTAAATATATAGACTTTTAATTAAATTCCTTAAGATGTTTGCAGGAAACCTGTCTTTATTTCCTTCCAAAATAACTTTCAAGTAACAGAGTTTCACTTAAAAATCTTTGTCTTTGTCTTTCTTTTTACTAAAACAGCCTACAGGGCTGTAGCTTAAAGTTGAAGCCTACAGCCAAGTATCTAGCCGTATTATAAGCACTCTAGCAGTAAGGGTGACTACTAATTTAATGTCAGATTTAACATTTTAACATCAATCATAGTTTACACTGTAAATATTAGTGAAAGAAAATTTAAATTTTTTGTTTTTGTTGAAATTTTATTTTTAATGTATCCTCTAAGGCTTATTTGCATACACAGAAAGATCATGGGAAGCCTTCAGTGACTGTCTTAGAAGACTCATTTAAATTGCTTACAAAGACATTGGCTTATTCAAAGGAAGGGGGTTGGCCTTTGTTATTCAAGATGGCAGCGGCCCCCACATGATCACCAAGCATGTGGCCATCATGACAGCTGTCTAATCTATTCTTTTAAAAGACAGTCAAGATAACATTACAGATAAACAGAAATCTCACTGGCTGTTTTTTGTCTTTATTAGAATTGTTTATAAAAATATTAGCTTTTCATTTATCTAAAAACCTTGATTATAAATTAAAAAGCTAATTTATTTAAGTTATTAAAGTAGGTATCTTCCCCCACAGGGAAGGATCCCCCAGAGCCACTGGGACCTCCACAGCCAGGCAGGCAACGAGGCCCACTGGCAGGGAGGTGAAGGCAGGCAACTTCCGAGATACCGGGCACAGTGCCATCACCAGCTGCAGGAAACAGGGAGCAGGCCCACCAGACAGGACAGGAGAGTCACATCCTCCCTCCAGGCAAGAGTACCTACACTGGCCCCGAGGGTGAGCAACAGGCTGCTGCTTTGAGGCTGTGTTGTCTGGACTGGCAGGAGCCCTAAAAGCCCAGCAGAACTCTCTTTGCAGGCCCAGGGAGGGCAGGAGAGGGAGCGGGCTATCCAGGGCCCAACAGGGACCCAGCTCAAAGCAGAGCCCAGTCACTCCAGGGCACTTGTGAGAGCGCCCCGTTTGCTGCACCACAAACCACATGTGCTAGCAGGTGTGGTGGCATAGGGCACAAGAGCAGAAAGAATGGGGTCACTGGGGGACTCACGGCACCTGCTTGACGCCGAGCAGCCTGGCCTTGGTGTCCGCCAGCTCCACAGTCAGGTGCTGCGTGTCCTCGCTGGGGCGGCTGCTGGTGTCCCACTCCAGGGTCAGGGTCACGATCCGCTACAGAGGGCAGACAGAGGGGTCTCACAGGCGTGCTCCTGTGCCTGGCTCAGTGCCCGCAATACAACTTGCTGAAGGATGACCAAAAGACGGAAGAAAGTAAAAGAGAAGATGGCAGCCGAGACTGCAACGCCAGGAGGGAGGCAGGAGAAAGTGGGGGAGTATCCAGCTGCTGACCGAGGGCCTCCCACCACCGTGCAGCCAGAGAAGCCACAGCAGCTTCACATGACAATGAGGCCCTGACTGCCCAGAGGAAGGGCCAAATTGCAGATGTCCAGGGAAGGAATGGTGGTGGGACACAAGCACAGCTCAAAGAATAAACATGCATCCGCTATTTGGGGGAATTCCCGCTACACTGGCCTTATTTTCCTACTGGCTCCATTATGGAATGAACTTGTGTTTCATGCAAGGACTCTGGGCTCTGATGTAAAAAATGAATCACTGTGCTCCAAAATTTAGTTTAAAAAGACTCAGGTGAAAAAGAGTTCGGCTGTTGACCAAGTGCAGCAAGGGCTGTGTGGCACTGATGCAAAGCTGACTCGCGGGCAGCTGGAGGCAGCATGCGGCTCTGCTCCAGGCTCAGCTTTCTTTCAGGCCTCTTTCCTCTTGGGATGTCTGTCCTGGAGCTGGTGCCCCCTGAACCCCACCAGCCTTTCTTCTTCAAAAGCAGAGACTTAATGAGGCCTTCTCCCAAGGCCCTGCCCAACTGTGACTTCTTTAGTCCCTTTCTGTCAACTCCCTCACTGAGCCCTCTGGTCACCTGGGCATCACTGGGTTCCTCCTCACAGGTAGCCATGACTGCCTTCCTCCCACAGGGCTGGTGAGACGTGTGTCCACTGTCTGTGATGCAAAGGAGTCACTGGGGAGGACAGAGCTCTCTGCCCCAGGAGAACTGGGGGAAGGTGCCCTTCCATACATCACTCGGTGCTCTCTCTAATCCGGGGTTTCTGTGGGAGGGTGCATTAGCATCCCCCACAGGCTTGTTAAAAAGGAGGCAGGACAAATTCCCAGGTGCTGCTGCTGCTGGGCTGGACACCCCCTTTGAGAATCACTGCTCCAGCCAACTGATTCCCAGTGAGACAGGAAGGACATAAAACTCAACACACGAGAACTTCTGAAAATATACAATCCTGGCCCCAACCCCAGAGGTGAACCAACAGCAGACCAGGAGGAGACCGGAGACCCTGGCTGAACACTGGCCCTCAGACTGAGCCTGGCTATGTTGCTCCTCACCCGCTCCTGTCTTCTGAAAAAGGTCAAGGAGAAAGTCTTTCCAGGTTTTCAGAGACAAAGCTTGGTCTTCTTAAATAGCTGGTGCTATTTCAGAGGCACCTCTGGTATTCCCAAGTGCCCTGCCCTGAAGCTTTGGAAGAGGACAGCCAGGGTGGCAGAAGCGTTGCCTGGCAAACAAGACCAGTGCTGGGTTCTGTGACTGTGTGTTTCGCTGAAAAGCCATGGGCAGAGGGATCCCACTCTACGTGGGGGTGAGCTCTTACCCTCCAGGGTCAGAGTAAGAAATGACTGTCTCACGTCATCCAAGACCTCACAACAAGGGGACACGGGGCGGTACTTCCTTTGGAAAATGTTCTTGATGGTAGCTTCACAACAATGACCAGTTATGTGTACACTATCATGTCAGTGGGGAGGGGAAAAGGCAGAATATGAAATGTAGGGCTTGAAACACAACTCCCCAGGCAAACACTGGGAGGAAACACAAGAACTGCTCATAGCAGTTGTCTCTCAGTGGTAGGATCCTGGGTGGTTCTTATTCTTACTACTTGTGTGTTTTCCTAGCTGTTTGTAAAAAGCACATACTACTTATATGACGAGAACTTAACTTTATTTTCCAATAAATTGGAAGGACTTACACAGCACAACTCTGTCAACACCTACCTGTGTCAGCCCAGAGGCAAGTGCCTGCGGCTTTCTCCCCATGAGCAGGACTGAGGCAAGGAACTTAGCAAGTGCAGCAGAAAATATTTACCATGGGCCTCAGGGCTGAGGCTGCCATGCATCCTTGCCCTGCGCTGCCCTCAAAGAGCTGCCAGTGCAGAAGCTGGGCCAAGAGGCAAGTCCTTCTTTCTCCCTGTGATTCTCTATGGGCCCTGAGGGTGAACTGGCTGTCTTTTCCTTCCTGGGACGGTCCCATGTTCTGGAGTGCTACCCAGTGCCCAGGAGCGGCAAACTGCCTGCAATTCAAAATGGTCGGGCCCCCTGGGCCAGCCCAGAGCTGAGCGGCAGGGCAGCTGACCACCATCGGCATGTACCCTCCTCGACCAGCGAGACCAGAGGATAGCATATGTATGACCACACAGATCACCACAAAGCCTGCCTGCTCCTAGCTGCTCATGGAGAGCCTCAGAAACCTCCCTCCCCTGAGGCCTTCATCGCTGCCACGGGAGAGGTGATGCCCTCCCAGTAAAACCTGAGGTGGGAGGCCTGCCTGTCAAGGGTCCCACGCTGGCATCTTCTTGGTTTTGATTCCTGTGAAACCAGGAAAACAGGCCTTCATCCCAGCAACTGGAACCAAGTACTGACTGTGACAGACATGGACAAGATCACCTCAATGGCCTTTCCCCCGTCTCCTGCCCATAACCCTCCAAACGGGAAACTCAGTTGTGTACCATCACTCCACTTAGGTATCATTTCCTTCAAAATGCCTTCCCATCTGCCCCCATGCAGCCTGAGTTAGGAGTCTTGTCTGTTGAACTGTTGGCACCATCCACCTCCCTGGCACTTAGCACACAGCATCAAAAGTACCTGCTTGCCACGAATGGTGCCTGTAGCCATGAATCAAGGTCCCTCCACGCTCATACCCAGTTCAAAGGCAGTACCACCCCCTTCCCTATCCGTGGCCATCAAAAGAGCAGCACTAACTGAAACCTACCAGCCTACAGCAGGCCCAGCCCTAAGTGTGGCTCCCCTCAGACGAAGAAACGAGGCCACTTCAACCCCATCTTATGAGCTCTCCCAGGCCACTCCCAGAGGCTGCTCAGACTCAAGGTGCTGTGCTGCCAACAGGCCGTGGAATGAGCACAGCTACATGATGGGAACAGGGCCAGAGGTGGAGGCTTCCCAAGATTTCAGTGGAACCACAGAATAATCCTGGGACTTGCTGGGCAGTGAGTGTTTCTTCAATATATGTATATATTTTATTTATTTCAGAGAGGAAGATGTAGAAACATCAAAGATGAGAGAAAATCATTGATCGGCTGCCTTCTGCATGCACCAACTGGAGACTGAGCCTACAACCTGGAGCCATCCAGGCCAGGCCAGGGAGTGGTTCTTAAATCATGTTCCCTGAGGTTCCAGGAGCTCACAGCAATGCCCTGGAGGAAAAGGTGGGGCTGAGCAGAGGGCACTAGGCTCCCACAACCCCAATCAATCAGAGTCATGGGGCTTCACTTAGATCTTAAGAAAACTCATATGGGGACACAAGTTTCAGTGCTCAAAAGAAGTGTGAAATCCAGGGCCCAGCGGGGAAGTTTCAGTCCATATGGCATCCAGGCTGGTCATATGAAGACCATAAAGTTCAAAGATTTCACCCCAGCTTCCCAAGGCTGGGTGGGGATTTTAACAGCCCTTCACCATCAGGTCCTCCTGCCATGGGCTATCTGCAAATGAGATACGGTGAGCACTGACAAGTGGACACTCTACACACTGAACTCCAGTGCTGCCGTCTGCACCCTGGGGGCTCATCCATTACAGTGTTGATCCAACATAACACTCTGTGGTCCCATATCTCCTTCAGCACCTTGAATAACTGCTGTACAAAGACTCGCTGAGCCAAAACCTGTTTGGCTCAGTGGATAGTGCCTAGGCCTGGGAACCAAAAGGTCCCAGGTTCAATTCCGGTCAAGGGCATATCCCCAGTAGGGGGTGTGCAGGAGGTAGCTGATCAATGATTCACTCTCATCAATGTTTCTGACTTTCTATACCTCTTTTTTCCTCTCTGTAAAAAAATCAATAAAATATATTTAAAACAAAACAAAACACACACACACAAAAACTAAAAAACAAAGACTCGCAGAGCTATGGACAATAACCAGGTCAGCGTGCCCCTCCCGGTACCCATTCAAGCCACTCCCCATGGGACTGGTGCTTGAGGCCACGGTGGCAAGTCATCTCTGGGGCCCTCACAGCACCAGACCCAATGCCATGTACGTATCTCAAAGGACATTTGCTGGACAAAGTAAAACAATCCAACATCTGGCCCTTCTCACAATGCAGGGGGAGGGGAGAATAAAAGACGCAGTGAGAAACCCCCAAGTGTCAGCAAGCAGCTGCCTCACCATGAACACCATCTCCTCTGGGCTTCCTGTGGGGAAACTTTTGGAGTGGCGACATTGTCAGGAGCACAGAAGTCCTGGGAACAGAGGCTGCCTTTACCTGGTAGAAGGTCTTAATGTGTCTGATTAAGATTGTCAAGTTCTCAGTTCGGAGGTTCACATCGTTGTTCACGTGCTGGTGGAAGCGCTGATTAGGCCTGGGGTCTCTAGGGGAAGAAACACGAGACTAGAAACGGCATCTCCCAGCATTTGCCTCACCTCCCTTCCCAGCACTGGGCAGCCCTCTCCAACCCTCGGCAGTGTGAGGCTGAAACCAGTGTGGCTCCAGTCAAACCCTAATTCTGCCCCTGCCAACCCGCGGACCTTAGACAATACACAACTCTCCCAACCCAGGACATCCCCTCCTCAAGCCCTTAGTCAATGACATTTCCATTCGCACTCCTAGCGGCATCCAAAATCACCACCAAATGCAGTGCAGACCCAAAAGTTACACTGTGTGAAAATAGATAATCCACCCCCAAATATATTTAAAGATGAATAGAATTAGGAACTGAACACACCAAAATATATGAACCATCAAGTAAGAAAAAGGGGAAACATAGTACATTTTCTGACTTAAATCAATAAAAATCATTAATGTTTTACTTCACATGGGTTCCTCTCCTCTGTTACCAGCCTGGGTCTCAAGCTGGCCCTGTGATTTTACAGTCTAGGGACACAATTACACCTGGACAAACCGACGTCATCAGTCCCTGGCACTATATGGTGTACAGCACCCCCTAGGAGACATGCTAACAGTAGAGAGACAGCAATTCATGTGGGAACCCCCAAAGCATCATTTACTTTCCACTCTCCAGCAAAAGTCAGGTCTGGTCGTGATGAAACCAGAATTTTCAGTTAAGTGACTTCATTTATCGATATGTGTTCAGGATATTTCTCAAAATTCTCAGGCTCAAAACAGGTTTCCTATCTGAAAAGAACAGACTCAACAGGAGGACTTAGCTGCAGCCTCTCTTTGCTTTTCATAACAAAACCCTTCCCCATTTAGTATCCTAGGACACTGAGAGGATGAGATAATTCAAAGAGGGCTGTCTTCATGGGTTCATGAGGGGTCTGAACCTCCTGGGAGCTGGTCTGATGGAAGAAAGACAGGCCTCTTTCTCTTTCCACAGTAACCTGCCACCCTCAGTAATGAAGGAGAGATTGGAGAGGAATGGAAATTGATCTCAATGCCATTTGTCTTATTTGAAGTGAATAATTAATATAAAATTGACAAAAAGAAATAAATCTACAAGTAAACATTTCAAATGTCACTGAAAGTACAATTTAAAAACCACCACCACCACAAGCTGTTTGAAATTCAACCAGGACACAAGCAGCTGACTTTATTTTAATCAATTTTCTCAGAGAAGTGCTGCCAAAGCTAACAGATTTATTATTTATGGTATAAGTAAACACAGGGTTGGTAAGATTGGTAAAATTGGTAGGGCTTTAAAAAAAACATGAGAAATTAAACTTCTACCTCGCCCACAGCATGATAGCACATGATGTATTAAAATAAAAGGAGATATGGATATGGAGGAGAACCAAGATGGCGGCATAGGTAAAACACTTATCTTGCCGTCATACACAGCAATTTTAAAACTACAACTTAACAAAAGAACAAACACCTTCCAGAATCACAAGAAAGCTGGCCGAGTGAAAATTCCACAAATAAAAGTGAATATAAGACACTGTGACTCGGAGGAGCAGTTGAGGACAGCGTTGAAGATACACGCGGAGAGAGGTTTGGAGCTCGTGCCAGCAGATAGGGCGGGCGGCTGAAAACCCGCCAGTTTTCTCGAACGGGGAGACAAAGACGTCCCACTGGACTGATTCTCCAGCTCTGGGCGAAGTCCAGGGAACTCACTATCACACGGGGTAAAAACTGGACAGTGGGAGGGCATGCCAAAGCTCGGGTGCTGCAGGGGTCTGCCGGCTTGTGAAGAAGGTGAGCTTGCGCATGAACTTGGGAACAGCGCAGCTGCGTGACCGCATAGAGAGCGCGCGCAACTTGCTCTCTCATTTGGGAAACTGTCAGACTGCTTTTTTTAACGACTCTGGGTGAGACCTTGGGTGTGCAGACTCATTTGGGGAGAGTCTGAATTCTCCAGCAGCCTGTGGAGCTTGGCAGCAGCTCTCTCTCAGAGGTACTGGCAGCCATTGCCGCCAGCACAGAGTCCCTGGGGCCACATAGGGTGGAGCTAACGCTATCTGCTTGGCCCAGAGACTCCGCCCATCCAACCTGAGCACAGCTGAACTTCACAGACAATTGGCCTGGAGGTCAACCCTCCAAGTGCTAACAACGATTAACCTGAGCTTAACTTCAGCAAGACTGTGCAACCCATATCCACCTCAGGTAATTGGGGAGGCCGAGCCACTGTCCCTTGTAGGACATCTACCACAAAAAAACTAATTGACCAACTCAGGGAAGAAGCCACCATGCAGAGACATGGAAAGAAATCAGATGTGAAAGAAATGGAGGGGAAAAAACGACTGGACATGGAATTGAAACCCATGGTTATAGGGCTTATCAAGAGGCTCCTAGAAAAGGTCGAGACCTATAAGGAAATAAGCAAGACCGACAAGGAAATGAACAAGACCCTCAAGGATATGAAAAGGACCAACCAGAAATTAAGCATACACTGACTGAAATAAAAAATATTATACAAAGACCTAAAAGTACTCTAAAGCACCCCAAGAACCAAGTTAAAGATTTGAAATACAAAGAGGTAAAATCCACTCAGCTGAAAAAGCAAGAAACCAAAAGAATCCAAAAAAATTGAAGCTAGTGTAAGGGGCCTCTGGGACAACCTCAAGCATACCAACATCCGAATTATAGGGGTGCCAGAAAAAGAGAGAGAGCAAGACAATGAAAACCTTTTTGAAGAAATAGTGACCGAAAACTTCCCACACCTGGTGAAAGAAATTGACTTAGGAGTCCAAGAAGCGCACCGAACCCCAATATATAGGAACCCTAAGAGGACCACACCAAGGCACATCATAATTAAAATGCCAAGAGCAAAATACAAAGAGAGAATATTAAAAGCAGCAAGAGAAAAACAGTTAGTTACCTATAAGGGAGCACCCATACGATTGTCAGCGGATTTCTCAACAGAAACAATGCAGGCCAGACAAGAGTGGCAAGAAATATTCAAAGTGATGAATAGCAAGAATCTACATCCAGCAAAGCTATCATTCAGAATTGAAGGTCATATAAAGTGCTTCGCAGATAAGAAAAAGCTAAAGGAGTTCATCACCACCAAAGCAATATTATATGAAATGCTGAAAGATATTCTTTAAGAAGAGGAAGAAGAAAAAGATGAAAGTGTAAATTATGAACAACAAATACACATCTATCAACGAATCTAAAAATCAAGTGAATTAATAAGCTGACGAACAGGATAAACTGGTGAATGTAACAGAATCACGGACATAGAGAGGGAATGGACTGACAATTCTTGGGGAGAAAAGGGGTGTGAGAAGTGCAGTAAGAGACTGGACAAAAATCATGCAACTATGGGAGAGGACAGTGGAGAGGGGGTGAGGGTGGAGGGTGGGATGGGTACCAGGTGGAGGGGAACTATAGGGGGAAAACAAAAAGGGAACAATGTAATTACTAAACTGAACAATAAAGATAATTTTAAAAAAGGAGATATGTTCTTGGGAAATTTCTTAAAACAGATCTCTTTAGGTAAATCTACTTAAACCACATTTTTTTTGTTTTAATAGTTTTAAAAAATATATTTTATTGATTTTTTTTTTACAGAGAGGAAGGGAGAGGGATAGAGATTTAGAAACATCCATGGGAGAGAAACATCAATCAGCTGCAATCTTGCATACCCCCTACTGGGGATGTGCCTGCAACCAAGGTGCATGCCCTTGACTGGAATGGAACCTGGGACCCTTTGGTAAGCAGGCCAATGCTCAATCCACTGAATCAAACCAGTTAGAATTAAACCATGTTCTGAATATGCCAAAGCTAACTCCTCCTCCTGCATGGGCCACAAATGAAGCTGATTCTCATTACCCAAAAGGTTTATGCCCAAGTTGGACAGCTTAGTTGCAGGTGAGTAGGTGAGCATAAGGGGTTGGTCCATAGAGAATGTTAGGATGTTACCTTTTCCTTCAAGTGCCCCATAACCACACCAACTCTAAGTTCCAACACCTCCCCTTCCATTTCTGAGTTAAAAACAGAGTCAGAGGTAGGAGCCCCACCTCCGTGGGGCAGGCTGACAGTCAGACAGGCTCTGCAGAATTCAGCAGCAGGAGACAAGGTGGTCCTGCAAACACGCTATCAAATGCCACCTCCCCAGACTCTGTTTGAGATGCTCCCAATCGGTCCCTCAGCATTCTTATGCCCTCTGACTCTCCTAACACAGTGCTTTCAATCCAGGACGTGAGAAGCCACTTAACCGACTGCACTCCCTATGGGGCAACTGAACGTGGAAGATGAAGTGAAAGAGCTCGGAAGCAGGTGTCCTAACTAGGAGTGAACCCTCAGTCACTCTCAGTGCTCCCAACCCAACCGACACTTCCTGTGGCCAGACACTGTCCGTTACAGTTCCATGACCCCCCAAAAGTTTTATTTTTAAAATGTGATCGCTTACACCACATTAATACCTGAGCTTGAAGTTAACTGAACCATCTACACCAAGTGCTTGACAGTCCTTCAGTTCCAAATATCCTTTGTCAAACAAATTTCCAACCCACTGACCTGCAGTGCTTCAACCCCAACAAATGGCAGCAAAGGGGCCTGTAAGCTGAGGTACCACTGGCCCATGAGAAACCCTCCCACAGCAACTCAGGTTCCTTCATTTCTACACCCTGAAATCAAACCTTCTGAGCATCAATTTTGTCCTTTTCCTGTGAGGACAACTTACATTTCAAGAATGACTTGGTTTAGCAAGATGCCGTCCACCAAGTGCATGTACAGGTTGTCATCATTAGTGCTTGTGACTGGGCTTAAAGTTTTCACCTGCGAGGAGGGGGTGTGGGCAGAAAGGCAGGAAACGTTATCCCACATGAACTTTCTGAAGCTCTCCAGGGCAATGGTGGGAAGGGCCCCTGTAGGCAGCGCCCTTGTGGGCTGAAGGAACACCCAGCACCCACCCTCGCTTCACTTGGCACCAAGTCGACCTTTCCCCAGAGCGTGTCTCCCTGCCTGGATCCCAGTTACAGATGTGAGACAGCAGGAGGCAAACTTTCTCACCACTTTTCTCCAGCGTCACAGGACAGGGAAAAATGAAAAATAAGAGGGACTTTTTAATGCATTTCTCACGTCTTTGATCTATTGGAGTCACTGTGCCCATCCCAGCTGGTACACAATCCCACTCAGAGACACTCCAATACTCACTATCACCGCCATCCACTCACTGTTCTTGGATTCAAACACTACACCAGGATATTTGGGGGGAATAAGTGCTTTTCCCCAGTGGTTCAACTACATGGATCAGGTGACTACTCAGACCCTGTCTGCTCTAGGACCAGCAGCCTAGCCCCTGGCAGGAGCAGGTGGACCCATCTCAGTCCAAGACTGGGAGGGCCTCGGCTCCTGCACCTGGTGCATGGGCTCCAGAGTAAGTAACACCTCAAGCCCCCGGGCTAGGACCCTCACCCCCAGCTTGGAGACCTGTGAAGACCCCCGAGAGTCCCAGGACTGCCAGGGCGCAGGTGGGTGGAGTCGGTGAAGACCCTGGGTGAGGGGGAAGAGGAGCCAGGGCATCAGCAATGGGACAGGAAGGCAGGTGCACTCACCCAAGTCACCAGCGGGTTTTCGAGAAAGAGCTCCATGAGCTCGCGGGACAGTATTGTCCATCTTGAGGCTGTGTCCACTGTCCATCGCTGCGAACACTGGCTGTGGGCCCACCGTCACTGTGCCCACCAGCTCTGTGCCATGCATTGCCAACAGCTATTCGCCCCATATTCCAAACGGTTCCTCACCCCACATTCTAAACAGCTTTTTGCCCAACATTCTAAACGGCTATTTGCTCCACATTCAAAAAAGGCTCCTCACAGCACATTCTAAATAGCTCTTGAGCCTGTATTCCTAAAGGCTTTAGACCTCATATTCCAATGGGCTCTGGCAGGGAACACAGCTGGGTTGGGGGCAGTGGCAGCTCCTGGCCATGCTAAACGCTTCAGAATGCACCAAAATTATGACACACTCCTTATGAAATTTAAAATCCCCCTGGGCACATAAAATATAAGGAAATATAAAGGGTCTATATCTACATCCTATGTAATTATAAATGTATGTTAGCCACTTAAACATAATTTTGCCAATCTCCATTTTAAATTATCTTTTTCTGCCAGCCAAATGGCAGAAATTTGATCAGTTCCTTTGAACTAACCATTTTATTTTGTTCAGTCCGAACTAGTAGCTCAGATTGGGAGTTCCCCTCCCCATCCACAGTGAAAGGAGATGCTCCAGTTAGTAGCTCATACATTACAACACCTAAACCCACCAGTCAACTGGCTACAAAAAGATTTGATAGAATATTAACTAATAAGTAATTTAGAGGGAAGAAAAATGAAGAAAATGAAGCTGCATATATGGGAAATATTTTACCAAAAAAATCTTGTACATAGCTTTCTATGTAAGGAGTATTAAACTAGCACATGCAAGAAAGACATTTAGAGAACAGATATACAGGTATGTCAAAACAACATTTAAACATTTAGGCTGTTATTCAATGAACTAAAAGTGTTTTAATTATTTTAAAACTAGTAATGGTTTTATTTTGGTTAACTAAAAAATTTCTTTTGTTTAAAATAAATTTAAAATTGTTAAGTAAATGAAATTTTTGGACTTATGATAGAGGGGGACAAAGTACTGGTTAGCATTTTTAGTAACCATCCAGCTCCAATAAATATTACAAATTACTTAAAATCAAAGAACAAAAATAAAAAATCCCACCTACAGTTAATATATTTTAATAACTGCCTAAATCAATTCCACTTATAGAACCTACCACAAATCTAATAGCCTTCATTTGTGGGAAGCATGATGAGATTTAAAATAATGCAAAACATAATGTGATCTAAACGGGAAACAAATTTATAAATGTAGTGAACTGAACTGAGAACACAGCAAATTATATATAATTTAGAGATTCTTGATATATTGAAAATTACTTCTTTTGTAATTATGCAAATCAGGATTTAAATAACAGTTGACTATATGAGCTTATGCCAATGAAATATTAACTGGATGCTAAAATTTTAAACTCCCTGCTTCCAAATTTCAGGGCCAAGGTTTCAGAGAAATGCAGTAAAACTTATGGGACTAGAACTGTTTTAAAGGAAACACATAACAGTGACTTAGAAAACAGGGAGGCATACTGAAACCACAAAAAGATGCTTGCCAGCCAGGCACAGTGAAGAGCGCATTGCGTACATTATAGCTAAATCAACTCAAAGGCCTCAAGGTGTTCCATCAACTCCCATTGACTTAACTAAACTTTGGACCTAGGGTGTGCAGAAATTCTAGGATTAATATGAGGTTTTCTTTCCTGAAAACGAGATCCAGGGTTCCAGGCCCTGGCTGCTGTGGCTCAGTGGGCTGAGCATTATTCCATGTACCGAAAGATTGCGGATTTGATTCCTAGTCAGGCTACATACCTAGGTTGTGGGTTCAATCCATAGTCAGGGTGAATATGGGAGGCAACCAATCAATGTTTCTCTCTTACATAAATGATTCTCTCTCTCTCTCTCTCTCTCTCTCTCTCTCTCTCTCTCTCTCTCTCTCTCTTTATCTCTCTCTCCGCCCCCTCTCTCTAAAATCAATAAGCATATCCTCAGGTTAGGATGAAAAGAAAATTGGTTCTATTATATCTTAGAAAACTTAAAGTAATTTTCAAAAATTTTTAATACCTAGTATTTTTTTAAAATTTTGTTTAAAATATTACATGTAGTTGTGCATACATCTCCTCCCCCCGCCATTGACCTTCCCCCAGCCTCCCCTACCCCTGTCACATATCCTCATTCCCCCCCAATCCCCCCAGGGCCTTGTGTCCATTGATTGTGCTTATATGCATGCAAAGAAGTCATTTGGTTGATCTCTTTCCCTCCCTCCCCAACACTCCCCTGCCTTCCTGCTGTTGACAGTCTGTTCCATGCTTTACTGCCTCTGTATCTATTTTTTGGTTCATCAGATTATAATGTTCTTTATTTTCCATAAATGAGTGAGATCATGTGGTATTTTTCTTTCATTGCCTGGCTTATTTCACTTAACATAATGTTCTCCAGGTCCGTCCATGCTGCTGCAAATGGTAAGAATTCTTTCTATTTTGTAGAAGTGTAGTATTCCATTATGTAGATGTGCCATAATTTTCTAATCCACTCATCTGCTGATGGGCATTTGGGCTGTTTCCAAATCTTAACTATGGTGAATTGTGCTGCTATGAATGTAGGGATGCATAATCCTTTCTGATTGGTGTTTCTAGTTTATTGGGGTATATTCCTAGAAGTGGGATCACTGGGTCTAATGGGAGTTCCATTTTTAGATTTTTGAGGAAACTCCATACTGTTTTCCATAGTGGCTGCACCAGTCTGCATACCCACCAGCAGTGCACAAGGGTTCCTTTTTCTCTGCATCCTCGCTAACACTTGTCCTTTGTTGATTTGTTGATGATTGCCATTCTGACAGGTGTGAGATGGTACTGCATTGTCGTTTTGATTTGCATCTCTGAGATAATAAGTGACTTTGAGCATGTTTTCATATGTCTCTTAACTTTCCTTCTGTCTTCTTTCAAAAATATTCTATTTAGTTCCATTGTCCATTTTTTCTTGGGTCATTTATCTTCTTTTTATTAAGTTGTTTAAGTTACCTGTAGATGTTAGAGATTAAAACTTTATCAGTGATAACAATTGTGAATATGTTCTCCCGTACAGTGGGCTTTCTTGTTTTGTTGATGGTTTCTTTTGCTGTACAAAAGCTTTTTATTTTAATGTAGTCCCATTTGTTTATTTTCTCTTTAGTTTCCATTGCCCTGGGAGCTGTATCAGTGAAGAAATTGCTTCAGCATATATCTGAGATTTCTCTGCCTGTGGATTCCTCTGGTATTTTTATGATTTCCCATTTCATGTTTAAGTCCATTTTGAGTTTATTTTTGTGTATGGTATAAGTTGATAGTCTAGTTTCATTTTTTTTTGAATTTTCCCCAACACCATTTATTGAAGAAACTGTCTTGACTCCATTGTATGTTCATGCCTTCTTTGTCAAATATTAATTGAGTGTAGTGGTTTGGGTCAATAACTGAGTTTTCTATTCTATTTCATTGGTCTATATGTCTGTGCTTGTGTCAACACCAGGGAGTTTTGAGAACAGTGGCTTTGTAATACATCTTGAAATCTGGTATTGAGATCCCACCTACTTTGTTCTTCTTTCTCAGGATTGCTGTGGCTATTTGGGGTCTTTTTTTATTCTAGATGCATTTTTGGGGGGAGTTCTTTATAGGTCTATGAAATACGCTGTTATAAATACGCTTTATAGGTCTGTGAAATATGCTGTTAATGGGGAGTGCATTGAATCTATAGATTGCTTTGGATAGTGTGGACATTTTAATGATGTTGATTCTATCAATCCATGAACACGGTGTGTTCTTCCATCTGTTTGTCTTCCTCTATCTCTTTTTTCAGTGTCCTATAGTTTTCCACATATAGGTCTTTTACCTTCTTAGTTATGTTTATTCCTAGTATCTTAATTTTTTTTAGTGTGATGGTAAATGGGATTGCTATTTTAGTCTCTCTTCCTGTAAGTTCACTATTGCTGTATAGAAATGCCATAGATTTCTTGGCATTCATTTTGTGTCTTGCTACATTGCTGAATTCATTCATTAAGTCTAATATTTTTATGGAGTCTTTCGGGTTTTTTATGTACAATATCATGTCATCTGCAAATAATGACAGCTTTACTTCATCTTTTTCAATTTGGATGCCTTTTATTTCTTCTTCTTGTCTAATTGCAATGGTTAATACTTCCAGTACTATGTCGAACAGGAGTGGTGAGAGTGGGCATCCCTGTCTTGTTCCTGTTCTTAGGGGAAATGGTTTTAGTTTTTGCCCATTGAATATGATGTTGGCTGTGGGTTTATTATATATGGCTTTTATTGTGTTGAGGTATGATCCTTCTATTCCCAACTTGCTGAGAGTTTTTATCAAGAAAGGGTGTTGGATTTTTCTGCATCAATTGATATGACTTTGTGATTTTTATTTCTCAATTTGTTTATGTGATGTATCACATTTATTGATTTGCGGATATTGTATCATCCTTACATCCCTGGGATAAATCCTATTTGATCATGGTGTATGATGTTTCTGATGTAGTTCTGGATCCAATTTGCTAAAATTTTGTTTAGGATTTTGGCATCTATGTTCATGAGGAATATTGGTCTGTAATTCTCTTTCATTGTGTTGTCTTTATGTGGTTTTGGTATTAGTGTGATGCTGATTTCATATAATGAGCTTGGAAGTGTTCCTTCCTCTTGAATTGTTTGGAATAGTCTGAGTAGGATAGGTTTTAGTTCTTCCTTGAACGTTTGGTAAAACTCCCAGGTGACACCACCTGGCTTTGGGCTTTTGCTTGCTGGAAGCTTTTTGATGACTGCTTCAATTTCTTCCATAGTCATTGGCCTACTGAGGGGTTTAGATTCTTCCTGATTGAGTTTTGGAAGGCTGTATTTTTCTAGGAATATGTCCCTTTCCTCCAGGTTGTCCAGTTTGTTGTTCATAGTATTTTTTTTTAAACAATCCTTTGTATTTCGGTGGGATCTGTTGTTATTTCACCTCTTTCATTTTTTATTTTGTTTATTTGGGTCTTCTCTCTTTGCTTCTTGGTGAGCCTGGCTAGAGGTACATCAATCTTATTTATCCTTTCAAAGAACCAACTTTTGGTTTTGTTGATATTTTGTATTGTGTTTTTAGTCTCTATGTCGTTTATCTCTGCTCTGATCTTTATTATTTCCTTCCTTCTGCTTACACTGGGCTTTTCTTGTTGCTCTCCTTCTAACTCTTTGAGTCGTAGGGTTATTTTACTTATTACTATTGTTTCTTGTTTTTTGCAGTAACTTCCCTCTCAAGACTGTTTTCGCTGTGTCCCTTAGGTTATGGATTGTTTTGTTTTCACTGTTGCTTATTGCCATGATGTTTTTTACTTCTTTGATCTTTCTGTTAATCCAGTCATTGTTTAATAACATGGGAACCATGGACTCTTTACTGACCAGCAGGGAGAGCCCATGCCTGCCCTTGCCTTAATTTCTGCCCCAGCTCATCTTATTCTCTCTGAGCTGCTCCAGGGCCCAGAACCAGTCTTCGAGTTGCTCCTCGGGCTCCATTTGATATTTCTGTGCTGCCTCCTCCATTACTTTCTGTTCATGGGCCCAGAAGGAAGGAGAGTATGCACACACTGCCTGAGTGGTGGTAAGGAGTGGGGCAGGGAACCAGTCCTGGGTCTTTGCACATATGAGCACCCTCCTTCCCCCTAATTTCATTTAGACCCTTCCTGGGCTCAGAGATGGGAATTGACAGCCCTTCCTCCAATCATAGGCACCCAAAGGCCACTCTAGACTGTTGACCACTCACCCTCTTGGCCCATGTCATCTCCATATTTGTACACTAATACCTAACATAGCCCTGGGAATGTACCAGGTCCTTGGTTTGGGGGAGGGGGGGAAGCTGCATTCACACATCCTTTTTCTTAAGTGTTCTGTGTCCTGGGGAAGCCTCTGTGCCTCTCAGTGCCTCCCTAGTCTACCAACCTGTGCAATGAGGATGATGCTGCA
Source organism: Antrozous pallidus (assembly GCA_027563665.1). Taxonomy (NCBI): domain Eukaryota; kingdom Metazoa; phylum Chordata; class Mammalia; order Chiroptera; family Vespertilionidae; genus Antrozous; species Antrozous pallidus. Next base: position 11,688,425 of record CM050523.1, on the reverse strand, counting down.
CATCGTTTCCATAGGAAGTCATCAGGTATAGATGAGATAAGGTTCCTAAAACCTGTGGGCTGGCGTCCCATGAATCTGGTGCACAAAGATAGAGGTGGAAGAGCAACAAGAATGAGTGAGAAACAGCATGGAACACTAGAAAAAAGAGGCCTGGGGTTCAGCATGTGGTCTCAGGGAAGTCACTGCTCATCTCAGCCTCATTTTTAAGTCTGCACCTTAAAGGGCTGAAATGACAGGAAATTCTGATATTGTCACTGGCCTAAAACCTTCCAGTGTCTCTTATTAAGCTTAGAATCAGATCCAGTGCCTCATGTGGGTTCAAGTGTTAGGGGTCTTCACAATGGCTTCGGGTGAGTCCAGCTTCCTGGTCGAAACATCCTTGTGTGTATGCTGAGTGCCCAGCAACTGGCTTCCTAACAACATAGAGTACAGCCCAGGTAACGGGATGTCAGATCCTGTCATGTCTCTCATACTCTCATTCTTGAGTTCCTTTCCTTTCTCTCTATTTCACTTTCTCTCTGTATATATGTCTTTGTCTGTCTGTCTGTCTGTCTGTCTGTCTGTCTGTCTGTCATATCTCTGGAATGGGGGGGGCAGATGCCCATGTGTTGAACTGCCCTATGTAGAGGCCCCATAGAGGAGAACTGAGGGGAGTGCCCAGGCCAACAAGCAGGAACTCATCCTGCATCCTGACAAAAACCAGATGAGTGACCTTGGGAAGAAATCTGTCCCCAGTTGAGCCTCAGTTGAAACACATCTCCTGTTTCACAAACACCTTAAGGTAGAGGCACCCAGACAAACCGAGTCCAGATTTCTGCTCTACAAAATTTGTGGGTATTAATATTTGTACTTTATAGGTGCAAGGTTTGCGAGCAGTGTTGCTTGTGCCTCAGTTTCCCCATTAGACACTCAGCAATAATAAAAAACCTACCCTCTCTGAGGTTATACAAAGTGTTAAGAAATTAATGTTTAGAAAATTAGGAGAACACTTGACATGTCACAAGGGGGGTGTCTAAATGTTTTAAATCAGTTTAAACATTCTTTTTCCAGTGTCTGTGAGTGCCTGAGGGTGGGCATTAGCACCTGGCCAAAGGTAGAAAGTCCTCCCTAACATAGGATGAATAGTAGAATGAGTGCCACTTTAGAAGGCCTTTCAATGTCACCTTCTGCCCTGTACTCACATCGCTCATGTGAAGAGCTGGGTCAGACCAGAGCTCTGCGGGGATCTGATCGTAGTTTGAGGCCAGAACTTCTCAGGGTTGTGGGGACTTCTGGAGAAGGATGGAACCTCTTGGGTGGGGGTAAGTATGGCTATCAGGTTCAGGCAAGCCTTCTCCAGGGAAAGTCAGAAGCACTGAACTGAGCACAGAACCTGCCCCTTCCCTCGGCCTGGAAGCCAAGAAGGAGAGCAGATACTGCTCAGAAGGCTCAAGTGGAATGGACAGAGACCAGGAGGACACTCTCAGGGTCCAGGTCACCGGCTGCTTCTGCCACGTGGAAGGCCCTGGGCTGAGATACACAAATGGCTCCTTTGGATGCCAGAAATTTAACCTTTGTTTAAAATTAGACTTGTGCGTAGTATTGAAATCAGCTGAGTGAAAGTTGTGGGGCTGTCTGTGGGGCCAGGATGAGGACCTCACTCCCAGGAGCAGCTGGAGGTGTGCTCAGGGCTCCCAGATATGGATGGGTGTGCGGAGCTGGGAACCTGCAGCCCTGCAGGGAAAACCTCAGCCTCCAAGGAAGGAGCCAACAGGGCAGTGGGCAGGGAGCTGCCAGGCCTCTACATCCCCCACCTAAAACCACCTGCTCCCACAGTGTTAGCCTCAGAAGGGGGGGGGGGGTTCTGACACCTGCTGGGACCAAGGACAGGCATCTTGAGGGCACTGTGTTTGGGAAATGATCCCATCACAGGAGGACAAATATGGACGATCCCACTTTCATGACATTCCTGTTTCCTCATATTCACAGACAAGGCAAGTGGAAGGGTGGGCTGCCAGAGGATGGGAAGGAAGTGCGTGGGGAGTTGGTGCTTCCATTTTGCAAGATGAAAAAATTGTGGAGGTGGGGGTGGGGATGGTTGCACTGAAGTGAGAATATAGGTCATACCAGTGAATTTTAGACATAAGAACGACTCAGATGGTCAGTTTTGTTAAGTGTATTTCACCTCAATTACCTTTACTGAAACTGGTGGCCTGGCGCTGCCCAGAAGCTGAGTCATACTGACATCATCCGGAAGTACATGTCCTCGACATCCTAGGGCTGGAGCTCGGGCAGCAGGTTCTCACCCATTGCCACCAAGGGCACGGGAACTTCCCTGCACTGGCCCCAGGGCCCTGAGCTGGGCTGCGTGAGCCTGTGCACAGGGCAGAGGGTAGATGTCCATGAAGTGCCTTGTCAGGGATGGCTAGTTTGGGTGCTAGAGTGGGAGCTGGAGGAAACACAAATCCTGCACCCACAGCTGCAAGACTCCTGTCCCCAAGAATCAGAAATGCGCATCCTTCCTGGTGGTTCCATGCACGGTGATGCTGGGCTCCCAGCCGAGACTTTTGGGGAAAAGCCCGGTAAGTGCTACCTGTCCTGGGACCCTGCTCCAGTTGCTGACCTTCAGGGACTTGGGTCAGGGAATGGTCAGGCTGTGGGACAGAGTCACCCAGTCAGACCATTGAAATGACAATTCAGCCACCAAATATCTCACGTTTCTAAGTCCATGGTCACCTGGTGTCCACACCCTCCTCACACACACACACACACTGTCACTCAACCTCAAATGGTGGCTCTTGGAAAGAGATCCTGGCATCCACCCTGCTTATCCTGATCCCATCCAGCCCCGTCTAGGAACACATCTGAAGACAGCAGGAGAGCACATATCTACTGTGGTGGCACCAACACAATGACGGGTTCCCTCACACGGACTGCAGCACCAATTATGCTGGAGTTGCTGGCCCTCTGCTCTGTGGGCTGTGCAGCAGCATGTGGCTGGGCTGGCCCACAGAGCTCCCTCTGGCCTCTCAGAGCTGAGGACACCTGCAGTCACAGCCACAATAAACCCACCCCTTAGGCCCACCCCTGCAGGAAACCAAATTCTGCCCACAAAGCGAGTGAGAATGGAAGCATCTCCTTTCCTCCTAGACCCTCAGGGGAGACCACTGTCTCAGTCAAAACCCTGGTCTCCTGAGCCCCAAATCACAGGGACTGCTTATGCCACGCCCTGCTCCTGACTGCAGAAGCTGTCAGACAGCCACAAATGTGTACTGTCACTAGCTTAGTGGTAACATTGCTCCACATCAAGGAATAACTATGCCCCATCCTTTATCAAATCAGGTTCTCCATTTTTAGTTGACTTGTATAGAATAATCTTCCTATTGGCCTGGTTCATAATACAATTTCCTGAAAGTGAAAGTTACATGTTGCCTTGATGGGAGACAGTTCTCTGGGGGGCTTCATTGTTCTGCTTGACTTGCACAGGGCACTGTCTGCCCTCGTTCCTTTGTGTGTAGGAAACAGTTTTGGAAGAGGGTGTCAGTCTCTGGAACAGACAGCAGGCTTGCTTTCAGCCCTAGGAGATGGAGATGAGGTCTCCCTCTGAGCCAAGGACAGACGTTCTTACTGCCCATTATTAAAGACATGGGTTTTCTAAGCTCACTGTTCCTTTTCTGTGATGCCACCCGCTGTGTATGCAGATGTCACCTGGTCACCTCCACATCACCCTGTGGAATTCGGGGCTCAGAAATCTGACACAAAAATGGTGATACTCTGCTGCTATGTAATAAGTAACAGATTCTCCTTTCTCTCTGACCCAGCAGTTTGATGGAGTCAGTTAGCATTCATCGGACTGTGGCAGGCAGGCAGGCAGGGTCAGATTCCTCAGAATTCTAAAGAAGCAATCAAGAATGATGTATAATACATACTTACGTAGAAAATTTGGAAAACATACTTATTTGTAAAGGTAGAAATGCAAATACTGTACAAAGTGACCTTGGAACCTACTGACTAGGTGAGAGAATTCAAGCCTTGCCATTCCTCCCCCTCAGCACATGGTGTCACTCCTTTTCTATCAACCTCAGCCACACCTTTACTTGGTAATGTCTCCACACCTAGGATTAGTTTGGCATGAACAATACGTAATAATATTTTTATTGTGGAGGGATTTTAGGATGTTTATCCTTATCAGTTGCTCGTGACATGACCAGGCTGCCATCTGTCTCATGGAATGATTGACTGGTTCCATTTGTAGCTATGCTTCCACTTGATCCTGTGTGACAATATCTTTATGGTGCTGTCTCAGAGTCCATTGCAGTCATCATTTCAAGTCTTGCTGTCTACTAACTTAGCAACTGTACAATAGCAAGGGACCCAGTGACTTAAAACAGGAGGAATTAGTGGTTAAAGTTAGGATCAGGAAGCAAGAACCTGATAAAAAGATACTAATCAAACTCACCTCAGAGTTGCCTCCCTGAGAAGACTGGGGAATCCACATGCCACGTACTCTCAATCTGATCACAGCTCTCTAAAACTGTGTTTCTCTTGGGGGAAGTGGGTTATTGAGGTTTGAAAATGTAACACTTCAATTGTGCAATGACAATGTTGTAAACCCTCTGAGAAGGAATAAAATTTTAAATCAGAAATATGAGCTTTCTCTATGAGATAAGACAAGCTTTGATTAAACTAATAAAACCTGTAATTTCCTAGATTTTTAGACTTCTATGTGTTCAATGCTATAAATTGCCCCTACTCTTCAAACTGATTTTATAAATATCTTGTGAGACAGAAAGGTGGTCCAGCCAGGCTTGGCAGAAGTTTGAAATGGAGAAGACATTGCATTTTACATGCTGGAGATCCATTTCTCTGATACCCACAGGTCTTGGAAGGCAAGGGGATGCTTAGATATATATAAAGCTCACCTTTTATCAGTTAAATTAAAGTTGTCCCATTTTGCCTGGATGTCTTGTTTGAAAACTGAAAGTCCACTGTCCTTAGAAATCCCAGTCTTGGGAAAGCTAGGATGGTTGGTGCCCTTATTTCAAATATAAATCCTAGTTTCTGCACTGGATTGGCTTTAATTTGTGAACCCTGTATTGACAAATTGAATAAATTCAGAAAACGTGGCTATGTGATCATTCATTAATCATATCTGTTGTCAATCACATACTATGTAAGTGAACTGGTATGTTCATTTACAAAAAGTATGATAATGACCTGCATAATTACCCCTCCCTTTTCATTTTTCCCCTGACCTTTTGGTTCTTTTTTTTTTTTTATCAAACTCTATACAAATCAAGTATGATTTCAGGTGCCTGAAATCAGCATGTTTTAAAGAAAGACAAACAAATTAAAAAATGGGCAAAGGACCTAAATAGACACTTCTCCAAAGTGGACATACAGATGGCCAAGACGCATGAAAAAATGCTCAGAGTCACTGATCATCAGAGAGATGCAAATTAAAATGACAATGAGGTATCATCTCATACATGTCAGAATGGCTACCATCAACAAATCAACAAGTGACAAGTGCTGGAGAGAATGTGGAGAAAAGGGAACCCTACTTCACTACTGGTGGGAATGCAGACTGGTACAGCCACTGTGGAAAACAGTATGGAGTTTCCTCAAAAAAACTAAATATGGATCTGCCTTTTGACCCAGTGATCCCACTTCTAGGAATATATCCTAAGAAACCCTATGTTCATATCAGCACAGTTTACAATAGCAAAGATCTGGAAACAGCCCAAGTGCCCATCAGTAGATGAATGGATTAAAAAGCTGTGGTACATTTATACCACAGAATACTATGCAGCAGTAAAAAAGAGTTGCTTACCCTTTGAGACAGCATGAAGGGACCTGGGGAGTATCATGCTACGTGAAGCAAGTCAGTCAGAGAAAGACAAGTATCATGTGATCTCACTCATATGTGGAATCTAAGTAACAAAATAAACTGATGAACAGAGTGGATCCAGAGACATGAAAACATGGAACAGAGTGCGGAATCTTTAGGGAAGGTGGGACATATGTAATACTTTCAACAATAAAGAATTATTTTAAAAAAATCAGTATGTTTTGCCTGTCTGTACTCAGCAGTATTTTAATACACCAGACTTAGCTTTAATAAGTCATTTGGGTAGTTTCCAAGACAATGAGATTGTTGAGAACCAGAGAATGGGGAAGGGCCAGATTTGGGGCTCTGTGCAGACCTGGCAGAGAGGCAGGTTAAGGTCCTGTGTGGTGTGAGGCAGAGGCTGAGTGGGGCCCTGTGCAGCTTGGTGGGGATGGTCAGCTGTAGGCTTCTGTGAAGGCCCAGAGAGGAAGGGCTGAGGGGTGGCAGCTGCAGGGGTCCTGAAGAGAGGAAACCTGGTCCACAGTTCACACTTGAAAATGAGTAGTTTAAGGCTTTATACTTATCAGATGGATATTGGAAACTGCTGTGGGCTGCTTCTGAGATGACCTCCAATGTTCCCTGCTACCTGTGTAATCCCGTCCCACTGAGAGTGACTTGGAATGTCAATGTTGTGACTGACTTCTTGTTAGTAGACTCTCTCTGCTGCCTTCTTGCCGTGTATGTTTTGATGATGTTGGGGAACCCACATGACCAGAAGCGATGGGTGGCCTCTCGCTGCTGAGGAAAGCCTCTGCTTACAGCCAGAAAAATACTGAAGTCCTTAGTCCTATAACCACAAGAAACTGAATTCTGTGTGAGCCCAGAAGCTGAATTGTCCCTAGCATAACCTGTGATGAGCCCCAAATCCCAAGCAATGCCCTGGTTGCAGCCTCCTTAGACCATGGGCAGAAGACCCATCTGGACCTGTACTCCGTGGAAACTGTGACGTAATTAACCTGTTAGTGAGATGATATTGTTATGCAGCAACAGCTTCTAAGGTAGAGACCTGTGTATTTTGTCACAGACATTAAAAGTGATAATTAAGGGTTTGATCTATTCAAATTTTCTCTGCATACTGATTATATCTGAAGAATTTTGCTAACAACTGCGATGCATACAGCAACCAAAGAGGTCTATGAGATCATATTGGGCATATCTGTGTCTGTATCCAAAACACAACCTCAGGGGCCCTGAAGTGAACTGCTCCTGTTTGCAGGCACAGAGCAAGAGCAGCGAGTTGGTGGCCTGCAGGAGTCCATGCCAGGGCTTCTGTGCTCTGAGGCAGCAGTTGCCTCATGTGGCAGCAGGAGAGGATGGGAGGAGGATGGAGAAAACCAGAGAGGGTTGTTCTCTGAAACCCCCGGATGTGAGGTATCAGCCCCCATGAGCAGAGTGGGTCATGGCAGAAGAAGAAGGATTTGATTTCTTGAGACTTTGTCAGATCATGAATCCAGGCAGTGCTGGTGCTGTCAGTGCCACTGGAATGCTGCAGGGCAACACGTTCTGTGGGAAAGGCAGCACTGCTCTGGCACCTGAGCACGGAGGTCTTTGGGAAGATTGGGGGCAACTGTCAGCACAGACTGGGGTCCTCCCCAGAGAGGCCTCTGGAGAGGGTTCATGGGCAGACCAGGGAACACCAGAGGAGAGCTGGGTGGCCTTGCCAGTGATGCTGCCTCACAGGTGGGATGATTGGCAGGATAAGTCACTCTGTGGATTGTGCCTCCACATCCCTAGAAACCATAGCTGGGGCCACATTTGATGAGTGCTGATGCTTTAGCACTGATAGAGAGGACGAGGGGAAGGGAAGGAGGCAGGGAAGGATGAGAAGTCCTGCACTGGCACTGCACCGCCACTGGCTGCCAGAACCTCAGCCGCCTGCCAGGCAGGTGTGCCCACTCAGTCACACAGCACTTCTCCTGCCAGGCTGTGTGGAGAAATGTGCCTCAGAGCAGTGCACCTGAGGGAGAAGAAAGGAGACTTAACTGGCTCCTTCCTGCCCTATTCCTATGGAGCAAACTTTGCCCCCTGTATACTTAGACAAGGGAAATATGTGGATATTTTTGTTTTAGGAAAATGACCACAGAGAAAGGCAGGCCACTCAAAGTTCTACAAGCGATTCTTAGTGTGTTTGGGCTGCTATAACAAAAATACCATAAACCGTATGGCTTATAAGCAACAATTTATTTCTCATAGTTCTGCAGGCTGAGAAGTCCAAGACCATGTGCTGGTAATTTCAGTGTCTGCTCAGGGCCTGCTTTCTGGCTCATTGACAACCTTCCCTTCACTGGGTTCTCACTTTGTGGAAGGGGCACTAGTGCCAGTCATGAATGCTCCACTTTCATGACCTAAGCACCTCCTGAAGGGCCCACCTTCAAACACCATCACATACAGCATATGGTTTTAACATCGGAATTTGGCACAAGTACTCAATCCTTTCAGCAAGCTCCTTCTTGAAGTCTTCAGTAGGTATTTGAGCTAAACCCTGAGGATTGGCATGCCAAATAAAGAAATGAGGATGTACCCAGAACCAAGACCACAAAGTGCAAGGAGTGTTTTGGGGACTCTCAGGAGATCATCTTCATACAGATACAAGGTTTCAGCCAATTTTATACTTCAGGATAAACAATTTGAACTTTATTTCTATTTATGAGAGAGGAGAGAGAGAGAGAGAGAGAGAGAGAGAGAGAGAGAGAGAGAGAGAGAGAGAGAGAGAGAGAGAGAGAGAGAAGTAAGAGAGGCATCTATGTGAGCGAGAAACTTCAATCAATTGCCTCCTTCATGCTCCCTCACTGGAGATCAAACTGCACTCTAGCTACGTGCCCTGACTGGAAATTACAACGCGCGGGCGTGTGTGTGTGTGTGTGTGTGTGTGTGTGTGTGTGTGAAGAAGCTTCAACCAACTGACCAACCTGGCCAGAGCTCCATCAATATTTTTAACCTAGAGATCCTAATGCAATGGGAGATTAGAGCTCAGGAAAGTTTTCTAGTTTCCATCAATGTGATATTGTAGTTAAATCCACGGCGGGGTGTGGAGGGCAGGGTAAAGTTGGGGTTCTTAATCCGGGTCTAGGAATCACCTGGGGGTGTGTCTGTGAAGCTCAGAAACTGCACGCAGTGTTTCTGTGAGGGCTTCCGTGTCTCTCCTGAATTTTTCAAAGGGTCTGGCCCTACAGGGTTAAAGAGCACCAGAAAAGAGAAAATCAGCATGCCTCTCACTCCCCCAATCCCCCTGGGGGAGTGAGCAAAACCAGCCTGAAAGTGTGGCAGTTCAGTTAGGAGGCAGTTCAGGCTCGTAGGGGCGTGACCTGGAGAAGACTTATTGGAAGCCAGGAAGGCCCTGTCCCAATACAGACTCCAGCTGACTTGGTCCTGCTTCCGGGCACTACGCTGCGCTGGGGAAGGTGGTACCAGCCGGGCGGACTCCAGCATCCTTCCCGCCAAGCGTGCGGACGCCCAAACCACAAGCTGCTGCGCTCCCGCGAGACCTGGCCCTTCAAGGCCCCGCCCCCGGGCCCGGCGCAAAGCAGGACGGGACACCAAGATGGATGCGCTCACTTGAGCACCTTATCTGAGCGTGCACCCTCACGCCTGTAGACCTCTTTTGCCGCTCGCTGTTTCTCGGGAGCAGGGGACGGAGAGGGCATGAAAAGCTGCGGCGGCGGAGGAGTCCCTGTGACCGACTCTGCTGTTGCCCTGGGGGCGCAGCCGGGCCCGCCGCGCCTGACGCGTCCCGAGTTATTCAGGTGAGAGCCCGGCCGGCGGCGCTGCTGGTCCTCGCGTGTCCCTGACCCCGCACCCGACCGCAGCGGGCAGCGCGGGGCCAGAAGGCGGCCCGTAGTCCCGGGCGGCGTGGCCTGGGGACTGGGCTCTGCGGCGCCGCTTCCCACGGCGCCCCTCGGCCTCCTTCCGAGCTGAACGCGGTGTCCCCTCGGATGGCGCTGTCTGAGGCCCAGGCTCCGCCTGCGGGTCTCACCGACCCCTGAGGGGCCCGGAAGCTGGCCTTTGCCCAGACTCCGGCCAGGGGCCTTCTGTGTGCATTTGGGTTCCTCCTGAACCGCCTCGCGGTTGCCTCTGACAGGTAGTTCTTGTTCTCCGGAAGCAAGACCGATGTCTCCATGTTAGTGCATCAGTTTAATGCGGTACTTTTGTAGGTGCCCCCGGGAAGTGAAAACACAAGTTGGGGGCTGTAAGAAAACTAAACATATTAACACAAACTGGTAATTGTACTGTGCAGGTAATTCTATAGTTACTAATTCTGTGACTTCCTCTCAAAGTTTTAATATGCTGGTTATCCCGTTGAGTAGAATATAGGAAGACCAGCTGGATTTTGTGTTTTTGTGTAAGTTTTATAAGGCACTGTTTCAGTCATGTCCCATGTTTAAGTGTTCCCAAAACTGACTTATTGGAAGGAGGAAAAAGTGTCATGAATGTGACATAACCGATCTCAGGAATAACATTTAATTCACAGAAAACATAACTGAGACTCTAGAGGAGCTGCATGGCAACCAGAGGCTTTGCGATATTTAAGCCAAGAAAGCTGTTGGTGCCAAAAAGACCTCAGAGAAGAAACGAAGTCAAATTGTGTTGTAAATGCTGTTTCAAACACTGGTTTTAAAGGTTGGCTAGTGTTGACATGAATGTTTGTTTTGATTTCTGTACTTGAGGATTGCAGCTTAACTGCGATGCCACAAAACCCATTTTCATGTGGCCGTCGTTTCGTAGACAGCTGGCCTCCTCCTTTTATGCCACATTTTATAGTGTCCGAATTGGACTGGATGTCAGTTACTGTTTGTAGAAATGTTCTGGAAGTAGTGGGGATCCGGGCATGTTTCCACCCACAGCTCATCCACTTCTTTGTAGCAAGAAGCTGAATAGATTATGTTAATTCAAAGCTATAACTGTTAAATTTGCAAACAAGTCTGACTGACCCATTGCCAGACTTCATTTATTCATGCCTTGATCTTTTGGGTTTGGACCAGAAATTGGAATTGATTGCAATTATATGTGTAAAATGAATTGGGGCTCAAAATTTCGGATCACATTTGGTAGTTTCTTAAAGCAGTAAGTAGTAGTTCAACTTTTGATGAATTAAAAGTAATATGTTGTTTTTGTTTGTTTCATTTGAATATGCAGTGATCTGTTAGGTGTGCTTTTCAAATGAGTTATCAGCACCTGAACAGAAATGTCCTTAAATGTTTAGGGTCTTTTACTATAAAGTAAAACTTGTCTAAATGCTTAAAATGTGAAGTGTGGGGAAATTAGTATGGAGTAGTAGGAAACGTAGAATAGTTATTGTGGGACATAAGTGCTTGTCTGAACCCAATAGATTCCTACCGGTCTATTGATTCACCTGCAACTAAAATGTAGCGGTAATGTTAATTATGGAATGAATAGAGGCCTGATGTATGAAATGGTGCAAGGAGCTCGGCCCTCCCAGCCCCTTACAGCCTCTGCTGGCCCTCGCAGCCTGAAGGTCTTTCAGCTGTTTGTTCAAATTAGCATATTAATTGTTTATTATATAGGGTAGTGTAAGGTAACTATAAAATGATAACTGTAATCATCTTACTGGAATGCCCTTTGATGTTTTGATTAATTGTACACCTACAATGTGATAGGATTGTGTGACACTCCCCTAAAGATTAATGGCTCTTCTGTAAACTTTTATGATAATTTTCTTCTGGCTCTGACTCCCATCAGCTGACCAGAATGTGTTTGAATTCATGCAGAAATAATGTTGATATCTGAAACCCATGTCGAACTTCTATGAAGAAAGGGCAACAATGATTGCAGCTGGGGATTTGCAGGAATTTGTTCCTTTCGGTCGAGACCACTGCAAACACCACCCTAATGCTTTGAACCTTCAGCTTCGGCAGCTGCAGCCAGCCTCTGAGTTATGGTCGTCTGATGGTGCTGCTGGCTTGGTGGGATCCCTGCAGGAGGTTACAATCCACGAAAAACAGAAGGTTTTATTAAGATTCTGTTTGTTTTTGAAATGTAGAGAGATGTGATCTACTTGTAATTTAAGGCTACTCAGATGCAACTGAGAAATGAGTATGATGCTGCTTCTAGGGTACAGGTTAAGATTTGGTCATTTTAATCAAGGCTAAAAATAATGACCTTATTGTATTATAGTGTCATGGCTGTTTAGACATATAACTCAGGGATTTATAATGAGAGTCACTATGATTATGGTCCATTTAAAACCTCTTCACTTACTATATTGGGACCAGATTTCATGGTCCCCACATAGTTATTTGATGATTAGATAGTAGAATTAGAAATGGTCCCTGCTGCCAAAAACTTACATGTTTCCAGAGGAGAAAAGAAGTGTCATAGATATAGTACTAGTTTTTAAATAAGGGAATGAGAAGTAAGAGCATATTAAATAGTCAGTCTTTCTTATTCCAAAATTTCAGGGCAGGGAAGTCTGTAGTTAAAAATCTAAACCTTTCTCTGCCTGTTTTGACGGTTGGGACAAGGGCACGAAGGTGAATGTATATGCAGTTGTGAAGCAGGGTAATCTGAATTGTGGATAAACTCCCCCAGGGTCTCACTTGCATCTTACTGTCCCCTCTGTATCTCCCCGCCCTTTATCCTTAATGTATCTTTTTAGTCTCTCAAGAATGTTGGTTTAGTTTTTGGATATATAGGAAAGGTATAATTTTTTTTTTTTAGTTTATGTTTTTGGCAGCATAATGTGGTAATATAATGTAAAACAATATAGAGAATTCTTGAGTTAAGTTCTCATTTATGAAATCAACCTAAGATTTGGGCTTGAACTGAATCTTACTCCACAGGCAAAGAGAGAGCAGGAGACTTTGTATCTGGATTGCTGTTCAGTTTTAATTAAAAAATCTTGCTCCATAAAATTGAGAAATAAAAATAGCGCTTAAACATGTCTTACGTATGTAAATTTTTTAAGGAAAGTTGGCAGTTAAGGAGAGGTGGAAGTGAAATTGGAGAAGTGGATTATGACGAGGAACTCTATGTGGCTGGAAATATGGTGATCTGGAGCAAAGGAAGTAAAAGCCAGGCATTGGCTGTTTACAAGGCCTTTACAGTTGATAGTCCTGTTCAACAGGTGAGTTGATTTGAATTTTAGTATTTGATTGACTATTGAATACTTTTTTTTTTTAAAAACAAAGCTCTTGCCTTAATATTTAACAGAAATGATAAAAACAGAGTATAATGATCCCAGTAGCTGTGTATATGTTTTAACATGTGAAGATAACGGTAAGGAAATAAACATTTCATTTATTTTCTATATCAGTTTTATACACTATCCTTTTTCAATTTGTTGGTAATGTTTAAACACTTGAGTAATTAAATCAATTATTGTCAATAAAATTGATAAGACTTTAAGGGTACAAGAATATATTAGCGCATGATTATATTTGATTGCAGAATGTTGAAATAAATAAAAATCAGATTCATGGTAGTACTCAGAGAGTAAGAGAAAGGAAAATAAATCTAATTTGTTGTCATTGCACTTGGCTATTAACCTAATTCTCTCCTAAAAATTAGTAATTAAAAGGACAGAATTAAGCATTTGCCCTGCCTTTTTAGGAGCTTTCTGGTTCATCTCTAGTTAATGAAGGAAAACCCTTATTTAAAGAAGAATACCTGCTACTAAATATAGAAGGAATGGTAGAATTTGAAAATCACTATTCTGTATAACCTCTGATTCAGACAAGGATTGTAAATGGGATAGTAATGCCATTGCGTGAAAGATATTTAGCATGGCCCCAAGATGTCACCCAAAGTGAAGAAACAAATGCATCTCTACTCTGAAGCTGCATATTGTTCTCCACCTCATTAATGCGGTGGGTTTACCATCACTAATAGGGGACAAAGCACTCTTTTATACCTATAGGTGTAATGTAGCATGGAGACATGATGTCAACTACTCAGTTTTCTTCCCCAAAATATTTGACATGAATGTGTGGACCCAACTTCCAGTTACAGAAAGTATGGGGGCTAGAGGATCAGTTTATAAAATGAGATGAGGAATGGCTGGAAGAATGGATGAAACAAGAATAGCCAGAAGTTGAGAATTATTGAAGCTGGCTGATGGGGATGCATTTTTATTTTGTATACTAGAGGCCCGGTGCACGAAATTTGTGCACGGAAAGGTGGTTGCCTCGGCTTGGCCTGCACTCTCTCCAATCTGAGACCTCTGGCTCCTAACCATTCACCTGCCTGCAGCCTGATACTCCTTACTGCTCTCCCCTGACAGCCTGTTTGCCCTAACTGCTCTCTCCTGCTGGCCTGGTCCCCTAAATGCTCTCCCCTGCCTACCTGATTGTCTCTAACCTCCTCTGCCTTGGCCCCGCCAACATGGCTTTGTTGGGAACGATGCCCGGAAGGACATCCAGAAGGTCATCCAGGTGTTCAGTCTAATTTGCATGTTTCTCTTTTATTAGATAGGATGCCACCTTGTCCTAAAAATGCAGGTTGTTCCCAGGTTTTCCTATCATGGAAGGGGACCCCGCAGTAGCATCCTGGGTTCTGACCAGGGCTTATGTGCTTGTGCTTTATCTCAGCAGATGTGATTCCTAGAAGACTCTTGGATATACCTTAAACATTTCTATCCAATTTGCCAAATCATCCTCCAAAAATGCTGAACCACTTTAAACTCCCACCAGCAACCATGCATGTGCCCTCTGTCCCACTTTGATGCCAATATCATTGATTTCTCTCTAGAAGCTTCCCTCCCATCAGCCAGGACTGCTTGGTACTTGAACCAACCTCATTGTTCAGCTGGGGACTTGATTTCCCAAGATAGAATTATGGAGGAGGAAACATAGCTTTCCTCTACCTTTCTGAGTTCTTAGTGGAGGCCCTAGTAATGAAAAACAGATCACCAAGAGAAAAACAAAAGTTGATTAACATGTGTACCTCGTGTATATGTGGGAGATCCCAGGCAAAAATGAATAACTCCCCAAGGTGGCTTAGAATGCAGATTTAAATACCTTTTTTTCTAGGGAAAGGGGACGGGAGATATAGGCCTCTTAGAGGAGAGTAAATGATATTTAGGAAAGATGAATGGGGTGGGGGAAAATAGTTTGTATCAAAGTTTGGGTGTGATGTCTACTTCTACTCTCCTGTCCTGTGACAGGAGTCAGTCTTCTCTGCCTGATGACACCTCTCCCATCAAGGGGACCTATGACATTTAAGCTCCCTTTAGGGGAGTCTGATTTTAGGGAGATCAGGAGACTTCAGTGAAATCCTCCATGTGCATTTGCTGTTTTTCAAGCATCTGTAGCTCAAGGTCATCAATATAACCACAAAGCACATGTTGGGGTGGCATGTTCTCTGACCTTCAGAATAAACCCAACAAAAGCTTGTTTCCTCTCTTAGATGATTTGCCACAGTAGCATTATTCCCTGGAGACGGTATTCTGACCAGACCTTCGTGGGAGTGATCATAACATACCCTGTGTTTGCAGAAAGGTGTTGGCCACAGCACTAAATAATCCAGGGGCAGTTTTCTCATCTTGTGGAAAGGGAGATAAAGTTATGATAGTTTATCTCTCTTTCCAAAGGTTTCTTGTGCGTTTGTGTCTCTGCTGCCCCAATCCAGGCCCCTCAGCAACCCAAGCTCCTCCGCCTTAGGTCTTGGGGCTGCTGGGTGCCAGGCCTGTGTCTCCAATCCTCCCCCCCCCCCCCCCCCAGCCCCATCCCATGCCCCTCAGCAATCCACATGCCTCCACCTCAGGACTTGGGGCTGCTGGGGGCCAGCCTCCCAGCTCGTTTTGTGGCTGTGATTGTGACCCCCCGCAGCCCCGAGCGCTGCCATGGCTGGGCTTGGGGCTGCGTTTGTGGCTGCGATGGTGACTCCGGGTCCCCCAGTGCCACCATGGCCGGATCCTCTGCTGGGTCAGGGGCTGGGATGGAGACCCCTGCTGCCCAGCAGCTGCCATGGCCAGCCTGAGCAGAGGGGGCCCTCCCACCATCTTGGTTGGGGGTTAATTTGCATATTGTTCCTATTGGCTGGTAGCATAGTGAAGATACAATTTGCATGCTTCTCTTTTATTAGATAGGATATTTGAGTTTTTCTATAATAAAATAAATTTGAAGAAAAAAACACTGAAGAACAGACAAATCTAAAATATGGGACAGTCTACATACATTGTGGTCTCTTTAACGAGTTGAGTCGGTCATGTGAGAAAAAAAAATGGTGGCACTTGTTCTAGATTAAAAGAGACTAAAGGGACATCATCAAATGCAATATTTTATTTTTTGCATCTTGTTGAATGAACTTTGATTGAATCCTGATTCTAGAAAATTGGCCAAAAAAGACATTTTGGGGAAAAATTTGAAGAGTTGCAGATGAATTAAATATTAGGTGATGTTAGAAGATTTTTTTTTTCTTAAGCAAGATGATGGTTTTGTGGTGTATAGGAGAAAATCTTTATTTTGGGGGAAATGCATGATGAAGTGTGTGTGGGTGATATGTCATGATGTGGGGGATTTTCAGGTAGTCAGTACCCCCCCACCCAAATCCTCCTCATATACATAAGCAGATATGGCATAATGTTCACAGCTGTTTGATTTAGATGAAACAGGTGTTCTCTGTACTATTTCAGCTTTTCTTACTGAAAAATTTTAGAATAAAAAGTTTAGGGGAAAAAGAGTACATTTGTAGTAGAATTAATTATTGGGCTAGTGACGAGATTTCAAGGCTTTTTGACTAATGTTAAGTTCCTTATTGGTTAAACACTGAACCTGGACAACTGCCTTCTACCCATTAACTATTTCTTGATGAACGTTGTACTCTTCTAACAATATATTGGGAAGGGATAACCTGAATTACTCCTAAATTTGAGTGCATATGTAAAAGCATTTCTGTCCAGGAGTTTTGAAAGCAGTGATCAGTTTGATGATATTCCCACCCCCTTCCCCCATGTAACCATATGATTAGTGTAGTTCTGAAAAGTGGCATGACGATATGCAACTAGTATTTTGCTTCTATGTTTCCATCTTAAATTCTCCAAGGAATGATTGCCTATTTACTAGATTTCATGAATGTGCATTTAGATGTATTGTCTCTTTTATATCCTTTATCTTAGGGTCATTTATAAGTAGAATAAGATTTGTAATTTTAGTCCTTTTGGTCTGGAAAACATTGTTATTTTAGTCTTCTTGCTAGTATGAGAAAGATAATTTTATATTTTGGTTAAGAAACAATACCAGGTGCATGTGACTCAGATTTAGTTGATTCTTTCCTTCATTCTGCAGGTGTTTAGTATCCCTGTTTCAGACAGGGTGCTGGGCACTAGAGCAACAAATATGGATATTTATTGTCTGCCATTGAAGAACTCATACTGTTAAGGATGAACAAATAGATAACTAATATGCAGTATGCAGATAAAATAAAGTGCCATCTACCAGCTGAATGAGTTTACAGTGTGGTGGAGCCAGAGGGAGTGGTTCTGTAAGAAGGATTTCTCAAAGAAGTTAGTTGCTGATTGAACTGGAAGTTGGGGAAAGCTAGGTGGAGAAATCATAGCCAAAAGAGTTTAAAAAACATGACGTTTTCTAAGTTCAGATGTACATTGGGTGTGGAGAGATGCTTGCAGGGCAGATGGATCCAAACTGAAGGGCCTTGTTTGTACCTGAAAACTTGGATTTTAAACTGTATGCAGGAGCCCGCCAAGGACATTAAAATGGAAAGTGTATCTTAAGTTCTGTATTTTGAGAAGATAATACTTTGGTGGCAACATGTAGGATTGGCTGGAGAGTAGAAAGACTGTTGTCAGGGATACTGTTTGTGATAGTTCAGGGGAAAAAGATTGGTGCCATGAATAGAAAAGACAGCTGAGGGACATGTGCAGGGAGCTAGGGATGTCTGTGGCATCAGGAGTAAGGGAGAGTGTGAAAATACTATGCTTTCAGAGACTGGGAGGATGGGATTTCATAAAAGGAAGCTGAGACTTAGTGTAGATGTTTCAGATGGGCTCTAATGTCGGTTTTTCCTCACTCAACACAGAATGAACAATTCTTTTCATAACAGGGCAGAGGGTTTTAATGAACAGTTCTCTAAAGAAGATATACCCATGGCCAATGAGCACATGAAACAGTGCTCAGCTTCTTTAATAATTATGCAAATAGTAATCAAAACTACAATGAGATACCTACTGGGATGGCTGTGACATAAAAAAATATGAAATATTGGTGAGGATTTTGAAACAAACCCTTTGCATTGCTGGTGATGGAGTAAAAAATCCCTCTGTAGGAGACAATTTGGTTGTTACTCAAAATGTTATTAAACCTAGGAGCATCATGTGATCCAGCACTTCCCCTTGTGGATATCCTCCTATCTAATAATAGAGTAATATGCAAATTTGACCATACTTTTGCCATACCCACAAGCCATGCCCACAGCCATGCCCATCAGCCAATCAGGAGCAGATTATGCAAATCAACCCCAACCAAGGTGGCTGCCGCCCTTAGAGCAGGAGGAAGGCTTAGGTTTCCCCAGCAACAGAGGAAGCCAAGCTTTCCACCTGTTGTTGTCTGCCTAAGCCTCCACTCAATGTTACAAAGTTTCAATTATAAAAGATACAAGATACAGAGATGGAGGCAGCCACTGAGCTGGAGAGAACAGATGCATGGGTTTCCCTGGCAACAGAGGATGCCAAGCTTTCTGCCTGCCATTGCTGGCCTAGGACTCCACTCTAGGCAGCAATGTTTCAAACAGAAATGGCTGCTGCCCTGGAGTGAGCAGAAGGCTTGGCTCTGCTCCAGGCTACAAAGTTTTAAATTGTAGACATAAATTAATTCCAGATACCAGGGCTTCCGCTTGGGTCGCTGGGGTGTGTGGCCTGCCTGGAAACCTCCACAGGCCCCTCGCCCAGGCCGCCCCTTTACCCCAAGGGAACCCCCACCCTGATCTGGAACACTTCAGGGCAAACCAGGTAGCCCCCACCCATGCACCAGGCCTCTATCCTATCTAATAAAAGAGTAATTTGCAGATTGACCATCACTCCAACACACAAGAGGTCTGCCCCCATGTGGACACAAGATGGCTACCACAAGATGGCCAGCAGGGGAGGGCCGTTGGGAGGTTCCAGGCCCTGCAAGGGAGGGCAGTTGTGGGTGATCAGGCCAGCAGGGGAGGGCAGTTGGGAGGGACCAGGCCTGCAAGGGAGGGCAGTTGGCGGCGATCAAGCCTGCAGGGGAGGGCAGTTAGGAAGTTACCAGGCCGGCAGAGGAGGGAAGTTGGGGGCAAACAGGCTGTCAGAGGAGCAGTTAGACATCAATTAGGCTGGCAGGGGAGTGGTTAAAGGGGGTGATCAGGCTGGCAGGCAGAAACGGTTAGGGGTAATCAGGGAGGCAGGCAGGTGAGTAGTTTGGAGCCAGCAGTCCTTGATTTTGAGAGGGATGTCCGACTGTCCATTTAGGCCCGATCCCGGTAGGATCGGGCCTAAACGGGCAGTCGGATATCCCTCGAGGGGTCCCAGATTGGAGAGGGTGCAGGCTGGGCTAAGGAACACCTCCCCCCCCCAATGCATGAATTTAGTGCACCGGGCCTCTAGTATATACATAAAATAATTGAAAGTAGGGACTCGGATTGTTGAACACTAGTGTTCATAGCAGCATTATTCACAGTAGTCAAAATTGGAAATAGTCCAAGTCATGTGTGTGAGGACAGGTGACTGGATAAATAATATGTGATATATGTCTACAATGAAATATTCAGCTTTTGAAAGAAGGGCATTCTGATAAGTTACACATGGATGAACCTTAAGGACATTATGCCAGACGCAACAACAAATACTATGTAATTCCACCTATATGAGGTACTTTGCTTTGAATAGGCAAATTCATAAAGACACCATGCAAGTAGAATGTTAGCTGGGGAAGGGAGGAATGGGTAGTGATAGTTGAATTGGCAGTTTCTGTTTGGGATAATGGAAAAGTTTTAGAAATGGATAGTAGTGAGGTTGTACAACTTTGTGAATGTACTTAATGCTACTGAATTTGTACACCTCAAAATGGTTAAAATGCTAAATTTTATGTATATTTAACCACAATTGGATTTAAAAAAATATTTTAATTGATTTTTTACAGAGTGGAAGGGAGAGGGATAGAAAGTCAGAAACATCGATGAGAGAGAGACATCGATCAGCTGCCTCTTGCATGCCCCCTACTGGGGATGTGCCCGCAGCCAAGGTACATGCCCTTGCCGGAATTGAACCCGGGACCCTTCAGTCCATAGTCCGACGCTCTATCCACTGAGCCAAACCGGTCTCGGCTTTTTTTTTTTTTTTTGCAAGGCAAACATATTTACTTCTACATAGAAGAGTCCACACACATGGTCTGGAAGTGCATCTTTAACCACGATTGAAAAAAAAAAAAATCCAAAGAATGCCATTAAGTAATTTAAGTGATTGTCAGGCATGCCAGTGAAAGCTGAATGGCACTTCCTAGTTTATATTTTGTAAGGTAAAAGGGAAACATTAGTTTTTCCAAAGATTTTCCTGAAGTGCCTCTAGGAATGTCTAAGAATCATAAGATTGTTAAGTAAACCTGTAGGTTATAAAATAGCATTTCTGATAATCTTTAGTTTTATATAGGACACTAGTGACCTGGTGCACAAAATTCATGCACACTAAAAGGGAATTAATTAGAGGAAATTTTTAATATTGCTATTTGCCCTTTCTCTGTAATGGAAGTGTCGGAGATGAAAGAAAATTAGTAAAATGTATATGAAAATCTTCCTGTCAGAGTCTGGGATGTACCACTGGAACCAGACGTGTGCCTCCAAATTGCACGAGACTTAGACCTGGCCAGCCCCGCCCCCATTGGGCTAGATCCAGACCTGGCTGGCCCCACCTCCGTCAAGCCCCGTCAGCTGAGGGGCATAGCCTCAGGTCCCCTGGCCCAGGTGGGGGGCATGCCTTGAGGTCCCCTAGCCAGGCCAGAGGGTGCGGCCTGAGGTTCCCATCAAGCCCTGCTGGGCAGGGGGTGTAGCCTTAGGTTCCCTGGCCCGGTGCCAGGGCGAGGGGTGTGGCCTGAGGTCCCCTGTCAAGTCCTGCTGGGTGGGGTGTACAAGCCTCAGGTCGCCTTCCCCGGCCCAGCACCACACAACCTCAGGTCTCTGCTGATTGCTCATTATGGTAACTTGGCCTCTGCTGTGGGCCCAACCATCTTGTGTTATGGGATCCCTGCCTCGGCTGTGGGTGCAGCCATATTGTTATGGTGTGACTGTCAATTTGCATATTCCCTCTTTATTAGATTATTAGATAGGATAGGGTCTAATACAAGTTAAGCTGCTGTTTGAGATCATTTTGGTGGCAAGGCTTGTATCTAGCAGATTTTTAAAATTTTTGTCTTTCTTTTTTATAAAACTTATTTGCATACATAGTTTATCTTTACTTACAATATTTATCATCAATGTGTCTAATTTTATTTTACCTTATTCTTTTTTGTTCCCATGGTGCATGTGTTGAGCTGATGAGACAGGTGTTATGTAGATGTCATAATTAATATGTAGATACCATTTGTTAACATGCTATTGTTTAGATACAATTTTCTTAGGCAAGCATTTTGTTTTAATTTTAGGCATTGTGGTGTGACTTCATTATATCGCAGGATAAGTCTGAAAAAGCCTACAGTAAGTTTCTTGAAATTTTATTGCATTTTTTGATTCCAAAGGTATACCTCGTTTTTTTCTTCAAAATAAGTAGCCACTAGTAATAGTGGTTTTGTTTAAGTATTTTTATCTTGTTCATTAAAGAATTTGTGTTAATGGGAATTGTAATTTTGATCATTGGGATTTTTTTGGGGAAAATATACATGTTGTTATATCTTTTTTTGCAGGTAATGCTGAAGTAGAAAAATGTATATGTATATTGCAAAGCTCATGTATCAACATGCATAGCATAGAAGGAAAGGATTACATAGCTTCTTTACCTTTTCAGGTAAACTTGAGTGTTTCCATGTTGTGTTTGGTTAGAGAATACTTTTTAATTAATTGGTTTCAGAAATATTACTACTTTTATATCTTATAGTTATCAAGGATATTATTTTCACTCAAAATAACTAATTTCCCATTTTCCCATTCTTTACATAAAAAGTAATTTAGTGGAGTGAATATGAAGTCTTTTCTGAGTTTTTCCCCCCAGTTGAAGTGATACTCGGCAGATAATTCTGATTTAGTCAGCATGTGACAGTGTCAGTCTTTTCCGTTTCTCTTCCTCACATTAGGGTTTTATCACACTGTAGCTTTGCTACTAACATTTGCAGCCCCTGGCAGAAAATTGGGTTGAATATTTCCTTAGATTTGATTTTGTCTTACATATGCTTATTAGAATTACGTCTTAAACATGTTATAGTTAATGATCACGTAATTTACTTATTTTTAAATATATTTTTATTACTGATTTCATAGAGAAAGAGAGAGGGAGAGATAGAAACATCAATGATGAGAGAGAATCATTGACCGGCTCCCTCCTGCATGCCTCCTGCTGGGGATTGAGTCCACAACCAGACTTGTGCCCCCTGACCGGAATCGAACCTGGGACCTTCAGTCTGCAGGCTGACGCTCTATCCACTGAGCCAAACCAGCCAAGGCAATCATGTTATTTTGTAAATCTTGTATTAAATTAGAAGAACATCTAATTTTCTATATTGTTTTCTGAAAACATGTTATAAAGAGTAGTTTCCTTTACTTCTGTTTCTCCAACCTTTTTACCTGGCAGGTTGCAAATGTTTGGCCCACCAAATATGGATTGTTGTTTGAACGAAGCAGTTCTTCACATGAGGTACCTCCAGGTCCACCCAGGTATCCAGTTTACTCAGTTCAGAATATTATTACTAATGCTTTTTTGTGTTGGTTCTGAGGTGAAATGTTTCCCTGTGAGTTTGGGATGATGATAATTTCCATGATAACAGCATAGATTTATGCCACTTTCATCTCAGTGATGGGCACTCCTGAGTCTACTCCTCACTTGGGTACTAAGTCACCTATAGTTCCTCCCCCAGCCCCCCAAGTTGTAAAATTGAACAAACATAAGGTTTAAAGATAACAGTACTCAATTCTTAGCTCTGCCATCCTTTATTTTTTATTTATTTTTTATTTTTTTAAACTTATAATTTTTTTTGTAATTTTATCTTTATTGTTCAGTTTATTAATTACATTGTTTCCCCTTTTTATCCCCCTATAGCTCCCCTCCACCCTGTACCTATCCCACCCTCCACCCTCACCTCCTCCTCCCCACTGTCCTCTCCCATTGTTGCAAGATTTTTGTCCAGTCTCTTGCTGCACTTCCCACAACCCTTTTCTCCCCAAGAATTGTCAGTCCATTCCCTCTCTATGTCCATGTCTCTGTTATATTCACCAGTTTATCCTGTTCATCAGCCTATCAATTCACTTGATTTTTATGTTCATTTGTTGATAGATGTGTATTTGTTGTTCATAATTTTCATCTTTACCTTTTTCTTCTTCCTCTTCTTAAAGAATATCTTTCAGCATTTCATATAATGTTGGTTTGGTGGTGATGAACTCCTTTAGCTTTTTCTTGTCTGCGAAGCACTTCATCTGACCTTCAATTCTGAATGATAGCTTTGCTGGATAGAGTAATCTTGGTTGTAGATTCTTGCTGTTCGTCACTTTGAATATTTCTTGCCACTACCGTCTGGCCTGCATCATTTCTGTTGAGAAATCCGCTGACAATCGTATGGGTGCTCCCTTATAGGTAACCAACTGTTTCTCTCTTGCTGCTTTTAATATTCTCTCTTTGTCTTTTGCTCTTGGCATTTTAATTAAGATGTGCCTTGGTGTGGTCCTCTTAGGGTTCCTATATATTGGGGTTCGGTGCACTTCTTGGACTCCTAAGTCAATTTCTTTCACCAGGTGTGGGAAGTTTTCAGTCACTATTTCTTCAAATAGGTTTTCATTGTCTTGGCCTCTCTCTTCTTCTGGCACCCCTATAATTCGGATGTTGGTATGCTTGAGGTTGTCCCAGAGGCCCCTTACACTATCTTCAATTTTTTGGATTCTTTTGGTTTCTTGCTTTTTCAGCTGAGTGGATTTTACCTCTTTGTATTTCAAATCTTGAACTTGGTTCTTGGGGTGCTCCAGAGCACTTTTAGGTCTTTGTATAATATTTTTTGTTTCAGTCAGTGTATGCTTAATTTCTGGTTGGTCCTTTTTCATATCCTTGAGAGTCTCCTTTATATCCTTGAGGGTCTCTTTCATTTCCTTGTAAGACTCATTCATTTCCACGTTGGTCTTGATCATTTCTTTGCAGCTCTCGTTTATATCCTTGAGGGTCTTGTTCATTTCTTGTAGGACTCATTCATTTCCTTTGTGGTCTTGCTTATTTCCTAATAGGCCTCGATCTTTTGTTGGAGCCTCTTGAAAAACCCTATAACCGTGGTTCTGAATTCCATGTCCAGTTGTTTTTTTTCCTCCAATTCTTTCACATCTGATTTCTTTCCATGTTGCTGCATGGTGGCTGCTTCCCTGAGTTGGTCAATTAGCTTTGTGTGATAGACTTTCTACTAGGGATAGTGGTTTAGCCTCCCGGTTACCTGAGGTGGACATGGACTGCACAGTCTTGCTGAAGTTAAGCTCAGTTAATCGTTGTTAGCACTTGGAGGGTTGACCTCCAGGCCAATTGTCTGTGAGGCTCAGCTGTGCTCAGGTTGGGTGGGCGGAGTCTCCGGGCCAAGCAGACAGCGTTAGCTCTGCCCTGTGTGGCCCCAGGGACGCTGTTCCGGGGGCAATGGCCGCCAGCACCTCTGAGAGAGAGCCGCTGCCGAGCTCCACCGGCTGCCGGGGAATTCAGACTTTCCCAAAATGAGTCTGCATGCGCAATGTCTCGCCCAGGGTCATAAAACAAAGCAGTCCGAAGGTTTTCTGAATGAGAGACAAGTCTCAGTGCGCTCTCTGCGCGGTCACGCAGCTGAGCTGTTTGCGCGGAAGCTGCCTTCTCCACAAGCCAGGAGACTCGGCAGCACCCGAGCTTCGGCGTGCCCTCCCACTGTCCAGATTTCACCCCTTGTGATAGTGGGTTCTCTGGACTTCGCCCAGAGCTGGAGAATCAGTCCAGTGGGACGCCTTTGTCTCCCCGTTCGAGAAAACTGGCCGGTTTTCAGCCGCCCGCCCTCTCCGCGGCGCACACTCCAAACCTCTCTCTGTGCGAATCTTTCAACGCTGTTCGCCGCTGCTCCTCCGAGTCACAGTGTCTTATTTCACTTTTGTTTGTGGAATTTTCACTCGGCGAGCTTTCTGGTGATTCTGGAAGGTGTTTCTTCTTTCGTTAAGTTGTAGTATTAAAATTGCTGATTATGACGGCAAGATAGGTGTTTTACCTTTGCCGCCATCTTAGTTCTCTCTGCCATCTTTTTATTGTGCTTCTTTGGGCAAATTATTGGAGCCTTCTTGGCTTTAGTTTTATTATTTGTTATAGAAGTACTCGAGTTTACCTCTTAGGATTTATGTATGCAAGTTAATAAGTGAGCTAATGTATATAACCTGTTTTGTTGTTGTTAATCCTTATATGAGAATTTTTTCCATTGCTTTTCAGAGAGAGTGGAAGGGAGAGAGGGAGGAAGGGAGGAGTAACAGAGAGAGAGAGAGAGAGAGAGAGAGAGAGAGAGAGAGAGGAACATCAATGTGTCTCTTGTACATCGACTGGTTGCCTCCTACACATGTCCCAACTGGGGGTGAGGAGTGAACCTGCAACCAAGGTACATGCCCTTGACTGGGAATCAAACCTTAGACCCTTTAGTGTGTAGGCTGACGTTCGTTCTATCTATTGAGCAATACTGGCCAGGGTTAAAGTATCTAACCTTTGACACGGCTTAGTATGTATTAGAAGCGCAAGAAATGGTAGGTGCTCATTGATAGCATATTTATCTGTCTCTGAATGAATTAGTTATGAGCTCACTGAAGGGCAGGGACATACAGTGTCTCACAGTGTGGTGCAATTAGTAGATACTATGTTTTTAGAAAATTGCTTATAGATTTTAATCTCTTTCTGTGTTTAGATAGAAGGTTTGTTCCCCTCTCCTCTTTAAAACACACAGGCTCTTTATTTACTTGAAGTTTTTCTTTTCAAGTACACTTCTGTGTAAATAGGTGTAGGAGATAAAATTTCTTTCTTAGTGTCCAAAGACACTGCTGCTAACAGTGGTTAAAAAACAACAGAGGACTGCCTTATGCCCATTCCACCATTGTTCTGTAATGTGATGACTGCTGTTTTCAGATCGTCTCTGGGCTGCATTGATTTTCCTGGGTGTGCGTCTGCTTAGAGTCTCTTGCATAAGAGGGATTTCTAGGAATGAAATCGGAGAAACTAAACAACAGTATGTAGAGAGTTAGAGAGCCTCTTTTTGAGAAGATAGGTTTCTAGTTGTTAGTGTAATCTGAAGATATTTCTTTGCAGGGGAGGTGCAGAATTTGTACACAAATGGAGTCATTTTGAATTAGTGATTGATTATGTTTTTTTTTGTTTGTTTTTTTCACTAGAGAACCTTTACCCACTATGTTCAGCATGCTGCATCCACTAGATGAAATAACGCCACTTGTTTGTAAATCTGGAAGTAAGTATATTTTTAGACATTCTTTTACATAGCTCTGTTTTTGAATTTGGCAGTGGAGAGAAAATGAAGGCTCTTAGGAAACTTAATTTGTTTCTTAAAAATAATATAATTTAAGTATTTTTTAAAAAAATATATTTTATTGATTTTTTTACAGAGCGAAAGGGAGAGGGATAGAAAGTCAGAAACATCGATGAGAGAGACATCGATCAGCTGCCTCTTGCACGCCCCCTACTGGGGACATGCCCGCAGCCAAGGTACATGCCCTTGCCGGAATCGAACCTGGGACTCTTCAGTCCCCAGTCGACGCTCTATTCACTGAGCCAAACCGGTCTCGGCTAATTTAAGTATTTTACAAAAATATCTTATTATGAAAATAGTTCATATTAAAGTAAGAACTTCTTGAATACCATTATATTAATTATCTTAACAGCCATTCTTTCCCCAAAAATAGGGCCTATAAATTAATCAGGATTACTTTTAGCTTTGCTAATCTATCTGTAGAGGACTCTGTTCTTTAGTGATTAATAAGTAAATGAATGATACTTAGATGAGCTAAAATTGATTATTTTTTGAAGAGAAAAATATGTCCTGTGTCCTACTGTGTAAATTTTATATATTTGTATATTTTAAAATATATATTTTTATTGATTTCAGAGAGGAAGGGAGAGAGAGAGATATAGAAACATCAATGATGAGAGACAATCATTGATCAGCTGCCTTCTGCACACCCCACACTGGGGATCGAGCCCACAACCCGAGCATGTGCCCTAACTGGGAATTGAACAATCCACTAAGCCATGCTAGCTGAGCTTTACTATGTGAATTTTAGTATTTCATTTTCCCTTATCATAACAATCTGATTTACTGGGTCTCAGAACTTTTAATACTTCTACAGGTATTTCTGGAAGAGTATTTTTTAAATGTTCAGTGTGGCCAAACATGATAATCGGTAATTGTGACTAACAAGGATAGAAAACTAAAATACATACATACACACACACACTTATTTTTAGGATTTTATTCCAAGTATTCTGAAATATCATGAGGTGTTTGTCTTCTGTATCAGGGCTTGGCAAACCATAGCTGGTAAGGTTTAAGAGCTAATAATGGTGTTTACCTTTTTAAAGGATGTAGGGAAAAAAACACCAAAAAAGGTTATGTAACAGAGTCAGTCACAAAGCCCAAACTAGTTACTCTTTGACCTTTTACAGAAAAAAAGTTTGATAATTCTATATTGTGTTGGTAACAGTTACAGACAATGTAAATAAACATATTAGCACCTGTGATTTAATTGTGTGTAGCCATTATTGATCATGTTTTTGAAAATAAACTCAAGAGTTGCTTATTCATAATGCTAGCTATGATGTAAAACAATACAAATTGATTTTGATTTTGAAAAGACTTAAGAAGTGTGTGTATTGACTAGGGAAACTAGAAAAAATACTCCCTGATGTATTAATAGTGGCTACTTTGAGATGGTGGTATTATGAGTGCTTTTTATTTTTTAAAATAAAATACTTATTTTTATAAGAGAATTGCATACTTTTATTTTCTAATTTAACTGAAAGGGGATTATTTAATATGCTTTCAAATAGGGACAGAGAAGTCAATTCTTTGTACTATCAGAAACTAAACTCTAAGCCGTATTTTGCATGTATAATTAGTGAAGCAGAAACAAATGTACTCTTCACTGTTTGAATGGTTATTATGAAGGACAAATTTCATATAGAATAAAAGAATCAATAAGGAAGTCAAACTTGACAGAATAGTTGATTGAAATTGACGAACAAGTTGTTTATTGGAGGAGTGGACCTTTCTTTCACCCATGGCTGATGAATTTAATGGTGGATCAGCACAAATTTTCACCTTGTAATTGTGTGTATGTGAAATTGAAACTGGTAACTCTCTCATCTTTAATGTATTCTGAGGAATTTGATGCTCAAAGTAAATTTATTAAAAATATAGGGTAATTAATTAATACATTAATGGATTTTATGCCTTAATTATTTTGGTTTTTGAATTGCAAGGTGTCTTTCTATAAAGAACAGGTTTGCAAAGTTTATTGTTCAAAACCTCATCATTTCTGTTTTATCTTTCAGGTCTTTTTGGTTCATCACGGGTTCAATACGTTGTAGATCATGCGATGAAAATAGTTTTTCTCAGCACTGACCCCTCCATTGTAATGACCTTTGACACTGTTCAGTGTCTGCATTCTGTGTGGGTTCTCCGGAGAGTCAAAGCAGAGGTAAGGGTAAAGGGTAGTTAATACTGAAAACCTTCACATGTTTTTGTGAAATAGATTGAGCTTCTTAGGGAAAAAGAAAGATGGTATCCTTAATTCAGATCCAACCTGAATTTTTACAAGGAAATTACCCTTTTTATCTAATTATAATCTTTTCTCCCTTCTCATCATTTTGACTTAAGGAAGAGAATGCTGTTTTAAAATTCTCTGAACAGGGGGGAACTCCTCAGAATGTGGTCCCCAGTGGCTCCCTCACAGCAAACCTCAGAAGCCTCTCCAAAGGAGATTCCCCTGTGACCTCGCCTTTCCAGAATTACTCCTCCATCCACAGTCAGAGCCGCTCCACCTCCTCGCCCAGCCTGCACTCACGTTCTCCTTCCATCTCCAACATGGCGGCTCTAAGGTGGGGATCCATTGTGGATGTTTCCTTATTTTACCAAGATAGACCGAGAAAAACAACTTTTTAAAAACTTTCTCTTAGTTTTGAGGGATTTAAAATTTTGGTTGCCAGCCTTTGGATAGTTTTGGGGAAGACAGCCATTATTCCAGTTGTGTTAGTAAGACTTCCAGGTCTACTATGTTACTCGTTTTTAACGAGTCATATTTGAAGGCTGCCTGTGTTTGTCATAAAATTGTTACCTCATTTGTGCTAAGTGGCAGCAGTTTGATGAATATTGTTGCAAAAATATTTTGATCCTATTTTGTCTTAATTCAAATTAGCTTTTATTTTGTTTGGTTGTCTAGTTATTATCTATTGCTATAGTAATGTAGTTTTGTTGGTGTACATATGAGCATACAGGAACATAGTTTAGACCTTTTGAATGATATAAACAATTCATTTTTTGAGGTAGAAAGTGAACTGATTTTCAGTTTTAGAAGGAATTTTATGAAGAATTAGAAATCTTTACAATATAATAAAACACATTAACATGAAGTAGTTATTCTTTTTAAGAAATTGTTTTTCTGCCTGGGGTTTTTCTATCACGAATGCTCTTTGTACCCAGAAGTTTGGGAAGTATTACTAGAAAGCATGTGATACCATCTTGCATTGTGATTGTGATGCCCTCTCTCCTCTGTTTTGTAGTCGTGCTCATTCCCCTGCTTCAGGAGTGCACTCTTTCACGGGGGTGCAAAGGTTCAACCTTTCAAGCCATAATCAATCTCCAAGGAGACACAGTATTTCTCATTCTCCAGAGAGTAATTCGAATAGCTCGTTTCTTGCACCAGAAACAGAGCCAATTGTTCCTGAACTTTGTATTGATCATTTATGGACAGAAGCAATTACTAATATAAGGTTTGGAGTATATGTTTTTATTTTCAAAGAAAAATGATGCTAAAAGTCTTAGCAGATACTTGTTATTTTGCCTAAACTTCTTTTTCTAATTCATTCAGTTATTAATACTTATAAAAATGTATAGACATGTATAGGCCATCTCTGTTTAAGGAGAGGATCTTAATGACATTAAAGTGATCATGAAAAAATATATATTTTTGTCATTTGTTGTTTCTTTTTTAATTTAGTAATAATCTCTCAGATTTTAGGTGTTTGATAGTATAGGTTAGTGGTTGGCAAACTGTAGCTCTGTTGACTAATGAGTTTGCCGACCACTGACCTTGACTCTCAATTCCAATAGTTACAGACTGTTGTTGTTCCTTGTGATTAAGCCCCTATTCCAGTGGTTGGCAAACTGGTATAAGAAGAAGCACTGGTATAAGAAGAAGCAGTTAATTTCTGTAGATAAGGAAACTTAGGATTTTTATAACATTTTTTAATGTTTTTCTCTTTATGTTGAGGGTTGGCTGTTCTTGGGAAACACAGTTTCAGATCTGTTCTGTGGGACCTTTCTCCTTTTATGTTCTCACTAATTATTCATTTATTAATTCTGCCAATCCCAGTGTATGTGCTAGTGGCTGTGGGTTACAGGCAAATTAGTCATAGACCTCAAAGAGACATGGAAGGATAGTGACACAGGAGACATTTCGTGTTCTGCTGCTGGTAGGGCTTTGGAAAGATGGAGAGGCATAGTGTTCAGAGGGCCTCAGAATAGATGTTTATAAGGTTGAGTGTGTGGTATGTTCAGGGAACTACAGATGCACTTACTCTGTTTGTACCTGGGGGAAGAGAAAAGGCTGACAAAGAGAGGTTGTCCTTTAGGGAACTTCCCTTTGATGAGAATTGTAAGAAGGCTTTTATGTTAATACTAGATGCCTGGTGCATGAATTCGTGCATGGATAGGGTCCCTTGGGGAGAGAGGTGGCGGGGGAGGTTGGCTGTGGAAGCGCACTGACCACCAGGGGGCAGCTCCTACATTGAGCATCTGCGCCCTGGTGGTCAGTGCACATCATAGCGACCAGTTGACTGGTACTTTGGTTGTTCGGTCAAATAGGCTTTTGTGTATAGATACTGGTATAAGGAGAAGTAATTATATACAATGGTATGCTCTTTCATATAGATGAGAGAGTAGGTTTTAAGGAGCATAACCAAAACAGGAAAAGCATTGCAAATATAAGGGAGAGGAAATGATGATGGACAAAACCAGCAAAGAACACAGGTGGAGATTAGCCTGGGGAGAAAAGAAAGAAGGTGGTGTTTATCAGACATAGAGGCAGGGGGTTGAGCTGAAGCCTTACAGCCTCATCTCTGAGGCAGAAAGCAAATGCATGCTCTTAGAGGGTCATTGGAGGAAAGTAGAGATGGGAATACAGTGTTGAAGTAGCTTCTCTGATATATATAAAAAAAAATTCCTACTTTTAAAGACCTTCGTGGTAAGTTGAATATATTGCAGATACCTATTTTAAAGATTTCTGATCTTCTGCACCATTCTAGGAAGAAATCTTTGGCAATTAGAGGTGTGGATTGAAAAAAAATGAGGAAATAGAATCTAATCTGAGAGAGGTAGGAGAGAGATAGGAAAGGGCATGCTATGAAATGTCTGACCCTTTAAAGGGATAGGAATTCAAGTCTACATTACTTTAGCAGTTGGTGACTTGCATATTATGGAAGTAAAAAAATTCATTGAAATTGATTAAATGTTTTGTGATTTCCCCCCAAGGAAGCTGTAGACTCAGAATTAGATAGCTGAAAGGAATCTCAGATTCTAGAAGTGTTTTTAAAAAGTCTTCCAGGTTATTGCTTGGCCCATGTAGTTTTAGGTTTCCAGCAGAATATTTTCAAAGACTTTTAATGGTTGCAATGGTAGATTTTTAAGCCAATGCTGACAGTTACTTTATTAATATATCTTATTTCAGAGAGAAAAATTCACAAGCCTCAAAAGTGTTTATTACATCTGACTTATGTGGGCAAAAGTTCTTATGCTTTTTAGTAGAGTCCCAGCATCAGTTACGGTAAGTGCATATTCCCATTGATACTCTGTGTAAATAACTATAGGGGAGACCTTCCTCCTTTCCTCCCTGCCTCCCTCTCTGCCTCCTTCCCTCCTTCTCTCCCTCCCTTCTTTCCCTTCCTCCTTTCCCTTCCTCCCTCCCTCCCTTTTTTTTCTTTTCTCCCTCCTTCCCTTCTTTCCCTCCCTCCCTCCTTCCTTTCTTCTTCCTTTTTTCCTTTGAGTAGCTTTATTGCTGTAATTTATATACCATAAAGTTGACATGTTTAAGTATAAAATTAAACAATTTTTAGAAAATTTACAGAGTTGTGCAACCATCACCACAATCCAGTTTTTAAAATTTCTCTAATCTTAAAATCCCTTGTGCATGATTTGTAGTCAGTCTCATTCCCATTCCCAGCCTCTGGTATCCTCTCTGTAGGCTTTCAATTTTGTGGATTTGCCTTTCCTGGACATTTTATAGAATTGTGCAGAATGTAGCTTTTGTAGCTAGCTTCTTTCACTAGCATAATGTTTGCTAGGACCCACCATTTTGAAATGTGTATGACTGCTGTAGTCCTCTCTGTGTAGTCCTCCATAGTGCAGCTGCAACAGGTGTGGTTTATCCCTCAGCAATTGATGGACATTTGGTCTGTTTCTACTTTTGACCCTTGTGAGTTACGGCACTATGAATTAAGTCTTTGTGTAGACATACATGATTTATTTTTCCTTGGGTAGATAGATAGGAGTGGATGGTTGGGTTCAATGATAAATTCATTTTTGATTTTTAAAGAATTGCCAGATTGTTTTCAAGTATGCTGAACTGTTTTTCATTCCCACCAGCCATATTCGAGGCTTTCAGTTTCTCCTTGACAAGATTGGGTATTGTAAATCTATGTGATTGTAGCCATTCTAGTGAGTGTGAATGGTTTTAATTTGCATTTTCCTAATGATTTATGATGTTGAGCGTCTTCTCGTGTGCTTATTAGTCATTTATCTTATTAGGTGAAATGGATATTCGTGTCTTTTGCACATTTATTTATCATTTTATTTTGAAATAATTATAAATCACAGGAAGTTGCAAAATAGTAGAGGGGTCCTGTGTACTTTGTATTCTTTTTGCTTCAGAGGTAACATACTATCTAATAAAAGAGTAATATGCAAGTTGATCATCACTGCAACACACAAGATGGCTGCCCCCATGTGGATACAAGATGGCCAGCAGGGGAGGGCAGTTGGGAGGGAACAGGCCTGCAAGGAAGGGCGGTTGTGGGTGATTGGGCCAGGAGGGAAGGGCACTTGGGAGGGACCAGGCCTATAGGGAAGGGCAGTTAGGGGTGACCAGGCCTGCAGGGAAGGGCAGTTAGGGGTGACCAGGCCTGCAGGGGAGGGCATTAGGACTAAATGGGCTGGCAGGGGAGCACTTGGGCATTAATCAGGCTGGTAGGCAGAAGTGGTTAGGAGCAACAGGAAGATAGTTGGGAGCCAGCAGTCCTGGATTGTGAGAGGGATGTCTCAGATTGGAGAGGGTGCAGACTGGGCTGAGGAACACACACCTTTGTGCATGAATTTTGGGCACTGGGCCTCAAGCCCTACATAGCTTTAGAGCATGATCAAACCCAAGAAACTGATATCAGTATAATCTGCAGGTTTTATTAAGGTTTCATCAGTTTACATGGATGTGTTTATGTGTGTGATTCCAGTAGGTTCTCTCAACATGTAGATTTGTGCAGGTGTCACAAGCAAGGTACAGAACTTCTTTATTACCTCAAAGGTCTCCCTTGTGCTTCTCCTTTATAGTTAACACTAGAGGCATGGTGCACCAAAATCATGATCAGGGAGGCGGGGAACTCTGAGCCTGGCCTGCGCCCTCTTGCAGTCTAGGATCCCTCAGGGGATGTCCGCTTGCCAGCTTAGGTCTGCTGCCTCTGGGGATCGTGCTTACCCAGCAGTCAGACATCCCTCTCACAGTCTGGGTCTCTCCCAGTCCAGGACCCCTTGTTCCTTTCCACCCACCTGCAGCAGAGGCGGGAGAGGCTCCCACCACTGCCACTGACCTCGCCAGCTGTGAGCCCAGTTTCTGGCTGGGCAGCACTACCCCTGTGGGAGTGCACTGACCACTGGGGGCAGCTCCTGCGTTGAGTGTCTGCCCCCTGGTGTTCACTGCATGCCATAGCAACCGGTTGTTACACTACTTGTTCAATTTGATATTAGGGTTTTATTATATAGGCTATATCATACCCACCCCAGTCACTAACCCCTGACAACCACTAATCTGTTCTTCATCTCTATAATTTTGTCTTTTCAAGATATATAAGAGGAATGCTACAATATGAAACCTTTTGAGGTGGGCTTTTTGCATAATACCCTTGAGATCAGTACAGGTTATTACATGTGTCAATACTTTGTGTTTTTTTAAATTTAATCTTTAGCTGCGTAAAGTTTCAAGAAAGTAATGATAAGACCCAGCTCATCTTTGGCTCCATCACCAACATACAGGCAAAGGATGCAGCGCCAGTGGAGGTAAATGCAGGCATTTTTCTTGAGAAGTTGAAAATCATCATACTTTGTATTTTGCACAGACTTTAAAATGTGTGTCCTTTTTTAGAAGATAGACACCATGCTGGTCCTGGAAAGCAGTGGAAACCTGGTGCTATACACAGGAGTGGTTCGGGTGAGTCAGAAGAAGCTTTTGGTGCTTTTGTAGGGTTGCATCCTTAGTTATGATTTTGTATTGTTGTTTTAGTTTGATATTTAATATTTATCGTCATTTGTAGGATTTGGCAGAAGGTTTTTTTTTATATATATAAGAGTTGAAAATGAAGTTCCTAATTTAGGTTGGTCTTAAGTGGAGGTTGACTTACTGCCATTAGATAGATTGGTACTGGGAACCCAGAATAGATGGAGAACCTTCAGTGAGGATAGCTAGATTCTTGAAAAAAGAATTAAGCTGAAGTTTTATCAATTGGTAGTTTTGAAATTGTTACACAGGTAGCTTTGATAATTCTCAAAGTTTTTATAAAGTTCCATTATAAATGTATACTGTGTTGGATGGATCTATTTATCAGCTGTGAAATTTATATATGAATAATGTAAATGTTACAAATTTAAATTATGAAATTTAAGTACATACACACAGTTTGAAGAATAATAACAAGAACATTTGTGTAAGTTTTACTCAGGTTAAGAAATAGGTGCTGCCAGTATCATTTGTCTCCTGGGAGTTCTTTCCTGACTGTGTCCTCATCTCCCCACCTTCCCCAGATAGACACTATCCTGACTTTTGCCATAAATCAGTCCCTTGTTTTTATTACTTGTTTGCACTATGTATATGTCACTAAAGAGTGAATTGTTTGGTTTTCTTTGTTTTGAATTTTTATGTAAAGGACACCATACCGTATATTCTCCTCTGACTTGATTATTTCACTCAATATTGTGCTACTTTTAGATTTATCTATCTTGATGTGTAGTTGTTGTTTCCCCATTCACTGTTACATCATATTCCATTGTATGATGATACAAACCTTCACTATTTTACCTATCACGAAGGTTGTTTGTTGTTTCTGCTGTAGTTCTAGTAAAAATAATTTTAAAAAACCCCATATCTACACTAATAAAAGAGAAATATGCAAATTGACCATATATCCATGACACCCATTAGCCAATCAGGAGTAAGAATGCAGATTAACCCAACAAAGATGACAGGTAATTTGCATATGCAGGCATGGAGTGGCCGGGCAGGGTGGGGTGCCTGCTATGAGGGGGAGAGCGGGGGGTAGAGGGGGCTACAGGAGCGGCGCTCTGGCCAGGAGAGAGGACTTGCAGGCTCCTGGGCGGCCAAGAGCAAAGCCAGGGGAAGATTCTTGCATGAATCTTCGTGCAATGGGCCTCTAGTACTAATATATGTCGCCTAGCCTCTATGGCAGGGTTGGGGAACCCTGCCAAGGGCCATTTAGATATTTATAACATCATCTGAGGGCCATACAAAATGATCAACTTAAAAATAAGTTTGGCTATACTTGGTCAAACATTTAATTAACTTACCCCTAATGCCTTGGCAGGGCTAGACCAAATGATTTTGTGGGCCTATATATCCCTCAGGCTGGATGTTCCCTACCCTTGCTCTAGAGTTTATCTGGGCATGTGTTGCCAGATGGTTTTCCAAATTGTAGATTGTACCAGTTTATAATATTTTCCCCTACTCTTGCCCTCCAACAGTGTGTGAGAGTTCTGAGTACTTTTTACAATGCTGCTAATCCACAGCACTATTTTCCCCCCAAATTGGTGACTTGTTTACAGCCAGGTAAGAAATGGAAGTCTAGGCACCCCACTCGGCTTTGCTGACAGGGCTGAGAGTGGGGGCCAGGCTTCTCTATGGTGTTTTTCTGAAGTAGGCTGGTTATTATCTCAAAGGTTTCTCTCTTGTTAGGCTATCCCTTTCCTGGTCCTTTGCTCAGGGATAGTAGTGTTTCTTGGGCGTATTTTTTGTCTGTTCTCATAATGAGGTTGCACCTCAACTTCTGTGCAACCCAGTCTGAGACCTGAATAGTGTTTCAGAGCAGCATTTACTTCTCAGATCTTTTGATGTGTCCTTGCTGGTCAGTTTCACACTTGCTTCATTGAGGCCTGCCCAGGATTTCTACACATACTTAGAAAATCCTGTTCTCTTTTTCCTTCCCTCTTCTCCCCTCACCCTTTAGTAGAGACAGAGGAGTTACTGCCTTGCTACTGCAGGGTGGAGGTGGGATGCAGTGCAGGGGGTAAGAGGAGAGACGTGCTGTCTTATTGCAGAGCAAGGATGGAAGCCAGTGCTTCTCCCCCTGCACAGTGGCTGCATACCACAGGGAGGGGATGGAGCTATCTTGTGGAGGAGGAGAGGAGATGGCACTAAGTTACTGTAGAACGGGCCTTTAAGGTAGGCCTGGCCCAGTTTCTTTGTGGGCAGAGAGCCCACTTCGTCCTCACAGGTGCAAAGGTAGTCTTCAGACCAGAGGTCTCCGAGCACTATGGCTGTTTCACAGTGCTGCCTGGAGTGGGGCAGGTCCGGTGTAAATGCTTCTGTCCTGCGTGGTTACTCCTTTCCTAGCACTTTGGCTAGAAACAGCAAGGTTTTCATTGGACTCCCTTTTGGTGTGCCCCTCACGAGCCCAAGGCCTGGTTATGTAAGGAGATTAAGAAACACAAACTGAGGTAATTCATCAGAGCTCATTCCTAGGTCTTAGACCCTTAGCCAGTAAGTTTTTTTCCCTCATCTTTCAGAGTCTTCTCTTGCATTGTAAATTTCATGCAGAGTTTTTGTGGCGGTTGTAATTAGTGGGAATAGGTTGGAATGTGCTTTCTCCATCTTTTCATTAGCTGAAGGTTTCTGATAGCTTGTTAAAAGCATTATATGTAGCCCTAACTGGTTTGGCTCAGTGGATAGAGTGTCGGCCTTGTGGACTGAAGGGTCTCAGGTTCGATTCCAATCAAGGGCATATACCTTGGTTGCTGGCACATCCCCAATAAGGGGTGTGCAGGAGGCAGCTGATAGATGTTTCTCTCTCAATGTTTGTAACTCTCTATCCCTCTCCCTTCCTCTCTATAAAGAATCAATTAAAAAAAAACCCAAACATTATATGTATACAGGGAGGGACAAAAGTAGGTTTGTAGTTGTTCATATGGAAAATAATACATAAATTAATAAACAATAATACAAAAATAAACTTTATTTTGCATACTCACACCTGTAAACGGACTTTTGCCCTACCCTGTATATATTAGTTTGTCATTTTTGTTTTTTACTCCTATGGATTTTATTTCGGCAATTTCCGGAATTTTATTAGCTTTTGGGAGGTATATTGACATACATAAGTATATTGTTAAGATTTCTCTTTAATTTTGAGTATTTTTCCCCACTTTCCTGCAAAAAATAATTCTTTTCTCAGTAATGAAGAGAAGGAGTCAGACCAGGAGAAATTATACCAAGATTAGAGGCCTGAATGAAATTTGTGCAGTTGGGGAGTCTCTCACCATGGCCTGCACCCTCTCGCAGTCCGGGAGCCCTTGGGGGATGTCTAACTGATGGCTTAGGGAGAAGGCCTAAGCTGGCAGTTGGACATCCTTAGTGCTGCCATGGAGGCGGGAGCCTCTCCCACAGCCACTGGACTCGCCAGTTGTGAGCCTGGCTTCTGGCTGAGCAGTGCTCCCTGTGAGAGTGCACTCACCACCAGGGACAGCTCCTGTTTTAAGCATTTGCCCTCTGGTGGTCAGTGTGCATCATAGCGACCGGTCATTTTGCCATTTGGTTGATTTGCATATTAACCTTTTGTTATATAGGATTAGTGGCCCGGTGCACGAAATTTGTGCACGGGGGTGGGTGTTGTCCTTCAGTCTGGCCTGCACCCTCTCCAATCTGGGACCCTCGAAGGATGTCCTACTGCTGGTTTACAGTGATCGCCTAAACCGGCAGTCGCACATCCCTCTCACAATCTGGGACTGCTGGCTCCTAACTGCTCACCTGCCTTCTTGCCTGCATGCTTGCCTCTAACCACTCTGCCTGCTGGCCTGCTTGCCTCCAAGTGCCTCCCCCCCCATTGGCCTGCTCGCCCCCACCTTTCCTCCCAACTGACCTCCCTGCTGGCCTGCTCACTCCAAACTGCCACCCCCTACCTCCGCTGTCCTGATCACCTCCAGCTGACCCCCACTGATGGCCTGTTTGCCCCCAACTGGCTCCCCTGCTGGTCTGCTTACCCCCAATGGTTCTGCCCCCCACCAGCCTGATCACCCATCACCCACAACTCTCATCCTATCCTGGCCTGATCACCCATAGCTGCCCTCCCCTCTTGGCCTCTATTCACCTCTATCTTGGCCCCACCACCATGGTTTTATCCAGACAAACATCCGGAAGGTCTCCTGGAAGGTCTCCCAGTCTAATTAGCATATTACCCTTTTGTTAGTAGAGATAGAGGCCTGGTGCCTGGG
Organism: Antrozous pallidus; assembly: GCA_027563665.1. Lineage (NCBI taxonomy): Eukaryota > Metazoa > Chordata > Mammalia > Chiroptera > Vespertilionidae > Antrozous > Antrozous pallidus. The sequence continues at coordinate 11,649,476 of CM050523.1, read as the reverse complement.
TGGAGGCCAGCTGGTTTTCCCTGAAGGGTGTTTCAGATCAGGGTAGGGGTTCCCTTGGGGTATGGGGCAGCCTGGGCAAGGGGCCTGTGGTGGTTTGCAGGCTGGTCACACCCCCTTGGGGTGAGAGTCTCTGCTGGGGTCATGGCCAGCCTGGGTAAGGGGCTAATGGCTGTTTTCAAGCTAGCTACAGCCCCTTCAGGGTGGGGGTCTCCACTGGGGTTCCTGGCTAGCCTAGATGAGGGGCTGATGGCTGTTTGCAGGCTGGCCACGCCCCCCAGTGGGGATCCTCACCCCATGGGTGTGTGGCCTGCCTGGGTGAGGGGCTGAGGGCTCTTTTCAGGCTGGCCACACCCCCTTCAGGGTGGGTGTCCCTGCTTGGGTGCCTGGCCAGCTGGGGTAAGGGACTAATGGCTGTTTGCAGGCTGGCCACACCCCCTTCAGGGTGGGTATCCCTGCTTGGGTGCCTGGCCAGCTGGGGTAAGGGACTAATGGCTGTTTGCAGGCTGGCCACACCCCCTTCAGGGTTGGGGTCCCCACTGGGGTGCCTGACCAGCGTGGGTGAGGGGCTGATGGCTGTTTGCAGGTTGGCCAAGCCCCCCAGCGGGGCCCCTTACCCCATGGGATTGTGGCCAGCCTGGGTGAGGAGCTGAGGGCAGTTTTCAGGCTGGCCACGCCCCCTGGCAACCCAGGCTCCCAGCCTCTCTTTGAACGGAGGCTAGGGCCGGCTGACTGTAAGCAGGTATCTGGGATTTATTTATTTTCTATAATTGAAATGTTGTAGCCTTGAGCGGAGGTCAGGCCTGGCCAGGTCGGGCGGGAAACTTGGTTCCTCCATCACTGGGGGCAGCTCAAGCCTCCTGCTCACTCCAGCTCTGTGGCTGATATGCATACTCGCTCCTAATTGGCTGGTGGGTGTAGTGGAGTGATGGTCAGTTTGCATGTTTCTCTTTTATTAGTGTAGTAGATATGTGTAGTTGGATGGTAGAATTTGCTACATTACTAAAATTTTAATTTTCTTTGAATTTTAGTGTTTGAGCATAAAGTTTGAAATACCAAAAGAACATATATATTTTTATATCCTTTTATTGCTTAAAGGTGGGAAAGGTTTTTATTCCTGGACTTCCTGCTCCTTCCTTGACAATGTCGAATGCGATGCCTCGGCCCAGCACTCCACTTGACAGCGTCAGCACTCCTACACCTCTGAGTAAACTGCTTGGATCCTTGGATGAGGTGAGAAAGGAATTAGTGTTGTCAGAAATTAATAATGTTTTGAAGAAGTTTGGTCAGATGTTCCTTTCACAATTACCTTTTTTCCCCATTTTAAAAAATGGCAGAATTGGCAGTTTAGCTAATACTTGTAGAATATGTATGTTTCCAAGCACCAATGTCTCAGTCAACATGCACTGACCTTCTATGTGATGTGGAAGGTACAATGAAAGGTGCCGCAGAGATGAGAATGAGGCATTCTTTTCCATTTAGGGATCTTACCATTAACTTGCATGAAACAGATGTAGTGTCTGCATAATTATATTTAAAGTAGACTATTAAGCTTATGATTACTAATAAAATGTCCTGAGGAGATGTACTAGTAATATACACTGATGATCAGTGTGGCAGAACCAACTTTGATCTTGGAGAGGCCCGTCTGAGGAGGGTTGGCCTGTGAGGATAAGTGGGATGTCTACAAGTGGGAAGGAGCATTTGGGGAGAGAGGGCTCACAGGGGCATGGGCATGGAGGCAGGTGACTGCAGAACACGTGTGTGCATGTTTGCATCTCCATCTCCTAGTGCACAAGTTAAGACTCAACATGTCTGAAGGCAAAATGAACGAATGTTTATGAAAGTACAAGGGGTCTTTGGGATTGTCATGATAAACTGTTTTTGAGTGTTTTCTGTGTACTAGGCGCTGTTATGTATGTTTTGTGTAGTTTGTATTTATTAACTTATTTAATTTCTTAGACCAGCTTTATTGGGAAGTTACTGATCCCTACTTTACAAATGGGTATGTAGAGATACAAGGAGGTTACTTGTTGCGTGGCCTGTAGCTAATAATGGTGGTGCTGGGATTTGCACTCCATTGACAAGCCCTTAATAGAAGAAAGGATGAAAACATGGTGTTTATTTTGAATACAATCACTAGGGCATTATAGTTTTTGAGGATGAAGTTATGAGTGTTTTGGGATCTGTGTTTTAGATAATATTATCTTGGGATTGAAGATAGAGAAACCAGTTAGATCCCAAGTGTGTTTGTGTTAGTTTAAGAGGTGTAAAGGGAGACTTATCTAGGGCAGTACATTGGAAAGAAGGGGAGTGACACAAGAGGTCTTGAGAGGTAGAAAAGATAGTGTTTATATTTTGGTTGGATTTGTGTTGTGCTGGGTCAAGGAGACTTGGGGTTCTCTGAGCAACCTGGGTGGATCACTAGGGGGACCAGGTTAAGAAGCCTGAGAAAACAGGGTGTGTTTCAGAGACATCTGAGTGCACATGTTTAGGGGCACTTCAAAGTGCAGGTTGGTGCTGTATTTGTGTTGCATAGTGTCTAGGCCCTGAGTGTTATTTTTGTTTTTATGTTCTTCAATGAACAAAAGTTTTAAACGTTAATGAAGTACTATTTATATTTTTCTTTTGTTGCTCACTAAATATTTTTATAAACACCTGCAGTGTTGAGCTTTTTCCTGTTAAGCCAGACACTTGCAGAACTTGTGGGCAGGGCTATAGAACTATCAGATTTCTGTTGGATTTGGAAGAATTTCTTTTATAACATAAGATGATTCCTATTTTTCTTGGAATTTCATAATCTTAGGAATGGTTAGTGTGTTAATGGTAGCTGTCAGATCACAGCCAGTCTAACATATTGGCTGATGGCTTTCCCATCTCTAGGACTGACGGAGCTCAGTTTTGGGGCAGCTATTGAGGTAGAAGCTGGAATGTAGTATTTACATCTTATGCTGGGTTGGCTCCTATTATTGACAAGAGAGTCACTTAGAAATTTCCTGTAAATTGAGTTATAGGAATACAAAAAGGTTGGTGGTCAGGGATAGAATTAGAATAGGAAGCTTCTGAATGTAATTAGTAACTACGATCATTTAAAATTTTTGCTTGTGTATCTACAGTTGAGAAAACAATGTTGTTCTTTATTAGACGTTTGTCTGTTCTGAAGCATCACTAAGTAGCTGTCTTCGTTCTTGGCTTTCTCATTGCTTTTCCTTCTCTCCTGCATCTTGGACCGTCCAATCCTGTCTGTCATGCCTTCCTCACATTACAGTAACATTTGTAGCCCTGTTTGGCTTGCCAAGAGTGTTGCTGCCTTCTCTTCTTGTAGCCCTGTTTGCACATCAGTCTATCCCAGTGGTCAGCAAACTGTGGCTCGTGAGCCACATGCGGCTCGTGAGCCACGGTTTGCCGCTGTGTTGACTAATGAGTTTGCTGATCACTGACCTAGACTTTCGGTTCCAATAACTACAGGCTGTTGTTGTTCCTTGTAATTAAGCCCCTGTCCCAGTGGTCGGCAAACTCACTAGTCAACAGAGTGGCAAACCCACGGCTCATGAGCCACATGTGGCTCACGAGCTGCAGTTTGCCGACCGCTGGTCTAGCCCTATCCCCCATGGTTTTACCTAGAGCAGAATTATTGTAAATCATTATGTATAGTTGTTAGACTATCTGCAAAAAGGAATGACCTTCATTTCTCAAAAAATACTTGATATGTGTTGTACTTATGACTTTTTATAGGTTGTTCTATTGTCCCCAGTTCCAGAACTAAGGGATTCTTCAAAACTGCACGATTCTCTCTATAATGAGGATTGCACTTTCCAACAGCTTGGAACTTACATTCATTCTATAAGAGACCCTGTCCAAAACAGAGTGACTCTAGTAAGTATGTATAGATTAGCTGGCTCTCTGGGAGATATGGCTGTCATATCAAATTTGTCAGACTGCAGAATTTGTCTGAAAATCGAAAACAAATATTAATGATGACATTTAAAATATTTTGTGATGTGTTATTTCTTTGTATTATTTTACTTTGAAGTAAATCTGTTCAACTTTTCAAAACTTTTTATATTATTAAAAATTTATTGAAAACAGCTTGTTCAATAAGTTGAATTTTGTATTGACATGATTTTTTTTTCTTTTCCTTACATGTAAGTCTTTTTTTGTGTGTGTGTTGGTGACTGTTAGTGTCTACTTGAAAATAAGACACTTATTAGGAGCAGAATTTTTGTAAATGTTTTACAATTATGCACATTTATAGTTTCTGAACTTTGGAAGTATTCACTTCTGCTTGAAAACATTATTGTATTTACTTACTTTGTAGAGGATATTTTTCCATTGATTTTTTTTTTTTAAGGGAGGGAGAGAGACACATTGATTGATTGCCTCCTGTGTGCATCTCCACTGGGGCCAGGAATTGAGCTTGCAACCCAGGTACTTGCCCATGACCAGAATCTAATCTGAGACCCTTCAGTCCACAGATCAATGCTCTACACACAGAATCAAACAAGCTAGGGCAAATATGTTTGTTTTCTTTTATTTATTGAAAAAAAATTTAAATATATTTTATTGATTTTTTACAGAGCAGAAGGGAGAGGGATAGAAAGTCAGAAACATCGATGAGAGAGAGACATCGGTCAGCTGCCTCTTGCACACTCCCTACTGGGGATGTGCCCGCAGCCAAGGTACATGCCCTTGCCGGAATCAAACCTGGGACCCTTCAGTCCGCAGTCCGACGCTCTATCCACTGAGCCAAACCGGTCTCGGCTATTTTATTGAATTTTGTTTTGGCAGGCAAAATCTTATAAAGCATCAGCTATTGTTAAGCATTCAGAGACTTAGATGCACAGATTCTGTTGACTTATTCTGGTTTGTTCCCTTCTTTTTCTAGGAGCTGAGTAATGGCTCCATGGTGAGGATCACTCTTCCTGAAATTGCCACTTCTGAATTAGGTGCGATTGAGGAGTAAGCCTGAATTCTCTGTATTCTTAGTTTTATTTGTAAAGATTTGGAGTCATTGTTGATTTGTGTCAGTGATTGGAAGTATTAACATTTTTGTTGTTAGTGAAGCCACAGGATGGCGTTTTTACTTTGTGGATAATTGAAGAGCCAGGAGCACCTCTGGGACATCCCCTTCATGTGTACTGTGAGGCTGGGTGTGACTTGAAGTAGATGCTGATTCTATTTCTCGGTCTTTTTTTTATGTGGAAGATACCACACAGTGAGATTACAACACCCAAACATGCTTCTTGCAAGAAAATCCTATAATAAGGAGGCTAAGCAATTAAAATTGTTTTTGGCATACTTCATGGTTTTAATCCTAAATTTCTCAATTGAGACATGAACATAATTGCCTTAATTGAATAAAAATATAGTCAAAATACAGTCAGAAGTATTTTCATACAATTGGAGTCTGCTTGAATTATTTTTGAAATGCAGTTGGGAAAGTACTAGGTGGAGAATATTTCTGAACATAGAATAGTATAACTAGAATTTGCCAACAAATGTAAGTTAAAAGAATGCGTATGTGAGAAAAGAAAATGTATGACATCTCTTAATTTCGAAATGTAAATGCCAAAGCAAAGTGCTGGCAGGTTGTCTGGTTTCTGGAATTTGATAAGTAGACCAGAATGGCTTTTTTATTGCAGAAAATACCTTTCATTGGTGTGATAAGTGATATTCTGAGTTGGTATAGAGATAACCTTGCTTCTCTCAAAGATATTTAGCCAATAATCACAGGGTTATGTACCTAAAGGTACAAGCCTAAACAAAATATACATAAACTAATAGCAGATTAAATTAAATAAAACCAAAATGAAATCCTACTCTCTCACAGCCAAAGAGAAGTTTTTGAATTTTATAAAGTGCTTCTTAGCTCCTCAGACAGTATCTGGTTTACACTTATTTTGGATTCAGCCGTGACAGATTTGGTTGTTCTAACATTTATTCCATTTGATTTCAACCTTTGTGCGTGCATGCACATAGCAAATTGATGAGGAAAAAGATAGGCTGCTGAGGATGGGCCCAGTGACAGTGACAGTGTGAAGGGAAGAATCCTCTGAAGAGAACGTAGGAGAATACAAGCACATTGCTGTTTGGGGCCATTTGCTACTTACAGTAGACCCAGGCCCTTCACAGCAGCAGTCCACGCCACTTAGAGGTATCACCGAATGGCAGTGGAGCACTGTAACTGACACTCATACAAATAACACCGGGTCATTAAGAGAAATGTGGTATTAAAAGGTCTAAGACAGAGAGCTTGGAGAACATTTTAGGCTCTGAATGCTATCAGATCATTCAGTGTTGTAAAGCTTTGCTTAATGGGAGTGCTCACTCATGGAGAAATCTCTTTTGCTAGTAGAAGAGGCGTATGTTGACTGTTATATGCGTCTGACATATTAAAGCAATTATTTCATATGGATTTACTTGTGTAGAAATTGTGTTTTGATACAATGACCTTTAATTCATTGTCCATGCTAGGAATGTTTGAGGCTGAAATATAATTGCTGGGGCAGTGGATGTCAATCACTTCTGTCTCAGATTATGTGGGCTATTTGGTTACCTGTTTCTGATAGAAAATGAATGACTGAAAAGCTACCCTGAGACCTTTTGCAAACACTGTGGATTTTAGTAGTGGGTTTAGGTTTCCAGTGATGGGTTAGGTAATGTGGCATTTTATTGGCTCTTTCATGACAGTTCTCTCTTAATTGGCCTTTACGTAATTGTCATAGTTTAAAAACTTTCATATTAAAAGGGGAAGAGAAATGCATGCATAGGAACCATACTGAAAGTTATCTTTGCTTTCAACAGTACAAACATGTTTGCAAGCAATTAAGTTTATCCTGCCAAAAGAAATAGCGGTTCAGATGCTTGTCAAGTGGTACAGTGTCCACAGTGCTCCAGGTGGACCCAGCTATCACTCAGAGTGGAATCTATTTGTGATTTGTCTCATGAACATGATGGGTTATAACACAGACCGCTTAGCATGGACACGAAATGTAAGTACATCCAGTTGTATTTCTTCCTGAGTTATTCTGTTATCAATGTAATGTTTGCATAAATAGTAATACAACCTTCAGAGTATATAGCAGAGCCGTTTAATAGGTGTACCTTATTCAACAAAATGGAATAATACTAAGGATTATTTGTATTCTAAATCGAATATTTCATATTTAATAATTTACTAGAATATTACTACATTTTTATAGTGTAGCAAAGCATGTTAGAATATTATTTCTCATTTCATCTTTGTAAAATAACTGTAATTTATGCTAGGATTAGTAGTAATAGTTTGGTTTTACTGAAGAAGGAACTGAATCACAAAGTGATCATCACATACTGGAGATTTCCTCAAACCTGGGCCTAGACTATGTCTGCTGATTCTGTGGCTCTGTGTTCCTTTCTGAAGCCCAGACTATTATCTCCACACAAAGTTCTTGATCTGTGAGAAGGGAGATTTGATTTGACGGGGTTTGAAAGTGCTTTAGCCTGAGTATCTATTCTGTTAATGATAGAAAGCTATGTCCCTCATCTCTTGCCCCAGAGACTTCCTTCAGAGTAATTTACACAATCAGCAAGGGTGTGCCTTCATCTTGATTTGCTCTTGGCTCTGGAGATGACTCCCAGGACAACCTTGCCTGAGTCACTCTGCAGAAATCACTCCTTGTTTAGGTAACTCAGCTGTTCCTGTCTGTACATTTTAGTTTCGTATTAGCAAATCTATTTTAAAGATGGTTTGTTTTTCCTCATTATGAAAGAACATGTGCTTACAGAGGAAAACTTTCAAAATGAGGAATTCAGAAGAAGAATAACACTATACAGAGATGGCCACTGTAAATTTTTTTGTTACTCCTTTTAGATAAATATGATATCAGTGAAAACTTCCCATCTTTTAAAACATTCTTCAAATAAAACCCATAATTTCATCATTCTCATAAAAGGCTACCATGTGGTTTTATCACACCTAACCAATAGCTATTAACTGAACATTGTTGAATCTGTTTTTTTCTTTTTACTTTATTTATTAAATTGAGGTAACATTGGTCAACATGAACATATAGATTTCATGTGTGGGTTTCTATATTACAAGATCTGTTTATTGTGCCATGTGCCTATCATCCAGAGTCAAATCTCCTATACTAGGAGCCCCTACCCTTACTCCCTTCTGTTTGGCAATCACCACACTGCTATTTATGTAGATAAGTTTCAGTTTTATATACCACATATGAGTGAAATCATATAGTTTTTAGTTTTTTCTTACTGTTGTATTTTACTTAGCATAATGTTGTCAAGCTCCATTCCTGTTGTTGCAAATGGTGCTATTTCATCCTTCTTATACCCAAGTAGTATTTCATTGTGAATATGTACCTCATCTTCTTTATCTAATCTTTGCAGGACACTTTGGTTGTTTCCATGTCTTGGCCACTGGGAATAATGTTGCAATGAACATAGGGGTGTGAACATATGATTTCGAGTTTTTCGGTTACATACCCAGGAGAGGGATTACTGGGAACAATAGCAGAGGCATTCTCTCTGACTGTGGAACTTAGGCACTGTGTATGTGTGTTTGTGCGCTATACTGTTGTGAATATACAAAACAGTTTATTCTTGTATTGCTATTTATTAACTAGAAGCCTAGCATGGGAAATCGCATGGCCCCACCCACTAGAGCCAGTCTTTACGGCATTAGGGTCACAGGCCTAGAGGCCCGGTGCACGAAATTCGTGAATGGTGGGGGCAAGGGGGTGCACACACTGAGGATGTCTCTTAGCCCAGCCTGCACCCTCTCCAATCTGGGACCCATCGAGGGATGTCTGACTGCCCTTCTAGGTAGGATCCAGCCTAAACAAGCAATCGGACATCCTCCTTACAATCCAGGACTGCTGGCTCCAAACTGCTCACCTGCCTATCTCCCTGATTGCCCCTAACTGCTTCTGCCTGCCAGCCTGATCACCCGCTAACCACTACCCTGCCAGCCTAATTGATGTCGATAAGTGCTCCCCTGACAGCCTATTTGCCCCCAACTTCCCTCCTCTGCTGGCCTGGTCACCCCTAACTGCCCTCCCCTGCAGGCTTGATCACCCCCCACTGCCCTCTCTTGCAGGCCTGGTCCATCCCAACTGCCCTTCCCTGCTGGCCTGATCGCCCACAACTGCCCTCCCTTGCAGGGCCTGGAATCTCCAACGGCCCTCCCCTGCTGGCCATCTTGTGGTGGCCATCTTGTGTCCACCGGGGGACAGGATCTTTGACCACATGGAGGCAGCCCTCTTGTGTTTTGGAGTGATGGTCAGTCTGCAAATTACTTTTATATTAGATAGGATAGAGGCCTGGTGCATGGGTGGGGGCCAGCTGGTTTGCCCTGAAGAGTGTCCCAGATCAGGGTGGGGGTTCCCTTGGGGTGAAGGGCAGTCTGGGCAAGGGGCCTGTGGAGGTTTGCAGGCTGGCCACGTCCCCCAGTGACCCAAGCAGAGGCCTTGGTATCTGGGACTAATCTATGTCTACAATTGAAACTTTGTAGCCTGGAGCAGAGCCAAGCCTTCTGCTCGCTCCTTGCGGCAGCCATTTCTGTTTGAAACATTGTAGCCTAGAGGGAGGCCTAGGCCAGCAACAGCAGACTGAAAGCTTGGCTTCCTCCATTGCCAGGGAAACCCAAGCCTCTGTTCTCTCCATCTCAGTGGATGCCGCCATTTCTGTATCTTTTATAACTGAAACTTTGTAACATTGAGTGGAGGCCTAGGCAGGCAGAAAGTTTGGCCTTCCTCTGTTGCTGGGGAAACCCAAGCCTTACTCCTGCTCTCAGTGGTGGCAGCCATCTTGGTTGGGGTTTATTTGCATAATCTGCTCCTGATTGGCTGATGAGTGTGGCTTGTGGGTGTGGTGAAGGTATGGTCAAATTTGCATATTACTCTTTATTAGATAGGATTATTGTAGTATTTTCCATACAAACAACTGTAAACCTACTTTCCCCCTACCCTGTATTTTGGTTGTATTTGTAGGTAAATAACTACCATGTCATCTGTTTCTTTGATTTCAATCTTCTCATTTTTATCTTTTTTATAATATTGTGTTTGAGTTGGACTGTGTTTCATTTGAATGCTTCACAAGAAAGAGACCTTTTCTCTCGGTCAGCTTTAAAAATTGCTTTATGATCTCTCCTCGGCCTTTTTGCTAAGATCAAGTGTAGTATCTGTTCTTTTCAGTTTAATATCTGATACGTCCCCTATCCGAGGACAACATATTAAATGGATTTTTGAAGTTGGGAATTGGAATAGGAGCTTGCACCATCCACTCCATGCATCGACCTGGTATTGCAGTACCTCCGGGAATGGTGCAAAAAATAAAAAAAATTGCTTTATGTAGTTTTAAAAATTACTTTATTGCTACCTATCATTTAGCTTTTAGATAGAAACCAACTTTTAGGGCAATGGGATTAATTGACAAGTAAATGTATGTAAGTTTCATAGAGCATAAGGAAACAGCATTACCATTTCTAGAGTTATAGTTCATGAGGTGGCCATGAGAAGTAGCAGAGGTGGCAAATATTATGCCAGAGGAAATTGAGTAAGAATGAACTTTTAGAAAATTGCTTTTATGTAATTTTCTGTTTTAACACTTGGGGTCAGGTAAATGTTAAAACAGAAGATCCTCAAAAGATATAACCGCTCACTCATGATAAAAATGTGTATCTTGATCATATGATAGTTCTTAGCAGGTAAATAGGCCACACAGTTATTAGGGACCCAGGTTGATGGGTCATGTGCCACCTTCAACTTGAGGCTTCAAAGTTGGCCTTAGGGTTGTCTCCATCTAGTCAGGTTCAAGGTTAAAGTGCGTGCAGCAGCATTCATGGTTGGCGTCTCCATGAACTGGGCCTGGAAATGGTGGCATCCACTTTTATTCAGTCACACTGTCACAGAGCCACACCTAACTCTAAGGGTAGCAGGGCTGTGTATCCTGGCTATGGATCCAGGAGAAGGGGCAGAACACAGGTTTTAGAAAGGAACTACCTGTCTTTGCCGCAGAATTGTTAGACTGTCCACAATGAACAGACTCTAAGTAAATGTCTGCTTCCTTCCGGTAAGCAGACATTGGGTATGCTAACATTGGGTGGACTGTTTGAGACATGGCATATTTGATTATGTCTCATGGTTGTTGTTCTTCTAAAGGAGTGAAGATGTGTGCCATCACAGAAGTAGAGGAGGAAAGGAAATTTCTGTTGCAGTGCCTGTGAGTGCAGGCACTGTGCTAGGTGCTTTACAGACATGGTTTCATTTACTCTTCACAGTGATCCTAGAAGAAAGATATTTACCATGTTTTTCCAGGTGAAAAAATGAGTTTTGGTCACTTTCCATAGTTGATGGAACTGATTTCTGAATATACACTTAGTGGTGAGATTATTATGATTTCTGAATGCATAATAATCTGGCCACTTTGTATATCCTATATAATAAAATGCTAACATGCAAATTGCCCCCTCAACCAGGAGTTCCATCAGCAGGCCAGCTGGCCAATGGCCTGTCTCCTCCACCTGTCCCGGCTGGCTGGACTCCACCCATGCACAAATTCATGCACTGGCCCCTAATAAATAGACAAACACACCCCCCGAGTGGCCAGATTATTATGATCTCTGAACGCATAATAATCTGGCCACTCAGTGTATTTGTATCTCAAATGGGTACCAAAAGTATTCTAGACTTTTGCAGGAGATCAACCGCCTATTTGCCCCGAGCTTTCTATCAGCCAGAGCAAAGGGGAAAACTGATTAGGTGCACGTTTTATAGTATCTTTGATATAAATAAGTGAGGTACTCAAGAGAAGTACACTGAGTGGCCAGATTATTACACGTTCAGAGATCATAATAATTTGACTGCTCAGTGTATATATACATACATATATATTAATCTTCACGTGAGGATATTTTCCTTTGATTTTTAGAGGGAGTGGAGGAGAGAGGGAGAGAGAGAGTATTGATGTGAGAGAAACACATCAGTTGGTTGCCTCCTGCACGTGCCCCAATGATGGCCCAGTGTGGGGAGTAGCTACAACTGAGATACGTGCCCTTGACAGAATTGAATCCGGGACCCTTTGGTCTGCAGGCTGATGTTCTATCATCTACTGAGCCAAACTGGCTAGAGCTAATTTCTGAATCTTTGCAGTCAGTTGACAGTGACAACTTTATATGATCTTTGTCTTCTCTTTTGGATTTATTTCCAGTTTGACTTTGAAGGATCACTTTCCCCAGTAATTGCACCCAAAAAGGCAAGGCCTTCTGAGACGGGATCTGATGAGGTAAGTATTATTTCTTGCTAATATAAATTGCCTTGTAGATACTTTTACTAGTCTCCCATTTTTGTAGTAAGCCTATGCATATATTGGGCTTTACAGATACTGTGTTTTTTCAGAATTGAAGGTTTGTGGAACCTTTCATCAAGCAGGTCAGCTGGTACCATTTTTCCAACAGCATTGCTCACTTTGTATCCCATTTTGATAAGTATTGCAGTATTTCAAACATTTTCATTATTATTACATTTTGATATGGTGATCTATGGTCAGTCATCTTTGATGTTACTATTGTAATTGTTTTGAGTCTTTACAAACTGCACCCTACGTGAGATGCTGAACTTATTTGATAAATGTGTATGTTCTGACTACTCCACTGATAGGTTATTCCCCATTCCCTGTTTCCCTCTCCATGGGCTGCCCTTTTTTCCCTGTGACACAACTGATAACCCTACAAGGCCTCCACGTTTAAGTGAAAGGAAGAGTCGCACAGCTCCTGGCAAAGGTGCTGCGGAGATTGTGGAAATGACACAGTTCTTAGAATATCATGGCCATCACTCACCTGTTTTAATATTCCTTTTATGTTTTAGCATTGTGCTTTTTTTCATATTCTTAGAGCAACTTAGTGTGAAATGGAACTTGAATTGCTTTAATTGAATTTTTAAATGACAGCCTTACAAAGAGGCATGACTTAAAAATCAATTCCGTTTCTTCTCAGGATTGGGAGTATTTACTGAATTCAGACTACCATCAGAAGGTTGAGTCTCACCTTTTGAACAGATCTTTATGTCTGAGTCCTTTGGAAGTTTCTCAGATAAAGGATGAGGACTTGTCACAGAATCTCAATCTGGATTCTTCTACACTTCTCTTCCCTCACATACCTGCCATGTTCTTTGTTCTTCACCTTGTCTACGAGGAGCTTAAATTGAATACTCTGATGGGAGAAGGAATTCATTCACTCGTTGACCTCCTAGTTCAGTTGGCAAGGTAAATACTGTGTGTAGAGTGAACACTTCCAGGAGTGCTTAGGTGACTAAGAAATTGGCCTTCTTAAGAACCCAGAGCATTTTTAATGAACCACAGAATTGTTTGAATTTTTGGCTGTGTAAAAGCCTGTGGATCATGCTAGGGTTGCTAGTTTTGTCCTAAGAACAGCAGGAAGTCACAAAATATGTTAAACACTGGAGGTGACCTGCTGAGTATTACATGTTGACAAGTTGAATGGCTGCACTGTAGTGGAAGTTCTTTAACAATACCGCTATACCGTAATAGTACCTACATGCTATAGGTGTTTACAGCTCAGAGAATTGCAGTTTAGCTACATAAGTTGTCATCAAGGAGAGGGAGTCATGATCCCCATTTAGTGATGAGAAAACCTGTCTGGGTGTGTTTCAGAGACTGTGACGCTTGCCTAGCTTTGGGCTCTCTGCTGCACTGTGTTGTTGCTGTCTGTGATCATCCTTGTCTTCCAGGTTCCTAGAGGGTCCACATTTAAATTGTTCTAACAATGCACTTGAATAGCCTTATGAGCATTGTGTGTTTCATACTGAATTGTAAAGGTCACACTTGGGTGTTGTTTAAGCTTTTGTGACGCTTGATGATAAAGTTGAAAGGAATAAAATGTCAATGTCTGAGTTAAGGTTACAGCACATTTTCTAATTTCTGTGATCTTCCTTTAGATACTGAAATTATTTTCTGAGACATGACAATTTTGATTGATTTTTCTTGGGACAAATCATTACTATCATGAAAATTTTTTTGTAATGAAATAATTTTCAAACCCTAATCATGGGCTTTCTGAAATAAGTAACATTTGTATAATGTTTTATAAGATACTTTTCACATTTCTTGTTTAGTTTTAAAACTTCACAGTGAATTAACTGGTATTTTCCCATTTTCTGGAAGAAAATATTGAGGTTTTCAAGATGATTTGGTGAAGATCACACAGCTAAGTAATGGAGGAGAACCTGGACCTCAGTGTGTTTACAATAGGTTCACCTCCACAAAATGTGTCTAGCAGAAGGAGTTTAGGTTGCACTTACCATATTGGGCACTGGAAAGTCCAGAAATAGAATAAGGAGACTCTAGATTTTATTGTAGTCTTTCTTACAGGTAGGGTTTTAAAATGGAAAGTTCTATTGATGAATGCTAACTGTTGGGGGAAGATGTTGTAATACCTTCCTAGTTATTTCTATTTTATATCTTCTTATTGTTTTAGGGACTTAAAATTGGAGCCTTACTTAGATCATTACTACAGAGATTACCCAACACTTGTCAGAACTGCTGGACAGGTGTGCACAATTGATCAAGGTAAGCAACTGTATCGTTAAAGATTTGTAAACAGTGTACTGACATTTGCTTGCAATCATCAGTCCCTAAGTTAGGGGGCAGAGCCTTCCCCCTAGGCAGATTTCATTTGTGATTGATCTCTGATTTTGCAGTAAGCCATAACTTCCTCAGTGTGTGGGCAAATTATACTCATCCTTAAGGTTCTGAGTTGCAGAAGCTTAGGGAGCTTCTACAGCCAAATGTCCTATGTCCAAGACCTGTGCTTGTCTGTCTTTCCAGTGAATAATATTAAAAATTCAGTTTCTCAGTTGTACTGGCTTCATTTCAAGTGCTCAGTAGCTGCATTGGGCTAGTGATTGCCATATTGGATGGAACATATTCATTACCACTGTACTGTCTTAGAACCTGAGCTAAAGGGTTTCAGGATTGGGGCCCAGTGTAAGAACAGAGAACAATCCTGATTGTCTCTTCTGTTTTCTCACTTTTTAGGTTAGGGCAGAAAATTTTGGTTAGATTCTGTATATGCCTCGCACATAAAAATTTTCTAAATTTCTATCTAGCAGGCGATAAAAAAATAGTCATTCAAATTCTACATATTATCTAATAAAAGACTAATATACAAATTAACCATCACTTCACTATACCCGCAAGCCATGCCCACCAGCCAATCAGGAATGAGTATGTAAATTAACCCAACCAAGATGGCTGTGGCCACAGAGAGAGCAGGAGGCTTGGGTTTCCTCGGTAATGGAGTAAGCCAAGCTTTTCTCACACCCTGGCAGGTCCAGGCCTCCACTCAAGGCTACAAAGTTTCAATTATAGAAGATAAATACATCCCAACAAAAATGGCGGCAGCCACAAAGCTGGAGATCGTAGGAGGCTTGGATTTCCCCTGGTGATGGAGGAAGCCAAGCTTCTGCAGCTCTGGCTTGCCTTGGCCTCTGCTTAAGGCTACAAAGTTTCAATTATAGAAGATAAATAAATCCCAACAAAAATCGCTGTGGCCACAGAGCAAGCAGGAGGCTTGGTTCTGCTCGAGGCTACAAAGTATCACTTATAGAAGATAAATAAATTCCAGATCCTAGGGCTTCCACTTGGGTTGTCGGGAGGGGGGGGGGGGGCGCGGGGTGGCCAGCCTGCCCCTCGTCCAGGCCACCCCATGCCACAAGGGAACATCCACCCTGATCTGGGATACCCTTCAGGACAAATCAGCTGGCCCACACCCATGCATCAGGCTTCTATCCTCCTATCTAATAAAAAAGTAATATGCAGCCAACATAATATGGCGGCCCCAAGTGGTCAAAGATTTTGCTTGCCTCCATATGGACACAAGATGGCCCCCACTTGATGGTCAATAGTGGTGGGAGTTGGGAAGAACCAGGTCTGCAGGGGAGGGCAGTTAGGGGTGACCATGCCTGCAGAAGGACTGTTAGGGGCAGTCAGGCTGGCAGGGGAGCAGTTAGGCATCAATCAGGCTGGCAGGGGAGTGGTTATGTGGTGATCAGGCTGGCTGGCAGAAGTGGTTTGGGGCAATCAGTAAGGCAGGCATGCATGCATTTGGGAGCCAGCAGTCCTGGATTGTGAGAGGGATGTCTAACTGCCTATTTAGGCCCAATTCAGGTAGGATCAGGCCTAAATGGGCAGTTGGACTTACCTCGAGGGGTCCTAGATTGGAGAGGGTGCAGGCTGGGCTGAGAGACACACATCCCTGTGCAGGAATTTCATGCACCAGGCCTCTAGTATTATAATATAGTCAGTGTATTTACTGTGGCAGGAAACATGGAACATTTTGGAAAATATGGAAAAGTGTTGTTCCATACCTATCATTTGAAAATACTTTCCCTACCTTACCTGGTTTGGCTCTGTGAATAGAGTGTTGGCCTGCAGACTGAAGGGTCCCAGGTTCGATTCCAGTCAAGGGCATGTACATTGGTTGCGGGCACATCCCCAGTAGGTGGTGTACAAGAAGCAGCTGATCAGTGTTTCTCTCTCATTGATGTTTCTAACTCTCTATCCCTCTCCCTTCCTCTCTGTAAAAAACCAATAATATATATATATATATATATATTTAAAAACAAACACTTTCCTTTTAGAATAAAAGAGCATTCTCTTAATATATTCTTATATGTCTATAAACATTTATCTAATTTTAAAGCTCAAACAGGGTTTATGCATCATCCACCATTTTTTACTTCTGAGCCACCAAGTATTTACCAGTGGGTGAGTTCTTGTCTGAAGGGGGAAGAAATGCCACCCTACCCTTACCTCCCTGGCATCTGTGAAAGAAGCCGACTTGTAGTTTTGGTATGTACTCATATTATTGCCTAACTTGTTTGTTTTTCTCTTTTAAAAATTATCATATAGTAAAATTAACTTTTTAAAAATTTAGTGTGCAGTTCTGTGAATTCCAACGAACGTGTAGATTTATGTATTCACCACTATAACTAGGATACAGAATAAGCCCCCTTCCTTCCGACAAATTTTCCCTTATGCTTTTGAGATTCATACAAGTGTTCCCTGTACCAGCAGTTGTGAATATTGCTGCTGTAATCATTCAGGTTACTGTGTGAAAATAAGATTTTATTTCTTGAGAGTAGATACCGAGAGGTGGGATTGATGGTTATGTAGTAAGTATATATTTAGTTTTTAAGAAACTATAGACTATTTTCACACCGACTGTACCATTTTACATTTCCCCAGCAGTGTGTGAGCATTCCAGTGTCCCTACATTTTTGTCAGTGTTTGCTATTGTCATTATTTCTAATTTTTGCCATTGTGGTACATGTGCATTGATAACTCATTTGGTTTTAATTTGCATTTCCTTAATGGCTAGTGATATTTTGAGCATTCTAGATAATGAAGTTTTTGTCGGATATGTGGATTGCAAATATTTTCTCCTACTTTGCAACTTTTCATGTCTCATCATTCTCTTAGTGTTTATTTCGTAGAACAAAACTGTTTAATTTTGATGAAGTCAGTTTATTCAGTTTTTTTCTTTTATGTATAGTGCTTTTGGTGTCAAGTTTAAGAATTCATTGTTTAACTTCAGTACACAAGATTTTCTCCCTGTTACCTTGTAGAAGTTTTGTAGTATGATTTACATTTAGAGCAACA
The DNA here is from genome assembly GCA_027563665.1 of Antrozous pallidus. Taxonomy (NCBI): domain Eukaryota; kingdom Metazoa; phylum Chordata; class Mammalia; order Chiroptera; family Vespertilionidae; genus Antrozous; species Antrozous pallidus. The sequence continues at coordinate 11,631,803 of CM050523.1, read as the reverse complement.
GGTGACTTTGATAATTTATTAGACATGAGGTTTAAGTCAAGATTCTTATTCAATATGGATGTCCAAATCATTTAACACTATTTGTTGAAAAGGTTATTGTTTCTTTGTTGCTTTTATAGTAATGTTAAAAATCAGTTGACCACATTCTTGTGGGTCAACTTCTGGGCCTTTTAATCTGCTCCATTGAGCTGTGTTGCAGTCCACACAGTATTGATTATTGTAGCTTTAAAAGTAAGTCTTAAAACTGGTTAGTATCACCCGTCTCATTAACTCTTCTTTTCCAATATTGTTTTAGCTATTTTAGTTCCTTTTTCATTTAAATTTTTTAACCAGTTTGTAACTTCCCAAATCCCATTCCCTGTCCCCCAAGAGAAGTACATTATTTATTGTTAAAAATTAGTTCATTTTGCGTAGTTAGTACATATCCATGGTCAAATCTTCAAGTAAGAACCTAAGGGCACCTGGAAAGGTGATTTTTAGCACCTATCTCGAGGTCCCCTGGCCCTGGAGGAGCCTGCGCAGAGGTTCTTTATGGACCCTTCAGGCTTACAGGAGAACTGTGTGCTTTTTCTTCTCTCTCACATGTCAGTGGACCCCACCCATCTTTTCTTTACTCTGCCTCTCCCTTCATGTTGAGGACGGCTTCAGAACCACTGTGGCTCTAACACAGACATGTAGAATGGTGATTCTGCTCTTTTAAATAAGTGATAATGTGATAATCTAACATAATATTTACTATTTTAACATTTTTGGTGGACATTTCAGTGGCATTAAATGCATTCACAGTGTATTCAGAACAGCTTGATCCCAGAACTTTGGCATTTCTTGCAGCTTGTGTGGAAGCGTTTAAGTTATACCACCAAATTTTTGGTCTTGCCCCATGGGGTGGATCCAGTGTATGTCTAACCAAAAAGGGGAGCCAGAAAATTATGTATATGCCATAATTCTTCAACCTCCAACCTAAAACATTAGTCAGCTTATAGATATTCACATTATAACTTTTCTTTGTTAGATTTGATGTCTGGTATATAGAATTTTAAGATTCTCCAGTTGTGTGCTAAAATTCAGTAAAATCATGCTACTCCTTTCTTTAAAAAAAAAAGTGCCACTGCATGTACAGATTTTGGTGGGACATATACTCAAAAGAGAACCATGGCCCTAGTTGGTGTTTCTCAGTGGTTGGCCCTCGAACCAAAGGTCACATGTTGATTCTCAATCAGGGCACAGGGAATATACCAGGGTTGTGGGTTTCACTCCCTGGGCCCAAAGCGGGCATGTGTGGGAGGCAACCAGTTGATCACATCGATGTTTTCTCTCCCTCACTTCTTTCTTCCCTTCCATTTTCTCTGAAAAGCAATATAAAAAATATCCTCAGGTGAGATTGACAATAATAACAAAAGAATCTTAATGGCAGAAGTGTGAAAAGGGTTAGGGTCAGAGGGTTAGGGTTCACCTAACCAGAAATGACCTGAATGCCCATCAGTTCATGAATAGATGAACAAAGTTGGTACATCTGTATAATGGAATACTGCTCAGCAGTAGAAAGAAACAAACTCCTGATAGATGTGGTTAATGTGGATTGATCTCAAAGGCATACTCACGAAGTAGGACCCAGAAGACCACACATTTTTGGTCCTATTTACATGACACTGTAGAAGAGGCAAACTACAGGGACAGAACGCAGATAATTTGTCTCTGGTGCTGGTGCCAGGAGGAGCAGGTGGACCAGACCATGAAGGGCACTGCAGACCTTTCTGGGGTGAAGTCGGTATTCTGTGTCATGATTGTGGTAGTGGTGATGGGATTGGGTAACATTTGTCAAAACGCACAGCTGTGCACCTAAAATGGATGAACTGTGCTAGATGTAATGTTAACCCAGTCATTTAAAATGATACTTTTCTCCTTGTGCAGAGCATTGCACTCTACATTCTTGGTGATGAAAGCTCTGTCTGTGATGAATCCTCACACTATTTATCGAGAATTACTCTAGGTAAGTCAGTGTAATGTTAGGTTTTGCAAACAAAATTTTATAAATACTGATATCAGAGTTGACATTAAATAGTTTCGTGTTTGTTTGGAGACCACATCTTATCTCATTGTAGAGTATCTTACACTGTTCTGGTCAACGTCCACAACTGAATTTTAAAGACCAGGATGACTTAAAAATTTAACTTCATACTTTTAGTGTGCCTTATTTCATACTTTTAGAAATATTATTTTATTTTATTTTTTTAGAAGGATTATTTTAACTTCTGGGAAATTATACTTTCTAGCCTATTTTATTATTTTTCTAGGAATTGTTTGTTAAAGCTTTGTTTCCAAATTTCTTGGGCATTTTATGCATTTTCTTTACTAGGAAGACTATCAAAATAAAGATTCGTTTTGTTATTTTGTAGCCCCCCAAAAGTCACAAGCAGAACAAGAGGAAAACAGGTGATTTTTATTCAGATTGTGCTTTTATATTAAATATATAAAACATGATCATGTGTCATTCTATTTAATAACTGTGTTTTGTTTTCCTACAGGTTTAGTTTCAGGAATTCTCCATCAGTTTCTAGTCTAGCTGAAAGATTAGTTGTCTGGATGGCTAATGTAGGTAAGGTTATTTTTACTTTTTATGTGTTATTTAAATGCCAGTGAGAATCCTCTGCTTTCCCTGGACACTCCATCCTCATGATGCCCATCATCATCAAAGCAAGCTAGATCTGGGAGGCATGAGGAGAGAAGGTCCCACAGCGTTGAGATTATGGCCTATCAATAGTTTCACAACTTTCATATAACATAAGGAGTACTAGCTTCTGATTTCTGGGCCTCACTTGGAGAGCACCAATTACTGCACACCAGACCTTAAGCCATTGTCATATTCAGATACCAAAGTGTGTGAGGCAGTGGGCGGGGCTGCCAAGGTCTGGGCTGGAGGGGTGGGGCCGAGGCGTCCATCAAGCACAGGGTGTGGGGGGTTCCCCGGCGCTGAGTGGTCACCCAGCGGTCGCCAGTGGCTGGGGCTAAGGCCAGGGTTGGGGGGGGCGGGGCCGAGGTGGCTGGGGCAGAGCCAGCCATTGGCCCCATTGCAGGGAATGGCTGGGTGTCCAAGGCCTAAAGCTTTGGCCAGGGACGAGGTGTCAGTAGGACATCTCCTGAGGGTTCCCAGTATGTGTAAAAGGGCAGGTTGGGCTGAAGCATCACCCACCCCCAGAGCACGAATTTCGTGCACTGAGCCCCTAGTCCTATCTAATAAAAGAGTGATATGCAAATTGACCGCAAATCCAGTCAGGCCATGCCATCAGTCAATCAGGAGCAAATTATGCAAATAAACCCCAACCAAGATGGCTGCGGCCACTGAGAGCTGGAGGGAGGCTTGGGTTTCTCTGGCAATGGAGGAAACCATGCTTTCCTCCTGCCTTTGCCAGCCTAGACCTCCACTCAGTGCTACAAAGTTTCAATTATAGAAGATATCTTCCAGCAGAAATGGCAGCAGCCACAGAGCTGGAGAGAGCAAAGGCTGTGGTTGCCTGGGCGATGGAGGAAGCCAAGCTTCTGTAGCCCTAGTGCCTAGGCCTCCACTCTAGGCTACAAAGTTTCAATTATAGAATTTAAACCGAAATGGCTGTTGCCACAGAGCAAGCAGAAGGCTTGGCTCTGCTCCAGGCTACAAAGTTTCAATTGTAGAACATAAATTAATCCCAGAACCCAGGAACTCCACTTGGGTCAATGGGGGGGCGGGTGTACATGGCCTGTAAACCACCACAGGCTTCTTGCCCACGCCGCCCCACACCCCAAGGGAACCCCATCCTGATCCGGGATACCCTTCAGGGCAAACTAGCTGGCCCCCACCTATGCACTAGGCCTCTCTCCTATCTAATAAAAGAGTAATACGCAGATAGACCATCACTCCAACACACAAGAGGGCTGTCCCCATGTGGTCAGAGATCCTGCCCCCATGGGGACACACGATGGCCACCACAAGTTGGCCAGCAGGGGACGGTCATTGGGAGGTTCCAGGCCCTGCGAGGGAGGGCAGTTGTGGGCAATCAGGCCAGCAGGGGAGGGCAGTTTGGAGGGAGAAGGCCTGCAAGGAAGGGCAGTAGAGGACTATCAAGCCTGCAAAGGAGGGCAGTTAGGGGTGACCAGGCTTGCAGACGAGGGAAATTGGGGGCAATCAGGCTGGCAGGGGAGCAGTTAGGCATCAGGCTGGCAGGGGAGTGATTAAGGGGGTGATCAGGCTGGCAGGGAGAAGCATTTAGGGGCAATAAGGAAGGCAGGCAGGTGAGCAATTGGGTGCCAGCAGTCCTGGATTGTGAGAGGGATGTCCGAATGCCCATTTAGGCCCAATTCAGGTAGGATTGGGCCTAAACAGGACATCCCTCAAGGGGTCCCAGATTGGAGAGGGTGAAGGCTGGGCTGACAGACACACACCCCCGTGCACGAATTAATAAAAATTAAAATGTTTCTACTATCTTGTTTTCTTTACTCATTATTATTAAAAATTTAGAAAAATATATTTTTATTGATTTTAGAGAGGAAGAGACAGGGAGAGTAGAAACATGAATGATGAGAGAGAATCATTGATTGGCTTTCGAGCCCAAAACCCTGGCATGTACCCTGACCTAGAATTGAACCAGGACTTCCTGGTTCAAAGGTCGAAGTTCAACCACTGAACCACACCATTTGGACTCAGTATTATTTAAAGATTAGTCGATGTTGATTCATGTAGCAGTAGGTCACTGGTTTTCATTGCTAAATATTTCATTGTTTGAATATTAAAACTTATTTATGCATTCATTATTTTGTTAATTTTCAGCCAACGATATTTTTCCATTGATTTTTACAGAGAGTGGAAAGGAGGGGGAGAAACACACAGAGAGAAATGTCTATGTGAGAGAAACATTGATTGGTTGCCTCCTGAATGTGCCCAAGTGGGGGCCAGGGATCGAGCCTGCAACCGAAGTACATGCTTTGGACCAGAAAAAAACTTGAGACCCTTCAGTCCTTGGGCCACTGTTCTTTCCACTGATCAAAACTGGCTGGGCCTTATTTATCCATTCTGTTGATGCAAGCAATTGGGATGTTTCCTCCCTTGCCTTTTTTTGCCATAGTGAAACAACATTGCTAACGAATATTTTAATATTGTGTCCTGGTGCACATGTGCACACGTTTCTGTATGGCTGTTGTTCGACCATAGGAGTCTGGCCTATCTATACATGCCAAGTGTTTTCCACTGCGGTTGTACCAGGACATCAGTAACCACCATCAACTGTGGTCGAGAAGTACTGTTGTTGTGCATAGTAACCAATACTTGATCATGATTGACTTCAATATTTGTCTGTCAAGCTAGTGTGAACTATTCTCTAGTGGTTTTAGTTTTGTTTTTCTTTGATCACTCATTTGATAGACCATCTTTTCATGTTTATTGACTCTGTATTTAATCTATAGAATGGTTTTTAAGTCCTTAGTAGTTTTCCTATGGTTTTGCTTGTCTTTTCTTAAGGATTTTAAGAATTTTGTAAAGAGACATTTTCTACTAATTCCTGATGTCAAGACACTAGCCTGGTAGTAAGATGATAAAATGAATTGCTTTTTTTCTTGTTAGAGTAGATGTTTGCTAACTTTAGAGGGTAAACATGAGAGTGGCAAGTCTAAATGCAAATGAAAAATGTTTTCCTTTCACCATCAGGTTTCACTTTAAGAGACTTGGAAACTCTTCCCTTTGGAATTGCTCTTCCCATTAGAGATGCAATTTATCACTGCCGAGAGCAGCCTGCTGCAGACTGGCCAGAGGCAGTGTGTCTCTTGATTGGACGCCAGGACCTATCAAAGCAGGCCTGTGAAGGAAATTTACCCAAAGGGAAATCTGTGAGTGTCAACACCAAAAGTTCAGGGTTCAGTTTTAACCTTAGTAACATCAAAGTAGAAATGTTCTACATTTCTTTTGTCTTTTTGCAGGAGTGTATATTACATTGCTTATTTGATATTATGTGCTAGGTGACATTTATAATTGGACAAATGTTATTCATTGTAAATTAAACATGAGACTAGGAGATTTTGGAATGCTTTGTCTGTCCTGGACCTTTCTTCACTTTGAGTGATCAGTAGAACAACTACCATGGTTGATTCCCTACTTACATTGTATTGGTAATTAACTAATTTATAATTATGTGGGAAAAGCGAGAGCATAGATCCTGAATTTGAATAGTTAATATATAACTATTTTCTGATTCATTCATTTCTGATGAATTGGCTTTCTTGAATTTAACCTTTAAATATTGTAAATATATTTGTTTAATCACATTAAGCTGAAGCCCCAGGAACGATGTCTTAACATTATTATCTCTTCTGAATACTGTCCTTCATTAGTCTTTAAATTTTTTTTAAAGAATGGGTTCTAAGGTAGAAAGTGAATTATATCATTTCTCTCTATTTCTTTTAAAATCAGTCTCTTTAAAAATTTAAAAATGAAATTTTTAAAATTGCTAAACTCGAGTTAGCTTTAAAATTATAAATAGTAGTGTTGTATTAATCTGAGCATCCAGGAGGGTCCAGAGATGACAGTGGAAATTTGCCTAATCTCTTACTAGCCTTTGAACCAACAGATAATAATCAACACAATTTGACTATAATCCACATCAGGTGGTAGGGTACTGATGCTTCAGAACCTGAATCAAAACATATTCCTGACATTAGTGCTGACTCATGAAACTGACAGAATCTGTTTCCATAGGAACGATCTTCAGCAAGGTCCGACTGGATAGTGCCCTTCAGTCTGCACCTACATAACAACTCTGATTTGAGTTAGTGTTTATTTTGTCTTAAATAGAAAACCAGTTTTGGTGGGCAGGTGGGGGAATTTAGTAAAATTTTTATTCTTTCCTTTGCCAAGATAAGTTTTAGCATTTAGACCACATTTCACTTACTAGAATAAGAGCAGTGTAACATCATTAGCACTGAAACCATTCACCTGTATTTGTCATTTTAAGTAATTCTGTTTAAACTCAGTTCAGTTACTTGAGGCTATTCTATCCAATAAAAGAGTAATATCCAAATTGACCAACCCCTCCCCTACATCCATAAGCCAATCAGGAGTGAATATGCAAATAAACCCAACCAGGATGGCTGTGGCTACTGAGAACAGGAAGGAGGCTTGGGTTTCCCTGGCAATGGAGGAAGCCAAGCTTTCTACCTGCCCTTGCCAGCCTAGGCCTCCACTCAATGCTACAAAGTTTCAATTAAGAAGGTAAATAAATCTCAAAAGAAACGGCGGCAGCCACAGAGCGAGAGAGAGCAGAAGGCTAGGAGGAAGCTTCTGCAGCCCTGGCCTGCTTAGGCCTCCACTGTAGGCTACAAAGTTTCAATTATAGAATATAAATAAATCCCAACAGAAATGGCTGCTGCCACTGAGTGAGTAGGAGGCTTGGCTCTGCTCCAGGCTACAAAGTTTCAATTGTAGACGATAAATAAATCCCAGATACCAGGGCCTCCACTTGTGTCACCAGGAGGCGTGGCCTGCCTGCAAACCACCAAAGGCCCCTTGCCCATGCCCCAAAGGAACCCCCACCCTGATCCAGGACACCCTTCAGGGCAAACCAGCTGGCCCCCACCCATGCAACAGGCCTCTATCATCCTATCTATTAAACGTGTAATATGCAGATTGACCATCACTCCAACATACAAGATGCCTTCCCCCAAGTGGTCAATGGTCCTGCCCCCATGTGGACACAAGATGGCCACTACAAGATAGCCAGCAGGGGAGGACCGTGGGAGGGACCAGGCCTGCAAGGGAGGGCATTGGTGATCAAGCCTGCAGGGGAGGGCACTTAGGGGTGACCAGGCCAGTAGAGAATGGAAGTTGGGGGCAAACAGGCTGTCAGGAGAGCAGTTAGACATCAATCAGGCTGGCAGGGGAGTGATTAAGGGGGTGATCAGGCTGGCAGGGAGAAGCATTTAGGGGCAATAAGGAAGGCAGGCAGGCAGGCGGACAGTTGGCAGCCAGCAGTCCTGGATCGTGAGAGGAATGTCTGCCTGTTTAGAAACGAGCAGTCAGACATCCTTAAGGGGTCCCAGACTGGAGAGGGTGCAGGCTGGACTGAAGGACTCCCTCCTCCTCCCCACCCCCATGCATGAATTTTGTGCACCGGGCCTCTAGTATTGTATAACTCATCTAAATTGACAGCTAGTTAGGTCTGTAGTTTATAGCTAACCTACCCATTAAAATATAGTTTTTTAAATTAAATATTTAATAGGAACCATAATAAATTTTATGAACTAAATAAAAGTGATTATTTAGCCATATCTGCCATTATTTTTTTTATGTTAATGCTATTTCCATATTAAATGTTGACAGAATTGTAGCATTTTAACTAGAAGTTAAATCTTTTGTTAAGAGAATATAAAACATTATTGAGAGAAAAGAAGATTTCATGCTATTCAAATCTGTGTTGAAGTCTGAATTTTAGTGAAACCTTGGTTTTTCTAATTCATTCCAGAAGGCTGTTTTGAGAAGTGATTTGTTGGAAAACAGAATCATTTTTCCCTTTAGAAATAATGTGAATTTTATTCTTTCCAACCCCCCAAATGATTCCCTGTTTTAACCTTTTTTATATACAGTGCAAGTCTAATGTACTATTTAACCTATAAATAAACACTTCTTTTTAAAAAATTTATCAAACCACCCCCCACTAGCTTTAAATGAATCACTTTTAGCACTGGTTCCCCAGTGTCTTTCAAGGAGGTCAGTATGTGCCATCTGCCTTTTCACATATCTCCGCCTCCAAAATGCTGTCACTGGCTACCTGCTTTTCCTCTGTCCAATAGTTTTTCTGCCTCTTCAGTTGCCTGTGATCATTGTTTTTTTTCCACATCTTTAGTAATGATAATCAAGAATTGAACCCTTTTCATTTGTTTTGTTACATTCAATCCCGTCCCTTTTAAGAAATTTTTATTTGTAACATATTTACAAACAAAAGTGAAAACCAGCCATGATCCATTTAAAGCACTAAAGGGAGAAAGTATTGTTCAGCTTCCTCCAATCCTTGTTGCACATTCTGCATTTTTTTCTTTTCTGCTTATATTTATATATTTAAATTAGTGTGGATTCTTAAGTAGTATTGGGGGTTGTCATAGCCATTTACAGTAATCTGTTTTCAAGATATTTAGGATATAGTTAGATTTTTACAATTTATTCAGACCCTTTCAAAGGAATCCTCCCCCTGACTCCTATCTCAAATTTAAAGTTCTTCTCTTGGCTCAATAAAGAATTTTTAAGTGGGCAATTTAATTATGCTATAACAGTTTTACGTTCGAGTCCTTGTCCACAGTGGGAATCCAGGACCTGCTTTTGAATGCGTAGTTTTTCTCTGTTGGTGGTCAGATATGTCATCCTGCACATGCGCTTGTCAGTCAGTGCTTGTTGACTGGTTTGTAAATTGTCACTACAACCAAATTTGTTACTCAGGTGCTCTCATCAGATGTTCCTTCAGGAACAGAGACTGAGGAGGAGGATGATGGCATGAACGACATGAATCAGGAGGTTATGTCACTCATATGGAGTGAAGATTTAAGGGTGCAAGACGTGCGGAGGCTTCTTCAAAGTGCGCATCCTGTCCGTGTCAATGTGGTGCAGTACCCAGAACTCAGTGACCATGAGTTCATTGAGGAGAAGGAAAACAGGTAATTGAAAACACGAACTACTACCTCTCATTTGGGATTTTTTAAAATGCTAAAACCCCCCAAAAAGGATATTTTAAAGTTACAAGTACCCTGTATTTTAAGTATGTATCCAACCATAATATGCTATACATTTTCAACATATTTTGGCATTTAATGAGGTAAGTGTTATACTTCAGACCTTCCTCCTCTTCAAATATAGCTCTCTGTTTTTAGTTACCTTAAGAATTTATAAAGGAAAACACTGAACTCATCCTTGGGCTTCTTGATCAGGAAAATATTTTGAAATTTTTTTGGTATTGCTTTCAGTATAAACTTGCACCCGTATTTTTTTTTTGCTCCTATTGGAAACACTAATAGTGATATGTAATATTATGTAAGCCTTCTCTTTTACCATTCTCTAAAACTTATATTCTTTATTACATTGCAAATACTAATTTATCCCATGATAAATTGTACGATTCAGTAATAATCAATGTAACATTCCAGAATTGTTGCCTTGGGGCAGTTCAATTTAATTTTTTTAAATTATAGTTGAAATTCAATATTATTTTATACTAGAGGCCCAGTGCATAAAATTTGTGCACAGGGGGTGGTAGGGCACAGGGGGTTGGTGGGGCGGTTTTTCAGCCCTGCTTTCACCCTCTCTCAATTTAGGATGCTTGCCTGCCAGCCTTTCTGATTACTAACTACTCTGCCTGCCTGAATGCCCCAACTGCTCACCTACTTGCCTGATCACTACTAACTGCGTCTGCCCCGGCCTTTGCCACCACAGCTTCGTCCGAAAGGATATCTGCAATGTCTGGAAGGTCATTTGGCTATCCAGTCTAATTAGCATATTATACTTTTATTATTATAGAAGGTAGTTGCCTTGCTCTAAGCTATAAAGACCTGCTTGTCATAGAGATAAAGTTTTAATTTTTATTCTTGATTATGGCAATCAACTAATACAGATGGCCACCAGAAAGGTGACTTACCAAAGGTGACTTAGCAAATGGTGCTGTTAAATCCTTTTCCACAAAAACGTGCATGTTGTGCATTTTATCTGCCTGGTTATATAAAAGAGTGAAGTTCCTGCCTGTCTTTGTAATCACATGAGCAAATTGTCTGAGACCCCAGCCCAATCTGGTTTGGTGCTCACAGAGTAATAGAGGTCTTTTTTTTTCTTCTTTGTTCCGTTGGTGGAGATTTCCCAGAAGTTGCAGGATATCTTTTAATTTTTCCTCAACAATCTTCTGACTTGACTTATGTCTCTCACCTTTGCTTTCCCTCCATCCCAAACGCACAACAGTAACTTTTTCCAGGCTCACTTTGCTCCAGTGTCTAGGAGATCATGCAGCACGTCTGCCCACCAGAACTATGAATCCCAGCATTCTTGGTGCTCCCCACTTTTGTGCTTTCTGCTTCTGGTCCAGGGGCTGCAGAAACCAAAAGAACTGGGAACTCCCACCCACTCTCCCGCTCTGTTCTCTGGCTAGGCATGGCAACCCAGGATGCAAAACCTTCCTGCCTGCTCTTTTGGCCGGCTCCATGACTCTGGCCGGTGACCATCTTTGTTGTGCCAATTTGCATATTTCCTCCTTATTGGCTTGGGTGCAGCCATCTTTATCGCAAAGTGGTGGTTAACTTGCATATTACTCTTTTATTAGATAACATTAGTTTCAGATATATAACAGTGGTATGACATTATATAATTTATGAACTTATCCCCCAAATAATTCTAGCATCCACTTAGCATCATACACAGTTATTATAATATTAGGGGCTCGATGTATGAAATTTGTGCATGGGGTTCGGGAGAGGGTGTCCCTCAGCCTGGCCTGTGCCCTCTCCAATCTGGGATCTCTCAGGGGATAACTGGCAGTCCGACATCCCTCTAACAATTCAGAACTGCTGGCTCCTAACTGCTCGCCTGCTTGCCTGATTGCCCCTAACTTCTGCCTGCCAGCCTGATTGTCCCTAACTGCTCCCCTTCTGACTTGGTTGCCCCTAACCACCTCTACCTTGGCCCCCATCTGGGACCCAGGATTCCCTCCAGCCAACCACAGGCACCCGGGATCCAAGTTTCCCTCTCTCTGCTCAGCAGTAGGCGCTCAGGCCGGCTGCAGCCACAGGGGATGGTGGGCAGGTGGCTTTGCCTGGGCTGCATCCGCAAGTGCTGGCATCCAGGACTGCAAAGTGGGCAGCTTCTCCATCTCCTGGGCCTCACCCAGCCTCAGGCACTGGGGCCTGGTTTATCCATCTCCCCCAGGACGTGGGGCAGGTGGACGTGAGGCTTCTGCTGCTGGCTACGTGGCCTGGAATCACGGGGAAGGCAGCTGCTTCGTCTCCCAGGCCACAGCTAGCCTCAGGCGCTGGGACCTGGTTTCTTTGTCTCCCCCAGGACGTGGGGTGGGAGGATGTGAGGCTTCTGTGGCTGGCTGTGGCCTGGGATCATAGAGCAGGTGTCTTCTTTCTTGGATATATACCCATATGTGGAATTGCTGGGTCATAAGGTAGTTCTATTTTTAATTTTTTGAGTAACCTCCATACTGCTTTCCACAGTGGCTGCACAAATGCATTCGTACCAGCAGTGCACCAGGATTCTCTTTTCTCCACATCCTCGCCAGCACTTGATTGTTGTTGATTTATTGATGATAGCCATTCTGACTGGCAGGTGGAAGGCGATACCTCATTGGGTTTTAATGTGCATTTCTCTGACGATTAGTGCCTTTAGCATCTTTTCATATGTTAGTCGTTTTCTTTCGAGAAGTGTCTAATTATGTCTTTTCCTCATTTTTTAATTGGATTGATTGTTTGTTTTGGTGTTTAGATGTATGAATTCTTTATAAATTTTGGATATTAACCCCTTATCAGATGTACGTTAGTGAATATCTTCTTCCATTCAGTTGGTTGTCTCTGTTTTGATAGTTCAATTTAGGTTTTAAAATTCTTTCCAGTTCCTTTTTCTGCCTGGTCTCTATTGCCTGTCATATTTGCCACTGTTTTTTTTCTTTCTTACTCTGGGACTTACAACTTTTAGGGAAGGACCATCTGCACTTAGCTTCATGATGCTGAAGGTCTGAGTCACTCATAACTCCCTATCTCTATCTCCTTTCCATATGGATGCAGCTATTTGTCACTGTAAATGAAGAAATGGAGTGGCAGAGATACTCTGTGAGAGAATAGTATTTAGCAGTTGTCAGCAAACTCATTAGTCAACAGAGCCAAATATCAACAGTATGATTGAAATTTCTTTTGAGAGCCAAATTTTTAAAAATTAAACTTCTCCTAATGCCACTTCTTCAAGATAGACTCGCTCAGGCCTTGGTATTTTGTGGAAGAGCCACACTCAAGGGGCCAAAGAGCCACATGTGGCTTGCGAGCACAGTTTTCCAATCACTGGTCTATAGCATGGACTATGGGCTATGCCTGGCCACTATCTGCTGGGTAACTTTGAATAAATTACTAACCTCTTGCTGCCTCAGTTGCTGCCTCTATAGGAAGCATGATTGTAGCACTGATACCTCAAAAGGTTTTATGTATCATCTTCTATACTAATAAAAGGGTAATATGCTAATTAGACCAGGAGACCATCCAGACAAAGCCGTGGTGGCAGGGCCAAGGCAGAGGCCGTTAGGGGCAATCAGGCCAGGAGGGGAGGACAGTTGGGGGTGATCAGGCCAGTGGGAGGGGCAGTTGGGGGTGAGCAGGCCAGCAAGGGGGGGGGCAGTTATGGGTGAGCAAGTTGACAGGGGCAGTTAGGGGTGAGCAGGCTGGTTGTGGGGGGCAGTTGGTAAGAAGGCCAGTGGGGGGGGGCAGTTGGGGGTGAACAGTCCGGCAGGCAGAGTGGTTAGGGGATCAGATAGGCAGGCAGATGAGTGATTAGGAGCCAGCAGTCCTGGGTTGCAAGAGGGATGGCCTGTGGGATTGAGCCTAAACCAGCAGTTGGACATCCCCTAAGGGGTCCCAGATTAGAGAGGGTGCAGACTGGGCCGTGGGACATGCCTCTCCCCCACGTTCACGAATTTCATGCACCAGGCCACTGGCCTATATTTAAAAGGCTAATATGCCAAGTGTTCGACCATATGGGTAATGACATCACGAAGCAATGCCTGGCTTCCTCTCCTTAGCAACTAGCCTCCTTGGAGTTTCTTCAGACCAGGAATAAGACTTGCTTTATAACCAGGTGGAAACATTTTACACTTTAACCAAATGTCTGTGAAGCATTTTCCCATGCCTCATCTCATTTGATTCTCACAGAAGTCCTAGAGTAAGCAGATAGGATACTCGGTGGAATCCTGTTTTCTTTTCATAGCCAGAAAATGGAGATTTAGGAAGTTTAGAAACTTGATCTGACTGAAAAGAAGTAAAAAATGGTGGACCTTGAAAATGACTTCAGGTTTTCTTACTGCACAGAACACTGCTGCAGTTAAATATTTTACCCCTTGTTCTCCCTGTATGATCTACAATAATAATCTGCTTCATGTTGATATTTACTGCTGTGTTGCTGACAATTATCTGAAAGAGAAGTTGGGGTGTTTCACTGGGCTGGAAAAAAAGTTTAGTTAAACCAGAAAGCAGGTCTAATTAAACAAGTTTATCTGTATACTAGAGGCCCGGTGCATGAATTCATGCACATGTTGGGTCTCTCAGCATGCCTGGTGATCGGGACTGATCGGGGCGAGCAGGCCAGGGGGAGGGACCGTGGGAGATTGGCTGGCTGTGGGAGCACACTGACCGTCAGTGGGAGGCTTCTGCATTGAGTGTCTGCCTTGGTGGTCCATGCGCCCCCCCAGGAGTGCCACTTAGCCAGATGCCGGGTTCACGGTTGGTGAGCACAGCAGTGGCAGGAGCCTCTTCCACCTCCATGGCAGTGCTAAGGACCCCTCAGGGGGATGTCCACCTACCAGCTTAGGCCTGCTCCCTGAGAGGGCGCAGGCCAGGCTGAGGGCTGCCCCCCTCAGTGCACGAATGTCGTGCACCGAGCCTCTAGTTTCTACATAATGCTGGTAACACTGCGTAGAGTGGAATAAACCTCAGTGCAGTCTGTCATGAACAGAGTTCATTTTGTGAGGCTAATTTCTTTTTAGCATTTTATGATCTCTGAAATCAGAATGTCTTTCTGTCAATAGTTATTATAGTTTAAATGACGATGTTTTTTCTTTCCTAGTGCCTCAGGAAATAGTGATGTATCTTGTAATGAATGGCATCATAAATGGAGGGATATGGTATTAATTGTTTCCATTATGATAATATTGTGGATTACAAATAAGATTTTGCTAAAGAAATGTTATAGGATGTTGTCTTTTGGCTTTGAGTTTCCATGATTCTAGATCAGTGGTTCTCAACCTTTCTAATGCCATGACTCTTTAATACAGTTCCTCATGTTGTGGTGACCCCCAACCATAAAATTATTTTCGTTGCTACTTCATAACTGTAATTTTGCTACTGTAATGAATCATAATGTAAATATCTGTTTTCTGATGGTCTTAGGCGAACTGCTGCTGTAGAGCCTAAGACCATTGGAAAACACAGATATTTACGTTACGTTGCATTAACAGTAGCAAAATTACAGTTATGAAGTAGCAACAAAAATAATTTTATGGTTGGGGGTCACCACAACATGAGGAACTGTATTAAAGGGTCGTGGCATAGAAAGGTTGAGAACCACTGTTCTAAATTAATGTAGTCAGTGTTCCCAAAGAGTCTTAGGATAGCAGAATTTTCCTCACCAGTGAACTAGAAAAAAAAACTGTGAGTGTGTACAGTTAGGGAGAGAGCACGCTTGTGAAAAGCACTGTCTACAGAGAAAAAGTTAGCTTCAGGAGAGATACTTCACTTGTGCTATAGGTGTTTTCGTGGTTATAATGCCCCTGCTTTCATATTTATTTGATTTTGTTTTGTTTTAAGGTACTCTACAGAATGTGATTTATTTTAATATAAAAACAAGTAGCTTATAGAAGCCATTTGGACCTTGAACATCACTGATACATAGTGCTATCCATCATTCCTGTCAATCCTAGCTGTCATAGAAGGGAAAGTGATTCTGTGTTTTCCCTAGAGATGCCATGAAATCTGTTTACCTTCACTGTAGGATTGTCCTTTTCTTCCTTGAGTACAGACCACGGAGTCTCTCTGCTAAAAGGATAGGAGTAGGAACCCAGATGTATTGAGGACAACTAGACTGAAAATAACATAGTGAACCAAGAGTATAATATTTTCCTATGAGAGTGTTAGCAACAGAGTAGAATTTTTAGGTTTCTCTTTTTGGATACGTGGGGAGAGTTGAGTTGGTTTATAGACCAGCTGTTGTGGTTTGTATTTTTTTTAAATCCTCACCTGAGGACATGCTTAGAGAGTCAGACAGACAGAAAGAGAGACAGACACAACCTTTTGGTGCACAGGACGACACTCAACCAACTGAGCCACTCCGGCCGGTCTGTACCAGCTGGTTTTCATTCAAAGCAAATATGAAACAAAGGAATTGGGCCTCTCCTTAGATTTTCTAAGGGGGATGGGCAAGAGTATTACAGTGAGAATGACCATGTTGGGATGATTCAACCACATCTTTGTGGATTTCCTGGATGTGACTTCATTTTATACAATGTGCCTTCCTTTGAAATACTTGCCACAGATTGCGTTCCATTTTTTTTTGCTTAAATTTTTTTTGCATGTTGGTTTAATTTTTATTATAGATTGCTCCAGTTGTGCCAGCGAACTATGGCCCTTCCAGTAGGACGAGGGATGTTTACCTTGTTTTCATACCATCCTGTTCCAACAGAACCATTGCCTATTCCTAAGTTGAATTTGACAGGTATGTTAAATTCTGGGTGTAATGAGAAAGGAAATTAAATATTCTCTTTATCTGTGGTCTTACATATTGTTAGTAGCTGTTCTAGTGCTTATTGCTGCTCAAATAGCAAATCAGACTAAACATTGAGGGAAATAGAAAGTATCCCATTACTAATTTTTGCTTTTGATGAGACCATTTCAAGATATAGAAAGGTAATTGGTGCTTTTTATGGATAATGGTAGACATTAATCATCAAGTATAATATGTAGAAGTATTTAGTCTTAAAATGTCTTACATTTTTTATGAACATACTAGAGGCCCAGTGCACAAATTCATGCACTGGTGGGGTCCCTCAAGCTGGCCTGCACCCTCTTGCAATCCAGGACCCTGGTTTCAGCCTGATCTTTGCGGGACCTGGCCTACAAAGATTGGGCCGAATCCGGCAGTTTGACATTCCCGAAAGTATGTAGTAGTGCTGAAGCGGCAGGTGAGTGTAGAGGAACCAAAGCCTGAGCCGGGCACTGTACTGGCTGAACCAGGCCCTGCTGCCCCTGCCACCTGCTACTGCTGGTAGTGCTGCCATGGAAGCGGAGAGGCCCATCTCGCTGCAGCTGTGCTTACCAGCCATGAGCCTGGTGCCTGAAGCTCAGCTGAGCTGCATTCGCTGTGGGAGTGCACCTACCACCAGGGGACAGCCCCTGCATTTTAGCATCTTCCCCCTGGTGGTCAGAGCGCATCATAGCGACTAGTCAGTTGATTGCTCAGTGGCTTAGGCTTTTATGTATATAGATGATCCTTGTAGAAAAACAAGAAAATATTATAGTAGCTTCACTTGCTGAAGTCCCATTTGTGTTAACATTTTGGTATATGTATTTCTGAATTTTATAATTTTATATTTGCTTAATTATCAGAAAATTTAAATTTAAGTTTACTTGTTTTTTAAGAGTAATCTCTGTGGCTCTTTTTCAAAGAAAGTAAGAGTATAAATCATGAACTTGTTACCAATGTAGTGCTGTTTTAGAAATTACAGTATCTTAAAATTTACTGTATAATGAGCATCCTTCCCTATCTAGTATATCTATAGATATAACTGTGTGTATGTATGTAGATATTGTATACACTTTTAAAATATGTGTATATATGTGTACAGACACCCACACACACACACACACACATATATATATAAATTGATTTCAGAGAGGAATAGAGAGGGTGAGAGTTAAAAACATCATTGATGAGAGAATCATTGATAGGCTGCCTCCTGCACGCCCCCTACTGGGGATTGAGCCCACAACCTGGGCCTATATTCTGATTGGGAATCAAACTACGTGAGCTCTTGGTTCATTAGGTTGGTGTTCAAACACTGAACCATGCTGGCCAGGTTGTATACACATTTTTAACCAACAACTTCATTTTTATTTTTCTAGAGTATTTCATTTAGTGAAATGTAATTTATACAAATAGGCTGGGTATTATTGGAAATTATTATTTTTTTGCTCTTGTAAGTGTATATTGGGGTGTATTCATCTTACTTATTTAGAAATTGTTTAGAAAAACTCCTAAAACAAGATTTTGAGGCTCTGATGCAGCAGATTGGCACATAATTGGGTGCATGAGCTTTTATTTCTGCTAGATATCAGAGTGTTTTTTTCCCAGTGTTATTGGTTATAATGGGTTTTATAGTGCCCATTCACCTGATTCTAGTTGAAGGTGACAATCGTGTACAAAGTTACCCTTGAAATCTTTTAAAGTGCAGTGCATGTATTTTTATGAGACTTGTATAAAATGTATATTTCAAGTTAGGTAACTTTAAAAATACAGGTTTCCCTCAGATTTTTAAGGAACTGTGTTTTCAGTGATTGCAGAAAATGAGACCAGCTGAGTAAGCCCATCATCCAACTCATTGACAGGCAAAGCAAGCAGAGTGACATTCACTATTTTAACTGATCTCTCTCTTAGAGATAAACAACTATGTCAAAATTTGAATAACTGTTGAGTCTTGATGGAGAGCATGATGTATAGATGTTTATTTTATTAGCCTTTCAAATATTTGGAGCTTTTCATAGAAAAAGCTTGGATTAGAAAAGAATTCCATGCAAAATTGGCAAATGTTAAAGAGTATTAAATCTGGGTGGCAATATTTGGGTGAATGTTAAATAAATACACGAATCATTGTCTTCTTCTTTTGAAAAAAGTACATTAAGTTAAATTTGCATGATTTAAAATGTGTTTATGACATTAATCCAAAATTTTATTCTTTTAGCTATTCTGGTAGACACCCCTAAGAAAAAAATCTTGACTTAATAATAAGTTAATTTAGGGGGAAAAAAATATTTTTAAATGGTCCTTTAACTCTCACATTGATAGGCCTGTTGTATTTACATATATTTTTATGCTTATTGAATAATACATTGAATTCTTACTGCTTTACCCTTTACCTTTTATTTTGTGTGCCAGTATTATGGTTATATATATGATGAATTGCTATTTTGGTAAGTTTACTTGTTTTTTAAGAGTAATCTCTGTGGCTTTTTTTTTTTTTTAAAGAAAGTAAGAGTATAAATCATGAACTTGTTACCAATGTAGTGCTAACACCAACATTTGAATTAGTTCATAGGTACAGTCAGGTAATTCACTTTGTGCTTGTGTCTCTGTGTGAGTATATGTGTACATGTATACATAAACTCCAAGTAAGATATTGTGCATCTATTTAAAATTGATTTTACATAACTTTCAGAGGTTCTTTAAAACAGCATTTCCAAATGCCCAGTGAACTGTATAACTCTATGCAATATGAGGATATTTATTTTAAACTAGAGGCTCAGCATGCACAAAATCATGCACAAAATTGTGTGTGAGTAGCTTGCTTCTGCTTATCTCAGTTGGCTGTCCTGCCCATCACTGCTTGTAGCTCGCTGCCTCACTCTCCACCACTTATAGCTCTCTGCCACTAGTAGCTCACTCCCGCCCTACCCGCCAAGAGAGTTGTTGCTCCTTTGGTCGTGATGGCATTAACAGCGTGCTGGCCACGGGCCTTTTATATAAGAGAGAGTCATGATTAGAGTTAGAAATATAAAAATAATTTAATATTTGCCTATTGGGTAAATCAAAACCAGACTCAGAATTCAAAGAACGTCACGACCATTTAATTTATGTTGCTCTTAAATTTAATGCATACTCTTATAGTTCACTGGATAACTCAAGTCTGTATAATGATGCTTTTTATAGCACTATAAATGAATTTAGTATTGTGAGTAATAGCATATAATTAGATATCTATATTATATGTATAGACAGACATAGATAAAAGGCAGAACAAATTTATAAAGGTCCTGGTCTCTTTAAAAAATGTCATTTCTCTTAATGTCCTAAGAAAAATAGGGTATAACATATTTAACATTAGTGTCATCAAACACATATTGGAATTTATTGTTCATGTAGTTCAACTGTGACACTAGTCTTTGTTTTATTTTTAAATAAGCTTCCTGCTGTTTGAAAGAAAGATTTTTAAGCAGTTGGTATCCTAATCAGATCTGTATAAAGTTAAATTGGTATCAGTTACATTGTTAAAGCCCCATGTATTTTAGCAAAAAAGGCAGTGAATTATTTTAAGCAATTAAGGTTTTTCCACCTTGCATCAACTTTGACTCACATGTATAAAAGTTTCAGAATTCATAGTAAGCTAATGTTTTTAAGGATTTCAAATGCAGAAAAAGCAGTCTCTGTCCTCAAAAACCTAAATTTAACAACTTTGGTTTTTATACTTCTGTTCTCTCAGTTTTAAATTTGTTTGCGTGAATAGGGCGTGCCCCTCCTCGGAACACAACAGTAGACCTTAACAGTGGGAACATTGATGTTCCTCCCAACATGACAAGCTGGGCCAGTTTTCATAATGGTGTGGCTGCCGGACTGAAGATAGCCCCCGCTTCCCAGATCGACTCTGCGTGGATTGTTTACAATAAGCCCAAGCATGCTGAGTTAGCCAATGAATATGCTGGCTTCCTCATGGCCCTGGGACTGAATGGGCACCTCACCAAGCTGGCCACTCTCAATATCCATGACTATCTGACGAAGGTGAGAAAGTGGTACTCCCAGCTTTTGGGATAGTGCCTCACCTGGGCTGTTGCAGTATCTTCAAATTGTTCTATTTGCTCTTCCTTCTTTATTCTTACATTTGTAAATCCATTCTTCTCATAGCACACAGAGTAATATTTCTAAAGTGTACATTGGATTGTATCACTTCCCTGGTCAAAACTGTGTAATAGTCCTCCGTGTTCTGAAGGTACATTTAAGAGCCCAGTGATCCTACTCACTTCTCCAGCCTTACTTTGTACCACCCTTCTCCCTTGCTACCACCCTCCAACCATGGGAACTGGCTCTTTTTGCTTCTTGGCATAAACTCTTCTACTTTTATGCCATAAAAGTCATCAATTTTTAAAAATATATTTTTATTGATTTAAAATAGAGAAAGGGAGAAGGAAAAAGAGATAGAAACATCCATGATCAGAGAGAATCATTGACTGGCTTCCTCCTGCACTCTTGCTACTAGTGATCGAGCTTGCAACCGAGGCATGTGCCCAGACCAGAACCAAACCGTGACCCCCTGGTTCATGGGTCAGTGCTCACCAACTGAGCCACATTCTGGGCAAAATTCACTTAAGTGTACAGGTTAGTGGTTTTTAGTAACTTTACAGATTTTAGAACATTTTACCACCTTGTAAATGAAATCTCATATCCCAGTAGCAGCCGCTCCCTGTTCCTCTCTCCTTCCAGCCCCTAGCAACCACTGATCTGTTTTCTGTGGCTGTGGATTTGCTGATTCTGAACCTTTCATACTGGCATACATGGAATCATACACTATGTGGCCATTTATGACTGGCTTCTTTCCCTTAGCAGAATCTTTTCAAAGTTCGACCATGTTATTTCTTACATCAGCACTTAATTTCTTTTTATTGCTGAATAGAAGCTCTGTATGGATATACTGCATTTTATATATCTTGGGTATACTGCATTTTATATATCTTTTATCAGTTGATGGATATTTGGATTATTTCTACTTTTTGGCTATTACGAATAATGGTAATATAAGCATGTACATGTCTTTAATGTAGACTTATGTTTTAATTTCTCATGGGTATATTGCTAGAAGTGGCATTGCTGCATTCTATAGTAACTCTTTGTTTAAATTTTGGGGGGTCCACCAAACTGTTTCAGAGTGGGTGCATCATTTTACAGCTCACCAACATTACCTGGGAGTTCCAATTTCTCCACAATGTCTCATTATGGTTTTGATTTGCATTTCCCTAATAGCTAATGATCTTCAGTATCTTTTCATGTGTTCATAGGCTATTTGTAAGTTTTCCTTGGAGAAATGTCTATTCATATACTTGGCTTATTTTTTTAGGGTTATCTTATTGAGTTGTAATCTTTATATAGTCTGGATAGTAGTTCATTAACAGATACAAGATTTATCTATTTTCCTCCCCTTCTTTCAGTTGTTTTTTCACTTTCTGATGGCATCTTTGAAACACATAAGTTTTTATTTTTGACCAACTCCAGTTCACGTCTTCTTTCTTTGATTGCTATACTTTGTGTTATATCCAAGTCATTGCCTAATCAAAAGTCACAAAGACACCTATGTTTTCTTTTAAAAGTTTTATAGTTTTAGCTTCTACATTGAATTACTTGATCAATTTACAGTAATATCCTATATAATAAAAGAGAAACATGCAAATTGACCATACCTTTGCTGCACTACCAGCCAATAGTAGCAATATGCGGCCAGGCCTTGCCACTGCCCAAAGCCAGGCCATGGCAGCCACCTCAGTGGGGGTAGGGTCCAGATGGCAACCCCAGACCCAGCAGGGGGTCTGGCGCCCTGCTGAAGCCCGGCATGGCAAATCTGGGGCGGTGGCAGGGTCCGGATGGCAGCCCCAGACCCAGCAGGGGTCCGGACCCCCGCCATCACTCCAAAGCCTGGCCATGGCAAACCTGGGGCTGGAGGGATGGGGCGGGGTGGATTGAAGACAAAAGCCTGCAGGCACCCAGCAGCCCAAATGCCTGAAGCAGAGGAGCTTGGGTTGCTGAGGGGCCTGGGTTGGGACAGCAGAGACACAAACCTGCAAGAGACCTGTGGAAAGTGAGATAAACTATCATAATTTTATCCTCCTTTCACAAGATGAGAAAACTGCCCCTGGATTATTTAGTGCTGTGGCCAACACCTTTCTACAAACACAGGGTAATGTTATGATCACTCCCAGGAAGGTCTGGTCAGAATACCGTCTCCAGAGAATATGCTACTGTGGCAAATCATCTAAGAGAGGAAACAAGCTTTTGTTGGGTTTATTCTGAAGGTCAGAGAACATGCCACCCCAACATATGCTGTGTTGTTATATTGATGATCTTGAGCGGTAGATGCTTGAAAAACAGCAAATGCACATGGAGGATTTCACTGAAGTCTCCTGATCTCCCTAAAATCAGACTCTCCTAAAGGAGCTTAAATGTCATAGGTCCCCTTGATGGGAGAGGTGTCATCAGGCAGAGAAGACTGACTCCTGTCACAGGACAGGAGAGTAGAAGTAGACATCACACCCAAACTTTGATACAAACTATTTTCCCCCACCCCATTCATCTTTCCTAAATATCATTTACTCTCCTCTAAGAGGCCTATATCTCCCGTCCCCTTTCCCTAGAAAAAAGGTATTTAAGTCTTCCTTCTAAGCCACCTTGAGGAGTTATTCATTTTTCCCTGGGATCTCCCACATATACACGAGGTACACATGTTAATAAACTTTTGTTTTTCTCTTGGTGATCTCTTTCAGTACAGGGGTCTCCACTAAGAATTCAGAAAGGTAGAGGAAAGCTATTTTTCCTCCTCCATAATTCTATCTTGGGAAATCAAGTCCCCAGGTGAACAATGAGGTTGGCTCAAGTGCCAAGAAGTCCTGGCTGATGATACGGAAGCTTCTGGGGAGAAATCAGTGATACTGGCATCAAAGTGGGACAGAGGGCACATGCACGGTTGCTGGTGGGAGTTTAAAGTGGTTCAACATTTTTGGAGGATGATTTGGCAAATTGGATAGAAATGTTCAAGGTATATCCAAGAGTCTTCTAGGAATCACATCTGCTGAGATAAAGTACAAGCACATAAGCCCTGGTCAGAACCCAGATATGCTACTGTGGGGTCCCCTTCCATGATAGGAAAACCTGGGAACAACCTGCATTTTTAGGACAAGGTGGCATCCTATCTAATAAAAGAGAAACATGCAAATTAGACTGAACATCTGGATGACCTTCCGGGCATCGTTCCCAACAAAGCCATGTTGGCGGGGCCAAGGCAGAGGAGGTTAGAGACAGGCAGGCAGGGGAGAGCAGTTAGGGCAAATAGGCTGTCAGGGGAGAGCAGTTAGGGGGATCAGGCTGACAGGCAGTTGAGTGGTTAGGAGCCAGAGGTCCCAGATTGGAGAGAGTGTAGGCCAACCTGAGGTGACCCCTTTCTCGTGCACGAATTTTGTGCACCGGGCCTCTAGTTTGCACATAATATAAAGAAGGGGTCCAACTTCATTCTTTGTCATGTGGCTCTCCACTTATCACAGTGCTGTTTTGAAAAAACTTTTTTTCCCTATTGGATTATCTCAGCACCCTTGTTAATCAACCATCCATGTGAAGGTTTATTTCTGGATCACCTCAAAGTCAATTATATGTTGTTCTCTCACCTGACATTCTCCCTTTCTAAAGTTGAGGGCCCTCCTCTCTTCCACTTTCCTGGCTAATTTGTACTCATTCTTCAGGTCCTATTATGAATTTTACTTTTTAAAAGATTCCTAACAATTCCTCAGACCCTTCTAATCTAAATTAGGCACCTTTAAAATACTCTTGCATATTATTTTGTACTTTTTCAGTGTGTTACTTAAAAATATATATATCGATTTCAGCGAGAAATGGAGAGGGAGAGAGATAGGAACAATGATTTGAGTCAATAATTGATTGGCTGCCTTCTGCATGTCCCCTACTAGGGATCTAGTCAGCACCCCAGGCATGTGCCCTTGACTGGAATTGAACCTGGGACTCATCAGTCTGCAGGCAATGCTCTATCCGCTGAGCCAAACCAGCTTGGGCTCAATGCATTACTTTTTAATAATATGGTTGTATGTTTTTAGTTTAACACTTTTTCCCCATTGGGGCACTAGCTTCGTGAGGACAAGGACCACCAGGTCTAAATAGTTTGCTATTGTGTTCTTGGTGCCTTTCACTGTGCCTGTCACATAAACGTGCTTATTGAAAATAATGTTTTATTTAGAACTTTTATCTGTTTTGGTAGTGGCTTAAGTTTCTATCTCCTTTCTGTCATAGGGTCATGAAATGACAAGCATTGGACTATTACTTGGTGTTTCTGCCGCTAAGCTGGGCACTATGGATATGTCCATTACCCGGCTGCTTAGCATCCACATTCCTGCTCTCTTACCCCCAACGTCCACAGAGCTTGATGTTCCTCACAATGTCCAGGTGGCTGCAGTGGTCGGCATTGGCCTTGTATATCAAGGGACAGCTCATAGGCACACTGCAGAAGTTCTGCTGGCTGAAATAGGTATGGCATAAATAGTGCTGTGTCTTCATTAGCATTCATGTTAGTGAAGTTATTAAATTAAGGAAAAATAGTACCTGATGTGAGGGTAGAATGATGTTACTAATTAAATTGCCTAATTATTTTTTATTTTTAGGTCTTTTATATATACTTTCTAATTCTTTGCTATTATGCATAAACATTGTGCTGATTGCTTTTGTGTAATATTTATTATTTTTTTAAATAATATTTTATTGATTTTTTTTTTTTTTTTTTTTTTTTTTACATAGAGGAAAAGAGAGGAATAGAGAGTTAGAAACATCAATGAGAGAGAAACATTGATCAGCTGCCTCCTGCACACCTCCTATTGGGGATGTGCCCACAACCAAGGTACATGCCCTTGACCAGGATCGAACCTGGGACCCTTTCAGTTCACAGGCCGACGCTCTATCCACTGAGCCAAACGGTTATTTATTATTTTTTAATTGCATTTTTCCCTGAAGATAAAATCCCAGGAATCGGAACTTTTTTTTTTTTGGAGGGAGAGGTCTTTATATATAATACATTTTGCTGTCTTAAATGGTAGAGTTAATGTTATGTGGTACTTTCTATAAGTATAAACTTTGCATCAAGCTAAGCATTTAGTATCGGTACACAGAAATTCTACCATAATAGAGCAGCTCAGTATTAGATAGGTTCAAAACAGATGTCTGGAAACAAAATATTTAATGTGCTTAGAACTTGTGGGAAGTGTCCTTCCTGTATTTGAACATGTTTTCACCACATCTAATGAATGGATTTGAAAATAATAAAGCAAAAATAAAATATAAGAGATTACAAATTAAAACTCTTGTTGAACACTCCTCCCTTTTAAAAATTTTATTTCCTATTTCTTTATTTTAAAAAATTAAACCTAAAGTTTCACAGTGTTTTAAAGTTATTGATCTCAGAGGGAAGGTGCGGGAGGGTGGATGGGTGGGAGGAGATCAACCAAAGAACTTGTATGCATATATGCATAACCCTTGGACACAGACATTAGGGTGGTAAAGGCCTGGGGGAGGCGGAGGGGGCATTGGCAAGCTAGAAGAGGTCAGTTGGGAGTAAAAGGAGATATATAATACTTTCAACTATAAATATTAAAAAAAAAAATATATATATATATATAAAGGCATTGTTTTTTAAATTAGAAAACTAAAAGCATCATTTTGGAGTTTATTTTTTAGTAAACAGAGATGTGGACACCATTTGTGATGTCATATCTTTCTGAGTGGGGTTATATTGAATCAGTAGTTCTTATGCAACTTAGTTACTAGAAAGTTAACTCTAAAGCTCTCATGAATTAATATTTTAAAAGGCCACCATGACCCTCGTTATTTCCTCTTTCACAGGAAGACCCCCTGGTCCTGAAATGGAATACTGCACTGACAGAGAGTCCTACTCTTTAGCTGCTGGCTTGGCCCTAGGCATGGTCTGCTTGGGGGTAAGCACAGTCTATGCCTTTCAAGGCTTCAGTGAAGAGGTCTGCATATTGAGATGAATAATCTGAATACTGAATACTGCTCTGCCATACTGTGGCTTGATGTATTCTGATTCTAAACTCTTCTCTCTGGATGTTTTTTAAAGTGTTAAATTTGGAAATGGAGAGAAATTGTAGCAGATTTCTTTTCTGTATCTTAGATGGAAGTATTTATGAATTAACTGAAGGATGAGGTTTCTTGTAAAGATTTTAAGACATAAGATGAAGAAGTATGACGGCCTAATCAGTCAGAAAACAGAAAAAAATGTGTATATGACTCTTTTAAGAGTCTATAATAGTTGCTGGAGAGAAACCATAGCCTTTTCTTGGTTCCCTGGTGTTCACGAGGCCTGGCAGAAGGTTGCCACTGTAGTGTTTGCTTTGTGATAGAATGCAGTACCATGTTGACCCATTTTTAACCCCATCCATGAGACATGGTATAGAATTATCAAAAGCATTTCATTTCATTCAGCTGACTGTGGGTCCCTTGAAGAAACACCAATACATTGAAACTAGATTATACAAAACAAGTTAACAGTTAGGTGTTTGACTCACATTTACTTGTGAACTAAAGAGGCAGATGATTCAAAGGAAAAGCTTCATAATGGGAATTGACACCTGAATTCTGGTCCTGATCAGGTAGTCCTATCATTTAACTGCAGCATTGTCTAGTGGTTTGCAATTCCATAGAGCCAAACTGCCTGAGTCATATCCAGCCCTGCCATTTGCCAGCAGTGTCACCTTGGACTTGAATCTTTATGCTTCACTTTCCTCACCTATAAAAGAGTGGCTGTTTGATAGAATTGTCATACTAAGTAAGTCAATCTTTGTTAGTGCAGTTAAGCCTGCACTATTGTAAAGCCTTTATGTATTTTGTGACATGAAAGTATTAACTTGAACATATACTATAATTTTCATGTGAATTATTAATAGCTTGAGTATTAATTCATAACACCTTGTTTTGAAGTTAGTTCATTCTTTTTTATTTTATATACTATAGGCTTTGTTTCCTAAGATTTCATTTCACATGTCTGTCATTTACTTTTTCAGCACGGCAGTAACTTGATAGGTATGTCTGACCTCAATGTGCCTGAGCAGCTTTACCAGTACATGGTTGGAGGTCATAGGCGCTTTCAAGCAGGAATGCACAGGGAGAAACATAAATCTCCAAGTTATCAAATCAAAGTAAGTCCAAATTAGAGCAACAATTTAAAAAAATATATATTTTTATTGATTTCAGAGAGGAAGGAAGAGGGAGAGAGAAACATCAATGATAAGAAAGAATAATTGATTGGCTGCTTTCTGCATGCCCCCCACTGGGGATTGAGCCTGCAACCTGGGCATGTGCCCTTGACCAAATCGAACCTGGGACCCTTCAGTCCTCAGGCCAATGCTCTGTCCACCAAGCCAAATCGGCTAGGACTAGAGCAATAATTAGAAAATAGTTTTTATACCAACCTTTACAAATGTGTTAATTTTAAGCATAGGCTAGTATTCAGAAGACTTTTGTAATCATAACTCTTTTATGTGAATAATCTTTTTTTTTTTTTTTGGATAGGAAGGAGATACCATAAATGTGGATGTAACTTGTCCAGGTGCCACTCTTGCTTTGGCTATGATCTACTTAAAAACCAATAACAGGTACTGTATCTCTGTCCCCATCCCTGGCCAGACAATGTGATTTCCTTTCTGACCTTAGTAGTAAAACTAAAGTATCTTTATATGTTTTATTTCCCATCTGCTGGATCAGCCTGATTTTAATTCTTTCAAACAGTACAGATTATATAATTTTTTATCTAGAAATAATAAAATTTGCTATTTTAATAATTTTTGACAATATAATTAATTGCCTATCTTTATTCATTTCTGTTTTCTGGTTGCTGTCACTGACTATTAAAAAAAATGCCCAAATTGCTTTTCATTAAATTTGAATGTCGTGAGGACTGGTGAAGCCAGAAATACTTAGCATTATTCTATTCTTTGTTCCTGTTTATAAAAATGGTTTCTACTTACTTCAAGCTTTTCTTGTGACCATACCATCTATTTTCCCAATCCCCATGATTAGTGCTGACACTTGAAAATAGACCTTTGGCATTTATTCTTTTACATATTGTGTAGGAATATAAATTGTATAGGAGATATTAAACCATATTTAAGTCTTTTAATTTAAAAAAATGCACTAACAGTGTGTGTGTGTGTGTGTGTGTATTAATCTTCACCTGAAGATATTTTTCCATTGGTGTTATTTGTTTTAGAGAGTGTGGAAGGGAGAGAGGAGGAGAAAGAGAGATTCCATAAAAACTCTAAATCAGTGTGAAAGAGACATATCTATTGGTTGTCTTCTGCACCCACCCGACCAGGGTTGGGAATCAAACCTGCAACACAGGTACATGCTGTTAACTGGAGATTGAACCCTTGACCATATTTTGTGGACAGATGCTCTGACCATTGTACCACACTG
The DNA here is from genome assembly GCA_027563665.1 of Antrozous pallidus. Classification (NCBI taxonomy): domain Eukaryota; kingdom Metazoa; phylum Chordata; class Mammalia; order Chiroptera; family Vespertilionidae; genus Antrozous; species Antrozous pallidus. The sequence continues at coordinate 11,602,828 of CM050523.1, read as the reverse complement.
GCCAGCACAAGAATTTTTTAAATATATTTTTATTGATTTCAGAGAGGAAGGAAGAGGGAGAGAGAAACATCAATGATGAGAGAGAATCATTGACCAGTTGCCTCCTGCAAGCCCCATACTGTGGATCGAGCCTGCAATCCCAGAGCAAGTGCCCTTGACCAGAATCAGCTAGGACCTTTCAGTCTGTAAGCCGACACTCTATCTACTGAGCAAACCAGCTAGGGCAAGACCTTTATTAATTTTGTAAATTCTTCCTCTTAGAAAAAGTAAATGTATGCAAAATTAACAAAATGGGTAAGAATAGGCATTTGTTCCAACTACTTGAATGAGTGTTTATGTCGTGCTTTCTTGCTACTGGAACAAGACAGAACTAAACATATTTGTTCTCATGGAGCTGTGTTATTGTAAGCTACATAACATAATAAATGTTATTCTAGAGGTTGTGAAGTACTATGTATGCAAAGAAACTAGGACTGTGGATGGGGTGGGAAGAAATGTTGTGAAATCTGTCTTGAACTTCTTGATTATTTTGCCTTTTCCTAAGCAATGAATGCACTTGTTAACATCTTCCGGTAACAGATCCATTGCTGATTGGCTTCGAGCTCCTGATACAATGTATTTGCTGGACTTTGTGAAACCGGAGTTTCTCTTGCTTCGGGTATGGTACTTGGCACTTTCTCATTTCTGTTAACATTAGGAGTCTGTATGTGGTCCTTAGGTTTATCTTGCAAATGTACATGTTTCTCCAAGGGAACCTTTTACTATTAATTCAATATGCACATGTAATTGACAATGTTCTTTTGAAATTTCCCGCATTTAGCTGTAGGAATATTGAAAAGGCAGCCAAATTGACATATAATATTTGGAGTTGCCATTTCAGCTTCTCACATTATTATTACTATTTTTTAATCACCAGAGGATATTTTTTTCATTGATTTTTTTTTTTTTTAAGAGACAGTGGGAAAGAGGAAGGAAGGAGAGAAAGAGAGAGAGAGAGAGAGAGAGAGAGAGAGGAAAAGGAAGGGAGAGATGGAGGAAGGACGGGAGATACATCTATTGGTTGACTCCAGCTGCTGTTGCTGATAGATAATGATTAAACCTGCAACCAAGGTATTTGCTCTTGACAGAAAATCGAACCCATCACCCTTCAGTTCAAGGGCCGACACTCTAACCACTGAAGCAAACTGGCCAGGGCTCACATTATTATTCAAAACTTCCTGTCAAACAGCAAGTGTCTGGAGCTTTACTACTACTTTCATTAGTAAGGATGCAGTATTACTATTAAAGGTATAAATAATGACAATAAATCTTTGATATAACTGTCTGAATTTTTCCCACTATTAGAGGCCCAAAGCATGAAATCATGCATGAGTAGCTTACTGCCACTTGATGCTTATTGCCCCGCCCACCACCACTCCTCGGCTGGGGATTGGGGAGGGACTGAGATGTGTCAATGCAACTATAGCGACTGGTCAAGTGGACATTCTGGTCGTTACGCTTATGGTCCCTGGCCTTTTATTATATAGGATAATGTTTAAACTTGTCTGTTTTTAGCCTATGAAAGCCTTGAAAGTACGTCCACAGGGCTATGGTTCTTTTCTTTTAAAACATCCTTTTAGCTTCTCCAGATTTTGACGACAGTCAACTCAATTTTAGATTTTTGGGTTAAAATATAAATTATCAGTTTATTTTCATGATTGCTTTAGGTTGATACTATATACTAATTTTATTTTTTGAAATTACCATCATTTGGGAACTGATTCTAAATTATTCTATTTAACATTGACATTGTTATAAAATTTGTGAACATTGCTTGCTCTAACTAATTTTATCTGTATTACATTTTAAAGACACTTGCTCGATGCCTGATTTTGTGGGATGATATTTTACCAAATTCCAAGTGGGTTGATAGCAATGTTCCTCAAGTAAGTACATATGATAAATATTGTTATATCTGTAATGGCATAAAATTATGATTTCTTACAGACTTTTCCAAAACCCTATAAAATACTACTTCTTAGGAAGGCAATATTGATGATTATGGTATCTCTTGAAAACATAGCAACTTTCATTTTAAGATTGTGTGCTTATTGTAGATTAAGCTTCCTTCCTGACCCAAGATCCTAAGAAATTATATAGTTTTTAAAAATTAAATATACCAAAGTACCTTAAAGTATTTTTATCTGAATTGGTACACATTTATCTAAGATGCTACTAGATACTCTGTGACATGTTAAATCTCTTTTTAATAACTTATTTTAATTACTTTATGATATATTTATTCACTAAGCCAAATTGTTATAAATAAGCAGGCTTCATAAAAACTCCAAATCAAATATTATCAATAAATATTGTCCTTTTAACCAACAGTCCATTTCTGGTGGTCAGTTCCATTTTACTTATAAACTAAATCTACTTATCCTTGGGAATGCTTAAGAGTATTTCCCCTGATATTTGAATAAGAACAAGAAAATAAAGAAAGGTTTAAAGAACTTCACAGAAGTACCTATATCTACCTAGATTCTACAATTAATATTTTACTGTGAAAACTTGTTTAACCACATATCTCCATTTTTCTCTCTCCAAGCCATCATTTTTTAAATATATTTCAGTTAGTTATAGACAGTACTGAATTTCTCCCTAAATGTTTTAGCTTGTGTGTTACTAGCTAGAATTTTATATTTCCCTTATAAGATAAAATGTATGTGCAGTGAAATGCACAGATCTTAACTACAGTACCCTATATAATAAAGAGGTAATATGCAAATTGACCCCCAAGCCCTCACAAGATGGCTACTTACGACCAGGTTGGCAGGAAAGCTGGTGGGGGACAACCAAACGACTGAACAAGCAGGCTGCGTGGGGCAATCAGGCCCGCAGGGGGGTTAGTGAAGGATGAGCAAACAACTGAACAGCAGGCTGTGTGGAGTGACAAGGCCAGCTGGTGGGTTAGTAAATGACAATCAAAGACTGAATAGCAGGCTGTGTGGGGTGATCAGACCCGCTGAGGAGGCAATGGGGGACGATTCGGCTGGCAGGCGGTTTAGTGAGGGGCAACTAGGCCGGGGAGGGGGCAGTTGAGGACAACCAGGCTGGCGGTAGGTTGGGGGCTTGGGTGTAGTAGAGGATGACCAGGCAGGTGGCAGGTGAGTTAAGGGTGACCAGGCAGGCAAGTGAAAGATTAGGAGCCAGTGCTCCAGGATTGTGAGAGGGATGTCCAACTGCCAGTTTAGACCCAATTGGGCCTAAATCGGTAGTCAGATATCCCCCAAGTGGTCCTGGATTGGAGAAGGTGCAGGCTGGGCTGAGGGCTCCCCTACCCCCTGCCATGCATGAATTTCATGCACCAGACCTCTAGTTTGATGAGAATTGACTAATGTCTATGCTCATGGAAACAAACCTCCATCAAAATGACCAGAAGCTCCTTTCTTCCCCTATTCACTTAGTCTGTTAACTCCCTCCCCCCCTCAACAAAACCAGTTTTCTGATGTAGAACTTTCTATTGATGGATTCACATGTAAGTGTAAACCCTTTGTAAAAGGTTTTCTTCACTCAGCATGATTGTGTGATAGTAATGGTTTGTTCTATTTATTGTAAGTAGTAGTCCATTGTTACTAACTTACCACGGTTTCTTTTTCCATTCTCTTTTGTTGGATATCTGGGCTAGTTCCAGGTTTAGTCATTATGAGTCAAGCTACCATAAATATTCTTATACTAGAGGCCCGGTTCATGAAATTCTTGCGGGGGGTGGGGGGGTGTCCCTCAATCCAGCCTGCACCCTCTCCAATCTGGGATCTCTCTCACAATCCAAGACTGCTGGCTCCCAACTGCTCACCTGCCTGCCTCCCTGATTGCCCCTAACCACTTCTGCCAGCCAGCCTGATCACCCCCTAACCACTACCCTGTCAGCCTGATTGATGCTTAACTGCTCCCCTGCCAGCCTGTTTGCCTCCAACTTCTCTCCTCTGTCGCCTGGTCACCCCTAACTGCCCTCCCCTGCAGGCTGGATCACCCCCAACTGCCCTCCCTTCCAGGCCTGGTCCCTCCCAACTGCCCTCCCCTGCTGTCCATTTGTGGTGGCCATCTTGTGTGTAGGAGTGATGGTCAATCTGAGTATTACTCTTTTATTAGATAGGATAGAGGCCTGGTACATGGATGGGGGCCAGCTGGTTTGCCCTGAAGGGTGTCCCGGATCAGAGTGGAGGTTCCCTTGGAGAATGGGACAGCCTGGGCGAGGGGCCTGTGGTGGTTTTCAGGTTGGCCACACACCCCAGCAACCCAAGCAGAGGCCTTGGTATCTGGGATTTATTTATGTTCTACAATTGAAACTTTATAGCCTGGAGCAGAGCCAAGCCTTCTGCTTGTTCTGTGGTGACAGCCATTTCTGTTGGGACATTTACTTTTGTAATTGAAACATTGTAGCCTAGAGTGGAGCCCTAGGCCAGCCAGAGTTGCAGAAGCTTGGCTTCCTCTATCGCTGGGGCAATCCTAGCCTATGCTCTCTCTAGCTGCCATCATTATCTTCTATAATTGAAACTTTGTAGCATTGAGTGGAGGCCTAAGTTGGCAAGGGCAGGCAGAAAGTTTGGCTTCCTCCATTGCTGGGGAAACCCACGCCTCCCTCCTGCTCTCTGTGGCTGCAGCCATCTTGGTTGGGGTTTATTCGCATATTTGTTCCTGATTGGCTTGTGGGCGTGGCTTGTGGGTGTAGCGCAGGTGTGGTCAATTTGCATATTACTCTTATTAGATAGGATGGGTATTGAGTTATACAAACACCATTTTTCTTATTGAATTCCTGTGATTCCTTGTCAAAGTCATGTGAGCACAAAAGTGTGGGTTTATTTTTGTGCTCTGAGTTATCTGTATGGCAGTCCTTTTGCAGTTATCAGACTCTTATTACTGTAGTTTTGTTCTGAAGTCAAGTATTGTGTATCTGTCATTTTTTTTATTACTTTGAATACTCAAGGTCCTTTGCATTTCCATCTAAAATTTAGAATCAGCACATCAGTATCGATGTAAAAGTGATGGATTATAGTTGAATTTGTGTTGAATCTCTTCAGATGGGGAACATCTGACCTGTGGGCTCTATAAGGCCTGTGAAATCAATTGGTCTGGCCATGCCACGGCATGGGGGTGAATTAATTAAATGTTTGACCAAATACAACAGGCTAATTATTAAGTTGATACTCTTGTATTGCCCTCGAATGATATATTCAAATGGATGTTAGCAGAAAAACAGTTCCCCACCCCTTGTATAAAAAAATGTATGGAGAATTAAATAATTGAGTTTTGTAGTCCAAGAAAAGAGAATCCATTTATTTCAGTTCCTTTTTAAAATTTTCTCAAAGATAAGGGTGTTCAACAGTTTAATGTTTATTTCTAAGTATTTTATATTTTTTTATTATATCTTTCTGTAGAATTTTGTTTTCTAATTGATTGCTGCTATACAATTGATGTAAAATATGAAATTGATATTTGTATATCAACCTTTTAACCTGTGGCATTTAAATGCACATTTATCCTATCTAATAAAAGAATAATATGCAAATTGAATGTACCGCCTATCAGGCCATGCCTACAGCCATGCCCATCAGCCCATCGGGAGCAAATTATACAAATAAACCCCAACCAGGATAGCTGTGGCCACTGAGAGCAGGAAGGAGGCTTGGCTTTCTCGGCAACAGAGGAAGCCAAACTTTCCTCCTTCCATTGCTGGCCTAGGCCTCCAACTCAGTGCTACAAAGTTTCAGTTATAGACAATATATTCCAACAGAAACGGTGGAAGCCATGGTGCTGGAGAGAGCAGAGCCTAGGGTTGCCTGGGCGATGGAGGAAGCCAAGCTTCTGCAGCCCTAGCGCCTAGGCCTCCACTCTAGGCTACAAAGTTTCAATTATAGAATTTAAACAGAAATGGCTGTTGTCGCAGAGCGAGCGGAAGGCTTGGCTCTGCTCCAGGACAGTGTTTCAATTGTAGAACATAATTTAATCCCAGATACCAGACCCTTTGCTTGGGTCACTGGGGGGCGTGGCCAGCCTGCAAACCACTGCAGGCCCCTCGCCCAGGCTGCCCCAAAAGAACCCCCACCTTGATCCAGGACACTGTTCAGGCCAAACCAGCTGGCCCCCACCCATGCACCAGGCCTCTATCCTATCTAATAAAAGAGTAATACTCAGATTTACCATCAATCCAACACACAAGATAGCTGTCCCCATGTGGTCAAAGATCCTACCCCCATGTGGACACAAGATGGCCACCTCAAGATGGCCAGTAAGGGAGGACCCTTGGGAGGGAACAGGCTTGCAAGGAAGGGCAGTTGGGGACTATCAAGCCTGCAAGGGAAGGCAATTAGAGGTGACCAGGCCGGCAGAGCAGGGAAGTTGGGGGCAAACAGGCTGGCAAGAGAGCAGTTAGACATCAGTTAGGCTGACAGGGTCGTGGTTAGGGGGTGATCAGGCTGGCAGGCAGAAGTGGTTAGGGGCAATTAGGGAGGCAGGAAGGTGAGCAGTGTGGAGCTAGCAGTCCTGGATTATGAGAAGGGTGTTCGACTGCCTTTTTAGGTCCAATCCTACCGGGATCGAGCCAAAATGGGCAGTTGGACATCCTTCGAGGGGACCCAGAATGGAGAGAGTGAAGGCTGGGCTGAGGGACATCCCCCCACTTCCCATGCACGAATTTCGTGCACTGGGCCTCTAGTATATATATAAAAAGCCAGCGACCAGAACACCGTAAAACTTGGAATCACAGGTTGCTATGGCGCTCACTGCGGTCAGTGAACTGGCCCCATCGGGGGTAGGGCCAGCCAGCCAACCTCCTGTGGTCCCTTGCCCCTGGCCATCCCCAGCCCTGATTGGCCTGCAGCCCCTCCTACCCCAACAGGGTGCAGGGCCAGCAGGCCAACCTCCTGTAGCCCCTCTCTCTACCCGGCCCCACCCCAGATTGGCCACCCACTCTGATCAGGGACAGGGCCAGCTAGCCATCAACCTGAGGCTCCTCTCCCCAGCCAGCTCCACCACCAATTGGGGTTGGGGCTGGCTGGCCTACCTCCCATGGTACCATTTCTGGAGACTAAACCCACATCGGCCTCCCCGACTCCAATTGGGGGTGGGGCCCGCTGGCCAATTGCCCACACCCCCTCACCCAGCCAGTCAGGCTCTGATCAGACCCCAATCAGGGTGGCCCGGCCCGCCAAACTCCCACTGTCTCCTCCTCCTGACAGGCCTAGCCCAATTTAGGCCAGACCAGCCAGACCCCACCCATTTGTGTACTGGTCCTCTAGTCCAGTGACCACAATGCTGTAACAACAGGAACGACCAATTGCTATGACATCCACCTTGGCTAGCAAACCGGCTTGATTGGGGGTGGGGGGCTGGGGCTGGCTGTCCAACCTCCCCTGACCCCTTCACCCAGCCTGCCCCACCTCCGATTGGCCCCTACCACCCGAATTGGCCCGCAGGTCGTACTCCCAGCCCCTGATCGCCCTCCTTGACACCAATCAGGGGCAGGGCCCGCCTGCCAATTGCCTTCAGCCCCTCCTCCCAGCCATGCCCCGATCAGGGCAGGCCAGCTGACCAACCATCCACTGTCTCCTCCTCTGAACAGGCCTGCCCTGTTCCACCCTGATTGGCGCTGGGCTGACTGGACCCCATCTTTGCACAAATTCGTGCACTGGGCCTCTAGTTAGTTAAATAAATATTAATAAGTATTATGTTAGGTCTATCTTGTAATTTTTTTTCAAAAGGACTTCATTCTGTGTCTAATGCGTATTGTATTGAGCATTGTTTAGGTATTGCCCCTGTGTGTGGGTGGGAGCAATGAACTCTTTACCAAATGTCTATACATCCTTATACTGTGAACTCCTCAAAATCAGCTAGTATTCTTTTTTATTGTTTTGTTTTTAGCAACTGGTACACATTGACTGGAGTTCAGTACAGTACTGTTACATTGAAAGACGACAGACTGGTTCAAAATCACCTGGCTAGTAAGGTTTGATTACTTACTAGTCAAGTGATTTTGAAACTAGTTGTAGGACTTCAGATCTTTAAGAATTTTGACTTGGACAAGAGGAGTTTGGTGGTCTTTTCTCATTCATTTCCTATATGCCTCAACTTGCCTTTGAAGAATTACATTTCTTCCTTTAATTACTTTTTTATATGGATTTTTTGGAAAAAAAACTTTTAAGAGAACATAGAAAACGTGACAAGGACCAAATCGAAGAAGGTTCTTCTTCCATAAGGTACTTACAGCCCAATTTAGTGATGCTTTTAAATTGTTTGTGATCAATGTGGTGTTACGATAGAGGTGGTGTGGATCAGTAATAATAATAATAATAATAATAATAGCTAATACTTATAAAGGACTTACTAAGTGCCAGGCATTAATCTTAAGAGGTTTTTGAGTGGATTAAGCCTTCAAATTCTCACAGAAACCTAGAAGGTGGGAACACCCATTATGCTCATTTACATAGCTAATGTGACTGTGGGATTCAAACCTAGGCCTTCAAGCTGCTTTTAAAGACAAAAAAAGAGCTTACAAATGCCTGCTGTCAAAATAGCAGCATTTCATTCCTGTCTAATGATGTAGTTAGAACACTTTAATTTATATTAATGTTAAAATCAGGTTATCCATATATGTATCACTTTGGAATTCTATCAGTTTTTCAGAATGTTACTCAATTTCTGAATAAATAGTAGTCAACATTGAAAGTAAAGATGAGAGGAAGAATGATGGAAGTAGTTACTAGCTTATATTACACAGTGAACATAATTGCTTACCATATTGAGATTATCAAAGAGAAAAGGTATTTTGAGTATTTTTATTTTATAATATTTATTTTAGTTCATAAGAAATTTGTATCGTAAGTGACTTCTGAGTATTTATTGTTTTACTAGATGCCCAGTACATTAAATTAGTGCACGGGGGCGGGAGGAGGTGGGAATCCCTCAGCCCGACTTGCACTCTCTGCAATCCAGGAGCCCTCAGGGGATGTTCTACTGACGGCTTCGGCCCACTCCTTGTGGGGAGCGGGCCTAAGCTGCAGTCTGGCCTCCCTCTGCAGGAGGTGATTGGGCTGATCAGGGGAAGCTGCTGCCCCCATCACCCCACTGCTGCTGCCACTGCTGGCTGCTGCAGCCACCAAGGTGTTTTCATTAACACGGACTCCAGTCACTTTACCATGAAAAAATAATGTTCTTTAGGCATTTTCAAGATGTCTCTTTCATAGGATATGACAGCTCTCTCTCTTTTTTTTTTTTTTTTTATCCTCACCTGAGGATATTTTTCTATTGATTTCTAGAGAGAGGGAAAGATAAAGAGAAACATCATTGTGAAGGGACACTTCAATTGGTTGCCTCTTGCATGAGCTCTGAACTGGGCCCCAGCCAGGGAGGAGGCTACAACCTAGGAACATGCCCTTGACCAGAATCAAACCCAAACCCTGAGTTCAGCAGGCCAAGGCTCTATCCACTGAGCCAAACCAGCTAGGGCAGGATATGACATTTCACAGCCCCTCCAGAAGCAGACCTTCATTTTTTCCTCCAGGAGTGTGGTGGAAAAACCCTAGATCACCTTCTTGGATTCTGATTACACAAGTTACCAAGAACACTGTGAGTGGCGTACCAGGTGCTTCACCAATAAGTGGCCAAAAAAGTTGTTTCCTCTGCAGCTCATGCAAAGAGGTGGGACTGCTGGTGCGCCCCTGCAAGCAGGCAGGCCCGCCCTGCTACCCACTCTCTGTGGGTCCTGCTCCACCCTGCTGTGTGCACAGCCTCCTCCTGAGCCAGTCATAACTGTTACGGCATCCTGGCTAATTTGCATATTATATAGATACTAGAGGCCTGATGCATGAAATTCATGCATAGAGTGGGGGGGGGGGGGTTGTCCCTCAGCCCAGCCTGTACCCTCTCCAATCTGGGACCCCTTGAGGGATGTCTGACTGACTGCCTGTTTAGGCCTAATCCCACTGAGCAGTTGGACATTCTTCTCACAATCCAGGACTGCCGGCTCCCAACTGCTCGCCTGCCTGCCTTCCTGATTAGCCCTAACTGCTTCTGCCTGCCAGCCTGATCACCCCCTAACCACTCCCCTGCCAGCCTGATTGATGTCTACCTGCTCCCTGGCCAGCCTGTTTGTCCCTAACTTCCCTACTCCGCAGGCCTGGTCACCCCTAACTGCCATCCCCTGCAAGCTTGATCACCCCCAACTGCTCTCCCTTGCAGGCCTGGTTCCTCCCAGCTGCGCTCCTCTACTGGCCATCTTGTGGTGGCCATCTTGTGTCCACATGGGGCAGGATCTTTGACCACATGGGGCCAGCCCTCTTGTGTGTTGGAGTGATGATCAATCTGAGTATTACTCTTTTATTAGATAGGATTAGAAAGCACCTTGAAATGTTACTCTCCTGAGCAGCCTTCTAAAAAGAATGATAAGAATAAATCTTGAGTTCCACTGTTCTGTATACTTGCTTTCATATGTTTAGAAAAATACAGTTTTTTTCTTTTTTGTTTGTATTTTTTAAGTGAAACCAATCAAATCTTTTCTTGGTTGTTAAAGCTAGATAGATACTCTATTTTTAAAAAAATTCTTGTCCATTACCTATACTAGAAGGATAGGGATATGTTTCTATACAGTAGTTGCAGATAAAACATTGATAGTTCAGTTTAATTCAGGTAATTAATCTAGTAACTCACCTCACCTTAATGCTAGAAACGTCCCATGACTAAGAAGTATATGTGCCTGAATTGAGTTCTCTCCAAGTGCTTTTTCCTCTTTCCTGTTGCTTTCTGGCACTCTTGCCCCAGTTTTCCTCTACAGCCATTATCTTTCATTTCAGTTGATTGGTGTGAAGTATTACTCTGCTATTGATTCAGAATATACTTAAGTCCTTTAGTTTTTGTTCATTCAGTCCAATTCAGTTATTGTTTTTATTGGGCCATCTTACATTTAAAATTGGGTTGCATGAATGTGAATATTATATAGGCCTTTGAAAATGAAATGGTTTGGTAAAGCTTGTTTTATATAACATGACCATGATAAGCAGAATGTTATTTTTCAGGTCATTAAATATTTATAACTTTAATATTAATGTTTCGGTATTCTTGGTTTGTATTTTTGCAGATTATAAGAGAAAATAGTATCTCTCTCAGTGAAATTGAATTGCCTTGCTCAGAGGATTTGAATTTGGAAACTTTGTCGTAAGTTATGAAATGAGGAGCAGAAATGAGCTACCCTTCCATCTGTCAGATAAATAATAGAAATGCATTCTGTAAGAGCAGTAATGCCCTTGACTTTTGAGTGTTTCTGAATTGGTTTCTAACCATTGCTGATCAGATATTCAGAAAGATGAACTTTTTGTTTGTTTGCTTTTGTTTAGATTTTTGAAATATAGTGCTCTTGCCCTCAAAAATCAATATTGGAGATTTAACTTGTACACACTCCTTTTTTTAATCCTTTCCATTAAAATAATGGCACTGTTTTTAAAAATTACCTTCTTTTGCTGTATATGAAACATATTTAGGTAAGAGTGTATTTTATTAGTAAGGGCCACCTGGTGTTTCTGCTGAAGAAAAGGGCTTTGAAACCTGATTTAGTAGAGTTACAAGTGAGCTTCCCCAGAACAGAAAAAGAAATAATTACTATTTTTACCCCAAGATAATACTAGGCAGAATATTGACAGTAGTAAATTTCTTGTAATCTGTCTCTAGGCAAGCACACGTCTACATAATTGCAGGAGCCTGTTTGTCCCTGGGTTTTCGATTTGCTGGCTCAGAAAACTTATCAGCGTTTAACTGTTTGGTAAGATGTATCCTAGTTTATTCCGTTCTGTTTTCTTTTTTCACAAAGCCTCAATATGCTTTCTTAACTTTAAGGTTTTTTTGTTTTTGTTTTTTCAGCATAAATTTGCAAAAGATTTTATGACTTATTTGTCTGCACCTAATGCTTCTGTGGTAAGTTTTTTCATGATGAGTCTCCTTGGGAATAAAATTAAACTCGAAGGAAGTTCACCAATAATTCAGTTACTTAATATGTTGATAATTTCTGTAGTTTGCTTGAATTTAGAATGTGAGATTTGAAGTTTGGTTTATCTTTACATTTTTGTTCTGGGATACTTAGATGATAATATGATGATCCTAGAAGTATGCACAGGTCTCTAATTCTTGTGACAAGAGGAAAATAAGAAAAACCATATTGTCCCCTATTCTGTCAGTACTGAATACATTGCTGCTTTATGACAGGAACACTGCAAGATTTTTATTTCTTGCTAAAAACCACACAGATTTATGCAACATTACTTATAATATGAGAAAATTAGAAACTTCAAAAAGTATAAAAGTGGTTAAGTTTGATTATATCTGTACATTGTTTTACAATGGAGCTATCAAAATCGTGTTTTAGAAGACTTTGTTGTGAGTGAGTTTTCTAATAGATTAAAAAGGATTAAAAATATTGTGTATAGAATGTCTCAATTTGAAAAAAATATGTATATAAATATAGGAAAAGATCTGGAGAAAAAGAAAGGCAAAGTGTTTACAGCAATTCTGTTTGGGTGCTACTATTCCAAGTGATTATTATTACCTTTTTGATATTTTATTTTCTGAGTGTTCTATATTGAACACTCAGAGAAAATACTTGTTTTTATAATTTTTTAAAAAGTCAAACATTTGTTTTTGATAATGAAGAAATGTAACATGATAGTTGATAATGAAGAAATGTAACAGTCTTCTCTTCATATTTCCAGACAGGGCCTTACAACCTGGAAACATGCCTGAGTGTGGTGCTGCTGTCTCTGGCCATGGTTATGGCTGGCTCGGGGAACCTAAAGGTTTTGCAGCTTTGTCGTTTCTTGCACATGAAAACAGGTGGTGAAATGAACTACGGTTTCCACTTAGCCCATCACATGGCCCTTGGGATTCTATTTCTAGGAGGAGGAAGGTAAATGAATATATATTTCTTCAATGAAGATTTTATGAACAAGATCTGTAAGAGTGACTTATTTTGAATTTGAAGGTGAAAATTTTTTATTCTGATTAGCTGTTAGCTTATCTGGAGGCATTATTAGTACACTGTAGACAGGCTTTTTAATGGTTTCACCATTAACTTACGCCCTACTTAGAGTTACCATCCTTTCTCTATCATAGTTAGCATCACTGCATTTTTCAGAAGAGTATGAACTTAGTACTTCATTGCTAAACTTTTTGTTTCTCACTGTTGAAGGATTTTACCCTTTTGCTAAAGTGCTTTCTTGTAAAGGTCTCAAACATGATAGCCAACAGATTCTATGGAATTTTCTTAGTTTTTAACTTCTCACTTTTTTCATTATCTGTCATTCCTGACCACCTTATCTTATTATAAGACTTTTCCTGGCTTTTAATGATCTCTATTGAGTAAAAATTGTACAAATCATAGGAGCACAGCTTAATGAACTACTTGCAATAGTACCACATAGATCAAGATATAGCTCAATTCACCTGTTTTTACTGTAGCCATGCCCCTCTTAATGACTGGTACTTCTGCCCAAAGATAACCACTAATTAGTTTTATATTGGTTTGACCAGTTTTTAAAACTCAAATAGAATTACACACTATGTATCTTTTTGTAACTTTTACTTAATATTATGTTTGCAGGATTTATCACTATTGCATGTTGCATATTGGTCAAGTTTCAATGCTGTTGAATTCCTGTATGATAAGAATCAATAGTCACAGTTACTGATTTACTCTGTTGTTGGTGGACATAATTGTGTTATTTCTAGTGTGGGGCTACTAACAGTATTGAATAATATTGTTATGACTATTCTTATACATGTCTTTGATTTGTTGTATATAAATCTGTGAGTGGAATTGGGTCATAGGGTGTATAGGTATGATTGATTTCTGTAGATGGTGCCTTCAGTGCTCCCAAGTGTTCATACCATGTCACATGTTCATCAGCACCTATGATGTCCTAGTTGCTCCCCATTCTTGTCAACACTTGTTAGTCTCCCTAATGTTAGCCTTTTGGTAGTAGTATCTCATTGTGGTTTTAATTTTCTTTTCCCTGAAATGATAATGACTAACTAGAAATCTTCTTGTGTTATGTTCAAATCTCTTGCTACTTATTTTCATATTGGTTTGTTTTTCAAATTTTATTTGTGGTAAAATACCATGAAACTTGCCACCTTAATTATTTTTAAATACACAATTCAGTTGCATTAACTATATTCACATTTTCGTCTTGCAAAAGTGAAATTTACATAGACTTTATACAACAACTACTCTATTTCCCCTTACCCCAGCTCCATTCAATCTCTGTTCTTCTTTCTGTTTCTTTTAATTTGTCTACTCCATATTGGTTTATCATTATGATCCTGAGGGCTTTGTCAGTTTTGTACGTTGTAGTTATCTCCTCCTATTCTTTGGCTTGCCTTTTAACTTTCTTAATGATAACTTTTGATGAGCAGAATTATTATTTTATGATTTGTACTTTTTTGTCCTATTTGTCTATCAGAAGTTTTTTAGTTTTTCTATTCATTAGGATTTAAAATCTACCTGGAACTGATTTTTCTGCATCCTACCCCCCGCCACCCCCACCCCCCACTCGTGGCCTAATGTTATCGAGAAGTTTATCTTTTTTCACTCTTCTGCAGAACCACCTTTATTATAAGTGCTCATATACTTGTGTTTATTTGTGCCATTATATATGATTGGTCTATGTATCTAACTTGCACCAGTTTCAGTATTGTAGTTTTGTAGTAGTTCTTGATGTGTGTTAGAGGTAACCCTTCAAACTGGGATTGCTTTGTCAATAGTTTGTTTTTCTGTTCTTGGCACTTTTCACTTCCGTATCAATATTTGGAATTTGTGATTTTCACACTAAATAAGCTGATAAAATGTTGATCAGAATTGTACTGAGTCTCCGTGGGTTTGGAAGGAATGGGAATCTGTTCCAGTGTTGAGTCTTCCAGTCTGTGAATGTGATGCACCCCTGCCCTTAGCTCTAGTGTGTGTCACCTTGGTTCACTTACGTGCTTTCTAAAGTCACGTGGGTTTATTTGTCCTCTTCTTTAAGACTGAGCTAAACATTGTAACTCCCCTTTCCAGAGCATAGGAAGCAGAGATGGTCAGAAAGGTTGCCTACCCTTTTAACAGGCTTTGTACACTTGTTCTTTCTTTAATTGTATAGAATTAAGAATGGCTGTAGAAATATTAGTATGAAAATTCTTATTTTATGATTTTTAAGTACTATTTTCCTTTCAAAATAAGACCCCACATTAATTTTATTCTCTTATTCTGTGCCATCTTTCATCATTTCATACTGTACAACCCTATTTGGTCTTCCATGTTAAGTAGGTTTTCTCCCACTCTGCCTCTGGCTCCTCTAATGATTCCTGGTCGTTTCATGGTTATGTGTACTCTGTGACAACATTTATGCTTATAATACACCCTTACATTCAATGTCAAAATTCCTGACATTAATAGCCAACATTTGGATTTTAGTTTTATTGTAAAATGGTAAAGAGAAAATAGCCTATTTTATGCACCTGTCAAGTATTTTCTTACTTAAATTTTGAAATTTTTTCTTTCTAAATTTATTAAATATGTGTGTATGATAAAGGCTACGTTCTTACTTGATACCCTAATTTAAAGATAGGCAGGGAAAGCAGTTGGAGGATGTGTGTGTGTGTGTGTGTGTGTGTGTGTGTGTGTGTGTGTATGTATATTAAGTAGCTTCAACAGTGGCTTTATGTGATGTCTTGTACCATCTTTATTTCAAAATATTTGTAAGAAAAATTCCAGAACTTTAGACTAACCTGCCTGTTTGCTGAATTTGAACAGCATTAAAATAATTCGGAAGATTTTAGTTTACTAAGAGTATGTGGCTTTTATAAAATAAGTTTGTTATCATTGATAACAAAAGACCATTTATATTTTGAGAAATAGTTGTTTATACAATCATTGCAACTTTTTAATACTAACTTTTTTTTTCACTTAAATATTCTAAGGAAATATTCATGCTTTACAGAAAGAAATTTTAGATACCCAGTAAAAACCTTGTATATTTAAAAGTAGTATTTATAATTTTAAAAACAAGTATTTATAAAACTGGAGAAGAGCGGGTGTACTTTATTCATGACTTTTTAAATGTCCATAATCTCTAGGATTGCATTCATGGTCCACAGTACAATGCTATTTTAGGTTAAAGCTTTGCTTACTAGTTCAAATTTTGTAATTTAGCATTTGTGGGATATTGCTTCTGCTTTAAGTAGTGCATGATCTTGAGGTGGTTTGCTTGTTTACTGAGAAGTGAAATGTTCACAGCATTGACATGTATTTTCAAGGCCTTGCCATCGGTATGCCTTGCCACAATAAATACCCCAAATGCCTGGTTTTCAAGAATGCCATGAAAATTTGACAGTATCATTAATTCTGTGCTGCCTGAATTCATCCTCCAGGTACTCGCTGAGCACCTCAAACTCCTCCATCGCTGCTCTCCTCTGTGCCCTTTACCCACACTTCCCAGCTCACAGCACTGACAATCGGTAAGTCCAGTAATTCTGACCTACATGATCTCTCCGCAGCTCTCTCGGGATAATTTGGTCGTATTTTGGTTCCAAGGACTCATTTCCAAATTAGCTTTATTGTGTTCTTGAACTTAGTTATCGTTCTGGCTAGTTTTTAAAAGTTTCTCTTATGAAGTATTAGACCAGAAGAGAAATTTGGACATCTGATTACTGGTTGGTCTTTCATGGTTCTATACTCACTAGAACTGCTCTAGACCCAGAAATAGACTGACAGGGTTATTTTTAGGGAAAATTTGATCAAAAGATAGAGCCAAGAGGAACTGAACTGGATACATATTGTGCTGTAATTAATTCCAAGAGAAAAATTTGTATGATTTAGTGGCAATGTCTATATGAATACTTTTTTTCTTTTACATGAATACCAAGATGTTTTGTATAAATGACATGAGAAGCTTTGTATAAATGACAAAAAAAGCAAAAAAATCAGTCAGTTTAAAAGTGGTAGTGAGCAGTAAATCTCAAACACATAGGAGTAGTCTGACAATACGAACGCTTTGCCTTCCGAGCACAAGAAACCAGTTTATCTAGATTATCAGGTACAGCATGGAGTAAGGGAGGGAAGTAGCTGCTTGCATCCCAGTGACATCTGAGAAGACCATTGTGCTCAACTGGAGTCACCCCAGCCATCCAGGGATGAAGCCTCATTGTAGGGCAGAGCCATCATTTTAAACTGCTTTGTAGCACACAGCAAAAGTTCTTCTACAAAGTGGCCTGACATGAAGCCTACATTTTAATAATAGGTGGTGTATAAGAACGTCATTGTTCAACTAGTGGCCCAGTGTATGAAATTCCTGCATGGGGTACAGGGGTTCCCTCAGCCCAGCCTGCACCCTCTCCAATTAGACATCTGTCTCGCAATCTGGAACCACTGGCTCCTAACCGCTCACCTGCCTGCCGGCCTGATCACTTCTAACTGTATCTGTCTGCGTGATTGCCCCTAGCTGCCCTTCCCTACTGGCCTGATCTCTCCCCCAATGGCCATCCCCTGCTGGCCTGATCTTGCCCCCACCTTCCCTCCCCTGCCAGCCTGGTTACCCCCAACTGCCTTCCCCTGCCAGCCTGATCTCATCTCCAGCTGCCCTCCCCTGCTGGCCTAATTGCATCTAACTGCTTCTGCCTCAGTCCCCACTACCATCGCTTTATCTGGACGGAATTCAGATGTCTGGAAGATGGCGATTGACCTGGTCTAATTAGCATATTACCCTTTTATTAGTATAGATAGATTATATAGAATAGGAATGCTTAAATGGGGGCGGGGAAGAAGCCCTTTTTAGCAGGAGGAGATGCTCTTAGCAGACCAAAATACATAATCCCTATATCTGGACTGATAGCCAGCCATATGCACTGTACTGCCAAAACAGTCATTAAAAAATTGAACTGCTTTCTTACAACTTACCCCAAACACCTGTTGCCCTTAAAACCCCTCCTCAGCCCCCACCTTAGGTTCTACCTTTGCAGTTCACCCAGATTGGGTTCTGCTTGGTTGGTTTCTATGCCAGTCAGTGTCAAAAGCTCCACCTCCTAGGCAGCCATTGGCTCCTCACAGTTAACCCAGATTTGGTCCTGATTGGTTGGTTTCTTTGTCAGTCAGCATCTCTGAGCCTATCTCCAGGCCTGGTCAGAGAGGTGGGGCTAATAAACAGCCCCCCCCCCCCCCTCCCCACAGAGACTCAGAGGCGCGGCTGCTGGCCAGGTCCAGAGAGAAAGAGAGATGCAAGGGCTGATCATCAGCTGCCACGGAGGATACAGATCAGACCCTGCTTTTCTCTTCAAGCCTCTCTCCAGGCCTGATCGGCAGCCCCCTCGGCAGTCAGTGCTGGATTGCACTGACTGTAAGACTGATTTACGGTGTTCGGTTGAGCCTTCAGTTGTTTTGGACGTTATGGACCCTGGGTTTTTGGATATTAGGATTACTATAATTTAGGAAAGACTTTTAAGTTGTTATGGTCAGCTATTGGTGAGAGTATAGTAGAAAACCACACATATTACTGATTATAGTATAAGTTGGTTTAGTTATTTTAAAAAAGCAGTTTGTTGTTAAGCACTTAGAACCTTTATGTAACTGATAAATAGTTTTTTTCTGGCCATGATTGATTTTATTTCAGATAGATTTATAGGGGAGGGTAGATATTGGTGGGAAGGGGGAAGGTTGTTGTAACTAAAATTTAAAAATATAATGAGGTTTCATGTTACCCTTTTTTCTGGGATCTTGAAATATGAAAACCTTTTTGTGTGTTTAAATTTTAAGATATAAATTTTAAAGTTTCAACTTTTTTTAAACTCAGAAGAAAAATACTGTCATAATGTCACCCATTTTTTTGGTGTAACACCTTTGTAAGAGAGCCTTCCTATCTGGGGAAAGCTGGCACTCTTTCTTCTCCCTTCTCTACGAGTGCTTAAGGAAAAAATAAGAACTGAACGGAAATACCTTGGGAGGTGAAAAGGGATGCCTGTGATGAGCAGCAAAGGATATTTGAGGAGTGGTTTTATAAATGATCAATTATTACTACATATTTTAATGTTAGATAAACTTTACATCCCTATAAAACCTTATAACTGGAAACTCAAGTAAAGAGTTTGTTGGTAAAGAATCAAATATCTGTAATTTCTAAAATAATTTCTCCATGACTTTTTAATTGGATTTCCTTATTTTCCTTCAGGATAACTGTCATTGGAAGAGAACATGCTAGTGTCTTTCTGGTTCAGCTTGTTGGCCACAGCAGAGTGTAGAGCTCAAGCTGTTGTTACCTTTTGGTTACCTCTTGTCTGTTTTCCCTGAACAGGTATCACCTCCAGGCTCTGCGGCACCTGTATGTGCTGGCCGCAGAGCCCCGGCTGCTGGTGCCTGTGGATGTGGACACGAACACTCCCTGCTATGCCCTCTTAGAAGTTACCTATAAGGTAACACTTTTCACCTGTCCTTTGTAATTTTATTACCACTCATTCATCTTTCCAGGTCAAAATATTTCCGAAGTGTCCTTTAAAAAATGACAGTGATGAGTTGAACTCTCATAAAAACTGAAGCCTCCACAGTTCTTACACATCCTGCCAGCCAGCCAGGCTCATTTACAGTCGTGAGTCTGAGATCTTTCATCATCAGAGCTTGTTTGAAAGTGTCTCTGTTAACTGTATGTGGCTGATGGTAGTGTTCTGAAATAATGAACCGAGTTGGAACTGTTCGAAGATTTATTAGCAAACTGTATTAAAGCTCATAGTCTTGTATTTGGGCTGAGATGTGCCAATCGCAGGTACACGGTCCTAGCAGAGAAGACAACATGAGACCTGTCAATGGCAGATTGGCAATTTCACCAGCATTGGAGTGCAGCGCGCAACGTGATAAAAGTGATATTGGACCCATAGTGGGTTGTAGGCTTGAGCCCTTTGAGATTTGAGTATCGGAGGATTTTATGCTGTTTGAGGGAAGGAGGAGTGTAGAGTGGAGATGTTTCTTTGTAGCTCCCTTAACTCAGATTTTCAACTAGTGTGCCGCAAGAATTTTCAAAACATGCAATACGTGACCATTTAGTCAGGTGCACTGACCTCTTTTCCCATAGATTGTCAAATTTTAAAAATGACTACAGCCATTAGAATAATAGCAGTCTGAGGTGAACAAATAAAAATTATACCTGTTTTTTTGGCAGATTGGCAACAAATGTATGTTTTGGTGTGCCATAGAATTTTAGTAAATAGTTTATGTGAGCTACGAGATGGAAATGGTTGAAAATCATTGCCCTAATTCCATAATGAATGTGGCTCTTCTCTTGTATTTTTGAAGGGCACTCAGTGGTATGAGCAAACCAAAGAAGAACTGATGGCTCCCACCCTTCTTCCTGAGCTCCATCTTTTAAAGCAGGTAAGTTGGATATGATTTAGGGAGATCTATCCAAGGGATAAAGTCAACCAGAGCAGCATAGCATAATAGATAGCTAAACAGAATCCTTTGCTTTCACTGTGATTTTTTGTTTTGTTTTCTTTTCTTTCCAAGTGAGTAGGTTTAATTCCAGATGGTACAGAATCGGGATAGAAGACTGAAGGACACATTTTGGCAGGATTCTGGGCTGGGTTTACTCTAACCTCACAGCTAAGGTTGAAATGGCAGAGTGAGAAGAACTAAAGAGCTACTGCATGATTATTATTTACTAGAGGCCCGATGCATGAAGATTCCCCTGGCTGTCGGCACTGCCTTTGTTCCAGCCCAGAGCCGCCTTTCCCCCTTCCCACACTGGCCAGAGGCCTGGAGCGGCTGAGGCGATGCGTAATACCTGCGTCCTGCTCCCCATCCCCGACCCCTGGCCGCTCAGTGCCTGTGTATGCAAATTAACCTGCCATCTTTGTTGCGTTAATTTGTATACTCACGCCTAATTGGCTGGTGGGCATTGCATCTTTCTCTTTTATTAGTGTAGATTGCAAAAGTTTATTCTTAAATGTACTACAGGCTCCAGAGAGCACTTCATTCTAGCTATAGGTGGCAATAGATGTTAATGACAGTGAATCCAGATGTTAAAACAAATGGAGTTAAGGATCACCATTGCCCTAGGCATAAGAAGCAGCTCTTTTTTGCTAAATTTCTTTTTTTTTTTTAATGTTCTTATTAACACGTTGCATACCGCTCATGAGTTTTCTCGTGTTTTGTGCGCCATCTGTTAAGGACTGCTCACAAGTCTTCTTGTTTTTCACGTGCCATCTGTTACGGACCTTAGATGTCAACACGCTGTCTTGTCCACATCGAATGAAGCAATCTCATTGGTGGAAATCGTGCAGGTCAATCTACGAAAAACTATATAATTGCTCAAATCCATAAAGCATTGCAGCTACATTGTATTTTTTCATTCGAATGGTCTTAGTCTTCAAGTTCCTGGCGCTTTCAGAAATGCCCTCTCTCTCAGAAAAAGAATGGAAACCAACAAAACTGATTCACATCCGGAAGTATTTAATGATAATTTATCAGATATTCCTAGTGAGATCAAAGATGCGGATGCCTGTTTTGACGATTCTACTGATTCTACTGACAGTGAAATTATTAGACCTGTAAGGAAGTGCAAGGTGGCGGTGCTTTCAAGTGATTCCGACACTGAGGAAGCTACTGATAATTGTTGGTCTGAAATTGACACACCACCAACTTACAAATGTTTGAAGGCCACGCTGGGGTCACTACATTTCCGTATCAGTGTGACTCTGTACCCTCTGTGACCAGTCTCTTTTTGGGTGATGAATTGTTTGAGATGTTGTGCAAAGAGCTGTCCAACTATCACAAACCGCAGTGAAACGCAAAACACCGTCTAGAACACTGAAGCGGTCTCCGGTTACACAGAAGGACATCGAGAAATTCCTTGGCGTAATTATTCTGACGGTCAAACAAGAAAAGATAGCTGGAAAGACTATTGGTCAACAGGTCCTTTGATATGTACCCCTATATTTCCATAGACAGTGAGTCGCCATAGATTTGAGCAAATACGGACATTCTGGCATTTCAGTGATAACGCCAAAATGGACAGTGGCTCCGGAGACTTTTCAAGATCCAACCTGTGCTGGGTTATTTCCTGCATAGATTTCGGACAATAGACAAACCAAAGCAATGCTTGTCTTTGGACAAAGGAATGATTCCATGGAGAGGACGTTTAAAATTTCACGCATACAACTCAGCAAAAATAACAACGTACAGTTTACTTGTTCGGATGGTGTGCGAGAGTGACACCGGCTGTATCTGCAGTGTGGAGATACACACTGCTGAAGGAAAGAAATTGCAAGAAACTGTTCTTCACGTCCTTGGACCCTATCTTGGCATGTGGCACCATATTTACCAGGATAATTATTACAATGCTACATCTACTGCTGAATTGCTGCTACAGAACAAAACTAGAGTCTGTGGGACTATTAGGGAGAGTAGAGGTTTACCGCCAAATTTGACAATGAAAACGTCAAGAATGAAGAAAGGTGACATAATATTTTCCAGAAAACACAACATTCTTCTAGCATGGAAAGACAAGCGGGTTGTCTGAATGATATCAACGATCCATGACACTTCTGTCTCGACAACAGGAAAAAAAAAAAAAAAGGAAAACGGGAGAGAATATTGTAAAACCTCCCTGCATCAAGGAATACAATGCCCACATGAAAGGTGTTGACCATGCAGATCAATTCCTTTCGTGTTGTTCCATTCTAAGGAAAACGATGAAATGGACAAAAAAAGTAGTGCTGTACCTTATAAACTGTGGACTTTTCAATTCATTTAGAGTGTACAGCGTTCTCAGTCCACAAGCAAGAATGAAGTATAAACAGTTTCTGTTATCTGCGAGAGACTGGATAACGGATGACAATAATGAAGGCTCTCCGGGACCAGAGACAAATCTGTCCAGCCCCTTCCTCTAGGGTGCAAGGAGAGCGCCTCGTAAAGATCCACCCAGAAGGCTGTCAGGTGACATGAAGCAGCATGAATCTACATGTATTCCAGCGAGTGGAGAGAAAAAGTTGCCTACGAGAGCCTGCAGAGCGTGTGCCGCCCGTGGAAAAAGGAGCGAATCTAGATGCTTACGTAAATTTTGTTTGGTCCCTCTTCATAGAGGAACATGTTTTCCGCAGTACCATACGTTCAAAAAGTACTAGGAACTTTAATCGTTTAATTGTTTTTGTAAATAAAAATGTTATAATTATTGAAAAATAACACCTAAACTGCATTGTGATCTGCAGTTATGATGATTTAAATAACACGCAGTTTGCCCGCAAACGTGCGGTCCCTGGCATATGTCTTAAAAGATTTCTGCGCAGTACGCAATGTGTTAACTTTTTAGGGAGAGAGAGAAACATCTATGTGAAAGAAACATTGATCAGTTACTTCCTGAACCCTGACTGGAGTTTGAACCAGCAACCTGGGTATGTGCTCTGGCCAAGAATAGAACTGGCAACCGTTTGGTGCATAGGATGGTGTTCTACCAGCTGAGCCACACCAGGGTTTGCCAGATTTTTAAATTCTACCAGTAGCCAGGGGACCGTTTCCATAGCCTTTGATTTTTAGCTCCTTGAGTTTCTTCACCTTTTTTTGCTTCTGTTTGAATGCCTTGCCGTCCTCATCCATCTCCTTGGCCTGCTTCTTGCTGCCTTCATAGTCAGACATGGTGCCTACTACCCTTTCCTGCTTTCTGCAGGAAATAGAAAAGCAGTCCAAGGAGGTGTCATGGGGAGTTGGAAGGTCTTTGCTGGTAGGTTAGATGGCCTCAGAACATGACTCACATGCACCTTTGGAAATAGAGTTTGTTAACCTTTCAACGTCTCTCTCCAGTCATTATTCTTATTTCTTTTCTTTCTTTTTTTAAAATATATTTTATTGATTTTTTACAGAGCAGAAGGGAGAGGGATAGAAAGTCGGAAACATCGATGAGAGAGACATCGATCAGCTGCCTCTTGCACGCCCCCTACTGGGGATGTGCCCGCAGCCAAGGTACATGCCCTTGACTGGAATTGAACCCGGGACCCTTCAGTCCGCAGTCCGACGCTCTATCCACTGAGCCAAACTGGTCTTGGCCATTATTATTTCTACTGTGAAGCATGGGTTTCATTTTGTCAGATTAGTACTTTTCAACATTGTTTTGACTGTATTTATATTTGTCTTGGCAGATTAAAGTTAAAGGTCCAAGATACTGGGAACTACTCATAGATTTAAGCAAGGGAACACAGCACTTAAAGTAAGTATATTTAATTTCTGAGACATATCTGTAAAGTGAATAGAAGCATATGGAAAGACATAAATTACAGATGATTATCTAGAATGGTTCTTGTCATCCTTCCATATCACCTAGAACAATATCTTTGAAACATTTTTGTTAGAAAGTAAAAATTTTAATTTAGAAATAAAACCTTAAATTTTTATGTTCATTCATTGAGAAACTTTAAGTGACTTAAGTTGGGGCAGTAACAGAACTGTAGTTGGAGCAATAATGAACGATTTAGTTTAAGAAAATAAGGCTGATGTCTGTGCCCACAAAGGGAGCTTTATAACAGTTGAGTTGATGTTTGTCAGATGACAGTTTCTATTGCAACTCTTTACCTTCTCTTGTTAGATTGTTGTCATAAAATTAAGCTTATGATAGATTGGTTTTGAGTCGAAATCATATGTAAGTAATTCTTTAATGAATAGAGAATTCTATGTAATAAAGGGGTAATATGCAAATTGACCATCACTCCAACACACAAGATGGCCACCCCAAGATGGCCGACGGGGGAGGGCAGATGTGGGTGATCAGGCCAGCAGGGGAAGGCAGTTGGGAGGGACCAGGCCTGCAAGGGAGAGCAGTTGGGTGTGAATAGGCAGGTAGAGGAGGACAGTTGGGGCGACCAGGCCTCCAGAGGAGGGCAGTTGGGAGGGACAAGGCTGGCAGGGGAGGGCAGTTGGGGCTAACCAGGCCTGCAGGGGAGCGCAGTTGTGGGGGACCAGGCCGGCAAGGGATGGCAGTTGGGGTTGCTTGGTCAGGCTGGCAGGCAGATGCAGTTAGAGGCAATCAGGCAGGCATGCAGGTGTGTGGTTGGGAGCCAGCAGTCCTGGATTGTGAGAGGGCAGTCGAATATCCCTTGAGGGGTCCCAGATTGGAGAGGATGCACACTGAGCTGAGGGACACATGCCTTCCCCCCAACTCCACCCCCCCCCCATGCACGAATTTCATACACCAGGCCTTTAGTGTTAATGTAATAGTTTCATACCTATGGTGATATGTGAATTAAGTCTTTGTATTTCCAGAAAATTTAACAAGCTTGCAAAAGTTTTTATAATTTAGTCTCATTTTCCATTTCCTCCCAACTTTCTATATAATAGCTGTATTCCGTATTATTCTGTCTTTAGATTTACATACAGTATTATTTCCTTTTTGCTGCATACTAGTCAGTAGTGATTTGGTACTTTTGTGTTCTACGCATAGGACTCAGGGATATAGAGAACATGAAGATGTGTCACATAAAATACTGCCTTTGAAGCTCACTCATGAGTGAACAACTTATTTAACAAGTTTCATGAATCTAGACACCAAGGAAAAACAGAACTTTATTTTGGCTTTCTCGTAGGGACTGATTTGATTTTAGACACAGTAAATAATTATATATCTTATTGGAAACTGGTAAAGATTTCATCTCATGGGAACATGGTGTTGGGAAACATGTTTCTAACAAGAGCTGCTCATATTAAATTCATTCTTGTTTCCTTTCAGGTCAATCCTTTCCAGAGATGGGGTTTTATATGTTAAGCTTAGAGCAGGCCAGCTCTCCTACAAGGACGATCCAATGGGATGGCAGAGTTTGTTGGCCCAGACTGTTGCTAACAGGAACTCAGAAGCTCGGGCTTTCAAGGTATTGTGGCTTGGTAGAAACTGAAGGAGAGGGAAGAGTTCCACATTCCGCTAGCCCACCTGAAAACATACTTCTGTGATAGCACTGATGGTACGGTTTAGATGGATCTGCTTCCTCCCATCACTGCAGATCGTAAAGAGTGAATGACCCCTCCACTGCTTCAAGTGGCAACCAAGTAAAATATGGGCCATGCGCAGGATTCTAAGGATGATTCACATCTAATGGAAGGATAGTCACAATACATCTTTTTGAAAAAAATATATTTTCTTGATTTTTTACATAGAGGAATGTAGAGGGATAGAGAGTCAGAAACATCAATAAGAGAGAAACTGATCAACTGCCTCTTGCACACCCGCTACTGGGTATGTGCCCGCAACCAAGGTGCATGTCCTTTACCGGAATCGAACCTGGGACCTTTCTGTCTGCAGCCAACACTATTCACTGCACTGAGTCGAACCGGTTTTGTCATAGTCACAATGTATCTTAATACTATGGAAATACTTAGTTTAGTAATTTTGCTTATTAATCCTCTACTCTGTCAAGATTTATTTAATTCATGACAAAAATATAAAAATATTTTTGCAGGATCCACTTACTAGTAGTACCATTTTTAAACTTGTATTTATTGCTTATATCTTGGTGAAGATAAAATGGTGACAGGTTTAGCCTTATTTTATTGGCTTGATCTCCCAAGTATCTGAATGCTAATACAGCAGTATTTGGGATGAATAAATAGTTAAGAGGTATACGAAGCAATCTCATTCCCATGGGGCCAGTGCATATTTTGCTGAAGTCAAATAAGCTTCCACACTAGAAATATGTTCCATGATCTACCATCAGAATTTCAGAATTTAACCCAGTTTTCAGGAATTCTATGAACAAATATGTTTCTATGGGAGATACATTAGAAGCCGTGTAAACTAGTCAGGTCACCTAAGGTTAGTTACATACAGCAAAAACATGGCACACAGACTAGATGAGTGACAGCAGAGGACTGAGTATCAGTCTTTGTTTTTCTAAATAAGGAGATAGCAGTTTATTTTAACTCATATTTCATATTTCATTTTAGGTCAGTTACCTATGGCTAAGTACAATAAATTCCCTAGGTTTAAATAGACATAGTTAGCATCAAGGAATACTGTTTGGCAGTATTTGATAGGTTGTCTAAGAAATACCTTTGTAGGGTTTTTAGACAAAGTTTAACTTAATTTATTAGCACTGTTGCTTCTTATGTTAATTAGAGCCCATCTCAAAGACCCTAATCCAGTTTGTAAAGAAAATAGGTGCGTTTAGACTTGCGTTTGAATGGGAAAGTGTATGACAATTAAAAGACATCTCAATTTTCTGCCTGCTGGGAGTTCAGAAGTAAAATATAAACCTTAGTGGCAAATGATAAAATGGTAATATACATTCATATCCCATTTTCAATCTTGAACCTTGGGAGATATTCATTTCTTTTTCTCTTCTAAATTTTTTTATGTTGGAAACTACACATAACAGAATTTACTATGTTAACTTTAAGTGTGCAGGTCAGTTATATAAGTACATTTATATTGTATAGTCATCACTTCCATTTCTCTAGAACTCTTTTCATCTTTCAAAATGGAAATGTCTTCATTAAAGAATAACTCCCCACTTTCCACCCCATCCCCAGCCCTTGGTAACCTCTATTCTTCTTTCTTTCTCTATGATTTTGAAGACTTACTATCTCATGTAAGTGAATGATGTATCTAGTATTTCTCTTTTTGCAAGTGGCTTGAGTGGCATTTTCCCCCTATACCTTTTCAGTAACAATCTAGTTTGCTTTTCAGTTAGTCAATGAATGAGGTGAAAGCATTTTTTGGGGGTGAGTTGTGTAAGAAAGACCTGTTTATTATTGGCCTTTTTATTTATTATAACTCCTGAGAATAGGTTGATGAAGCTCTAACAAGTTTGTATAACCTTGGGTTTTATGATATCATTGAAGAAAATGAGGTGGATTTCTTAAAAATGTATACATTACCATTTGAAGCATAAATGACATAATTCTTTGATCTTACTTATATTTTTTATTGTTTCATTTTTAGCCTGAAACGATTTCAGCATTCACTTCTGATCCAGCACTTCTGTCATTTGCTGAGTATTTTTGCAAACCCACTGTGAACATGGGTCAGGTATGCATCACATGATTTGTTTAGCTTCAAGACTAGAATTTGTTATTATGTCTACCTATGGATGCCTCCAAGAAAATCTATGGTACCCTTATCAATCTTTGACATTGATGACATGCCTCAGGCACTTGAGATGATTTTTTCTTGGCAAATAATAGATTTTTACATAGTCTAAAACAGTGGTCAGCAAACTCATTAGTCAACAGAGCCAAATATCAGTAGTACAACGATTGAAATTTCTTTTGAGAGCCCAATTTTTTAAACTTCTTCTAACACCGCTTGCCCAGGCTGTGGTATTTTGTGGAAAAACCACACTCAAGGGGCCAAAGAGCCGCATGTGGCTCGCGAGCCGTGGTCTGCCGACCACTGGTCTAAAACTGAAAAATTTAGTAATTTCCTACCTTGATAGAAGAAGCAACTTAAAATTTCTAAAGACACTAAATTTTAATAGGTGATATAACATCCTTATGTCCATTTTTGTACTGATATATGTTTTCAGTGTTTACAAACCTCTTATATTTATGCAATTTTATTTCTTGTGTATTTTATAACCCTTCTTTCTGTTGGCCATAAAACTGTTCTCTTCTGGATTCACAGGTTACCCAGATCACTGATTCATTCAATCATTGTAGATGACAAAGATTGGATGTAGAATTAGATGATCTGGGATTGATGGCCAATTGCCAATCAGAGTGTGTGTGGCCTAAAAAAAAAATTTTTGACCTCTCCAAGAGGCAGTTACCTCATTTGTAAAAGTGCGATTATAAGAGAATCTACCTTACATTCTTGTTTAGAGGGTAAAGTGGAATAACCTGTAACCCTCTGATTTATTGAACCTTTACTGTATACAGGCATACATTGGATATTTTGTGGGTTGGGTGATGACACAGGTGCTGTGGTGACTTGGGTCTCAAGGTTATGCAGGTCATCATGTCTGCTGGAGGAGGGTTTTGTGTTCAGTTCATAAAAAAGTGCACCACCTGTGAAGTGCAGTAAAGCAAAGTGCAGTAAAATGAGGGATGCCTGTATTAGACACTCTGCTCAGTACTTCATGTAATTTTCTCATTTAATTCTCACCCTGAGGATAGGCACTTTATCATTCGGGGTTTACAGATGAGGAAACTGCCACTCAGAGATGTCACATGCCCAGGATCATAGCTAGTAAAGACTGGGCACTGCACCAAAGGCCACAGGACTCTGATGAAGGCTCATATGTGCCCTTATTCTCAGCTGACATAGCTGCCTCCCCCAGACTTGTTCCGCTTAGTGTTTCTACTACATCTTTGGGTGCTGGGTTCCCTTTCTGGATCCTGCCCTGCCAGCACAATAGAAGATTGATTCACTTCTCTCCTTCATAGCACTTACATCCTTAACTGTCCATTGGGACTTAATTTTGGTGGTATTTTATTGATATTTAATGTTGCTTGTGCTGTGATTTTATAAAGAGCCAGCTGTTTTCCCTTTTCTGTCATTTATTGCAAAGCTTAAGAATGGACCATGTAGCCGGGCCAGTGTGGGTCAGTGGTTGAGCATTGACCCTATGAACCAGGAGGTCACAGTTCAGTTCCCTGTTAGGGCACATGCCCAGGTTGCAGGCTCACTTCCTGGTAGGGGATGTGCAAGAGGCATCCAGTCAATGATTCTCTCTCATTATTGATGTTACTATCTCTTTCTCCCTCTCCCTTCCTCTCCAAAATCAATTAAAATATATTTTTAGAAAAGAATGGGCTATTTAGTTGGTATACAGTTGTTTTTTATTTGATTCTGGAATGTACATTGTTGTGCTACAAATAGCTTCTAATTTTTCACAGAAACAGGAACTTCTGGATCTGTTCTCTTCAGTACTCTATGAGTGTGTTACTCAGGAGACCCCGGAGATGCTGCCTGCATACATAGCAATGGATCAGGTGTGTTCAGAAACCTGTTTCACTTCTGACTTATTCTGAACGGCGGCGAGGCGGGGGTGGGGGGTGGAGGGGGGGGTGGGGGGGTGCGCGCGCGGAGAGGGGGAAGGTTCCCAGTGTTCATCTTTTTACTTCTCTGCATTTAGAAATTCAGAAAATGAAGCTTTATCGAAGTTGAAAGCTCTATGCTTATCAAAAAGCTCAGCATTTTTTATGACAGCAGTGCCCTCTATGAGCTGTCTTATTCCAGGGTTCCCGTTCACCTCCTGTGTGGTCTCTGGCCTCCCCCTGCAGAGCCTCTCTGGGGAAGAGACTGTGCAGGTGAGCAGTAAGTGAACAGGCTGTGCCTACTGCTGGCAGTGTGTGCCCACCTGTGAGGTTGAAGCTAGCAAGAGGTTACAGGATCAGTTTGTAGTTTAGGGAGTTGAAATTCATATCAAATTTGTATGTGTGTGTGTCACTGCTGTTTTAAAAGAGGCAGTGCAGGAAATGGTGCTTGACAGCTTCCCTAAAGGACCGAAGCGATGATTCACTCTAGGTTGTTAGTAACACATAAAGCTTTTTCATAGTATATCTTTCAGACTCAAATTTGCAGTTAAGCTAAGCCAGTAGTTTTCTAACTTGGCTAAAATTTATCTGGGAAATCTTGAAAATACAGATCCTCAAAGCCCATTTTATAGTTACTGGGTCAGCTATAAAGGGCTCTTCAGGTGAATATGAGACGGTGAGTTCACAGATAAGCTTTTGGGACTCATTGGCTAAAGCCAAAGTAAATCAATCATCTAATGGCATAATTGTTCCTCCTGAAAAGCAGAGTGGGAAATACATTTAGTTAGGAACAATTTCGCAGACATGAAAATTGCACCATACTGAGTAATATGCTAGCTAAAAGGCAATGTCCAATATAATCACAAAGGCCCAGAATGCCTCAGTGCCTTGTCTCCAACAATACTGAGGAGGAAGTGTCAATGTGGAAGTGCACACTGGTTCTGGCTGCGCTTTTCTTCTGCTCTGAACCTTCCTTGCTGCTGTCTTCGGAGGTCTGTGGAGGAAATGTCCTGTATGGTTGCCACCATGGTGGCTTTGCAGATGGGTCCTAAGAGCAGTATTATCGGAATTGTTGCTTTTGCCTTCTGATCCTGGGATCCCTGGCCTGACCCCAGTCATGCCATGATACCCATCGGGGTTCCCAGTGGTGACTGGCTATGGACCTGTTGGGGTTTCATTTTTTTTCAGAGCCACTGAGCCAAGAGTGACCTCATTTTCCCTCTGGCTTACACCTAAGAACTTTTCCTTTTCTCTCTTCAAGGCTGTAAGAAGACTGGGGAGAAGAGAAATGTCTGAGACATGTGAACTTTGGCAAATAAAGTTGGTGTTGGAGTTTTTCAGCTCCAGAAGCCATCAGGAGCGGCTGCAGACCCACCCGAAGAGAGGGCTCTTCATGAACTCTGAGTTCCTACCTGTCGTGAAATGCTCTATTGATAATACCCTGGACCAGTGGCTACAAGGTAATGAGAGCTTGTGTCCATTGTGCTTCTTAAATGACACTGAGACTCAGCTTTTCTGTTCTAACATGTTCTTATTGTAAAGCAAGATGAATCTGGGGAGAAGCCAGAATGCCTGTGGATTTAATGTTTCCAGTTAATGAAGTAGACTGATTACCTGCTCCAGCCTTCAGCTTCTTTAAAAATGTATTTAACCCTGTTTTGTAAACCCTGGAGAGAACATACATAGCATTTTAAATAGTACTTGACACTTAAGAACCTTTTCTAGCATCAGATCATGTTTTCTTTCTGGCTTCTGGTTTCTGTTTCTGAGTGGTATTGCCTCCCTGAGGCCAGCAGCTGTCTTCCCTCTTCTCTACCCGCTAAATCCCCAGTCCCTCACCCTCACTCTACACTGAAAATTTGGTGTGTGCATATTGATCAAATGCTTGTTTTACTAGCTCTTGAGTCCATGAGAACCTGGGACATCATGTAACAGTGGCCTTCTGTCCGTGGACGTACTGACTTGTGCTTGAAAGAAAATTGTAACATTACTCATAACAGTGTCAAAGTCAGTATGCCTTCCCTGAGGCAGACGAATGGAAAGCTGTCTGTGTGCGACATATGGCTGAGATTGGTTTTTTAGAAGTTTTAGTCTTTTCCATTCATTCATATGCTTCTGATACATTTCTGACAGCAATCTGCTTGGGATAAATACTAACCTTAGTAACGTTATTGGTAACATTCTTGATTCTTTAATGTACTAGCGATCAAGAACCTAAGAATTTGACTGTAATTAAGAACTATCTACCTAGGCCAAGTGGTGTGGCTCAGTGGTTGAGTGTTGACCTATGAATCAGGAGGTCATGGTTTGATTCCAGGTCAGGGCATATGCCTGTGCTGTTGGGCATGCGGGAGGCAACTGATCAGTGATTCTCTCTCATCATTGATGTTTGTATTTCTCTCTCTCTTGCTTCCTCTCTCAAATCAATAAAAATATATTAAAAAAACAAAACAAAGAAAAGCTATCTACCTATAATAAAATACTATGAAATAAATTTCTGGAAAAAATTTAATTATAAACCAGATTTGGGAAATAGCAATTTCAAACTCCCAGTGCTTGCTTTTAACACTTGAACCTTATCATTTCCTCTTGTCATTTGAAAGATCACACAGCTTAAAACTTTTTTTAAATATATTTTTTCTTTGGAGAAAAAAACAAGTTATTTTACAGGCTTTCTTGTTTTGTTTCTATTTAGCATTTGCTCATGTACTGTAGACCTTTGCTATCGTTAAGAAATATGTCCTTAAATCTCTGATTTGCAAATCAAAATGACAATGAGGTACCATCTCACACTTGTCAGAATAGATATCATCAACAAATCAACAAATGACATGTGCTGGTGAGGATGCAGAGAAAAAGGAACCCTCTTGCACTGCTGGTGGGAGTGCAGACAGGTGCAGCCACTGTGGAGTTTCCTCAAAAAACTAAAAATGGAACTTCCATTTGACCCAGTGATCCCACTTCTAGGAC
Source organism: Antrozous pallidus (assembly GCA_027563665.1). NCBI lineage: Eukaryota > Metazoa > Chordata > Mammalia > Chiroptera > Vespertilionidae > Antrozous > Antrozous pallidus. Next base: position 11,569,872 of record CM050523.1, on the reverse strand, counting down.
TATATCCCAAGAAACTAAAAACACCAATCAGAAAGGATATGTGCACCCCTAGGTTCATAGCAGCACAATTTAAAATAGCTAAGATTTGGAATCAGCTTAAGTGTCCATCAGCAGATGAGTCGGTTAAAAAACTGGTATATCTACACAATGGAATATTACACTGCTGTAAAAAAGAAGGAACTCCTACCATTTGCAACAGCATAGATGGAACTGGAGAGCATTATGCGAAGTGAAGTTAAGTCAGTCAAAGATAAATATCACATGATCTCACTCGTTTGTGGATTATAATGAACAACATAAGCTGATGAACAAAAACAGATTTAGAGACAGAGAAGCATTGATCAGATGCTCAAACCTCAGAGGGAAAGTAGGGGAGGGTGAGGAGTAAGGGGGAGAGATCAACCAAAGGACTTGTATGCACACATATAAACATAAGTGAAGGATGCAGACAGCACGGGGTGAGGGTGAGGGTGAGGGTGAGGGGAGGTGGGGGGACAATGGGGGAATAAGGATATATTTGTAGTACCTTAATCAATAGAGGGGAAAAAATCTCTTGACTTGCAGATTTCATAGAACTAAATGAAACTTTGGCAGTGACTAGAGCGTTCTCTAAAACAGTGCTGACCGGCTCTCTTCCTGTTGCTCTTTAGGACACTTGATGGTTCCAGCATTGCTCTGAGCCTCCACCAAATTTGCTGCCTCAATTCCCAAACATCTGTATTTATTTTCTAGTGAGGAACCATCACTTTTTTAAACTCTTAAATCTATGATCTCCATTCTCAGAAGAAGTAGTTATTGACTTTGGGATGGAGCACAATAAATTCAGTGAAGATGTAGAAATGATGTATTCATCATCATGGAAATGTCCTCATGTTTGTCCTTTACTTTTAAGGTCACTCACTAATAACTCAGATCACTCATCCATCCAGAAATGCATTGGATTTACCATATTGTCTGGATAGGTATATGTCTCCTCAATTAGATTTTAAACTGAGCAAAATAAAATGGGTTTTAAAAACTTGGAGAAGTTTTATTAACTTCTAAATATCCTATTACTAGAGGCCCTTTGCACAAAGAGATTTGTGTAATAGGCCTACCTTGGCTTCCAGCACCGGTTTTCCTCCAGCACCAGGACCCAGGCCTTCGCTCCGGCTGGAGTTGGCCACCTTTGCTGCAGACTCCAGCCAGAGTCTGCCTTCTTCGTCTTCGCTGCAGGCTTTGGCTGGAGTCTGCCATCTACTCTACAGACTCCAGAGTCTGCAGTCTTAGCCTTCGCTGCAGCCAGAGTGCCACTCCTGTAGATCCCTTTGTTCGCCCTCCCTCACACAGCAGGCGTTCTGCCCCACCCAGCCATTCCATACCTGGAGCAGCTGGACAGCTGCCATCTTTGGTCTTCTAATTTGCATATTCCCTTTTGATTGGCTGGTGGGCATAGCAGAGTGATGGTTAATTTGCTTGTTTCTCTTTTATTAGTGTAGATGGAAAATTAAAACATAACAAGTAAATAGAGTAGTTTCATAAGCCTGTCACCTGGCCTCAGCAGTCACAATCATTATGCCATCCTCTGTCATCTGTACCTGCACTCTTTGCCAAATTCAGTTATGTTTCAAATTGTGTCATTTTTCTGTCCTCATCAGCAGGGGGTTGCAGTGCAGTTTTTGGCATTATCAGTTGGTTTAATGTTAGGCAGCTGTGAATATGTGGTGGTATCTCATTTAGTTTTAATTTGCATCCCCTGGTGTTAACATTTTCATGTGCTATCTTTGTTACTCATACAGCCTTTGTGAAGTGTCTGTTTAACCTCTACCCATTTTAAATTCTCTATCTTTTGGTTATTGAGTTGCAGGAACTTCTACAAATTCCGGCCACAAGTTCTTTGTGAGATGGTTTGCACATATGTTCTACTTTTTGCCTATTCCTTTTCTTAGAGTGATTTTTGATGAACAGAAGTTTAAAGTTTTGATGAGGTTTAATTTCTCAGTTTGTTATATGGTTATTACTTTGTGAATGCTGTCCAAGAAACCTTTCCTACTCCAGGCCGTGAAAAAATTCTGAAGTTTTCTTTGCAATTTTATGTTTTACTAGAGGCCGGTGCACGAATTGGTACACGAGTGGGGTCCCTTGGCCTGGCATGCAGGATCAGGCCTAAACCAGCTCTCTGAGGAACCCCACTGGTGCACAATTAGGGTGGGGAGAGATGCAGGAGGTTGGCCAGCCAGGGAGGGGCCACAGGAGGGGTGGGTCTAGGGTGTGTTTGGCCCATCTAGCTCAGTCCCGATCTGCTGGAACCCAGCAGTAAGCTTACCTACTGATTAGGGCGTCGTTCCCCTGGTGGTCAGTGCACATCATAGAAGCAGTTGAGCGGCCTTACGATATCATTAGCATATTGCACTTTGGTTGAATGGATGACTGGACACAGCATATTAGGCTTTAATTATAAAGGATATTTAGGTATATGATTCATCTCAAAGTAATCTTTTATGTGATCTGAAGTATGAATCGAAAAAAATTTTTTAATTAATACAATGTCCAGTTGTTCCAGAACCATTTGTGGAAAAGACTTTTTTTTTTTTTTGTAATAAAATTGCTTTGTCTCTGTTGAAAATCATTTGCTGAATAATCATTGTGAATCTGTTTCTGTGTCAGTGCCGTACCATTGGTTGGTCAGTCTGTCTTGTATTCCAGGAATATACTATCCCAATCACTGCAGGTTCAGAGTAAAATAAGAAGTCTGGTCGTGGGAGTCGTCATGTTGAAAGGGAAATTTATGGCACTAAATGTTTACAATATGAAAGAGGAACAGTCTCAAGACACTAATCTAAGTTCCTACTTTAAGAAACTAGAAAACGAAAAGCCAAATAAACCTAAAGCAAGCTTTTCTTTTTCTACCTTCTTGAAGAATAACTTTGATCAGTGACTATAACAGTTCCATGCCTCAGGCTCAGCATTTTGCTCAGAGGAAGAACAGAATGGCTTATTTGAGCTTTGCCATAGGAATTAGGACAGTTTTGTTTGCCAGAGCTTTCACCTAATGTGTTGTCCACTCTCACATCTGCACTTGAATTGGAACTCCTGGATATTCCTCAGTCAGTTCCCGTGACAGAGAATGTCCTTCTCCTGACCCTGTCCTTGTTGGGGGAATGGGATCGCCTGGTGCCCAGACCACTAGTTCTGTAAGAGAGGTCCCTGGAGCAGCAGTACCTGGGCACTTGTTACAAATGCAAGCTTTCTGGTCTCTGGGTTCAAGTTTGAGAACCTCTGGCTAAGACTAGTCAGAATCCCGTCTTGGAACTGAAGTCAGACTCCTCCAGTGCTACACAGTAGAAAGAAGCATGGTAAGATGGGTGTTTGTGGAGACAGCCACGGTGTGCCACTGTACTTGTATAGCACTCACCAGAATTTGCAGTTAGGCATGTGCTTGTGATATCTGTTTCCCCCAACTGTGCAGCGACAGTGCCTGCCTAATATATAGGTAAATGCTCATTGAGTTCTTGATGAAAAAGAATAAAAAGAAGGCATTCCTTCTGCCTGTCCGGTATGTAGTTTCATTTGTGTCTCTCTTACAGCTGGGGGTGATGTGTGCGTGCATGCCTATCTCAGTGGGCAGCCCTGGGAAGAGTCTCAGCTGAGCATGCTGGCCTGTTTCCTTGTCTACCACTCGGTACCAGCTCCGCGGCACTTGCCATCAGTAGGACTGGAAGGTACTGCAAACCTGAATCCCTCTTTTCAGTATGTTATCACTTAGGTTTTTAGTTTCTTGGTAGGAGACATTTCTAGTGAGTTATTTTCTCTAGGGGGTTTTGTCTTCATTCATGGGTGTTATTTTTTAAACCTTTTCTGACAAAAATGCTCTAAACTTTACATATGCATAAACTTTTATATACATTCAGAAAAGGATGGATTCTTCACAGAGCTCAAACAACCTGTCCGTACCGGCAAGTTCATGTTGCTTTCTCCTGATTTTTTAAAGTTATTTTTAGTTTTTAAAAATATGTAATTTAAAAAGAATAGTTTCACATATAGTTAGTTGTAGGTCACTTTCTGAAGTACAGAATGGATAAATTTAAATGTTTACATTAAATTATGTTTTACAGTCCATTAAGGAAATGCATAATTAAACTTTGTGTTTGAGGAGTTGCTTTTAAAGGAAGAATGCTAGCTTTAACATGGCTGAGGCTGTTTCCTTGAAGAAGGATGTGGGCTGACTCTATTGAAAGGTGTGACCTTTCCCACCATTTGCATCTCTTTAGGGAACACAAGCTTTGCGGAACTGCTCTTCAAATTTAAACAGCTGAAAATGCCTGTGCGAGCTTTGCTAAGATTGGCTCCTTTGCTTCTTGGAAACCCACAACCAATGGTTATGTGATTGCTCTGGTGGAAAAACTGTCCTGCAATGTAACTTCTGCACAAAAACATGACCAAACAACACAGCTAAAAGAAACATTTGTAAGTTTTATAATACAATCAGGGGAATGAGCTACATACACCTCAATGTATTTTAAAATCTGAATGTTTTAAATATTCTGTACTTTTGCTGTCAGCATTAATGCATCACATGACCTATACAAGTGAGTTAGAATTTACTTTTTTAAATAAAAGTTTTTTGGTTTGTTTTCAGAACTCTTGATGATTTCATTTGGGGTTCCAGAGTTAGAGCAGTGGAGTCTGGATTGGACATTGATTTCTAAAGTCCTTCATCTATGGTGATTCAAATGAAGTACTTTATGCTCAAAAATGCAGTTTTTAAAGAAGACTTTAAAATTTTCTACATCAACATAAGTCCTTCAGCATTTTCTAAGATGTCACAGTTGTCCTGTTTAGTTTGTACCAGAAAGTGTGATTGATCATCCGAATGGGAGATTTATATCCTAAGGAAGAATTACCCAATGTGAAGCCTATTCTAGATAGAGAAAATAGGAAATTTCCACTATAGATATGGCTTCAGAAATTGCCCATTTCCATCCAAGATGTAGAGAATATTCATCTGTATTAGGGATCTCTGAACTAGAAGATGCAAGATACTCATGGAGATTTTCCAGTACAGATGCAGCCAGCTCCTGCCATCTCCATTGTGACTTGTGCACTGTGCTTCCTGAGGCCTCTGGGACCGTAAACTGGTAGAAGTGTACTTACATCACATGTCCACTTCCTGAACTGTGTGTTTAGCTCTAAAAGTGAAAATTAGACCAAATGGAAACATTTCCATGGAGATTTTTAGCAACACCCCAGTGGCCTTTGCTCCTGCAGCTGGTGCTGCCATTCTCCAGATGTGCAACTGAAGACAGCGGTTTGGTTCCTTGATGCTCAGGGTTCCATCTGCTTTCCTGCCCCAGTGACTGCTCCTGCGTAGGAGGTGTGGGTGAGATGAAGCTGACCCCAAAGGCAAAATGTGCTTCCCTTCACTCTTAAATAGTTCTTCTTCTTTACCTAAAAAGGGATAAAATGGTAGATTATAAAAATTACATTTCAATCTAGATTTAAAGAACTCAATATCTTGACTGTTGCTTTGCTTTCACTCTCAGTTGTTTATAATTTGTATGGTTTTCTCTGGTTGAAGAATGACTTGAGAGATAGTGACTTGCACACATATGAACTCTTATGTATGAGGGAAAATGGTCATTACAATATTGTCAACAAAAGCAAAAATAGGGCTTAATACAGGAGCAGAGCAGAAGATTGCTCAGTCTGGAGACAGGCCTGTCTCTATAGTTGGGCTTCGTGATTAGTTGGCAGGGAGCAAAAAAGATATTCTGGGCAGTGTGCTCTTGGGCAGGCACACAAGGGTCATCAGAATCAATTTCAGTTACTTAATGGGTTCTCAGAAAATCCTGAGTGCAGCTCTCACTATCCCAGCCCTCTCAGAGCTATGGCAATGGAGGAGTTGGGAAACACTCCCACTCTTGAGGGCTTTGGCCCCGAAGCTGCCACGTCACTTCCAGTCACAGTCTGTTGGCAGGAAGTAGGCATGCTGCTCCACCTCATGTGCCTACTCCTCCACTTGCCATCAGCGGGGAGGGGGATCCGACACTGGCCGGTGCTAGAAGTGTCGGTCACCATGTGGCTCCAACTAGCTCCCACATCCATCTTTGTTACTCACAGGTAGAAATGCACACACTTACCTCTGTAGAAGGACGTAACTAAAGACGCAGTATGGTTTCACACCTACCTCAGACTATTGTTTTCCGATGGATGCTGACATTTGTTTAAGGCTTGAACTTGTGACAATTCTGAGGCATAGAGGCCAGGCCTTAGCAGGAGACATTGGGTTCAGCCCCCAAACTTCCCTCAGTGCTACTTGAATAGACCACTTTCTCACCCTTCGTATAGAAACCCATGTCTTCGTAGCTTCTGGTGAGGGGCATGTCCCAGCTCCTATGTCTGTCAAACCTACACACAAATGAACAAATCAAGTTGTTGTGACCCCTAGGTCGCCTTGAACCTGGGCTCGATCCTTGTCCCCACCCACCCTACTTGCTGTCTCCAAAGGACCTGGAACCTGAATTGTGCAAGATCACAATTTCTACTTTGTTTTGAGGCATCTTCTCTCTGTGTTGACACACACACCCCCTTATAATTTTAGCATTAGCACCTCTGAGTGATTTAAGGATAATCTCTTGCAAACCACATCGATCGGGGTTTTGCTTGTGAGTCTGGCTAAAAATCTTCTAGTAGCAGCTTTAAATTTATCAATAGTAATAGTATGACTGATCTCAGTTTTTATACTATTTAGTGTATTTTTTATATTTCCTGTGTATTTGGTCTGTTTTTGGTTTTAAACATTTGTTATATTCATTACTCTTAGCATTTGGGATGGCTTGTCATTTTTTAATACTTTTACACTAATATCTTCAATTGACCCCTCCAGACTCCCCCCCCCCCCCTTTTTTTTTTTTTACCTCAGCATTCACCATCTTGGCTCCAGCACTGCTGGCTTCCTAGGACCTCCCCACTTCTCCCAGCATCCACTGACGGCCCCTCCTTTTTTCTCTCCCTACTCTCATTCTGAAAATTGGTCTATTTCTACAATGCCAGAGGATACAAGGGTACGCAATCTCTCCCTTTTATTCCTACTGTTTTATCAGCCTCAGATGGACACACCAATAAGTAGGCTCGTGTCTGTTAGTCCTGTGGCTGAAATGTCACCGTCACCGTCTCTTCGTGGACAAGACTACTCTGAGGTTGTCAGGAGGGGGTTCCAGCACAACTGTCCCCATGTTGATGGAGTAGAGGGTGGGCCTCCTCTCTCTTCTTGTGTTTCTCCACTCTCATCTCCTCTTTTCCTCACCATCTTCCAGTCATGTTTGGCCTCCCTCTTCAGGTTCTTCCTCATTAGTTCATCCCTTCTTCCTCTGCAGGTCCTTAGTCTTCACAGAGGTGCCTGCTCCAGTCTCTCGGTTCCCATGGGTGCCCCTCCACACTACTGCTGATCTCCAGGACATCTGGGGGTTAGGGACCTTTGCTGGTTGACATCTACTGGAAGGTTGGGGGCCACTGTGCCAAGACTGCTGTGGTTTGTGCTCCCTGCATTGTCCATCCTGCAGGTCTGAGGAAGCTGGAGGCCCCATGTTGGTGCCACCTAGAGCCTGGGAAGGAGGCAGCAGCTTCCATATCTAGAATGGGAAGAGGGGCGGGAGCTATAAGAAAAGCAAGAAAGTGAGACCAGAGCAGAGGAAAGGCAGATGCTGCCACATGCTGCACATTGGGAAGCTCGGGAAATCAGCATCACTCATGCTCTGAAAAATGGCCAGAACCCTTACCGTTGTTCTCGCTCTTTTTTGTGTGTGCTAAAAATGCTGTTTTCTTGGAATTTTAAGATTCCTGGCATACAGTAGTTTTGGGTCCTCAGTAAAAAGCCTGTGGGTGAGTTAAACTTGTGATCATGTCAGAGCACCTAGCCTGCCTTCCTCTGCCAGGGCCAGCGAGGCTCTCTCCCCATTGTGCAGCGAGGCTCCGTGCACCTGTTGTTCCGGCAGCGCCTCTGCCCAGGGAAAGGGTTTCTCCACTTCCCAGTAAGAACAAATGTAAAACCTAAATGTAAGCCGAGGGGAACACATTCTCCAAAGAGTGTGGTTATAGAGGAGGTCCTCTATAATGTGTCGCATGTGTTCGTCCTCACAGTTCATTGAGCACCTGCTTCCTTCCACGGCAATCTTGTTTATTCAGAGCCAGAGCCCTGCGCGCCCTGCCCTAACCTCCCTCAGGGCCCGGCCTGGGAGCTCGCTTCACGGGGGAGGAACGCGAGACCATGCGCCCATCTTCTCTTTCCTCCTCGAGTATCCAGAGTCTCCGTGATCATAGCCCCTTTTCCAGAAAGGGTGACCTCAGTGTTCTCTTGTGTTTATGTTCAAATTTTTCAAGGCAGATAAAAACCCTGCAGGGTTTTCATTACTTAGATCAGCATTTCTAAGACTTTTTAAAAGAAAAAAATTAACATGCAATTTGGTGCTTGTGTTGCATAGTACATGATCCACAGTCCATTCATTTGGAGAATTTTGATGTAAACACGGGTACTTTTCCTATCATAGGCGTTCTCAGAGCACTGAGAAATTCAGTAGCTTCCTCCTCAGGCCTCCACTCCAGTCCAGCGGAGGTGACTACAGGACACAGAGGTATGGCTGTCTGACTGCAGAGGCCAGCCTCCGCCCGCACTCACCCGGACCACCAGCAGCCCCCTGCTCACTCCCTGGGAGATCAGGGGATGCACTGGAAACCCCGACTCCAGACCCAGTGGATTCTGGGCCTGGTTCTGAAAGAGAAGCAAAGGGAGGGAGCACCTGGAGCAAGGGCCCAGCCCAACAACCCGGTGGGCCTGGCCTCCTCCCCAGGGCCACACCTCCTCACATAGCTCTTGTGTGACCCAGGCCTGGTCCCCCAACACATGGAAAAACTCCACCTTCAGACCCAGGAACTCCTTGTAGAGCTCCAGCCAGTGCTCCCTGCCCAGCAGGAACTGGAATATGCTGCGCTTGGATGTGGGGTTGTCCTCCTCCATGTCAGAAGCGATGCAGCTGCCACAGGAAAGAAGGGAGCCTTAGATGGGCCCAGTGACAACGTCCAGCCTTGGCACACTGGGTGCTGGGGCAGTGTGTCCAGGAGAGAGGCTCTGGGGGACCTCTGTGGGGGACCCGGGTCTAGGGGCAATAGGACTGTCCTCAATGCAAGCCTGATGGGGCTCTGCTGTGCTTAGCCCAGATCAGGCTCCTAGCTCCTATTTCCCTCATGTCTTCCCTCAGTCCCTCATCTCTGGGCAGCAGGTGGGGTTCCTGGCCATTTTCTTTATCCCAGGACCTTGCTCGTGGTCTGCCTGAGACCGTCAGGACATGGGCAGTGGAATTGGAGGAGAGGGTGGGGTTGGGTGTATTGTACAGAACTGGGAGCAGTTTCCAAGGAGGTGCTCACAGGGCCAGGAAGAAGTGGATCTTGTAGAGATGTCTGGGCAGCCCGACACGGCCAAAGTACACCACCACCATGGACAGCAGTACTGTGGGCACCGCACTGTGAGGGAGGGTGCCCGGGGAAGTGCCGAGGGTCCAGCGCCCTCGGACGGGGCGGGGGTGGGGGGGTTGGGGGGGAGGTGGGATGAGCTGAGGGAAGGCCTGGCACCAAAAGCAGGTCTTTCCAGGGAAGCTCCTGGCCGGCAGGGACCTTACTCTGTATTGGCCCCCCATAGGCAGGTGACTGCAGCCCCCTCAGTCCATCATTTTGTGCTGCCAATACCTTATCAGACACTTTGAGGAAAATGTCAGCTTCCAGGAAGCTCTGGATAATGGGGTCCTCTGCAAAGGATGAGGACTGGGAGCAGCCCTGCTGGAAGAAATGAGCGTGGGCTGTGGGACATTCCAGAAGAGAGGGAATCAGAGCCTCCTGCCCTCTGGTGGCAGTGAGGGCTATGAGCCTTAGCAGAAGAAACAGCTGCTGCTCCTTCCACAAAAACACACCCAGTTTCAACTGGGGCGTGGGTTTTGTGCTTTTTACTCAATCACACATGGGAAGCAGTAGGTGTGTTTGCTGATTTCACCCGGATCTCAAAGTTAAACATTTGCCTCACGTCGAAGGCTAGGTTGTGGCTTTGGTACTTACTTCATCATGCTGTGACTGCTGCCCCATCCGTAAGAGAGCTCTCATGTGGGGTAGAGAGCTTCCCGCCTCCTTTCCTGGTCTCCTCGCCCCCCCAGACAGTGACCTGGCAGTGGAATTGCAGGCTCATCTGGGATTAGACTTGTTTCCTGGAGGTGCCATTTTCCAGGGAAGACCTGAGGTTGATGGGTCCTATCTGACCTTTCCTGGGCACTGCCCAGGCCCAAGGCTACTACATTGCCCAGGGGAGGTTGGGGTAAGAGGCAATTAGCCCTCCCTGCCCCACTCCAGCTAGCTTAGACTCAGAAGAGCGCAGTCCAACAGCACTTTTTGTGCAGGTGAAATTGCCTGTGTCTGCTGTCCATTGTGGCAGACATTTGCCAGGCACAGCTACCCAGTGCTTGGAGTGTGGCTAGTGAGATGGGGGACCTGAACTTTTAACAGTTTGCTTAATTCATGTAGATTTACATTGGAAATCTACCTATGGCTCATGGCTATATTGGAGATTGCTTAGTGTGTCCCTAAGTCCTGACTCTGGTCCTGATCACCTTCAGACGCACCTTCCCTGAGCTAAGTACCCTGCTCTCGAAGCTCTCCCACCCTTGTTCATGCCCCATCTCCAGGCGTCATTGCCTTTTAGCAAATGTCCTGCTCTGCATGTGTCATTGGCTGAGAGCATCTTATTTCTGCCCACCTTGTTTTTCTCATCTCGTCTCTCTTTGAGTATAAAGCCAGCAAGTTCTAGTTTGCCTTTCATTGCTGTCTCTTAAATCCTAACTAAAGGGAAAAAATATACTTCAATGAGCAGCATGGTTTGTCCTAAAATGTCTTAAAAATACATATATACTTTTATTGATTTCAGATAGGGAGAGGAAAGAAACATCAATGATGACAGAATTATTGACCAGCTGCCACCAGCTTACTGGAGATCAAGCCTGCACCCTGACCAGGAATCGAACCTGACCTCTGGTCATAGGTCGACCCTCAACCACTTAGCCATACCAGCTGGGCTGAAATGTCTTAACAATTAAACACTTAGCTGGGAGCCTCTTAGCCCTCCCTCCAAGAACCTGACTCAGAGGAAAACCTGTCAGCACCACAGTAGAACCAGGGTCTCTCTACTTTGGTGCCACCTGGATGCCTCACAGCTGAGAGCTGGGGTGGGGGATCAGGGGGAGGTAGAAGTATGACCCAGAGCCACTGTCCCCCTCAGTTCAGGGTAGGAGGGCCCTGTGCATTCTACAGCTCTGAGCACACACCCAGGAGTCGGTAGGCGGCTTCTTGCTCCTCAGGGTGGTAACTGATCTCCTCTTTATCCAGAGTTTTGTTCCCTTGATGTAGTTGACAGTCCATCCGGTTCTCTGCTCCCTGCTCTTCCAGGTCATCGGCTTAAAGATGGTTTCTGAGGAGGCCAAATTGGGGACCAAGGAGCCATTCTGGCTAGCTGCAGGAACAAAAGACCCTGTGAGCATGGACCTGGCCTACTGCAGGCCGTGTCCTGTCGCAGCTCACCCTGAAGATTGGACCTAGCCCAGTGGTCGGCAAACCGTGGCTCGTGAGCCACATGTGGCTCTTGGGCCCCACAAAATACCACGGCCTGGGCGAGTCTATTTTGAAGAAATGGCATTAAAAGAAGTTTAAGTTTAAAAAATTTGGCTCTCGGCAGCCTGTCTGAGCGACCTTCAGGAGGGCCAGTAGCACCATGTTTTCCCGGGCGGGCGTCGTTGGGGTCTCGGCCTGGGCCGTGCAGCCGCAATGGTACGGCAGCTTGCGGTAGGAATGGGAGGATTGCAAGGGTTGGAAGGACTCCAAAAGGAGGAAGCGGGTGGAGGCGTGTGGGACAGACAAAACAGGGGTCGCAGGCCGGCGGGGTCCCTGGTCTCTGGAGGCCTCGGTTCCTAGAGACCCAGGGTGGCCCGAGGGGCAGGAAGCGCCTCGAATCCGAGAAGGGCACGTGAAGGGGCCGGAGAGACCGCAAGGTTACGCCACGTCTCCTGAGGCAGAGTGGGGCGGGGAGAGGGCCACGAGGAGTTGTCTTCTGGGACCTCGGGATGGAGACCTTAGTCCGAGTTCATCTCAGGGCGGTCTTGCCTTCATTCCTCATTCCGCCACCTAGGACTTGCGGAGCGCCTGCTCTGCCAGGGCCCACAAAGTGAGGGGGAAGGGAGGATCCAAGGCAAGGTCTGGGGGGAAGATTAAATTGTTCTTTCTGTCCTTGACCCCTTTTGGAACTTCCCAGTGTTGGAGAGAGTTTGCATGGCCAGTGTAAAGCAGAGTGACCTTTTAAGAGCTGTTCGGTTCAGCCGGAACGTTTATTAAGCACCTACCCTGTAGCAGGCGCTTTGCTGGGCACTGGCGAATCAAATAAGTGCCCTCCGTGGGCTGGTGGTGGTTTGGATGCAAAAGGACCTTAAAAATATGTCTGTTGGCGAGGAAGAGAAAGACACCTTAACAGTATCTTGAAACCATTATGCTGAAGCAGTAACCCTGCAAGGTCATGAAATTGTCCCAAGGTCCTGAGGGGAGGAGGAGTTGGGATTAAGTAACTGTCTTGCAATTTTTAAGGATTTTGAACATTGGTTTCGAAAACCAATTGCATAGTAAAAGGCCCAGGAGTAGGCATATCAATGTTGGCTTGTGGTGGGGCCATATAAAAGGATGAAATAACTATATTAGACAAAGTCTAGGAAAATTTCAGACACAGTGCTAAGGAGATCTTAGCCTCTGTGTAGCAGTTCCCTGGGTTTACAGGGAGAATTCTAAGGAGCTATAACACTAAACTAGATTTTTGTATCCTAGTTTATGTGAAGAGACTACAAAGCATTAATTGAAATAGGTATGTTTTCCATTAAGAAAAGAATTTATAACAATAGGGTACGGAAGTAATTTAGTATGCTGCGAAATGCCTACATTAAAATGTTGGTGGATTTGCCTTGGAAGTCAGGTTTCCCCACCGCACCCCCTCATATATTGAAGAAGAATATTCATGGGAATTAAGAAGCCACTTCTGTTAAATTCTCAGTTGTATTGAGTTGTATCATTTGCTAATCACTCGGCATACATTTGTTAGGTGCCTAGTCTGCATTAAGTCTCTAAAATGTGGTGTTAAATAAGATATTAGTGAGCTTCTTGGGACAGTTCCTGGCATATAGTGGTGGTAAGCAATCATCAGCTCCCTCCCTCCCTGCCGTGTTAAATGTTCTGAATTGAGGACAAAATATTTTACATAAAACTGTAGACATGCTCTCCCTCCAAGGAGTACACTGTTGCCATTACCCCACAGGCATATAGACTTGCAACCAGGGGAGCAATGGGCAGTGGCAGCTCATCCCAAGCTAACCCCCTAAGCCTGTGTCCAAAGCGCCCTTTTCTCTGACTCCTCAGTGAGCTAAAGCAGCCCAGCCTAGACTCTTCTGTTGCTTTTTCTAAGCCCTTTCTTGTTTCACTGTCCTAAATACGTTTTTGCTGTGGTCAATAAATTCTTCCTTGCCTTTCTACAAAATAAAAATAAAACTGTAGAAATAACTTAAAAAAAAAACCAATTAAGACAATTTGAAGATCTTTTCATAAGGAATTGTTTTCAATAAAAGATCTCTCAGTCTGAGACAACTAATTCTAGGGACCTAAATTGGAACCTCAATCATCAAATAAAGGTCATAGTCCTGACCTTAATCCCCTTGAAATGATGGTTTTAAATTGGTAGATTATGAATATTCATCAAACATTGGTATTTTACATGGAAAGTATATTCTACCCTCTTCACATTTTCCAACACTCTGGGGGTCTGATGTCTTTTCTACCTATTTTGCCCTTTTCTTTCCCATTCATTATAATTGCCTTTTAAATTCAGAAATGAAAACCATCTTAAAGTTTCACACTCCACAGAAGTAACTTGAGATGTAGAAAAATACCTTTGCTTTAACAGAATCATGAAAGGGCATTTCCTTGGCTCTGTTTTGGTTATTGAGTTTTTAAATGTGGATTTGTTGTTACAGCTTTTGCTTCAGGGAAATTTGCATTTAACACAAGGCTTAATTAAAATCATGATGAAATTATTTTAATTGTTTAGGGAGTCGGCAAGTATCCTAAAGTTTCAGAAGTTAACTTTTTTTAAGTAGCATTTAAACCAAAACCGGTTTGCCTCAGTGGATAGGGCGTTGGCCTGCGGACTGAAAGGTTCTGGGTTTGATTCCAGTCAAGGGCATGTATCTTGGTTCCGGGCACATCCCCAGTAGGGAGTGTGCAAGAAGCAGCTGATAGATCTTTCTCTCTCATCGATGTTTCTGACTTTCCCTCTCCCTTCCTCTCTGTAAAAAATTAATAAAATATATTTAAAAAAAAAATTTGGCTCTCAAAAGAAATTTCAATTGTTGTACTGTTGATAGTTGGCTCTGTTGACTAATGAGTTTGTCAACCACTGACCTAGCCTATTGAGGACAAGATGACAAGAAGTTACTTAGCAGCGACTGATGCTCCATGCAAGGCTGGGGAAGCAATGGGATGCCTTGGGACATGTACTTGCCTTGGAATACGGAAACCTCCTTTGGTTCTGGCCCCTGATCCCCCTGGTTCTGTGCTTAGGGATGGCCTCTGTAGAGGCAGAACTGGAGGCCAGAGAGCTCCTATTCCACAGAGCTGCAGGGAGAGGAGGGACCCACCTAGGAAATACTAGGCTCCTCCCATCTTAAGGACTGCCTTTGACATCTGAAAGGATGAGAAGAATGACCATCCTTCCCTTTGCATTTGTCTATAGAGAAGCGTAGGAATTGTGTTATTATTTACCTTCCTCTTCCAGGAGAAAGCTGCTGTCCTGTGTCTCTTCACATGAACCTTGCCTGGAGGACATCGCTGTGGAGATGAATGAGAGATTCTAAACTCAAATGTCCTTAATAGTGACCAAAAGGAGCAACATCCTGATCTCTGTCTCACCCGCAGACCCACACTTAATAGAGTCAGGGATGATGATGTGACTTTCATTCAGAGGCCAGGGGGAGGGGCGAATGCACACCCTTTTCTTCGACTCTTCTTGGCTTGGAGAGTCTGGGGCAGCGAACATGAAGCTCAGAGGGATCCTGTCTCCTGTTATAAAACAATTGAAGGTTCCCCACCTGTTTCTGAGAGGGCTGTTTCATTTTGCTCAACGTGCTCCTTGTGAAACCTAATAATAAAATGGCAGTAAGAGTAGCTTACAGCTACTAATTGCTTATTGAACTTAAGATATTGGTCAGTACACTAAGAATTACCTGATTCAGTCCTTGTAATGCTTGTGAGGTAAGGTGTGTGACTAACCTGATTTACAGGTGAGGAACCAATGGCTTGTCTAGGATGTGCTCCTTGACCACGGTGAGAACACTTTGGTTTGGGATTAGAATTCATGCCTGACTGGTGCTCAAGGGAAGAATGGCTAGTGACCAGGACAGTTGAATCTCAGTCATACTTCTATTAGGGTCCGGCTGGGTGACCTTCCATGCTTGTATTTCTGTCATCAGCTCTACATCTGTACATCTGTCATCAGATGTCCTTCTGAACCACCAGAAAATCATGGGCAATCAAACCTGGCAAAAATATGACCAGAGTGGCCATGCCTGTCTAAAAGACCCTTGAGGCTGATTGAGGCAGTGTCTCCTGCCCTCCTCAAGAAGGCCAGTGCCACGCACTCCATCCAAGGACTACGTTCCTCCTGGCTGGTGGAGGGCTCCATCTGATCCTACACAGTCCTGGCACCCGAGGCTCTCATCCCCTGGCTGCCGATTTGCTCTCTCCTTCTATTTCCACTCCTTCCTTTTGCCCACCTCTTATTATCTCTTCCCTCAAATTTGAGACCTGCTGTTATTCCTATTGCATCCCAGTCACTCGTCTGGAGACTCACAAGTGCTCCCATCCACCTCACTTCTGGGACTTCTGGAGTGAGTTCAGTATCCACATTCAGTCTAGTGCAGGAATGGCTGCTGCCCACCTGGTGTGAGCACTTCGTGGCTCTCAGGATCTCACACGTACTCAGAGTGTTGCCTCAGAACAGTGTGAAAAAGTGCGGGCCGTAGCCAAGCCTTCGGCATCAAGTGGCTCCCAACATGCCAGAGCCTTGCCAGGGTCACAGTGACCTCACACCATTCCACCAGGTGGCGCTCTGGTATGCCAGTCACTCAAGGGAAAGCCATGGGTGGAGGGAGTTAGTGTCTCAACCTGAATACCCCTGCTCACCTCCTGTTATCCCAACTCTACCTCCACTTTGAAACTCATCTTGTGTTAAATCAATCAATGACTCCAAATGAAAATGATACATCCATGTATCAAAAAATGGAGAAAATACAAAATAAATTACTCGGGTAATTTCATTTGTGTTTAGCTATGAGCATATTAAGATTAAAACTTTTCTAACATTTACTTATTTATTAATACTCACTAAAGGATATTTTTTCATTGACTTTTAGGGAGAGCGGAAGAGAGAGGGAGAGACAGAGAAACATCCATGTGAGAGAAACACATTGATTGGTTGCCTCCTGCCTGAGCCCCAACCAGGGCCTGGGCTGGGGAGGAGCCTGCAACAAGGGATGTGCTCTTGATGGGAACTGAACCTGGGACCTTTTGGTCCACAGGCCAATGCTCTGTCCACTGAGCCAAACCAGCCAGGACAAAAATTATCTTTATAATTATATCTATATAATTATAGATTCACATGCAGTTTTAAGAAAGAATACAGAGAGATTCCATGTGAATTTCATAAAATTTCCCCAGTGGTACAAACTTCCAAAACTATATAGCAAATGTCACAATAGGAAATTTACCCTGTACAAGCCGTTTACCTTATTCAGGTATCCCCAGTGCTATACGTACTTTGCTTATTTAGTGTGTATTTAGATCTATGATTTTATCACATGTACCCATGTGACCATTACAAAGATGCAGAACAGTCGGGATACTACTATTTTTAAAAAAATATATTTTACTGATTTTTTACGAAGAGGGAGAGAGAGAGAGTCAGAAACATCGATAAGAGAGAAACATCGATCAGCTGCCTCCTGCACATCCCTCATTGGGGATGTGCCCACAACCAAGGTACACACCCCCGACCGGAATCGAACCTGGGACCCCTCAGTCTGCAGGCCGACACTCTATCCACTGAGCCAAACTGGTTTCAGCAGGATACTACTCTTTTAATAGTATCCTTTCAAGCCCTGGGAACCACTCGTATCTGCTCTATCTTCATCATTTTCTAATTTCAAAAATATAAATAGGAACAGTCTATAGTCATCTGAAGTTGGCTTTTCACCCTTAGCAAAATTCCCTTGAGACTCACTCAGTTGTTGCATACATGAATAGTTTACTCTTCTTATTGCTTTGTAGTACTCCATGGCCCTATTGCAAGGTGCATAATTTTGTAAGAATCCACCAAACTCTTCTATCATTTTACATCTCCACCAGCAATGATGAGCTATTTCGTTTTTCCACATCATCGCTAGCATTTGGTGTTATCACTAGTTTTTACTTTAGCCATATGTGGTGAATTTAATTGGCATTTCCCTGCTAGATAATGATGTTGAACACCTTTTCATGTGTGTATTTGCCTTCTGTATACTCTCTTTAGTGAAATGTCTGTTCAACTGTCTAATTCAATTGTTTCCTTTTTTATTATTGGGTTTTGAGAGCTTTTTGTATATTTAGATATAACTAAGATTTGTGATTTGCAAATATTTTCTACCTGTCTATAGATTGTCTTTTGCCCTCTTTCACAGATCAAAAGTTTTACATTTTTATGAGATCTAGTTTATCATTTTCTCTTTTTTAGAATGTGTTTTTGGTGTCAGTCTGAGCGCTTCACCTAGCCCTAGATTCCAAAGATTTGTTCTATGTTTCTTTTCTAAAAGTTTTAGTTTAAAATTTTATATTTAGTTTTACATTTTACATGATCTACTTTGAGTTAATTGTGTGAAGTTTGTGAGTTTTAGCTCAGACTGGCATTTTTGACTTGGATGTTCTATTGTTTCAGCACTATTTGTTGAAAAGGCAATCTTTTCTCCATTGAGTTGTTCCTGCATATTTGTCAGATTCTACTTCTGGGCTCTCTACTATGTTCCAATGATCTGCATATCTACCCTTCCACCAAGACCACGATGTGCCAGTGACTGGCTATAGAGTAAGCCCTAACATTGGATAAGCTATTGTTCTTTTTCAAATTTGCTCAAGCTATTCTAGGTCCTATGCCTTTCCTTATAAATTTATCTCTGTATGTAAAAATGTTTTCTTAGATTCTGGAAGGAATTGCATTGTCTTTAGATTAAATTGGGAAGTGTAGTAATCTGTGCTAATATATTTAGCCTGGTAAAGATAAGATTCTTTGGAAATTAAAGAAGTACTTTTTAAAAAAAATATTTGAAGATCAGCCATATGGAGAAGCTGCTAAATTAAACCTGGTGGGGAGATGGTATAAGGTTCTGATTTTCTAGTTTAGCAGATAAAGTAAAAAAACAATTACTACTCTTGTATTATAAGAACTTTCAAATATCCAGCAAAGTTAAAATAATTGTACAATAAGTACCTGTATATACATAGGACCTAGGCTCTACAATGACAAAAGTCTAGGTGGTCCTCATGTCCTCGGGTGCGATGTCATCACAACATGGCCGCCACAAGATGGCCATGTGCACGGTGGAGGCAGGGCATGGTGGCTGCTCCACGTGGCGAGGCCTGAGAGTCCCGCAGCTCCATGTGGCACAGAGAAGGCCAGTCCTGGCATCTCCACTGCCTTGCGCAGAGGAGGTGGGTCCTGGCAGAGGAGGCGGGTCACAGCAGGGGAGGACAGTTGGGGGTGATTGGGCCAGCAGGGGAGGGCATTTGGGGGCAATCAGGCCAGCAGGGGAGCAGTTAGGCATTGATCAGGCCACCAGGGGAGCATTCAAGGGGTGATCAGGTGGCAGGCAGAAATGGTTAGGGGCAATCAGGTAGGCAGGCAGTTGAGCAGTTAGGAGCCAGAGGTCCCGGATTGTGAGAAGGATGTCTGAGGGGTCCCAGATTGGAGGGGGTGCAGGACGGGCTGAGGAACAGCCACCTTCCCATGCATGAATTTCATGCACCGGGCCTCTAGTCTTACCTAATAATAGACAAACATGTAAATTGACTGTACCTCTGCTATGCCCATAGCAAATCAGAGTGAGTATGCAAATCAGAAGGCCAAAGATGGCAGCCGCCCAGCTGCTCCAGGCGCAGAGTGGCCAGGCAGGGCAAAACGCCTGCTCTGAGAGGGAGGGTGGGGAGCGAAGGGATCTACAGGTGTGGAGTGCCTCAGCAAAGACAAGACTGCAGACTCCGGAGTCTGCAGCAAAGATGAAGATGGCAAACTCCAGCCTGAGACTGCAGCAAAGACGAAGCAAGCAGACTCTGGCTGGAGTGAAGGCCTGGGTCCTGGGTGCTGGAGGAAAACCGGTGGCAGAAGCCAAGAGAAGGAAGACCTATTGCGCGAATCTCTCCATGTAACGGGCCTCTAGTTTTACTATAAATGATTTGCCACATATCCATGTGTCTATCCCTCTCTCCCATCTATTTTTAAACACCTTTATTGATGTGGAAATTGCATAGCATAAAATGCACTCATTTTAAATATACAATTCAGTGAATTTTAGTGTGTTTACACAGAGTCGAATCATCATCACCACTACCTAATTTTAGAACATTTCCATCACCCCACAGATCCCTCCAGCCCCAGGCAACCACCAATCTACTATGTTTCTCGACAGATTTGCCTCTGGAAATTTCATGTAACTATAATCATGTGATAAATGTCCTTTGGGGTCTGTTTTCTTTCTCTAAGGGTGAACCTTTGCCAGAGGTTCACCCATAGTGTGGCATGCTTCAGTACTTGGTTGGTTATTATTCCTGAACTGTGACTTACTATATGGATAAACTATATTTTGATTACCTATTCACCAATTGATGGACATTTGTTTTATTTATTTTTTCACTTTTTGATTACTATGGATAATGTTGTTATGAACATTATGTTTTGTGTAAGTGGATATATGTTTTTATTTTCCTTGAGTTAATAAATAGAATTGCTGGGTCACATAATAAATTTACTTTTTGAAAAACTGAGGCAATGTTTGTCTGTTAAACAACTTTATTGAGATGTAGTTCTCATACCATACAATTCACTCACTTAAAGTGTACAATTCAATAGTTTTAGTATATTCATGGAATTGTGCAGCCATTACAACAATCTAATTCTAGAATTCTTTCAACCCCCACTCCAAATCCCATGCCTCTGGTCCATCACCCCCGATACCCTTATCCTCCCTCATTCCCATGCTTACCCATGTATAACCATCAATTTACCCTTCATCTCTATAGCTTTGCCTGTTATGAACATGTCATAGACATAATCCTAGACTTGGTCCTTTGTTGACCAGTTTCTTTCACTTAGCATACACCCCTCAAGGTCCATCCATGTTGTAACATGTATTAGCACTTCATCCTTTTATTGCCAAATAATATTCCATTGTATGGATGCACCACATCTTATTGGTTCACTCTTCAGTTAATGGACATTTGGGTTGTTACTACTTTTTTTTTTGGGGGGGGGTTTATTAATTCTCACAGGAGAATATTTTTCCCATTGCTTTTTCAGAGAGTGGAAGGGAGGGAGGGGGAGAAAGAAAGAAACATTGATGTGAGAGAGACACATTGCCTCCCACAACCCAGGTATGTGCCCTTCACCAGGAGTGAAACCCACAATCCTTTGGTGTGCAGGGCAATGCTCTAACCACTGCGCAACTGGCCAGGGCAGTTGTTTCTACTTATTGGTTACTATGAGTAATGCTGCAGTGGTCATTGGTGCACACATTTTTGTATGGTGTATTTTTTCATTTTTCTTGTACCGAAACTGTTGGATCATATGGTAGCTATATTTGACCTTTTGAGAGACTGCCAGACTGTCTTCCAAAGTGAATGCTCCATTTTACATTTCCACAAGTAGTGTGTTAAGGTTCCTATTTCTCTGCATTCTGTTTTTTATTACTTTCATTACCTTTGTTTGTGATTACAGCCAGGATGTCTTCCTGGGTGTGAAATGGCAGCTCATTGTGGTTTTGATTTGCATTTTCCTGGTGGCTAGTGGTAGAGTGTTTATTGGCCGTTTGTATATCTCCTTTGGAGAAATGTCTGTTTGGGTCCTTTGACCATTTTATCTTATTCTTTTAAAAAATATATTTTAACATGTTTTTATTGATTTCAAAGAGCGGGAGGAAGAGGGAGAGAGAGATAGAAATGATTTTTTTAAAAATATATTTTATTGATTTTTTACAGAGCGGAAGGGAGAGGGATAGAAAGTCAGAAACATCGATGACAGAGAGACATCGATCAGCTGCCTCTTGCACGCCCCCTACTGGGGATGTGCCCGCAGCCAAGGTACATGCCCTTGCCGGAATTGAACCCGGGACCCTTCAGTCCGCAGTCCAACGCTCTATCCACTGAGCCAAACCGGTCTCGGCAGATAGAAATGATTGGCTGCCTCCTGCACACTCCCCACTGGGGACTGAGCCCACAATCCAGGCATGTGCCCTGAAAGGAAATCAAACTGGTGATCTCTTGGTACACTGGTTGACACTCAACCATTGAGCCACACTGGCCAAGCTATTTTATTCTTTTAATCCTCACCTGGGGATATGTTTTATTGATTTTAGAGAGAGAAAAGGAAAGGGAGAGAGAGAAGCATGGATATGAGAGAGAAACATCTATCAGTTGCATGCTATACATGCCCCAACCAGGGACCACAACCTGGGCATGTGCCCTGATTGGAATCGAACCCATGACCCTTCAGTGCATGGGACAATGCTTCAACTAACTGAGCTACACGGGCCAGGGCTCCTTTGACCATTTAAAATTAGGTAATTTGTCTTTTCATGATTGAATCATAATTATGCTGTATATAGTCTAGATATAATTTCTTTATAAGATGTATGATTTGCAAATATTTTCTGTCTTCACTTTTCAATACACACACACACACACACACACACACACACACACACACACACACACACACATATATAGCCTAATATGCAAATCGACCAAACAATGGGAGGACCTGTAGAACGACTGGCCACTATGATGTGCACTGACCGCCGGGAGGCAGATGCTCAATGCAGGGGCTGCCTCCAGCCCACAGGCTCCAAGCCACCCAAGGCAGATGCCAGTGGGGGTCCCGATCACCCCACCAGTCTCCTTGCAGAGGGAGGCAACTGGCAACAGCGGGGGACAGTGCCAACGAGCAGGCAGCACCAAGCTGGCCAAGGCGGGTGCCAGTAGAGGCCCCCTGATTACCTTGCCGGTCACCCCAGAGTTCAGCCCTGATCGCCGGTCAAGCCTAGGGACCCTACCCATGCATGAATTTCATGCATTGGGCTGTAGTGTATATATGTATGTATGTAAATGTGTGTGTGTGTGTGTGTGTGAATCTTCACTTGATATTTTTTCCCATTGACTTAGAGAGAGTGTAAGGGAGGAAGGAAGAGGGGCAGAGAGAGAAGGAGCGAAAACACCAATATGAGGAAGACACATTGATCAGTTGCCTCCTGCACACGTCCCAACGAGGGTTGGGGATTAAACCTGCAAAGCAGGTAAAGATCTTGACTAGGAATTGAACCCCAGACCCTTTGGTGTGTGAACCAACACTCTTAACCACCTGAGAAACACTGGCCATAGCTATGGTATCATTTCGAAGCATCAAAAGTTTTAAGTAGATGATGTCTTATCTCTTTTTCTCTTTGTGGTTTTGGTGTCATATTTTTAAAAATTATTGCCTAATTCAAAGTCATGAAGATTTATGCTTATGTTTTCATTTATTTATCTATTAATACTCACCAGAGACTATGTTGCAAGTAGTTCCATTTGTGTCTGTTTTTAATGGGGATCAGTGGGGGAATTAGTTTAAAAGATTAATTTGAAAAATTGGATTTGACTATTAAAAGTCACTTGAAACTTACTTATTATTGATGAATAAGAAAGCAGTGGTTCTGAGAGCAGTGGGGTCTAGCCCAAGTCTGTCCATGAGCCCAGTATGGCAGAGTGGGGTCCCTAGAAGGTACTCTTCCCACTGGGAGCCTGAGAGCCAGGCGTTGGCACAGAGTGCCCGGTTCCCTCTGACGCGCCCCAGGAACCCTTCCCGGCCGGCCAGGGCTGAGGGAGATGGGGACGGCGTCCTCTCCCTGTGACAGTGTTCCTGTCCCTGGTGGGTCCATGATTTCCATCCCCAATTCCAGCCCACTTGGGGATCGTCACTGAAGTCTGCTGCCGCCAGCAGGCAGATTCTTGCTCCTATATTCTTTGGAAACACACCAGATGTGTTTCTCCTAGTTAGAGTTACTCTTGGAGGACAATCTGTGTGAGTGTGTGCACGCATGCGTGTGTGTGAGTGACATGGGAGAATGGAAGGGGAGCAGAGGCTTCTTTGTGCCATCCCTATATTCTGGAAATTTTTGTTTCTTTGAAATCTCCAGCATAAATGTGGGGAGAGAAGGCACTTAGACATGGCCACTAGTTGGCCCCATGCAGATGTCTTCTGGGACCAGTCAGCAGCACCCACAAAGAGCTGAGGCTAGGGGGCATGAGGACATCTGGGTCAAGGGCATTGCTGTCACCATCCCATCCACAGTTCTGTATGTTGGCTTAGAGTCTGGGGTCAGGGTCCTGTGAAATTTCAAAAGAAACCAGAAATCCCAACTGTTATGTGAAATCTCCAAACTGTAACAATGGCGAGAAATCTAAAAAATTTAGAGTATTCTATCCAGGACACATAGGACACACCAGCTCTGAGTCTGCCCCACAGGGGTGGGCGGGGAGTGGTGCAGGAGGCTGGGAGCTCCAGGGTCTTCCCCTCCTTCTCTTCACCAGGCCCAGTCTGTGCTGGAAGGGAAGAGCAGGGGGCCTGGCCTTCGCATAGGCTCTCAGCTCCATTTCCACTCTCCTGTGATGATGGCATCAAAAGCTCTCTTCCTGCGGTGGCGGTGGCGGTGGCGGCAGTGGGACTGTCACAGTGGCTGTCCTGGTGTGGGGCTCTGCGCCCTCCTCTGTGGATTTGCTAGCAATGGTGCAGCTGGCCTGTCTTTGGCTATTGATCCTGAGAAGTGGCTGTGGGTTGCCTCTCCTTGGTAGGGTATGTAGGAGCCAATGAGTGTGCCCTCTGTCCTCCTTATCCAGTTCCCTCTGCGTTTGGTATCTGATGCCACCCACCTGACCATCTCTGCTGGTGCGGATGCTGGCGGTAGGATGTTCTCTCCATGGGAGGGGGAGGAGGTGCTGCTGGGAGTCCAGGAGAGGTCAGGAGGATGACTGGTGCATGACCCTTCGAAGACCACAGTAGGCAGTGTACCGCAGCTATGGAGTGGACAGACACGTGCCAGCATGGGTGTTAGGCAGAGGCCGCTGCTACTCTGGCTACATATGGAGAAGGCAACCAGATTTCCTGAAACGCATCTTTGCTTGGGAGTCATGAAACCCTCAGTCCTCTCTGCTGACCAGGAGGGAGGTGAGTAGGGACAGCAGAGGGTGAGCGGGCGCCAGTCCCTCAGGACTTGCTATTTGCTGAGTGAGTTCCACCCTGCCCTGCACAGGGAGGCACCATGGCGGAACCCAACAAGCATCAGGCCAGGAGCCAGGGGACCTGGGTTCCAGGCATCTAACCAGTCTGAGTGGCTTTGGGCAAATAGGGAACACCGTGGATCCTGACAGCAGGCTGAAGCGGGACATGGAGATGCCTGCATGAAGCACTCCCTGGGGAGGGCCTAATGAAGCACAGGGGACCCCTGAGCAACAGGGATTGATTCATCTTCTAGGTACATTGTTTCTCAATAAGCCCTCTGTATCCTCAAGTTTCACATGTGCATATGCAACCAACTACAGGTAGAAACAGTATTTTTGATCCATAGTTGGGAATCTGTGAATGTGAGGGTCAACTTATGACATTTTACATAAGGGCACACATATATATATTAGAAGCCCGGTGCACAAAATTTGTGCACAAAAAGGGGATTGCCTCAGCTTGGCCTGCACTCTCTCCAATCTGGGACCTCTGGCTCCTAACCACTCACCTGCCTGCCAGCCTGATCCCCCTAACTGCTCTCCCCTGACCGTCTATTTGCCCTAACTGCTCTCCCCTGCTGGCCTGGTCCCTCTAACTGCTCTCCCTGCCGGCCTGATTGCCTCTAACCTCCTCTGCCTTGGCCCCGCCAACATGGCTTTGTTGAGAAGAATGTCCAGAATGACATCCGCAAGGTCATCTGGAAGATGTTCAGTCTAATAAGCATATTACCCTTTTATTAGATAAGATGCCACCTTGTCCTAAAAATGCAGGTTGTTCCCAGGTTTTCCTATCATGGAAGGGGAGCCCACAGTAGCATCCTGGGTTCTGACCAGGGCTTATGTGCTTGTGCTTTATCTCAGCAGATGTGACTCCTACAAGATGACTCTTGGATGTACCTTGAACATTTCTATCGAATTTGTCAAATTATCCTCCAAAAATGTTGAACCACTTTAAACTCCCACCAGCAACCATGTATGTGCCCTCCGTCCCACTTTGATGCCAGTATCATTGATTTCTCCCTAGAAGCTTCTGTCCCATCAGCCAGAACTTCTTGGTACTTGAGCCAGACTCATTGTTCAGCTGGGGACTTGATTTCCGAGATAGAATTATGGAGGAGGAAACATAGCTTTCCTCTACCTTTCTGAGTTCTTAGTGGAGGCTCTTGTAATGAAAGACAGATCACCAAGAGAGAAAAAAGTTTATTAACATGTGTACCTTGTGTGTATGTGGGAGATCCCAGGGAAAAAAGTGTAACTCTCCAAGGTGGCTTAGAATGCACATTTAAATACCTTCTTCCTAGGGAAAAGGGACGGGAGATATAGGCCTCTTAGAGGGAGAGTAAATGACTTTTAGGAAAAATGAATGGGGTTGGAGGGAAATAGTTTGTAACAAAGTTTGGGTGTGATGTCTACTTCTACTCTCCTGTCCTGTGACAGGAGTCAGTCTTCTCTGCCTGATGACACTTCTCCCATCAAGGGGACCTATGACATTTAAGCTCCTTTAGGTGGGGGTGAGGGGGTGTCTGATTTTAGGGAGATCAGGAGACTTCAGTGAAATCCTCTGTGTACATTTGTTGTTTTTCAAGCAGCTGCAGCTCAAGATCATCAATATAACCACAAAGCACATGTTGGGGTGGCATGTTCTCTGACCTTCAGAATAAACCCAACAAAAGCTTGTTTCCTCTCTTAGATGATTTGCCACAGTAGCATTATTCCCTGGAGATGATATTCTGACCAGACCATCCTGGGAGTGATCATAACATTACCCTGTGTTTGTAGAAAGGTGTTGGCCACAGCACTAAATAATCCAGGGTCAGTTTTCTCATCTTGTGGAAAGAGAGATAAAGTTATGATAGTTTATCTCCCTTTCCAAAGATTTCTTGTGAGTTTGTATCTCTGTTGCCCCAACCCACGCCCCTCAGCAACCCAAGTGCCTCTGCCTCAGGCCTTGAGACTGCTGGGTGCCAGGCCTGCAGGTTTTTGTCTTCAGTCCACCCCATCCCCACCCCCCCCGCCAACCCCAGGTTTGCCATGGCCGGGCTTCAGGCAGTGGGGGGCGGATCCCCTGCTGGCTCTGAGGCTGCGATCCGGACCCCACTGCCACTGGAAGTGGCCAACATGACTGGCTGGGGGCAGAGGGGGCCCGCCCGTCATCTTGGTTGGGGATTAACTTGCATATTGGCTGGTAGGGCAGCGAAGGTACAGTCAATTTGCATGTTTATCTTTTATTAGATAGGAGAGTTTATATATATATATATATACACAAACCAACCAAACAGTGGAAGGATCCATGGAACGACTGGTCACTATGATGTGCACTGACTACCTAATAAAAGAGTAGTATGCAATTAACCAGCACTATGCTACACCCACAAGCCATGCCCACCAGCCAATCAGGAGAGAGTATGCAAATTAACCCAAACAAGATGGCTGCGGCCTCGGAGAGAGAAGGAGGCTTGGGTTGTCTGGCAATGGAGGGAGCCAAGCTTTCCACACACACTGGCAGGCCGAGGTCTCCACTCAAGGCTACAAAGTTTCAATTATAGAAGTTAAATAAAGGCCAACAAAAAATGGCCACCAAGCAAGCAGGAGGCTTGGCTCTGCTCAAAGCTACAAAGTTTCAATAAAAGAAGAAAACAAATCCCAACAGAAATGGCAGCTACCACCATGGAGCAAGCAGGAGGCTTGGCTCCGCTCCAGGCTACGAAGTTTCAATTGTAGAAGATAAATAAATTCCAGATCCTAGGGCCTCTGCTTGGGTTGCCAAGGGGTACAGCCGGCCTGCAAACAACCACAGGCTCCTCGCCCAGGCCACCCCGTGCCCCCAAGAGAACCCCCACCCTGACCCAGGACACCCTTCAGGGCAAACCAGCTGGCCCCCACCCATGCACCAGAACTCTATCTTATCTAATAAAAGAGTGATACTCAGATTGACCATCACTCCAACACACAAGATGGCTGCCTCCATGTGGTCAAAGATCCTGCCCCCATGTGGACACAAGATAGCCACCACAAGATGGCCAGCAGGGGAGGGCAGTTGGGAGGGACCAGGCCTGCAAGGGAGGGCAGTTGGGGGTGATCAAGCCTGCAGGGGAGGGCAGTTAGGGGTGACCAGGCCAGCAGAGAAGGGCAGTTAGGGGCAAAGAGGCTGGCAGGGGAGCAATTAGGCATCAATTAAGCTGGGAAGGGAGTGGTTAGGGGATAATCAGGCTGGCAGGCGGAAGTGGTTAGGGGCAATTAGGAAGGCAGGCTGGAGAGCAGTTGGGAGCCAGCAGTCCTGATTGTGAGTGGGATGTCCGACTGCCCGTTTAGGCCCAATCCTAGTAGGATTGAGCCTAAATGGGCAGTTGGACATCCCTCAAGGGGTCCCAGATTGGAGAGGGTACAGGCTAGGCTGAAGGACACTCCCCTCACCCTGTATGAATTTCATATATATACTAGAGGCCTGGTGCATAAAATTCGTACACAGGATGGGGGATGATGTCCTTCAGTCCAGCCTGCACCCTCTCCAATCTGGGATCCCTCTCATAATCCAGGACTGCTGGTTCCCAACTGCTTGCCTGCCTACCTTCCTGATTGCCCCAAACTGCTTCTTCCTGCCAGGCTGATCACCCCCTCACCACTCCCCTGCCAGCCTGACTGATATCTAACTGCTCCCCTGCCAGCCTGATTGAGTCCTAACTGCTCCCCTGCCAGCCTGTTTCCCCCCAACTGCCCTCCCCTGTAGGCCCGGTCCCCCCAACTGCCTTTCCCTGCAGGCCTGGTCACCCCACAACTTCCCTCCTCTGCTGGCTTGGTCACCCCTAAATGCCCTCCCCTGCAGGCTTGATTGCCCCCAACTGCCCTTCCTTGCATGCCTGGTCCCTCCCAACTGCCCTTCCCTGCTGGCCTTCTTGTGGTGGCCATCTTGTGTCCACATGGAGCAGTCATCTTTGACTGCATGGGGGCAGACATCCTGTGTGTTGGAGTGACAGTCACTCCTATCTAATCTTATCTAATATTATTTTATTAGATAAGATTAGATAGGATAGAGGCCTGGTGCTTGGGTAGAGACTGGCAGGTTTGCCCTGAAGGGTGTCTTGGATTAAGGTGGGGGTTCCCCTGGGTTGTGGGGTGGCCTGGGTGAGGAGCCTGTGGTGGTTTGCAGACTGACCACACCTCCCGGCGACCCAAGCAGAGGCCATCATAGCTGGGATTTATTTATCTTCTATAATTGAAACTTTGTAGTCTTGAGTAGAGGCCTGGCCTCCCAGTGTGTGTGGAAAGCTTGGCTTCCTCCATTGCCAGGGCAACCCAAGCCTCCTGCTGTCTCTGTGGCCACAGCCATTTTGGTTGGGTTAATTTGCATACTCACTCCTGATTGGCTGGTGGGAGTGGCTTTTGGGTATAGTGGAGGTAAAGTCAATATGCATATTACTCTTTTATTAGATAGGAGATATATAGATATAGATATAGATATAGATATAGATATCTAATATATATACACACACATATACATGCTTAGATTTTGGTATCTACTGGGGATCCTGGAACCAATCCCCTGTGGATTCTGAAGTTCAATTGTAGTTAAGTGATGGGGGAGTCAAATGTTATGTCCGAACTTCAGTTGTGCAGGGGTCAGTACCCTAACCCCTGCATTGTCCAAGGGCTAACTGTATCCCCACTCCATCCACTATGAGGCATGACAAGGATATGACTGTGTAACTATGGGCACCTGAAGAAACAGATCATCATACAATCTATCACACAGATTTAAAATATTTAAAATAACTATGTGTTGGGCCTGACCGAGCAGCTCAGTTGGTTAGAGTACTGTCCCGATACTTCAAGGTTCCAGGTTTGACTCCCGGTCAGGGCACATGTAAGAACCAACCATGAATGCATCAATAAGTGGAACAATAAGCTCTCCCTCCCTTCCTCCAACAGCCCTCTCTCCCTCCCTCCCTCCTTTTGTCCCTCCCTCCCTTCTTTCATCCTTCCCTCCCTCCCTTCATCCCTTCGTCCATCCCTACCTTCATCCTTCCCTCCCTTCACTCCTCCCTTCATCCCTCCCTTCATCCCTCCCTTCATCCCTCCCTCCCTTCATTCCTCCCTTTATCCCTTCCTTCATCCCTCTCTCCCTCCTTCCCTCCCTCCCTTCATCCCTTCATCCCTCTCTCCCTCCTTCCCTCCCTCACTTCCTCTCTTCATCCCTCCCTCCCTCACTTCCTCTCTCCCTCCCTTCATCCTTCCCTCCCTCTCTTTCTCCCTCCCTCCCTCCCTTCATCCCTCCCTCCCTTCATCCCTCCCTCCTTCCCTCCCTCCCTCCATCCCTCCCTTCATCCCTTCCTCCCTCCATCTCTCCCTTCATCCCTTCCTCCATCCCTCCCTCCCTCCATCCCTCCCTTCATCCCTCCCTCCCTCCCTCCCTTCATCCCTCCCTCCCTCCATCCCTCCCTTCATCCCTTCCTCCCTCCATCCCTCCCTCCATCCATCCCTCCCTTCATCCCTCCCTCCCTCCATCCCTCCCTCCATCCATCCCTCCCTTCATCCCTCCCTCCCTCCCTCCCTTCATCCCTTCCTCCATCCCTCCCTCCCTCCATCCCTCCCTTCATCCCTCCCTCCCTCCCTTCATCCCTCCCTCCCTCCATCCCTCCCTTCATCCCTTCCTCCATCCCTCCCTCTCTCCATCCCTCCCTCCATCCCTCCCTCTCTCCATCCCTCCCTCCATCCCCTCCCTCTCTCCATCCCTCCCTCCATCCCTCCCTTCATCTCTCCCTCCCTCCCTCCCTCCCTCCCTCCATCCCTCCCTCCCTCCCTTCATCCCTCTCTCCCTCCCTCCCTCCCTCCCTCCCTCCATCCCTCCCTCCCTCCATCCCTCCCTTCATCCCTCCCTCCCTCCCTTCATCCCTCTCTCCCTCCCTCCCTTCATCCCTCTCTCCCTCCATCCCTCCCTCCATCCCTTCCTTCATCCCTTCCTCCCTCTCTCCCTCCATCCCTCCCTCCATCCCTCCCTTCATCCCTCCCTCTCTCCCTCCCTTTCTTCATCCCTCCCTCCCTCCTTCCCTTCCTCTTTCTCCCTCCCTTCATCCCTCCCTCTCTCCCTTCATCCCTCCCTCCCTTTATCCCTCCCCCCTTCCTTCCTCCATTCCTCCCTCCCTCCCTTCCTCTCTCCTTGCTTTCCTCTCTCCAAAGTTAAAAACAAAAACAAAATCCAAACAAACCATTTGTTGGAGGACTTGAGAACCCAGCTGATGGAGTCACCTCCTCTGAGGCTCTGAGGCTGACAGATGGAGTCCATGGTGTTTACCCAGCTCCCAACCCTCAGGAGCCATTGCTCTGCACTCTGCTTCCCCAAAGATGGAGTCACGGGGACTGAATGTATCCCCTACCTTGAAATAACTAGATGAGGACAGAGTGAAACAAGCCCATCTCCAGGCTTTGCTCGCGGGCCCTGCAGCAGTGTTTCCTGCAAGAGGGGGCATAGGCGGGGAGCCCCACCTCGCCCCGATTACTGCCAGACAGTGACCAGAGCTACGCTGCTGGAGTCCCTCTGTGGAGAAGATTTTGCTGGTGAACAGCAAGTTCTTCCTGCTTTCCCCAAGGCCAGGCTTTGTTTTCCTCTGTCATCCCAGAGCAGGCAGGGTTCTGAGCCCCATTCCTCTGGAGTGTGGCTCAGACAGTGTCGCTGTCCCCTTTCCTCCTGTGACGCGGCCTTCGTAGCTCCCCCACATCTGTTAGTTCCCCACGGTGTAAATCCTGCCTCCCGGGCTGTATCCCAAAATATTACACTCACAGACTTCCTTGCTTTTAAGGTGCCGATGTGATCTGGGCCGGGGGTCACGTGTGCCACTCGGGTTAGAGCCTGAGCAGGTGCCGTTTGCTGGAGGCTGTGGTGGGGCAGGCGGGCCCCTGTGGTCCTGTTCTCATCAGGGTGGGCGGGGGCTGTCCCTGGGTCCGCCTCTTTCTCCAGCACCCAGTGATTTGCTTGCTCTCTTGATCCTGTAGCGAGCAGTTTACTCTTAAACCACCAGGGGGCCCTGGTGTTCAGAGGGGGAGCGCTGAGCCGCGCTGGATTTCGGCTCTCAGCTCCAACCTAACAAGTCTGCACAGAAACTGCTCCCCGGGGAGTGGCCAGACCCCCGCTCCTAGTGCAACAGCATTGGGGATACGCTGCCCTCTCTCACCCGTTGCTCTGCCTCCGTCCCTTTTCAGCCTGGAAGTCCAGGACCTCATCCCGTCTGTTGACATCTCATCTTTCCCTTGTGGTGCCAGCAGGGCAGAGAGGGCGGCTCTGTTTAGGCCAGGAGACACGGCCCACTCTCGGGGGCCAGCTTCTTGGAAGGGGCCTCCCTTTTCACAGGGCGATAAGCAGCCGAGGAGAATGAGAGTCGGAGGGAGGGTTTCTCCTCTTCTGCCTCCTGCGGCCCACCCACTGCTGGGCAGGCACGTCCCAGCTTGGAGGCTGCGCCTGCCCCGTCTCCTTGGCACGCCTGCGGCCTCTGCCCCTGGGGCTGGGCAGCACTAGTGTTTCTACCTGGCATGTGTTGTGTTTCCCAGCCCCGGGGCCGTTTGTGCGGGGTCCTTAAGCGATCACGCCCGGGTCTGGACAGTGTTTGTCAAATGCCACGTGGCCAGTGGGACACTTACGGGCCGCAGTGGGTCTTCTCCCCTTATCACCAGGTCAGCACGCAAGGCCCCTGTGTCCCGAAGACCCTTCTCCTGGGAGCGGGAGACCACGGGCTGCTTCCTTGGCGGGACCGGCTCCAGTGTGGGCAGGTGGCTGGGGTCGTTTCCTAGGCGCCTCTGTCCTTCAGGGCGGGTGGAACAGTGGTTCTGACCAGTTCACTCCTTTGGGGTCGGGTGTGTGATCCCGGCACTGGCCAGTAGGTGGCACAAGCGGCACACTGGCTGTGCTGCCTTCCGGCTTCCTCAGAGGGTAGATCTATTCAACCAGCCCCTCTCTGGCAACACTTAATCACATGGAAGGAACATGCAACGACTACTGGAATTTCTGTAAACACGCGTGCTAGGAGCAGCTGCCAGTGGGGATGAGGACAGAGGGAACACAGTGAGAGGTCTCCTGAGGACAGGCTATAAAAGGAACACCCTGCGGGTTTTTAATTTAAGAGCCTGCAGTTAACCTTTGTGACTCATCCAAAGGAACATTTGGAACCAGGAAGGACAGCGATAATGCATGTTGTGGGTTGTAACCTGGCCCTCCGTCTACCCTGCCCTTCCTCTCCCCAAATGGCAAGGTTTGGGGAGCTGAGAGCCCCTCCCTCCGGGCAGGGCCGCACCTTTAGGACTGACCTTGGCTTATTTTCCGATCTCTGCCCCTGGCAAGTTGCTTGCTTCTGGGTTTGGTCCTTTGTTGGGAGAAAAGTTAACTTGAGTCTTATTCTGCCACTAATAGGATTGGCACCAGATGGAGATGAAGCTGAAGGGGAGGCATCCCGTGGCAGAACCAAAGTGGGATGTGGTCCCTGGCGGGGCAGGGAAGACTGGGTGCCGGGATGTTTGATAGGCATGGGCACTGGAGACTTGTGAATGCACGAGACATGAAGCTGACCACCCTCACCATTGCTCAGTGCTTAGTTCCCCGGTGTTAAGAGCCCGCACATTATTGTGCAGCAGCAACTTGTGTATCTCCAGAGCTGCCCCCCTACAGCGGCGAGACTGGCCCCATTACACAGCGACTCCACTGCCCTCCCCTCAGCCGCTGGCACCACCATTCCACTTCCCTCTGTGAACGTGACGATGTTAGGTGCCATCATATAAAATGTGTCCTTTGGTGGCTAACATCTGGCTTAGCACGATGTCCTCAAGGTTCACCATGTGTAGCACGTGTCGGAATTCTTTCTTTTTAAGGCAGAATAACACTCCGTTGCATGTATAGGCTACGTTGTGCTTATCCGTGCATATGTCCAGGACACGTAGGCTGCTGTCATGTTTTAGTCACTGTGGACATGCTGCTCTGGTGTGCAATTATCTCTTCAAGATCTTGCCTCCAGTTGCTTTGGGTGTGTACCTAGAAGTGGGATGGCTGCACCATGTGTTAATTCTGTTTTTAATTCCTGAGGAGCTGCCATACTGCTTTCATAGCAGTTGCATCATTTTACATCCCCACCAATAGTTCACCAGCGCTTATTTTCCGGGCTGCTTTTGGGACAGTGGCCACCCTAACGGCTGTGCACTGGTGTGTGGATACT
Organism: Antrozous pallidus; assembly: GCA_027563665.1. NCBI lineage: Eukaryota > Metazoa > Chordata > Mammalia > Chiroptera > Vespertilionidae > Antrozous > Antrozous pallidus. The sequence goes on along the minus strand of CM050523.1, from coordinate 11,536,036 downwards.
AAGTTTGTTTTCTCCAGGACTTTCTCTTGTGTGGGCTAGGCTCCTGATATCTTTCTATGATGGTAAAGAAGATGTTCCCACCACCCCCGCCCTCTCCCCAGATGGGTGTGGGCAAATCTGGCCCCTCCACCAGGGACACACTTTAGGGCAGCGTCATTTGGACCTGTCTCAGGCCCCTGGCACTTCCTGAGGCTTCACTTTGAAGAGAATGCGGCTTCCGATCCTCTGAGGTCAGGAGACGTCAGGCTTATGGGGCCCCGGAAGCCCCCTCCTTGGAGTGTGGTAACTCCCAATCCTCTTGGGGTCACCTGCCATTACTGCTGTGGGTTGGCCTCTTATCTCTCAATTCATTTATTTAAAAGTGTTCTCACGTACCTCCAAGAGATACACTCTGTGGCCCGCACAGTCAGGCAGGGCAGCCTGCCCTCCGGAGCTGAGGTCAGGGAGGAGGCAGATGTGTGGCTGGTGTAGAGTTCCTCAGGGAATGGCCACACGCTGGGTCGCGGGGGGCAGCTGGTGTCCTGGGCCTGCACCGGGGCCGTGCTCTGTGCCTGGGCAGGTTCCTCCCCTTCTCCACGCTCAGCTCCCTCCTCCACACAAGAGGTTATGTAACTATGTGGGAGGTGTCAGGAGGCCTGAGTGAACCGATGACACGGGCAGTGTCTGGGGCATCTCAGGTGCTGCCACCGCCCTCCTCCTAGCCCTCCAGTCACCTGCTCAGCACAAGATGGAAGCAGAGTGTTGCTGAGCTCAAGTTGGGCAGAGAGAGGAGAGAGGTGGGCGTGAGGGTTTCCTCTTGCTCACCCCCCTGCACTCAGGTGACAGCTGACAGTGACCACTACTGGCCAGTGGACAGACGGACATGCTCCCTGCGGTGGGGACGGGAGACAGGGAGCCTGGGCTCCCGCTCAGGTGGACGCTCCCCCCATCCTGCAGGGATAGGTCCCCACCCAGGAGCTCTCACTTCCTGACTCACCTGGGGGCCGGGCTTGAGGAGAGTTCAGCTTCCCTGGGGTTCTTCCCTGATTTCTTCTTTATTCCTGCAGCAGGCCAACAGGGCAGCTGCCCAGGGCTGTCACAACTCATCCAGGGACAGGAGAATGCCAGTTTTATTATTAGCATAATTACTAATTTATTGAGCATTGTAAGCATTAAGATGTTTGCTGGCTAATAATATTGGGTAATTTATGTTGATAGCTTTATTAAATGGATGTTAATAAGGTGTGCCAAGTCATAATCTTTTTCCTTTTAAATATATTTTATTGATTTTTTTATAGAGAGGAAGGGAGAGGGATAGAGAGTTAGAAACATCAATGACAGAGAAACCTCGATCAGCTGCCTCCTGCACACCCCCTACTGGGGATGTGCCTGCAACCAAGATACATGCCCTTGACCATAATCGAACCTGGGACCCTTCAGTCCGCAGGCCGACGCTCTATCCACTGAGCCGAACCAGTCAGGGCTCAAGTCATAACCTAGACCGGCCGTTCAGTTCACAGTCTGCCTTTCCCTGATTTTGTCTCATTCTCTCTTTATGACACGCCCGTGTGACAGCACAGCATCCTGCTTCCCAGATGGGGAAACTGAGGCTGGGACTAAGGATGCAGGAACGCTGTAAGGGGCGGTCAGGAAGGCCTTGGCTCTCGAGGACGTGCCATCTGCTTGCAGCCCACACAGGCCACCATCCTTAACCCCAGCCACGTGGACTGATTGGTTGTGGCTCTGAGATGCACTTGCTAGACAGTGGGAAGCTCCTTCTCCAGGACAGACGCCGAGTTTGCATCTCAGCTTTAGGTTTAAAATATGACCTCCTGTCTGCAGTGGGGAATGCAGGGAGAGGGCCGGCCGAAGGCAGGCATGGCGGGTCGCTCAGGGGCTCCACCACCCTCCCATTCTATCTTGCAGCTTAGGCCTTTCCCCTTCTCACAGTTCTTCTGCTAACTGGCCTAGGCAGGTGGGAGGGCTATTTCTCCCCTGAAGGGCAGAGGAACCTGAGGCCATGGGAGGCAGGAGCAGCTCGCAGGGCCAGTCACTTGACCAGGAGCCCTGGGAAGTAGGAAGGCTGGATTTTTTTTGCTGAGTGGGGCATTCACTGGAGGTTGGTTGCAAAAGGCCCAGGGCCTTCCTGCGGTTTGTGAAATTGGGAGTGTGGGTGGTGTTCAACAGAGGCCAGGGGCCAGGGGAGGGAGGGGCCCACAGTCCTCCATGCCTGGCAGCTGCAACCTTTAATTTGGGGGCTGTCGTGGTATTGTTGGTGTTATTCAGGGGTTTGGCTTCAGGAAAATCGGCGATGACTTCTTTGCGATTTCACAGAAACGGGGACCAGCGGTTGGCATGTCATGTGCAGTGTTGGTTCTCCTGTTTGCCCAACAGCTTTCCAGGAGGGCGAGGCAGTGGGAGGGCGTGTGGTCAGTTTGCTGACCTGCAAACTCCGACCGTGGGCACCTCCTATTCTTGCTCAAGAATTTTCCCAGGCTTGGTGTTTGTGTGAATTTGCAGAAATAATACAGTCCACCTTCATTGTTGCTCCCTAAACAAGAGGCTCCCGGTTGTTTCCCAGTGAGGAAGAGAGGATTCTGGGCCAGAACCTTCATTCTCTGGGTTCAGCGGACCAGGGCCTCCGGAGGTTGTGCAGCTGCTCCGTGGGGTTCCCTGGGAAGATTTGCTCACCAAGCCACCACCCCTCCCCGGACACCGGGTGCTCCTCCGGGCCCTTCGCCCACTCCTCGGCGGGTTGTGGATGTGAGTTCCCTCAGGTCATGGGAGGCGCGCACCGTGTCGGGGCCTCCTGCTGTCCCCGGTCACGGGGTTTGTGGCACTTAGGCCGCGTTGCTTTTTTATCGCGAGGTCAAATCTGGCCTCTGAAGAGAAGGCGCTCACAGTGCCCTGAGCTCTTGGCGCTGCCTCACTGTTCTCGCCAGTTTCTGAGGTGGTGGCTGCAGGACCCCTCATTTATTCCTGGCTCAGCAATAGGAACCTAGACCTCAGCCGGGGACACACCTGGAGGGTAAGGTCCCAGGTCAGGTGACCCCTGGGAGGTGAGGTCCCCCATCTGAAGCCTGTTTGGAGGTGTCTCTATCTTTTCACTGAGAACAGTGACTGGACACTAGAAACATCACACTAGGACGTCTGGACCAAGGCTCCACCTTTGCAAAGGCGTGGGCTCCTGCTCCAGCGCAGGGAGCCCTGCGGGGCCACCCCAGCCGCCCGAGGGCCTGGGGGGCTTCTGGGACACAGCCCTTTGACCCCCAGGCACCAGGTCTCCTGTCTCCTTTGTGGGTGCCCTCCGCCTTCTAAACTCACTTCTGAAATCTCCTGAAGAGCCCTGTGCGGTGCCCCTGCTTCATCTGCCCCCAGGGCTCCTGCAGGGGGAGGTGGCCGCCTGCCCTCTCCCCGGTCCATCCACAGAGGACATGGGGAACGAACGGCAGGGTTTTTCTCTTTCCAGCGAGCGGGTGGGGCAGGCTGGGAAGCGGTGAGGGCTGCTGACACAATGGCTGTGATGCTGCAGGCGCATTTTCTGTTTGAGGCACATTGCCCTGGCACACAGTGTAGAGTGATTTACAGTTAGGAGACCCTTCACGGGGTGGGGGCGGGGGATAGAAGGGGGGACTCTGCTGCTTAGAAGGTGGTCCCGGCCTGAGAGGGGCCCAGGGGAGCCCGTGTCGCCCTCTTCCAGGGCCTGCGTGGCCGCAGAGGGCAGTCCCGGAGCAGAGGCACATGCCCGGCCTGCAGCTCGCTGGTACTGCCGCCCTGAAAGGCTGCCTCTGGCCCGGGCCTCGCGGGACCGCTGGGGGCCTCGTCGGGACACTCCCCCACCCACACGCTCAGGGCGGGAACAAGCGGCTGCGGAGGCCCGCTCTGCCCCGCACCTTCGCGGAGCCCTGGGAAGCCAGACGGAGAGGCAGGAGCGGAGCCAGTCCCAGGGCAGCAGCTGACAGGCCCGGGCTGGGGGGCGGACATCATGGCGCCATGGGGGGCGGGTCGAGGCGGCACGTCTGACGATGGGCTGGGTGGCTGAGCAGGAAGGGGTCCCCGAAAGGGAGGCGAGCGGTGCCCGGCGCTCTGGCGGCCTGGCCGCTGGAGGCTCCGGCGGGAGGAATGGCAGGCGGGTGACCACACGCCACCCTCGGACTCTGCCCGAGGCGGTGTGACAGCAACGTCTTGGATGGTTCTGGGGGTGGGGTGGGCGGAGCCCCGTTTTAGGCACACGTGCCGGGAGCCAGGCTCACTCCAGACCTTTCTCTGCTCACTCTGAGCGGAGCTGCGTCCCACGTCCCAAGCTCGGCGCCTCCTGGAGGCTGTCAGTCACCTCCGTCCCATCCGCTCCGGGAGGCAAGCACGTGCACTGCCACTGGGAGAAACAGAGAGAGAGAGAGAGAGTGTGTGTGTGTACAGTGTGCGTGTACAGTGTGCGTGTACAGTGTGCGTGTACAGTGTGTGTACAGTGTGTGTACAGTGTGTGTACAGTGTGTGTACAGTGTGCGTGTACAGTGTGCATGTACAGTGTGCGTGTACAGTGTGTGTACAGTGTGTGTGTACAGTGTGTGTACAGTGTGTGTGTACAGTGTGTGTACAGTGTGCGTGTACAGTGTGCGTGTACAGTGTGTGTGTACAGTGTGTGTACAGTGTGTGTGTACAGTGTGTGTACAGTGTGTGTGTACAGTGTGTGTGTACAGTGTGTGTGTACAGTGTGTGTACAGTGTGTGTGTACAGTGTGTGTACAGTGTGTGTGTACAGTGTGTGTACAGTGTGCGTGTACAGTGTGCGTGTACAGTGTGTGTGTACAGTGTGTGTATAGTGTGTGTGTACAGTGTGGGTGTACAGTGTGTGGACAGTGTTTGTACAGCGTGTGTGTACAGCGTGTGTGTACAGTGTGTGTGTACAGTGTGTGTACAGTGTGTGTACAGTGTGTGTGTACAGTGTGTGTACAGCGTGTGTGTACAGTGTGTGTGTACAGTGTGTGTGTACAGTGTGTGTACAGTGTGTGTGTGTACAGTGTGTGTACAGCGTGTGTGTACAGCGTGTGTGTACAGTGTGTGTGTACAGTGTGTGTACAGTGTGTGTACAGTGTGTGTGTACAGTGTGTGTACAGCGTGTGTGTACAGTGTGTGTGTACAGTGTGTGTGTACAGTGTGTGTACAGTGTGTGTGTGTACAGTGTGTGTGTACAGTGTGCGTGTACAGTGTGCGTGTACAGTGTGTGTGTACAGTGTGTGTATAGTGTGTGTGTGTACAGTGTGGGTGTACAGTGTGTGGACAGTGTGTGTACAGCGTGTGTGTACAGCGTGTGTGTACAGTGTGTGTGTACAGTGTGTGTACAGTGTGTGTACAGTGTGTGTGTACAGTGTGTGTGTACAGTGTGTGTGTACAGTGTGTGTACAGTGTGTGTGTGTACAGTGTGTGTACAGTGTGTGTGTACAGCGTGTGTGTACAGTGTGTGTGTACAGTGTGTGTACAGTGTGTGTACAGTGTGTGTGTACAGTGTGTGTGTACAGTGTGTGTGTACAGTGTGTGTGTACAGTGTGTGTACAGTGTGTGTGTGTACAGTGTGTGTACAGCGTGTGTGTACAGCGTGTGTGTACAGTGTGTGTGTACAGTGTGTGTACAGTGTGTGTACAGCGTGTGTGTACAGTGTGTGTATGTACAGAGTGTGTGTACAGTGTGTGTACAGTGTGTGTGTGTGTACAGTGTGTGTATACAGTGTGTGTGTGTACAGTGTGTGTGTATGTGTGTGTGTACAGTGTGTGTGTACAGTGTGTGTGTGTGTGTGTACAGTGTGTGTGTGTGTACAGTGTGTGAGTGTGTGTATGGTATGTGTGTGTATGTGTGTGTACAGTGTGTGTGTGTGTATGTGTGTGTGTACAGTGTGTGTGTACAGTGTGTGTTTGTGTACATTGTGTGAGTGTGTGTGTACAGTGTGTGTGTACAGTGTGTGTACAGCGTGTGTGTACAGTGTGTGTGTACAGTGTGTGTGTACAGTGTGTGTACAGTGTGTGTGTGTACAGTGTGTGTACAGCGTGTGTGTACAGCGTGTGTGTACAGCGTGTGTGTACAGTGTGTGTACAGTGTGTGTACAGCGTGTGTGTACAGTGTGTGTGTACAGTGTGTGTGTACAGTGTGTGTGTACAGTGTGTGTATGTACAGAGTGTGTGTACAGTGTGTGTGTGTGTACAGTGTGTGTGTACAGTGTGTGTGTACAGTGTGTGTGTATAGTGTGTGTACAGTGTGTGTGTACAGTGTGTGTGTACAGTGTGTGTGTGTACTGTTTGTGTGTGTACAGTGTGTGTGTACAGTATGTGTGTACAGTGTGTGTATACAGTGTGTGTGTGTAGTGTGTGTGTACAGTGTGTGTATGTACAGTGTGTATGTACAGTGTGTGTGTGTACAGTGTGTGTGTGTACAGTGTGTGTGTACAGTGTGTGTGTACAGTGTGTGTGTGTACTGTTTGTGTGTGTACAGTGTGTGTGTACAGTATGTGTGTACAGTGTGTGTACAGTGTGTGTGTACAGTGTGTGTGTGTAGTGTGTGTGTACAGTGTGTGTATGTACAGTGTGTATGTACAGTGTGTGTGTGTACAGTGTGTGTGTACAGTGTGTGTGTACAGTGTGTGTGTACAGTGTGTGTATGTACAGAGTGTGTGTACAGTGTGTGTACAGTGTGTGTGTGTGTACAGTGTGTGTATACAGTGTGTGTGTGTACAGTGTGTGTGTATGTGTGTGTGTACAGTGTGTGTGTACAGTGTGTGTGTGTGTACATTGTGTGAGTGTGTGTGTGTAGTGTGTGTGTGTGTGTGTGTACAGTGTGTGTGTGTGTATGTGTGTGTGTACAGTGTGTGTGTACAGTGTGTGTGTACAGTGTGTGTGTGTGTACATTGTGTGAGTGTGTGTGTGTAGTGTGTGTGTGTGTGTGTGTATGTGTGTGTATGTGTGTGTGTACAGTGTGTGTGTGTGTGTGTACAGTGTGTGTGTATGTGTGTGTATGTGTGTGTGTACAGTGTGTGTGTGTGTGTGTGTGTGTGTACAGTGTATGTGTGTGTACAGTGTGTGAGTGTGTGTATGGTATGTGTGTGTATGTGTGTGTACAGTGTGTGTGTGTGTATGTGTGTGTGTATGTGTACAGTGTGTGTACAGTGTGTGTGTATGTGAGTGTGTATGTGTGTGTACAGTGTGTGTGTGTGTACAGTGTGTGAGTGTGTGTATGGTATGTGTGTGTGTATGCGTGTGTACAGTGTGTGTGTGTGTGTGTGTGTATGTGCACGCGTGCACGCTTGCCGCTCACAGGCACATGCATATGGAAACACGGGCTCCCCGCTCCACTGCTCCGCCTGACCTCTCAGGAGCATCTTGAACTCAGCTCTCCCACACTGACCCCTTCATTCACCCTCCCTTCCCAGCCCTTCTTCCTCCAGGACCCACCCTCCTAATCTCAGGAAGAGGCTACCCATCTCCCAGCTGCTAGGGGGGAAACCCTGGCGTCATCTCTCACCCAGTCACTTGATCCCTCAGATTGGGGCTCCCTTTGACAGGCCCAGAACCCAGCCACTTCCCCCTCCAGCACTCAGAGACACCACCACATCCACTGCACTCCCTGCTTCTCCCGTGCCCCACTGCAGGTTACTCTGTCCATCCTCTAAAAATAAGTCAGTTCGTGTCACTCCCCTGCTCAAAAGGCTCACATGGTTCCCCATTTCCCTCAGAATAACACCCTGGGTCTTGCCACAGCCCACAAGGCTCTGCACAGTCTGATCTGTGGTTCAGTCCACGCCATCCGCACTCTCCTCCTCTGTCTGATGCCTTGCCCTTCCTTAAAAGCAAGCACACACCTGCCCCTAGGCCTTTGCACCTGCTTTCTCTCTTGGGAGCACCTTCCTCCTGAGCGCTGCATGACCAGCCCTTCCCTTCCCTTCGGGGCCCTCACCACACAGGCTTTGCCAGGAACTTTGTGTAAAATAGTCCTTTTCCCTTATCCTTTGTTTTTAATATCCAAGAAATAAACCCCATATCATGTGGTCTTTATTAAAATACCGAACACAAGGAAACTTTTAACATTTCTATTTCAGAGACATGCCCAAGCATTTCAAACAATTTCTAGTTCAATTGAGTTTATGGAAGAATTTCATTGCTTTTGCAGATTCACAGTGGATGCTAAGCGGTCAGTTGTTACCCAAGGAAGCTGGTGAACTTTTGCAATAAAGTAACCCTCCATCATTCTCTTATCCCTTAACAAACCCTGCCTCTTTGCTACTTACCACCACGTGAAGTTACTTTGTTAACTGACTGTCCTTGCTCTTATGGAAATACTAGAGGCCTGATGTACCAATTGGGGGTGGGGCTGGCCAAGGGGAGGGGTCAAGGGCGGTTAGCCAGCCCTGCCCCCTGGTTGAGAGGACAATTTGCATATTAGCCTTTTATTATATAGAACTAGTGGCCCGGTGCACGAAATTCATGCATGGAGGGGGGGTTCCCTCAACCCAGGCTGTACCCTCTCTAATTGGGGACCCCTTTGGGGGGATGTCTGACTGCCAGTTTAGGCCTGATCCCTGGGCTGGTGCCCAGGAATATGGGGTGGGTGGTTTTTCCCTCTTGTGGGCCAGAGGCGCAGGCACAGCTGCTGGCACCCGAGACCCTGAAGTGGGTGGCTTGTCCCTCTTTTGGGATGCAGCCTGGCTGATTCCCATTTCGCTCTCCCAGTGTTGAGTGTCTGAGCCATTATGGTGTGATGGCATGAGGCCATGATCACTATTTGCATATTAGCTCTTTATTATATACTAGTGGCCGGGTGCACGAAATTCGTGCACGAGGGGAGGGTGGTCCCTCAGCCCAACCTGCCCCCTCTCACATACTGGGAGCCCTTAGGGGATGTCCAACTGATGGCTCACACCCAGCCTGCCCAAGGCCTAAGAGGCTTTAGGCCTTGGGCACTCAGCCATCTCCCTGCTCAGCTCAGCTCCAGCTGCCTGTGACCACCCGGCCCCAGGGGCCAAGCACTCACCTCCACTCTAATGCCCCAGCGGCTTGCCCTGCCCCCTGGCCGCCTCCCGTGCTCACCCTGCCCCGCCCCGCACCCCGGCCGCCTCCAAGCTTGGGCAGCCAGGGCATCATGGTGCTCGCTGCTGCTACTGCTTCATCTCCACCCTTGGGGCCCAGCTCTCGTGCTGCTTGGCCTCACCCCTTGGCCCCACCCCCTGCTCCTGATTGGCTGGTAGCATAGCCAATCAGGAGCCAAGTTACAGTCACATTTGCATGTTACTCTTTTATTAGATAGGATGATTCTAACTTGTCATGGTCTATCTTCAAGTGGATATTATATCACTTCACATCTTGTATAGAAACTTCACTGTAACAAAACTTCATTTTTCCCAGGCAATATTTGTGCTATTGTTGTCATGATTTTACTTTCACAGATGTTATAAAACTGACATTACATTATTTGTTTAAATAGTTAATTATCTTTAAATATGTTTAAATAATAAGAAACTTTCATTATATTTTTTCTATGTATTTACTATCTTTGGTGTTTTTTATTTCTTGGTATAGATCATTATTTGTAACTGGCAAAATTTTATTTCTGCTTGCAGGACTTCTTTTAACATTTCTTACACTAAAAATCTGCTGGTGATAAAAAAAATTCAATATTTTGTATATAAAAAACATACTTTAACTATTTTTTAAATATTTTCACTTAGTCTAGAATTATGAATTGAGAGGATTTCCCCACCCCCCATGAGTACTTTAATGATATTGTTCTACTATCTTCTCCCTTACACTGTTTCTGATGAGAAATCTTTTGTAATCCTTATGCTTATTCTTGAGTATAGTGTGTCTCTTTTCTTCTGACTACTTAGAAGACTTTTCTTTTCATCATTGGTGTTGACCAGTGTGATTTTTATGTGTCTCAATGTAGCTTTCTTTATGTCCTGTGCTTCCTATTCACTTCTCTGCTCTGTGGGTTTATATTTTTTACTATATTTTGCTAAATTTGGAAATTTTTGAATCATTCTTTCTTCAGATGATTATATATATGTAAGTTTGAGTCTCTAGAGGGGGCTGGAGAGGAAGAGGAGTGAACCAAACTGTAGGGTCAGGACCTCGGCAGGCAATGGAGTGTGGGGATGGCCAGCAGGGCCATCCCTACAGTGGTCAGTTCATGTGCAGAGGCCTAAGACTGGCTCGTTCCTGAGCTGGGGGTCTCATGCATCTGCTCTGTGCTGCCCAGCAGTGCAGTGCCTGTTGGGGCTGTGCGTAGCTCAGGGGAAAGCATTGCCTGGGGAGTCGGAGCCTTGATCCCGCACAGTAACCAGATCTCAGCATTGGGAATTCGGCCAGTTCTCTGCACCCTGAGTCGCCACACTATTGTGTCCCCGGAGCAATCATGGTGCCTTCTTCCATCACAGTTGCCTCAGCTCGCAGCGATGGAGGTGTGCTGTCATAGGTCTGGGTGAACGGAAGACCTATGGGTGATAGCAGGTGCCGGGTGCTGGCTGGGAGGTGGTCGTGTGGGTTTGCGTGAAGCGCTCAGTCACAGCTTTGGAAGCCTCTTTCATAGTTTCTCAGAGAGCTTGATGGTGAGGAAATGCAGGTCTCATCCTGTGTTGCAGTTTCTGTGGGAAACCTCGCCATTGAGGGTGCCAGAGGGGTTGGCCAGGAGTGCCTATGGCAGAGAGACACCCTTCTCTGGTAACCTCTTCGCAGGCAGACTGGTCGCCGGATGCCCAGGAGCTACTCAGCGGATCCCCGCTGTTCCAGAGTTCTCTGAGCAGCCATCCATCTTCCAGGGGAAGAAAGGTGTGTGTTTGTGCATGGTCACTGCCCCGTCCCGGGCAGGGGGCCACCAGACCCCGGACATGTTCTCCCGCTGGGTTCGCAGAGGTCGGACAATCTTTGTCCAGAACTCCCTTGTTTAACAAAGAAAGTTAAGTTCCCAGTGAGGCCCCTGGTTAGAAAGGGAGGGGACTGGGGAGAGGAGGAGGAGCCTAGCTGCTTCTTCCCTGTCTGCCAGAAGGCACACAGCCCAAGGCATGATCTCCAGCCCACTCACCTGCCCCAGGAGGCTGCTTCCAGAGAGACCATGAAGGCTGGTCTGTGTCCTGGTGTGTCTGAAGGAGGCAGAGTTGTGCTCTCACCTGGGCCTTAGGGCAGTGGCCTCCTGGTTCTTGGCAGAGACGGTGGCCCTGGGGTCTGACTGCTCCTCAGAGGTTGGAACCATGTGTAGGAGCCACTGGCACAGACGCCCTTGGGAGGCAGATACAGCAGGCAAACCATCGGACCTTGTTTCTTGGCGATGACACCAGCATCCTGCCCTACTCTCAGCTGCTTGGCATCTGTGCCTGTGCACGCTGCCCACAGGCCCGCCAGCTTTGTCAGGTTAATTTGCATATTCACTCCTGATTGGCTGTGGGTATAGTGGAGGTATGGTCAATTTACATGTTTGTCTATTATAAGATGTGAGAACAAAGAACTTTGTCTTCTTTTCTGGGTATCGCCAGGAGCTGCCCAGAACAGTCTGGCATCTGGAGCTGTGCAGTATTTGCTGGATGGACTGAATGAATTGCTGTCAGTGGTGTCAGGGGACTGGCTGGGCAGACACTGAGAACTACTGTGGTGCTGGAGGCAGGCATGATAACGACAGGGACTGGCGGTGGCCGCGGGATGTGAAGGAAGGGGTGAGTATGGGAGGAGTAGGCTGCAGGAAAGAGATGCTGGCCAGGCTGTGGATGACAACCCAGGAGGTATTTAGATTCAAAATATGATTTAATCATTCGTTTTTCAATGTCACCTGCTCCTGATCCATCTCCTTGTCCCATGATTCCTGCCCCAACTCCTCAGTTCTCACTCTGGAACCATAACCAGGTGTCTAAGCCTGAGGTTGCAGACTGACCCTTAGAGGAAAGACCTACTACACCGGAGCTGGGATGCAACATGTAAAGATGCGCAGAGGTACCAAATTGTTGCTGGGCATTTGGATTTTTAAAGAATTTCCTCTAAGTTGCATTTGGCCATTGAAACTGGGGATTTAATATCATGTTTGGTTTTTAATACGCGACACCATCGTCTGCTCATCTGTGTTTTTCGGTCACACGGGAAGAAACTGCTGCCTGTGCCGTCTGGATGGAGAGCCCTGTGCTTTAGCGGCGGCCCTCGCCCCCGAGACCATCCTCGCATCTCTGGTCGGGGTGGGGGGCGGGGCCACGGCATGCCAGGAATCGCTTGTTTGCATGTCCTCAGGTTCAAAGTTGCAACACCTTTCTGTTCTAAGACCCTGTGGAAACGGGTCTTGTTTTTCTAAATCTTGACCAAGTGGTTTTAAAAAATCACCTGTAAGAGGAATTCCACCGAGGGCACTAGGCTTTCCCCTCGGCCAGCGAGCTTTACGTTTCTGTGGCTCTCGGGTGCGCAGCTGGGCCGAGCGGAGGTGGGCTAGGGCAGAGCTGCAGCTCCAGTGAAGTTTGCTCTGGGAGGAGTGGGTGGGTTTCCTGGTGGGGAGGCCGGCCCCTGGTGGGCTGGGTACCTGTGAACTCACAGAGGCTGACCTGGGAGCCAGCTTGTCCTGAAATGAGGGGCCTCGCGGCTTTGTGCACGTGCCTTCTCTGTGAGCATTGCAGCTCTTCAAGGTGTCTGCCTCCTGGACCAGGTTTCAGATGCCCGCTGTGGGAGGCGCCTTTGCTGGGAGCGGCATCCGTGGGTACTGGGTCTCTTGGCGGTTGCGGTTGCGTTGATCCCCTTGTGGGAAGGCGGCTTGCTCTGTATAACTGACACAGCTCAGTGGGAAACAGACGGGGTGGCAGTGGGGGTGAGGAGGGCATAGGGACAGGATGGAACTGCCATTTTGAAACAACACAGGTATGTACCTGTTGGGGGAGGACCATGACCGGAAAAGAGCACACCTGGAAAGCTTATGAATATTCTGCTGAGACCCTCACCCTGAGATGTCCCCGAAGACTGTCACCTGCAGGGGAGCAAGCCTGTGCCATTCCCTCCCCTTCCTTCCCCCACAGGCATGCATCCTTAAACTCTAAGGGACCCCAGGAGAGTTACAGCCAGGGGAGCAGTGGCTGCTTATCCTGGGCTCACCCCCTGGCCCTGTCTCCAAGGCCCTCTTTTCTCTGACTTCCCAGTGAGGCCCAGCCTGGCCTGGGCTCCCCTGTTGCTGCTTCTGCGTCCTTCCTGTTTCACTGTCCGGAGTGTGGCCAGTAAGCTCTTGCTTGCTTTGCTGTACTTTGTGTCCTGACTGAAATACTTTCTTTAAGAAGACAAGAACTGAGGTCTCAATTCTCATCTTGCCCATAACAGCTTGATTGTCTTGTGGTGACTCCACCCCGAGGCCAGACCACAGTGAGGCCTCCCCTCCCCACTGACCACACCAAAGTGGGGCAAGGGCTGAAAGGCACAAAGGAAGAGCTTTCCCCTCACCCGCTGAGGGGTCACAGGAGCCTGGCTTGGGGGAGGGGACAGAGAACGGTTCCTGATGGGAAGTAAGGAAGGTCCTGTGCCTGGAGGGGTGTGGGGCAGGCTCTCTGGGGCTGTCAGCAAATGGACAGCACCCCTCCTCCACCACTTCAGGTGGTGGGTTGGTGACACGAGGAGGGGGGGAGTGACACAGGGCTGGGGGGGGGGGGAGTGGCAAGGAATGCTTCTTCCCACCTAGCATCCCAGTCTCTTACCTGCACACCCACCAGCCAGCCATCAAGTGAAGTATTTTACAAGTGAGTCCCCTGTGGTGGGATTTTGGAAGCTGGGGAGTCCGCAAACTGGGCAGATGCTTTTCAATATATTTTATTGATTTTGGAGAGGAAGGGAGGAGGAGAGAGACAGAAACATCAATGGTGAGAGAGAGTCATTGATCCTTTGCCTCCTGCCTGGCGCACACTGGGGATCGAGCCCGAAACCTGGGCGTGTGCCCTGACTGGGCATCCAACCGTCGTGACCTCCTGGTTCCTCGGTTGATGCTCAGCCACTGAGCCACCGCGGCTGGACGATGCCTGCATTGCGATGGTTTTCTCTGTTGGTGCTCGAGGGAGTGAAATGACTCCGTGTGAGGAAGGCCTGCTAGACGCTCTGTGGTTGGAGGGGTGGACCCTTAGGGATGCCTCATGGCCACGGGCTGAGCACCAGCCTTGGACTCAGGCAGGTGTGGCCTCGGCTTCATGTGGCTGATGGAGTGGTGGCGTCTGCTCCCAGGGCTGTCGAGGCCACGTGGAAAGCAGGGAGCCTTGTCTGGGATGTGCCACAGCGGCACGTGGTGAAGCCACACCTCGGAGGTGGAGCCCAGCAGGATGCAGAGCTGGGGCTCCCTTTGTGGAAGAGCTGGTCGGGGGGTGGGTGGGGGTGCTCAGATCTGCACTCCCTGTCGCCACAGCAAGGCTGGGCCTCAGGGAAGGCTGGGCTCTAATGGAATCATCTGCCTGGACCTCAGCCTTGAGGAACCGGTTAGAGAGGATCTGGCCAGAGAGGGGTCCTGTGGTGAGGACTTCCCAGGTCCTTTCTGAACTAAAATGCAGCCCAGCCTTCAAGCGTGACCCCATCACAGGCCCCCGAGAATCTAGCTTCCTCCCAGGTTCTGAGTAAGTGATATGTGGGGACGACCAACATTTGAACGAAGCTGTGATATGGCTTAATTTATTTTCCTGTTAGAAAATCAGATCGAAGATCTTTATGGCAAACTGTTAAAGCTGTGGAGTGATGCACGCAGCAAATTTTTATTGCCCACATACGCAATATGTAAATCTGGGGAGTTGCACACGAACCTTGGACGACGCCCGGGAGTGCGGGAGAACGGCTTTTCCCTCGCCAGACTTCCCCGGCGTGTCCTCTGGGGCCTGTGTGCACCGTCCGCACCTGCCATTGAGAACCCGGCCAGCACACGGCCTGCGCCAGGCCACGCCTGGCTCCGACGGCAGATCGCGCGTTTTCTGAGGATGTCTGTGTTCTGTCCCTGGCCTTCAGTCCTGACAGCTCGCTGTGTGTCCCTGCTCCTGTTATCGCTGCTCACCAATTCCCTTTGCCACTGCGGCGGGCTCGGGATAGGCAGTTCTTCATCAGGCTTCAGTTTTACCAAACCATCTTCACTAAAAGCAGGTTAGTAAGGCCCTTTGGGAAGACAGTTTCAGTACAAACTCAGAGTCCAGGAGTTGAAACGCTTTCAATTTCCCCCGTTTTTCCTGAAGTTTTTCACGATAAGCTTTCTTTGTTTTCCACTGTGCATTGCCGTCCTCTCGTTTACTTTGATTGTTTTTTTAAGTCAAGGTGCTAGATGGATGTTTGAGCACAGAGGTTTCTTGAAGTCGTCTCATCCCTGAACTGTTCTTGGTCGATACACTCCTCACGGTCAGGGTCTTCTGTGGGGGACAGTAGCTTCGCTTGCAGGCTGAGCAACAGGAAGCGTTTGAATGTCCACCTCTCTCCCCTGAGCGTCCTGCTGGCTCAGCATCAAAGCAGCCGGGCTCTGAGGCCCCCACACTGCCTGCGGCGGCCCCTGCTCCCGGATTCTGCCTGGAGCCATCAGGTAATTAATTCCTGAGACACTAGTTAAGAAAAGAAGGATGAGCTTCAACACCCTGCAGGGCCATTCAGGGGCCTGGGTGCGTTCCCAGCACCCTCCTCCTCTGCCGTCTGGCCTGGCCTGGCCTGCCCTCACAGTCAGGCCTGCATCCTGGGCTGCTGCTCAGGCTCTCGTCCGCTCTGCTCCTCCGCCTCCCTCCGCCTGCTGGATGTCTGGTCTGTGGGCAGCCGGGACCTGCCGTGGGTGTGCCTGTCCCCTGGACTGTCTCTGTCCCCTTTATAAGTGTGCACAGGTAAGGGCTGAGCTCTTATTTGAATAGTAAGTAAGTAGACAGACAGAAAGACAGCATCGCAGTGAGAACAGGGAGAGTACTGAGCAGGTCCAGCAGAGGCCACACTCCCCTGGGGAGCTGGCCCCTGCGTGTGAGAAGGCCTCTCCTTGGCTCAGTGTGGGGACAGGGGGCCGGCAGCCCCTGAGGCTCCCTTCCCCATGTGACTGGCTGCCCTCCAGAATCTCAGAGCCCCTCTCAGGAGCCACAGGGGCTACTCCTTGAGGCAGCTCTCCCTCTCCTGGGGACTCACCCTCTCACAGGTGACCTCTCTGAGAACCCGAGGAAAGCGTGGGGGCTTGTGGGCCTGGGTTTGTTTGGGGCTTGTCTTAGGGAAGTGCTGGCTTCTTGAGGTTTGAGATCTGCCATCTGCCCTCCTTCGCCTGGGACTTGGAGCCCTGAGTCTGAAGCAAGAGAAAGTGGGCGGTGATGCTCAGGTGAAGGCAGGCATTGTGCTGGGCCCTGATGGCCAGGGCTGCTGGGGGCTGCTGCTGGCAGGGCCCCAGGAGCTTGCAGAGCAGTAGGGGCACAGGCAGCCCCTAGATGGCATTTCCTGCCATACAGTCACTTCTCCTAAGCCTCCCAAACCTGCCAGTGGCTACTAGTCGGCTGAGCAGGACACATGATACAGTTAGGCCAGACTCTGAGGGTCGGTGTCTGTCCAGCAGCTGCCTGCCACCCTCCTGCACAGGCGCTCGCTCTCCTGCCTGGTGGCTGCTGCATGAGAGAACGTTGGTTCTGCATGTAAAGTTTACCAGGGGCTCCGTGGGCATTTTGGTGAAAAAGGCCTGGAATGCTCCTTGCACAGCCCACTTCCTTTACCAGATATTTTGGGGTGATGAACCCTTTGGGGAGCTGCCGCTCCAGTCAGACTTGGCTCTGTGTTGAACCTGGGCATCACATCCACTTACATAGGGGTGAGGCTGTCTGCTGCGACGTTTGGGCAGTTTCCATAGCCTGGAACTTGGAGGTGTCCTGGCTGCACTCAAATTACAGTTCTGCATTCACCGCGGGACCGGGCAGTGTGCTCACCTGGCACTCAGGTGCCTTGTCGGAAGATGGGGGAATAGTAGGAGCCCCTTATGGGATCATGAGGACAGAGGAGATCACTGTGGCCTGCTTGGGCTCAGTGCCCGGTGCACTGAAGTCTGTGGAGGCCTCATCCCTAATGGGGTCAATGCAGGGCGGGAAGTGCTCCCCCGCTCCGCTGGGCAGAGCTGTCTCTCAGTTGCCTCTCCATCACATCACTGTGGGGGCGCCAGATGTGGCCTAGGGGCCAAATATGGCAGGGATCTCCCTTTTCCGTGTCCAGCATGAAAAGAGAAATGGAACAGGTTCTGAATGGAGGCAGCTGGGGATTGACGAAATGAAGAGAGAAAAGAAGAAAGCTGGGTCCTGGTTGGGACGCTGTCTTCTCTCTCATGGAGAGACAGAGACCTGGAGCCCATGCAGCAAGTTTATTTTATTACCCCCCACCCACCCCTCCGCCCCCAGCCTTGCCAAAAAACAAACAAACAAACAAAAAACCCAGGAAGTTACACCAAAAGGTCAAGACAAAAGGAGATTATTTGCATTCTGGAATAGGCCCCAGCATTCTTGGTGCTTGACTTGATTTACATATCAATACCTGCTCCCAAGGACACCTGGGCAAAGTCAAGAGTCAGTACTGATAACACCTCAGCTTTTTTTGTGAAGCATGTTCCCAGGGCATGGTTCTGCCTGTCACCTTGAGTTCTGCTGACAATAATTAAAGAAACGCCCATGTGTCTTTCCAGGGGACCCTCTACACATCACTATCCAGCACTTTTCCTTTAAGACTGTGACGTATGGTGGGGGTGGAGTGGGAGAGGTCAATGGGGGGAATACATAATACTTTCAACAATAAATATAAAAAAGAAATAATAATTCAAAACATTTGAGTTTTAGCAATTCCTTTTACATCATCTCATTTTCATTTGCTACCTCTAAATTCAAATAAAAATAATAAATAGATTTTGTTCTTAAAATATCACATACACTATGACTCCTGTTTCCTGGAAAATATTTTAAAGCTTTCTTTCTAGTCTCTATTTGCATACACACATGGAATAATGTTCACTTAAAATGATGATTGCAGGGAGAAACCAAGATGGCAGCATAGAAAAACACCAAAACTGCTGCCTCATACAAAAATTTCAAAATCACAACTAAAAGACAAATCAGACATCATCCAGAACCACAGGAAGACCGGCTGAGTGGAAATTCTAAAACTAGAAGGAAAGAGAAAAACACACTGAGACTCACAGGAGCTGCGGAAGGCAGAGGTATGGAGGTGGAGGCGTACTGAGAGGGCTGGCAACTAAATATGTGGCTGGCTTTCTCAAAAGCTCCTGACCTCTCTGAACTTCAGTTCTGGGTGAGACTCTAGGGACCCAGACTCATACGGAGAGAAACTGGACTGTCTGGCAGCAGGTGAAACTTGAGGGTGGCTTTCTCTCAGAGGTGCTTGCAGGGATTACTGTGAGACACTGAGACCTGAGGGGCCTCTTAGGTAGGGCTGATGGGAAGCCATAGCTGTTTGCTCTGCCCTGAGATTCTGCCCCAACCAAGCTGAGTGCAGAGGCTTTTGTATATGAATGGGTCCCTTGAATTCTAAACTTACCTAACAAACTGCAGCTGAGTCAGAGAGACCCAGAACATCCAAAAGAAGGTCCAAGGCCCCACACTAGTTTGCATTGCTTCACAGCTGAGCCTCATCTCCGCACCTCCAAAACCCAAACAAAGAAGAGTAATCTTCAGATCTCTCCATAGCTCCTCCAGGCAGAGGCTAAATTAGCACCTCCTTGGAGATCCAAGAGCCAGTGTACCCAGGGGTCAGAGTTGGACCATTCAGATTACAACTCCTCAAATCCATAAGGGATACACTTGGAGCAGGCTCAGTGAGCATCAAACTCCCACTGAGGCAAGTCTTGTCTCATAAGGGAGTCTCTAATACACAAGTTCTCCCATCATAGACACAGCTGATCCTCCCAGCCAATTGGCCTGGAGGTCAATTTCTCCCAGTGATACCAACAACAATCAAGGCTTAACTACAACAAGACTCTGCACACAGCCCACAAAGGGGTGCACCAAGAGTGTCCACCTCAGGTAACTGGGGAGGCTGAGCCACTGGGCCCTATAGGACAACTAGCACACAAAGCCACTCTATCAACTCAGGGAAGCAGCCAAAATGTGGAGACAAAGACACAAGTCACAAATGAAAGAAATGGAGAAAAGCAAACTACTAGATATAGAGTTCAAAACCACAGTTATAAGGTTTTTCAAGAATTTTCCAGAAAAGGCCATTAAATTTAGTGAGACCCTTGAGGATATGAAAAAAAGACCAACTAGAAATTAAGCATATACTGACTGAAATAAAAAATATTATACAGAGATCTAACAGCAGTCTATAAGATCACAAGAATCAAGTCAAAGATTTGAAATACAAAGAAGCAAAAATACTCAACTGGTAAAGCAAAAAGAGAAAAAAAAATCCAAAAATATGAAGATAGTATAAGGAGCCTCTGGGACAACTCCAAAGGTACCAATATCCGAATTATGGGAGAAAAGAGAGAGCAAGATACTGAAAACCTATTTGAAGAAATAATGACAGAAAACTTCCCCCATTTGATGAAAGAAATATACGTATAAGTCCAGGAAACACACAGAACCCCAAACAAAAGGAATCCAAAGAGGACCACACCAAGACACATCATAATGCCAAGAGCAAAAGACAAAAAGAGAATATTAAAGGTAGCAAGAGAAAAACAGTTATCTACAAGGGAGCAACCATACAATTGTCAGCTGATTTCTCAACAGAAACTATGCAGGCCAGCTGGGAGTGGCAAGAAATATTCAAAGTGATGAATAGCAAGAACCTACCACGAAGATTACTCTGTCCAGCAAAGCTATCATTCAGAATTGAAGGTCAGATAAAGAGCTTCACAGATAAGAAAAAGCTAAAGAAGTTCATCACTGCCAAACCAGTATTATATGAAATGCTGAATGGTATTCTTTAAGAAGAGGAAGAAGAAGAAAAAGGTAAAGATAAAAATTGTGAACAACAAATACACATCTATGAACAAGTGAATCTAAAAATCAAGTGAATAAAAAATCTGATGAACAGAATAAACTAATGAATATAATAGAATCGGAGGCATAGATAGGAAGTGGACTGACAATTCTCAGGGAGAGGGAAGGAGAAAGGGGTATGGGGGAAGTGAGAAGAGACTGGACAAAAATCGTACACCTATGGATGAGGACAGTGGTGGTGGAGGGTAAGGACAGAGGATGGGGTGGAAACCGGGTGGAGGGGAGCTATGGGGGGGAGGGGAGAGGAACAATTGTAATAATCTGAACAATAAAGATTTATTAAAAAATAAAAAAATGATGACTGTTTGGGAATAGTTATTTTAGAGGTCACTTTTATTACTCTCTATAATTTTTGAATTGCTTAAATCCTATCTATAATACAAAAACAATAGTGTAATTCTTATTTATTGTTGAAAATAATACAGATGTCCCCCATTCCCCTTCCTTTGAGCCTCCTGTACCCAGCCCCAGAATAAAGCAATTTTTCATGAAAAACAGTTTAGTGTCAAATGACAGAATGAGTTTCACACACATGTTTTGTATGATTAGGGAACTGGTTCAATGAACAGCAGCGATGACTCGTGATTAGAGGCAGGTGACAGATATGGGCGATGCCATGCTCTCTGCCGTCTCTGCGGTGACCGCCCTGCGTGCTGCACACAGCTGTGGGCCCAGGCAGACAGGCGTCCTCAGGGTGGCCCGTGGAGGCCGAGCCCCTCCTGGGGCAGGCGAGTGCTTGCTGCCAGCGTGGTCAGCCTGGGCAGGGGCGGGAGTTAGGATTCAGAATGACGTGATCTGAGCTGGCACCAGGGTGAGGTTTGCTTTCCCTGGAAAGTTCTGCCCAAGTCCCAGGAGGGGCGGAAGATTGGTCCACTTTTCCCGCAAGCTGACTCACCTGTGGTTTTTGTTCCCAGAGCTTCCTTTGCTGTGTTTAGGTTTGGAGCAGTTGCGTGTACCCTGCTATTCCCACGCTGAGCTGGGCCCCACCTGGCCCTTCACTGACCCTGATATTCCAAGAAAACCCCTGGGCCTGTGGGCAAAGCTTTCCTGCAGTTGGGGGGTGGGGGGAGGACAGTGATGTGTTATATTGCATCATATTCTGAACATTTTTAGTTCAATAAAAACAATAACACACCAGAACCAACCTTCCACTTAACTCACATTTTATTTTTTATTATATTTTCATTCTCATCCAAGGATATTTTTTCTACTGATTTTCAGAGAGAGTGGGGGTGGGTAAGGAGACAAGGAGAAAGAAAGAGAGGAACATAGATGTGAGACAGGTTGCCTTTGGCATGTGCCCCAACCAGGGCTTGGGATCAAACCTGTAACCCAAGTATCTGCCCTTGACTGGGAATCGAACCTGAGACACTTCAGTGCACAGGCTGATGTTCTGACCACTGCTGAGTGCAGACAGGGCCGCTTAACTCACCTTTTAGAATCACTTCCTGCCTCATGAACTCAGCTGGTGTGGTCCTTCCTCCAGCCTCTGCCCTGCAACCTTAACCTGCTGAGTCCTTCCTTCTCCTGTCAGGACCGGCTTCTTACATTTTCCTTTTTATTAGCTTACTAGAAGCCCGGTACATGAAATTTGTGCATAGGTGCGGTCCCTAGGCCTGGCTAGCGATCAAAGCATAAGCACCTGGTGTGGAAGGACAGTTCCCAGCTGATCTCTGGGCTGTGGGAAGCACCTAGGCCCCCAGCTCCTTACACACCCCCTCTGCCTGTCATCAGGCCCCGCCTGGCTCCCTCAGCTCCTGGGAGCCGGGTGGCCACCCTGCCCTCTGCCATAGCTGCTGGTTGCTTTCTGTGGGGTGATCAGCAGGGCAATTGTGCCCTACTTACACCTACCTTGGCCTAGCACCACCTGCTCACCTACTCCACCATCCTGCCATGGTCCCACTCTTGTCAGGGCCCATTGGGGCTGGTAGCACCTCCAATGCCGCCTGCAGCCAGCACCATGACATTGATGCCTGCCATGTTCCGTTCTGCCCCCTGGTGGTCAGCGCAGGTTGAACTCCCAGTAGAACTCTTGGTGGAGGAGACAATTTGCATATTATCATATAGCACTAGAGACCTGGTGCATGAATTTGTGCACAGGTGGAGTCCAGCCAACCCACCCTGATGGGGGCTGATTGGGCTGGGCCGGTAAGGGGGAGGAGCTGCGGTGGTTGGCTGACTGACCCGGCCCCAGATCATGGTGCTGGGGGCTGATTGGGGCTCAGATCAGTCTGGTCGGCTGCTGTAGTGCATCATAGCCACCAGTCATCCCGGTCATTCAAGTCCTTCTGCCATTCTGGTCACTGGGCTTTTGTATATATAGATGGCAGCTCACCCCAACCTGACAGTAAATTCCAAGAACAAGTATTAAACCCTGACTTTCTTAAATATTTCTGTAATAGGAAATCATAGTCACTGAAAAGGAAACTGATGCAAATGTGGGAAATTGCAAGGAAGAAAGCCAGTTTCAACTGAGATCCAGCTCCTAGGACAGCACTGCCCATAGGGCTGCAACGTCCATCCAGTCGGTTCTCTCATGCCGGGACCAGGTGCTGTCTCTCTACCTACCTGGACCAGGTGATGTCTCTCTACCGACCTGGACCAGTGATGTCTTTATATCTACCGAACCAGTGATGTGTGCATAGTTGTTATACAAACAGGACCACACTAGGCTGTCACTGGAGTACCCTATGGTTCTTTATCATTTATTTACCACTTCTTCCTGACCCTGGGCAGAGTACCTACTAGTTTGTAAGAAGATCTTTCTAACAACTTAATTGATGTCTAGGACTGATTATTCAACAGGTTGTTTGTTTGTTTGTTTAATCCTCACTTGAGGATATTGTTTCCATTGATTTCTAGAGACTGTAAGGAGAGGGGGAAGAGAGAGAGAGAGAGAGAGAGAGAGAGAGAGAGAGAGAGAGAGAGAGAGATCGATTGGTTGTCTCCTGCACATGCCCCTACTGGGCCTATCATACCTGTAACTGAGGTATATGCTGTTAAGCCTTCAGCCCACAGGCCAACACTCTAACCACTGAGCAAAACCAGCCAGTGCATACCAGGCAGATTTTTTTAAAAGTTCTCACCAACCAGCCTTCTTGTGAGGGTGCCACACAGGACCCTCTCTTCAGGGCTGGCCCTGGGTCCTGGTCCACAGCAGGAGGGTGTCATCTGCCTCTGCCCGCCATGGGCCACTGGGAAGAGGAGGGCAGAGGCATTCCTGAGATGGGAACGAGCAAGTCTCCATGGTGGTTTCACAAGCCCACTGTTCAGTTAGGGTTAGATTCCCTTGTTCTGTCAGCTCCTGGTGATGAATCATCTATGGACCAATACTAATCATCCCAACCAACACCTGACCGATGTGTCTCCTCTCATGGAGTCACGTGGGGGACAGCTCAGCCACACTTGCCTGCACACACTGGGTTTGGGGCAATCTGGAAGGGTGGCTGCATGAGAGGACATGGTGAAGGAAGGTTACCTGTGTGTGTGTGTGTGGCAGGAGGAGGCAGAGCACCTGGATCAGGTGCATGGGGAAGAGACAGGACATCCTGCAAGTGCTTCCACCTTTTAGCTTCTCTTTAAACGGTAAGCAGAGGATTATGTTTTAGATGCCAGAAGATGGCCCCCTGAGAAGGGTTCTTGGTCAGGTATGTGTTTGAACAACACTTCTCTCCTTCCTTCAGTTACAAGGCTCACTGGCACTCAACTGCGGAAGAACGCTAGTCAAGGGTTCAGCAGAATCTCCCTCAAAAAAATTTATTTTTTTTTTTACCACAAAACCCCCTTTCTGTGGAGATGGTGGTGATGAGGGGTATGGTTTCAGAAATATTGATTGAGGTGTCTTTCCTGCTCTGAAGCCTGTGATGTGAGAGTTGGTGCCTGCATTGCTCACACAGGTGACTAAGACCTGAGCATGCGCTGCTCACCTGCTTTAGGGAGGGAAGCTCTGGGTGGCAGCGTCCCTGGCATGCCCCCTCTCCTCCCCACCAGCGACAGTCCCGGTCCCAACCCACACCTGGAGTCCGCACAGGCACCGGGGTGTGGGGCACAGTCACTTCCTCTGTCACAGAGTCCTGCACACTCCGCGACTCTGGGCCTCTCCATTCTCTACCCATGCCCCCCCCGCCCCCTTGTTCTCTGCCAGGCTTGCAGAGTGTCCCTGTAGCCGGCCCACTCTTCCCCACTCCTGTTCGGTGCTCTGGAGCACAGCTTCTGTCACTCCGCCTCCCGTCTGTGTCCTCTGCTTGAGGTGGGAACTCTCTCCTGAAGTCACTAAATGGTTATACTCCTGGGCTTATTACTTTCCATGGCTTGAAAAAAAGAAGTGTTTATTTTGTAAAGTATATGATTATCTAACCACTGTGCTGTACATCTGAAGTGAATACAAAATAATATTGAATGTAAACTGTAATTGAGAAATTAAAAAGCAAGAAAAATGTTTTTAGAAAATCAAAATAACTTGGATTTATGTAGCTTATTCACTCTTCAAAGCCCTCACTCATGATCTCACGTAATTGTCTCAAGTGGCCCAGCCGGAAGGGCAGCAGTCCAAGGTGAACGTGCCTGCCTGTGGCCCACGGGGCAGAGGCGGCCCAGCAGCGGCAGGAGTCTCCAGTGGCCTTTCTCCAGGTCCCTGTGCTGGTGGCCTGGCCGGCTCCGCAGACACCCATGTGCATTTCAGGCTGGTGCACACATGGGCCCTCTACTGGCACGGGATGGGCTCTGCGGCAGGGGCAGGGTGCCCTGGCGCTGCTCTCTGTGGCAATGTCGGAGCAGGAGCCTGGACAGGTTCTCTGGCCTGTGTCAAGAAACAAGTGTATGATCTATCTACCCGTTTGAAGGGAGAGGTGGGAAGCCCAAGGGGTGTGGGTAAGGATGCAGAACTGCAGGCAGCCATGTCAGGGATAGGTCTTCATCGCTGCCTAGTCGTAACCAGGGACCGCACACTGGCCTCCCCTCTCCTCCACCTGCACCAGCACCCAGGTGGGCCTGCCTGTTGCTCAGAGCTGCGTGAGACAAGGAGGCTGTGGCAGTTGTCACACTCCAGGCTGAGGGGGATGTGTGTCTTCAGCACAGTCCCGTATCCTGTGGCTGAAACGAACAACTTCCTTTCTGTGAGCAGCATAACTCGCCGCCTTCTCCCAAGGCTCTCGACAGCATTGGGAAGAGCCAGGAAAGACAAGGAGCACCGGCTGCTCCAGCTCAGGGTCCTGAGACAATGCTGGGAGTCTGGAGTGCTACTGAGACACTACTCCACTTCCTCCTGTGGAGCCTCAACTAAGTCCGCCAGCAAGGGCAAAGGCACACCGGGCAAAGCCAGACCCGGCTGGACTTCATTGTAATTCTACAGAGAGAATTTTCCTAGAAAAATGCAAACAGAAAAATTTCCATAGAAAAGTCTTCAACTTGAACTGCTAATGATGGAAAGTTTCTTTCTTGTCATTTTTGAGGAAATTTCTTTTCAATAGCTTAAAAAAGTTTTTGTTGTTGTTAATCCTCAACCAATAATTTTTTTACCATTGGCTTTTAGAGAGTGAAAGTGGTTGTGGAAGGAAGGGAGGGAGGGAGGGAGGGAAGGAGGGAGGGAGGGAGGGAGGGAGGGAGAGAGAGAGAGAGAGAGAGAGAGAGAGAATTAATGAGAGAGACACACATCAATTTGTTGCCTCCCTCTGGTGCCCCAACTGCGGCTGGGGATCAAACCTGCACACCGGGTACATGCCCTTAACAGGGCATTGAGCTGGGATCCTTCCATGCACATGCTCACACTCCAACCGCTGATCAGCCTGGCCAGGGCTCAATAGCTTTTTAAAATTTTAATGACAACATGTAGAAAATAATGAAGGAGCAAAGAGAGAAATAAATGAATCATTATCTCACCATCCAGAGATAGCCACTTGTGACATTTTGCTATATTTCTTTCCAGTCATATGTATATACACATATATGCGTGATTTTTGTGTGTTTTTGGAATTTGTATATAATTTTGTATAGCTTTAGCTTTCCCCTTAACGTGACAGCATAACTACATCTCTATATCATTGAATAGTCTTGAGAAACACCATCGTGAAATTGCTATTTCTTCCATCATTTATTTGCCCAATCCCGTATTATTTGACCCACCCCATAGATCAATGCTCAATCAGACAAATATACTGGTGCCAGATTTTTCAACTACATAGGAGGTTCAGTGAATGTATTTGCAAATGAACCAAGCTGCTGACTGGTTGCTTCCTACAGATTGCCCGAGGGCATCGCCAGGGGACGTTTGGGGCTCCGGCAAGGCTCTGAGCTCAGGTTTTCACACAGCTTTTGAGGTGTCGTGGCTGCCTTGGCTGGGACCCTGCGAGGGTACAGGGCTCATGATACGTTTTGCTTTCTTCCTGTCCTCCCTGAGAAGCCGTGACTTCCAGCTTTTCTCTGTTCCGGAGTAGCTGTGGCCCTGTCTGGATGCTCCCTCCAGGAAGTGTCTGTTTGTCACTCAGCACGTTATCCTGAACATGGGGACCCACACAAAGACCCTGGGGGTGTCTGGCGAGGCTTGGCTTCTGGAGGTGCTTTTGCCTTCAGGTTTGGAGGACTTTCTCCTGCTGCTGCTGAGTTCGGAGCCACAAATGTAAGTTCTGGAGAAGGGAACATGATTGTTCTCAGATTTAGGGTTACGTCTTTGAAACGTCCATGAAAACACGCCACCACAGTCAGTGCTTCAGAGGCCGAAATGGGCAGCAGGAGCTCCAGGGAGGCTGCCTAGGACCCCCTTGTTCCCGAGACGCCCCAGGACCAGGGCTACCTGGGGCAGAGGCCTAGCAGGAAGTCATCCTTCTCCAGGGAACTGGCTCGGCTGGCACCATCAGGAGAGAGGCAGGTGCGTGCCATGTGCTCGGGCGGCGTGCCACCCCCCTGACGATGGTGGTGGTGCCTGATGGTCACCGTGTAGCACTGGGTCCTGACGACCTTACGTGTCTCAGCCGGTGCGGCCCCCGCCTCTGAGGTGGTTGTGGTCCTGCATTGAAAGAACATACACTGTAAATGTGCAGAAACCTCAGCAGGTGCCTCATCCCACAGGACAACAAACTGGGGGTGGAGGCGAGCCCCTAGACCCACCAGGAGGCAGAGGCGAGCCCCTGGACCGCTCTGCCAGGTGTGACACGGCGTGTGGCAATGGGGAAGGGGGTTTCCATGCAGAAGCCACCGAGGGACGTGCTCTTCCTTGAGCAGAGACATGCTGAGCCTCAGAGGGTGCTCACTGCACATGCACAACATGGAGCTCCCCGACATGGGGCCCGGACTCCCAGCCCCTCCCTGCTTGGTGCCCCAGGCAGCCTCCTCTCTCGTGAGCCACCCCCCTCGTGTTTCCCTGTCCTCTGTGGCTTCTCTGAATCCCTAGCACCTGCCGTGGCTGCAGGGCTCTGAGTCCCGTGCCTGCTGGGCGGCCTTTGGGGTGCAGAGGTGTCCTGGGGCCTGGGCAGTCCAGGAGTCGCAGAGCCCAGCCCAGTGCCGGTACAGCAAGGCCGGTGACTGAGGATCCAGAAGCCCATGGTCAGTGCTAAACCGAGGGCAGACAGAGGTGGCCGCCCCTCATCTGCTCCTGCGGTGACCTCTGTGCCTTGTCACACCCCAGTGAGTGGGAGATTCTGCTGGGGTCAGAGGGCCCTGTCCGCCCAGGGCTGTGCTGGGACAGCACTTCGCAGCCCTCCGAGCCCTAGTCCAGCCCACAAAAGGCAGCGTTTGGGACAGCCAGGCCCAGTTCTGCCCGGTGTGACCCTGCGCCCTGTCCTATAGGACAAGGCCCAGGACAAAGTCACGCAGGCCACTTCTCCCGGGGTGGCTGTGGGCCTGGCTGCCCCTGTGCTGTCCTGGGCAGCAGGGCCGGCGGCCATGCCAGGCCAGCAAGGAAAGGGCCCGGACTTGTGCCTAGCGCGCGGCACACTCTGCGGACAGGAGGGAAGATCCGCAGACAGCTGGCAGGAACTGACCCTGGTTCCAGAATTGCCTATCCCGGAGGCTGTATTTGTCTTTTTAAAGACAAAAGACACGTATCTCAGGCAGCCATTCCCAGGGCCCAGAAGAGTGAGCGTTTGCAATGTTTTCGGGAGGTTTCTTAAAGGAAATCTCTCACCGTTCTCCGGGGTGTGGCTCTCGCTGCTGGGAACAGACACGAACAGACACCGTTTATCTCGCAGAGAAAACTGTTTTGCAAGAGGTTTCCCACAATTATGGTCTGAGGGAGGGTCCCTGCCAGCTTTTCTTAGTCATCGGTTTAGGGGGAAGGTGCTTTTTTTGTTGTTGTTCTTCTCTTTTTTCATCTGAAGGCCAGCCATCTGGAGCAGACAAGGGGGTGCTTGCCCCGAGGGGAGCCAGCCTGCCCCTCAGCAGTTTCAGAGGCTGCAGGTGGCTGAAGGCTTCCCGTGGAATGTCACAGAGCACCCGGCTGGTGAGTCAGAGATCCTTAGGTCACTTGTGGTTTTCTTTCATGGTTTTGCTGTGACTATTCACTTGTTTTTACTTAACAAGAAAAACAGGTGTTTGGGTGCCTGTTGGAAACACTGCTCCTGCTCCGAGCTCCATCCTGCAGCCTTGCGGCTGCCCCGCTGCCTGACACTAAATGGAGGAATGACATAAGGGGTAGCCAACAGACCCTTTCACAGGCACCCCCAGGCACCATGGCGCCTGAAACTCCGGTCCCTGTGGCGCTGTGAACAGGTCACTCATGGCGTGAATTTGAACTGCCCCCTCACTGGGCCAGCTGCAGAGTCCCCAGGCCCTCCCAGCAACCCCACCCTACCCCATGTGGAAGCGGGTGCTGCTTTGACCTTGCCTTCAATTTTCTCCAGGCAGCCCGGATGGGCTGACAGCTTTCACCTTGGGTTCCCTTGCTTTTTGGATGGAAATAAAAGCAGTGCATTTGTCCAAATGCCGCTTTGGGCTCTCTTTTCACCAGCGCCAGACCCTGCAGCTTTTCCACCCTCCCCAGGCCACAGCACGCACACACTCCGAGTTTCCAGCACAGGAGCACGAGAACCCCGCCTCCAGCTGCTCCAGCCGGTGTTCCCTAGGGTTCTTGGGCCTGAAAAAATGAGTTTCAGACTTTCCTGCAAAAACCTTCGAAATGACGAGAGTTGGCTCCAATCAAGCCTGCTCTCTCCACTGGGGTGGGGGACAGTGTGGGCTGCCAGTCTTGGGACTGCAATTGGCTGGGATCTGCCAGGAAACACAGACTGGGAGCCTTTTGTTTTGTTTTGTTTTAAATATATTTTTATTAACTTCAGAGAGGAAGGGAGAGGAAGAGTGAGATAGAAACATCAATGACGAGAGAATCATTGATTGGATACTTCCTGCGTGCCGTCCCTTCCCCACCTTCTCCACTGGGGATGGAGCCCGAAACCCAGGCATGTGCCCTGACTGGGAATTGAGTGGTGGCCTGTTGGTTCATAGGTCAATGTTCATTCATTGGGTGACACCACCAAGGCCATACTGGGAGCATTTTTACCAGGAGTTAAAGGTGTCCCAAATGTCTGCCTCTCTGTGTCTAGCTTTTGTCTTTCTGTCTGGCAGTAGCTCTGGGATATCAGCTCCCAACATGCTTGCTTGGCGCTTACCTGTCCAGCCAATCTCCTCATCCAAGACCAGGCATGACAGGAGCATGGAGGGTTGTTGCCCAGAAGAGGGGCCAAGAGGAGGGGAGATCCCACAGAGCAGCCATGCACCGCCTCCTCTGTCTCACTGGCTTCCATGGGAATGGAGTGTCTGGGTGAGCTTGGCTGCGTGTGCTCCGTGTCCCTTCCTCAGCTGATGGCAGTGACTTCCTTCCACACTCCCATCATGTCCAGTGACCACAACCTTTCCTTCCTCCACACTCAGCCTTTCCTTCTCTCCACGGAACGAGTTCTCAGAGAGAAACGAGTTGTACAGAGAGAAAGGAGCCCAGCGGGCCAGTGCAGTCTCTCTTGGCGCCAGCCCAGCGCCCCCTCAAAGCGGTCAGGGGGCCTCAAGCTGTGGACACAGGGGAGCGACTTCCTTATTGGGCCCAGAGCCTGTGAGCTGGCTCTGAGCAGGGAGCAATGGGGGAAAACAATGCAACCACAAGTGCACTGGAGAGAGCAGGACCGGCAGCAACTAAAATCCTTTGGTGTGTGTCCATGTGGGGCTTTCTGCCTCTGCTCTCAAGGTCACCTCAACGGGAGTAAGTTGCTTTCCTTTCCCTGGAGGAGAAGTGTTGGGGTGAACCCTCTATTTTGTTCCACCCAACTTGCCAACCTATCCCCCAGGAGGAGCATGTCATGTCTGACTGGGAGGCTGGCGAGGAGCCTGCACAAACTCGACCCCACGTGCCGGATGTGGCTCTCCCTGCTGTTCTGGAGCTCTCCTTTGTGGCCATGCGCACCTCTCCACGAGTCTCACCCACGGGGAGAAGGCGGAGCCTGTCTCTGTTTCCTCTCTAGAGGGCAAGCATGCCTGGGGTGGAACCAGCCTCTTCGATGGCCCAGGTCCTCCCTACCCTGTGCTCGGCCTGATTGGTCCCGGGCACTACCTTCCAAACAGCCAGTGGGTCCAGCCTCCCCTCTGGCCAGTCCAGGGCCCTGACTGCAGACGTGATGCGAGGAGCTTCCAGGTTGGCTTCCGGGACCAACAGCGTTCTCCAGTTCAGCTTTCCCATGGAGCTGTGAACTTGGAGAGTGTGGGGCCATTTATTTCTTATTTCAAGTTTCTTTCAGGCATGAGCTGTAAGGTTTCAGGGCCATTATTTTCTTGACCACCCACTAGTCCTACGTAGTCTTGGAAGTGACGCCACTCATTTCAGCTGCCTGGCCTCCATGTCTGGGGTGCAGCTGGGAAGACACAAAGACTGGTGGTGTCTCAGGCTGAGGCCTCGACTCCTCGGAAGGCTCGCCTGTGTGGTGGTGATGCTGGCCATCGGTGGGACTTCATCTGGGCTATCGGCCAGAACCACTACCTGTGGCAGGTGCTCTCAGCATGGCAGCCTCAGAATGGTCACTGCTCACAGGGGGTTAGGACTCCAACTTCCAGCTGGAATCTGTGTTGCCTTTTATGACCCAGCTCAGGAGAGCAGGCATGCCACTGCCTCATGCTCTTGGTTGTGAGCAAGTCCCACACTGGCACAGACCTAGAAGACAGCAATCAATTCCACCTCCTGATGGAGGAATGCAAGCTTTGGGCAGAGTGTGGGGGCGGGAAGTACTCTGGCGGCCACCTGGAAATGCCTGTTGCCCCAGAGTAATCAGCGAGGAATAGCGGATGCCGACTTCTACCATTTCTACCGGTGGCACAAAGCTGAGAGGAGCCAAAGCTGGTGGTGGCTCCTAGGAAAGCCACGGCGAGAGTGGTGGGTTTCTCCCACATCTGACCAGAAATAGCCATGTGAGGGCAGGGGCTCCAGGCCCTGGCTTAGGAACACTGTTTGCTGGCTCCATACACTGTTTTGAATTCTGGGATGTGAGCTCTTGCATTTTCAGCTCAGCATTCCTCCCTTTGACATTTTGGAGTCAAAAATACCTCCACAAAGGGGTGATGATGGTTTTCCATAAAAGGTACTTGGTGCGGTGGCTGGGATCCAGGGTGCACTCAGTGGACAAGGCTGCTGTGACCATTGCCTGCCTTTCTCGCGAATTTTATCCCTTCACGCAGGAGAAGCGTGTATCCTTTGTCATCAGAAGTGACAGTGTGAAGGCTCCCACTGACCTGCACTGGGAGGATTTCACCAGTCACCTTCACCTGACCCGCCCAGCCTACTGAGAGAAGGAACTTTGTGGTCACACTTCTGACAGCACAGCATCTATTCGGATGGATAGACAAGTGCCTTATTTTAAACATGACATTTTAAGTTATTTTGGGTTACGTTGCTCTGAATTTGGTATGTAAATATGTTTTGTGTGGCAAGCAAATTTATTTAGAGATTTCTGTGACTCGGGGATTCTCCAGCACCCTCTTCTGGGTGCTGCGGGCTAAGTCCCATCACTTTGTGTGGGAACGCTCAGTGCTTCTCCATGATCTGAGCCACGGGATGGAAATATCCCAGAGCAGCTCAAGATGGGCTCACGGCCGGGCCATTTCGGGGCCACAGTCACTTCATTAGAAGGTTTATTTTTTTCCTTTTAGTGTCTGTCATGTTTTCATGGGGAAATGATACAGAGATGTTTAGGACTTGCTGGGACCCACGAGCCACATGGAATTCCCAAGAGTGGCCACACGTGGGTGTCGGCTGCCTGCTGGATGGTCCGAGGCCAGGAGGACACCAGGTCAGCCAGTGTGATGGCCAGAACAGGGAAGCAGTGGTCCCGGCAATGTCAGCAGATGGTAAACTTTATGTTTCCCAAGAACTTGTAGTGACAGAGGGCAAAGGAGCCACTGTTAAGTGACTGCATCAAAACCCAAACTGTGAGCTCGCTGGATCTGGTGGGTCAGCTGTGAGGACCACAGGCAGGAGGCAGAGCCCAAAAACCTACAACCCCTTCTCCCCTGGCTGAGAGGTCAGAGGGGAGGAGGGTCTTGATGAGCAAGGAGGAGGTGAACTGTAGGCAAGGACAGGGGACGCCACAGCGAAGCCCTCGTGTGGCTATTTCTCATGAGCCAGCCCGGTCATGTCACCCTGTCGGTCCTTCCCATGACTGGAGGCCATCAGTTGCTGACCTCTTGTTTGCTGTCCCCTTAGGCTCCTTTATTGCCTGTGCACATGGTTCTCATGTTTATTTCCAAGCTCTTTGAAAGGCAGCGTGCACACAGTCTCGTCCCATAACCAAAGGGTCAGCTTAATGACTCATGTGGCTTCAAAAAGAAATTTATTCTATTTGTACTTTTCCACTAATAGTGATGAAGCACTTGTTTTAGGAAGGGCTCTGCTATACATCTTCTTGGGGTATGATATGTTTGTCTTAATGGATCTACTCACGCAGACTGGTATGGCTTAGCAGACATGGTACTGACTTTTTATTTACAGATTCATTTATCTAGAAAAGAAAATTTGTCTTAAAATGGCGATGAAATGGCAAAGAATAAATTTTGCTTCCATAGTGACCTCTCTCCAAGTGCCATTGGCCCACGTGGAAGCCGTGCCCTCCTAGGGCCACTGAGAGAGAAGGGGGGTGTGAGGGGTTCAGTCTTTCCTTTGGGGCCTGGCAACTAGAGGTTGGGCCAACCCGTGGCTTCCTGGGGTTCAGGCAGAGGACACCCTCCACCTTCTTCTGAGGCAGGCCCACTCCCTTTCCTGCTTCCTCTAACAGTTATTAACACACGTCACTGCGTTAATTGCTGCTTGTCTTAATTCGTTCTTAGGGAAAAATTTTGGACACTCTTGTAAAAAATATAAACAAAAGGAAACAGAAAGAAACTTGTATTATTTCAGGAGGAACACATGCTTATGTTGAACATTTGCATATTGACTCTTAGCTGTAAATTCTTTTGGTTCTTTTTATTTTAAAAAATTTATTCTGAAATCATTATAGATTCACAGGAAGTTGCAAAGATAGTGCAAAGAAGTTGTGTGTATCCTTCATGCAGTTGACCCCACTGGATACATCTTACATAATTATAGCACAATACCAAATCAGGCAACTCACTCCTGGGTACATGTGTGTCTATACACTGAGTGGCCAGATTATTATAATATCTGAATGCATAATAATTTGGCCACTCAGTGTATATCCTACATCAGTGATGGCCAACCTTTTGAGCTTGGTGTGTCAAAATTCGCCAAAAAACCAAGCATAACTGGGGTGGTATGTCACTTCAAGAAAAAAAACTATAATTTCACGATATTTATAGTTTAAATAACAAAAATGTATACTTGTAATATATAAGTATTTAATAAACCAAAAACTAATTATTTAACCTATCTGCTTAGTGACATCTTTGTTCATCTGTCAGTCAGTTTCTTTTGTTGGTTTTGATAT
This sequence comes from Antrozous pallidus, assembly GCA_027563665.1. NCBI lineage: Eukaryota > Metazoa > Chordata > Mammalia > Chiroptera > Vespertilionidae > Antrozous > Antrozous pallidus. The sequence goes on along the minus strand of CM050523.1, from coordinate 11,502,194 downwards.
TATTTAACACTGAGAATAAGGTCTCACAAAAGTATGTAGAGGAAAAAATTGTGAGTAAAGCCATTGCTATATTTTTTAGGGTGCTAAAAGTGTCTGGTAATCAGTTCCAGGCACTCCAAATTTCCTGTTCATAGTGGCACTCCTCTTGATTCTCCAAGCAGCACCTTTCCAGATTCTCAAGCTTTGACCTTAAGTCGACAAACACCTGAGCCCAGATGCTATCTTGAAATTCTGCAAGTTGCATCTCCAAATCATCAATTTGTATCCATTGGAAACCATTAATTCCAAACTACTGTAGACTACTACATCGGGATACCTAATTATTTTTATGGTCTGTTCTAGGCTTCTAAATTGATTAAATCTATCACTGAACTGGTGAAGTAACCAGTATAAAACATGCTGGTACTTTATATGCAAGAGTTCCATTTCATTTTGTACAGCTGCACTGGCCTTCTCAAAATACTTTGTTACTCAAGGAAAATACTTATAAGCTTTAGTTTCTACATCTCGCTTGAAAATTTTAAGTTTACTTTCAAAAGCTTTTATGTATCCAAACATAACATCAATACTTTTGCCAAACCTTGTAATTAATTAATATGAACAGAGAGATCTGTAAAAAATATCAGGGTGTTGACCCATTTATCATCATTGAGCTGAGAAAAGTTTCCCAGGTCCTTATCCTCAAGAAATACCTTAATTTCTTCAAAGCACTCCACAAAGCGCTCAAGAACTTTGCCTCTGCTCAGCCATCTTGCATTATTGTATATTAGCAGTCCACTATACGTGGAATCAACATCCAGTAAAAGTGCAGAAAATTCTTGCTTGTGAAGGGGGCAAGCAGCTATTAAATTAACTATTTTTGTAAGAACAGAAATTAAGTCATTTAAGTTGGTGAATCCTGTCTTGGCACATAAAACCTCCTGATAGATATTACAATGAAAGGGCACAATCAGATGTCCAATAGCTCCTGTAAACAGTTTGACAAATCCGACTTTTTTCTCCACCATGTTTGGTGCCCCATCTGTTGTTACTGACACAACTTTAGAGATATCAATGCTTAGGTCATGGAATGTTTGTATAACAACCTTACATATTTTGCTTCCTGATGTACTTGTTGGCACTGATACTAACTTTATCAACTCTTCTCTCATTTGTGAGATCATCAGAATATTGACCAATAATGGCCAAGTGAGCATGTATGTGATGTGACATCAGTAGTTTCATCAAGAGAGATAAAAAAATATTCACAATTATTTACATCTCTCTTTAATTGATGTTGTACGTTTGTGTTCAGTCTCATTATTCGGTCTTTTATGATATTTCTACTGAGTGGTAACTCAAATATTCTCTTAATAATTGCATCTTTATTCTGCATATTGTGAAACAGAACTGGTGCACATATAAGGAGAGTTTCTTTAATAAATTTCCCCTCACTGAGTGCTTTTCTATGCTGAGCTATGGAGTGAGCAATGTTCAAAGTTGTAGATGTTAAATTTGTAGAGCCTTTTATAAAGTTAAGGATGGAATTAGATTGACTCTTATAAAGGTGTAGCTGCCTGGAAATGTATTCCTTCCTTTCATCCTCACTTTTTTTCAAGAGCTGGGAATGATTAGTTTCAAAATGTCTATTTATATTCCACGTTCTGCTTACTACCGTTTCAGTACATAGAATGCAAAATGACCTGCCATTTTTTTTTCTGTAATGCCATACATCTTGGTCCATGTCTCTTGAAAGGGTCAGCTACTGCTACTACCACTTCCTTTACTTAACCTTGATTTTTATTTTTTGGGTTCTCCATCAGGGAGGCAGTGATAGAAGGTAGAATTATAGATAGCCTGTTAGCCCTGCAGGCAATTAGGGGTTAACTAGCCTAACTGACCACAAGATGGAAAGGGCAGGGTTCATAAGCAGAAATAGGGATTAATAAGGATGCACAACAGTAATAGTGGTGAAATGGAGTCTGCACTATGTTGCAAAATGATGTTTCTTATATAAATTAAGATGAGTGCCACTATTTCTAATGGTGGGAAACGGCACCCGTAGCACAGGCCCTCACCTCTCCCAGGCTCCCCCTCACTTATCTCAGTAATGATGGTCAATTAGAAATCCATGACACCCCAGAACAGTAGATTGGATGATAGTTGCTGTGGTTATGTGGTTGCTGGTAATGGTGATCACAGGGCCCCCAGAGATGCGTCCCCTGTGGCATTCAGCTGCTTCCCTGCTCCGCTGGCTGGAAGTGAGGTCAAAGATCCCCTAACGGCCTAACCAGAAGTCCCAGAACTAGACGCTCTGTGCTGGAGTTCTGTTGTTTTGGCCTACAGACCTCCAGCACAGAGTGTCTACACTATACCTGGCCATGCGGTAGCTGAGGATGAAACATCCTTCTCGGCATGTGGCCCCATACGTCTCTGTATGTGACCACATGCGGCCGTGTGTCATCAAAAATGGCTACATGTGTCAGTGCTGACATGTGTGTCATAGGTTCACCATCACAGTCCTACATAATAAAAGGCTAATATGCAAATTATCCCCTCGACCAGGAGTTCGACCGGTAGGCAGGTTGTCCAACCGCCCATTTCCCCTACCTCTGGCCAGGCTGGCTGGACCCCACCATGCATGAATACATGCTTCTGGCCTCTAATCCTATCTAATAAAAGTATAATATGCAAATTGACCATCACTCCAAGACACAAGATGGCCTCCCTCATGTGGTCAAAGATGGCTAACCCCATGTGGATACAAGATGACCACCACAAGATGGCCTGAGGGGAGAGCAGTTGTGGGCAGTTGTGGGTGACAAGGCCGGCAGAGTAGGAAAGTTGGGGCAGACCAGGCCAGCAAGGGAGGGCAGTTGGGGGGGGCCCAAGCCTGCAGGGAGGGAAGTTAGGGGTGACTGGGCCAGCAGAGGAGGTCAGTTGGCGGAAACCAGGTCTGCAGGGGAGGACTGTTGGGGGAGGGGAGACCCAGGCCAGCAGGGAGGGCAGTTAGGGATGACTGGGCCAGCAGAGGAGGCAGTTGGGGGAGACCAGGCCAGCAGGAGCTGGTAGTGGGAGGGAAACCAGGCCTGTAGGGGAGGACAGATGAGGACAGAGACTAGACCTGCAGGGCCAGGCAGTTGGTGGGGGCAGGCCTGTAGGGAAGGAAAGTTGGGGGGACAGGCCTGCAGGGGAGGGCAGTTAGGGGTGACAAGGCCAGCAGGGAAGGGCAGTTGGGGGTGACCAGGCCTGCAGAGGAAGACAGTTAGGGGCGATCAGACTGGCAGGGGAGGGTAGTTAGGGATGACCAGGCCGGCTAGGGAGCAGGTAGGAATCGATCAGGCTGGCAATTAGGGAGTGTTCAGGCTGGCAGGCAGAAGCAGTTAGGGACAATAAGGCAAAGACAGGTGAGCAGTTGAGAGCCAGCAGTCCTGGATTGTGAGAGGGATGTCCGACTGCCTGTTTAGGCCCAATCCCACCCAGGTCAGGCCTAAACAGGTGGTTGGGCATCCCTCAAGGAGTCCCAGATTGGAGAGAGTGCAGGCTGGGCTGAGGGACAATGGTCAATTTACATGTTATCATACCTAATAATAGACAAACATGTAAATTGACCGTACCTCTGCTATGCCCACAGCCAATCAGAGTGAATATGCAAATGGAGGTTAATTTTCATACATAGGTGCCTAGAAGCCTGTGTCCTGGGAACTTTCTCAGTACCCAGGTCACTTCAAGGTAGAACCCGTGTGGGTCCTTAACAACCTGGGAAGGGCCTGAGCCAGAGGGGTCCTGGGCAGGGGCAGAGCTGGTGATCAGAGGGAGCTGGGGGTCCCAAACCTTGGCCAGATGCTTTGGTCCTAGACAGGGGCAGAATAGGCAATCGGAGGGAGCTGGGGGTCCCCTGCTCAGGCCCCGAGGCTTTAGGCCTTAGCAAGGGTGGAGTCAGTGATCAGAGGGAGCTGGGGGTCCCTTGCTCAGGCAACAAGCCTCAGCCAGATGTTTGGGGTCTAGGTAGGGGCAGAGCCAGCAATGGGAGAGGGGAGCAGGGGGAGCCTGGGCAGGGGAGGAGCCTATGATCAGAGGAAGCTGGGGAGCCCCTGCCCAGGTCCCGAGGCTTTAGGCCTTGGCAGGGGTGGAGCTGGAGATCAGAGGTGATAGGTGTGAACTACAGAGGAAGCACCTTTTCTGACCACTCATTGGTCAAGCTCCCTGTACGCCACTGGTAATATTCTTAGTTACTTGGGTATAAGAATCCAAAAAGGTGATCTAGGGCTTTTTCACCACACTCCTGGAGTAAAAAATGAAAGTCTGCTGCTGGAGGGCTAAGAAATGTCATATCCTGCCCTAGCCAGTTTGGCTCAGTGGATAATGCCTAGGCTTGCCAACCCGAGGGTCTGGTTCGATTCTGATCAAGAGCATGTACCTAGGTTGCAGGCTCCTCCCTGACTGGGGCCCAGGTCAGGGCTCATGCAGGAGGCAACCAATCAAAGTGTTCCTCTCACTTTGATGTTTCTCTCTGACTATCCCTTTCTCTTCCACACTCTCTAAAAATCAACGGAAACATATCCTCAGGTGAGGATAAAAAAACAATAAAGAAATGTTATATCCTATGAAAGACACATTTTGAAAATGCCTAAAGAAAGTTGTCATTTTTTCATGGTGAAGGGACTGGAGTCCGTGTTGATGAAAACACCTTGGTGACTGCGGTGACTGGCAGTGGCTGCAGCAGTGGGGTGATGGGGCTGGTGCCTTCCTCTGATCAACCTTGTCGCCTCCTACAAAGGGAGTCCAGGCTGCGGCTTAGGCCTGGTCCCCACTGGGAGCGGGACTAAGCCATCAGTAGGACATCTCCTGAGGGCTCCCATTATGTGAGAGGGGGCAGGCTGGGCTAAGGGGACTCCCCCCATTACCCCCCACCCAGTACAGGAATTTTGTGCACCTGGTATACATACACATACACACACACACACTGAGTGGCCAGATTATTATGCGTTCAGAGATCATAATAATCTGGCCACTCAGTGTAGTTCCATTCTGCTCCATTGCACATGCAGAGTCCTAAGGCCACCACTGCAATCACAACACAGAATTGTCCCTTGGCCACAAAGATCCCCTTGTAGTCACACTCCCTTCTCTCTCCACCATCACCAGCCCCTAGTAACCACTAACCTGTTTTCCGTCTTTATATTTTGGTTAGCATGAAAATGTTATGAAAAGAGAATAATAGAGTATGTGACTTTGAAGATGGCATTTTGCTGTTATTAATCCTCACCCAAGGATATTTCTTCCATTGATTTTTAGAAAGAATGGAAGGAAAGGAGAGAGACAGAGAGATCGAGCCTGCATCTGAGGTACATGCCCTTGACCAGAATCTAACCCACAACCCTTCAGTCCATGGGCAGGTGCTCTAACCACTGAGCCACTGGCCAGAGCTGAGATGGCATCTTTTTCATTCAGCAGAATTCCCTTGAGACCCATCCAACCTGGTGGGGGTGCGTGTAGTCCATTTCTTGCTGAGTAGTACTCTGCTTTTGATGGTTAATTTTAGGCTATTGTGATGAGGTCATTGTACCTAGATATTGGTCAAACATTATTCAATGTGTTTTAATGAAGGTACTTTAAAAGAAGAGATTGACATGTAAATCAGTAGATTTTGGTAGATGACCCTCCATAATGTGGCTGGGTCATATTATTTCATTGAAAGGAATTTTAACTAATGTTTAAAAATGTTTGAAACAAATTCAACACAATTCCTTCCTGAAAATAGAAAAGGAGGAAACATTCTCAATTTTATGAACTTTGTGTTACTTGATATCAAACCAGACAAAGACAGTACAAAAAAGAAAACTACAGGTCTTCAGTTGAGGACCTTAATAGAAAGGATTGACCTCCCCCAGGAAAGAGGGAATTCCCAGCATATGGCCTTCAGATTTGAACTGTGATATCACTTACCTGGTCTCCAGCCTTCCAGCCTACATATTTAGGGCTTGCCATCCTCCATAATTTTGTGAGCTAATACCTTAAAATCTCTCTCTCTCTCTCTCTCTCTCTCTCTCTCTCTCTCTCTGTCTCTCTCTTGATATGGCTGTACCCGTATGTTTAACCCTCATTCATTGAAGAATATTTTGATTATTTCCAGTTTATTAACTATTTTTTAAAAGCAACAATAAAAAATTGTGTATGAGTTTCTGTGTGCACCTAAGTTTTTATTTCTTTGTTTTGTTTTGTAGATTCTATAGGGTTTTCTATAGAGCTATCTTGTCATCTTCAAAGAGTAACATTTTATTCTCTTTCTTTCTAATTTGTGTGCCTTTCATTTACTTTTCTTGTCTTATTGACATAACTAGAAATTCCAGAACTATGTTGCTAATAGTGGTGAGAGCAGACAGGCTTATCTTGCTCTTGATCCTCTGTGGAACGCATTCAAGTTTTCATAATTAAGCTTGATGTTAGCTATAGTTTCTAGTACTTATTGTATATCAAGTTGAGGAAATTTTCCTTTATTCATAGTTTCCTGTTGGTTTTTTTTAAGAAAGAGAATTAAAATTTGTCAAATTTTTTTTCTGTTTTAATTGATCTGATAATGTTATTTGTCTTCTATTATCTGTTAATGATGGAATACACTAATAGGCTTTCAAATATTAAACCAAACTTGCCTCTCTGAATAAACCCCACTTGGTCATGTGGCATTCTTTTTATATGCTGCTAAATGTTATTCATTAATATTTTGTTAAGGAATTTGTCACCTATATTTATGATATATTAGTCTGTAGTTTTCTTTTTTTGTACTGTCTTTGTCTGGTTTGATATCAAGTAACACAAAGTTCATAAAATTGAGAATGTTTCCTCCTTTTCTATTTTCAGGAAGGAATTGTGTTGAATTTGTTTCAAATATTTTTAAACATTAGTTAAATTTCCTTTCAATGAAATAATATGAGCCTGGAGATTTTTTTCAGGGAATTTTAAAATTATGAATTGAATCTATTTATTAGTCATAGGGCTATTCATAGTTTCTATTTCATATTGGGTGAGTTGTGGCAGTTGGTAATTTTCAAGGAATTGCTTCACTTAATCTAAATTGTCAAATTTATGCATGAAATGTTGTTTACAGTATTTCCTTGTAATCCATGTGATGTTGGCTGCATCTCTAGTTATCATGTTTCATTAGTGATCTTGGTAATATGCGTCTTCTCTCTTTTTTTGGTCAATTTTGCTAGAAGTTTGTTCATTTTATTGATCTTTTAAAGAACCAGATTTTTGTCTCATTGATTTTCTCCATTGGTTTTCTGTTTCCAATTCTAAGCGTGTCTGCTTTTCCTGATGTCTGATTTCTGGTGCTCCTCCTCCCTGCAAGCAGGCGAGGCTTGAACTGGATCATGAAAACAGAGAAGGGGTGAAGGGAGGAAACTGCTTCCATCCTTCTGTTTGGAGGGCTGTTGATGGGAGGGGTGGAGACCGGGCATTCTGCAGACCCAGCGTGTTTACTCTGTTTCTGACTCCATGCTGCATTGTGGGGTGAGCTGGAGGTGTGGGGGCAGACCCAGGTGCACTGGGGAACACATCTCACTTAGACCCCATGATGCAGTCAGGAAGAAAGGGAAGGGCAAGCTGAGACTCTGTGGGCCTCCATGTCTCCTAACACAGCCCTGCTCCCTCTTCCGGCACCCACCTGGGCAGCTCTGGATCCTTCACTTGCATCTAAGGAGCCTTGCTCAGGAGGATTTTTCCTGAAAATGTTTGTGTTTGGGGACTCAAACCGTCTCCTGGATCCAAGAGTGTTTTCTCTTTTTGCAGCAGCGAGGTGGGTGGGTGGCGCCAAGCCTGACCTGCCTGAAGTTTTCTGCTCCTCACCTGCCCAGGTTGTCCTGGGGACCAGCAGGAGAGCACAGCCTGACAGAATAGCAGGACACTCCATTTAACAGGAGAGTCCTGGCTGCCTTTCACATGTGAATACATGAGGGGCATGCTTCCCAGATCCTTCTGGAGTTCACACAGTCTTATAAAATGGCATTTTGATGAGCTGAGCATAAATGAGTTGGAAATAGTCAGATAACACTTCCCCAGCGTTAAAAAACCAAAAGGAAAGTGCTTGGCAAAGGGTTTTAGGGGCTTGGCCAAGAGTTTGAAAGATGATTTGAGATGTTGAGATAAACCTAAACTACCACCACCTTCTACTGTCTCGGCTTCAGGGAGCCCGGGAAAGGGCCTTGGCAGGAGGGGCGCTCCTTTCTCTCCCCGGGATGGGGAGGGCCACTTTAAAACCCTGGTCATCTACATGGGTCTTCCCACCTGGGCTGGGTCTGTTGTCAGATTTGTCTGTCCATCCACCCATCCAACCTGTGAGTACTTTTCAGGCTCAGTGTGTGCACAGCTCTGGGAGGACAGAGATAAGAACCCTGACCTTGTAGAGCTCAGTGTCACGTGGGAGAAGCTCGTGGCATAGCCTGGGGACAGGCCAGGGCTACGGGAATCCTGGGAAGATGGTGCCCCTTTGAGACTATGAGAGAGACTAGCTGGCCAATTTCAATGACACCCTAGTGGGGTATCAAGATGACTCCAATTGGGATCAGGGACCCTGAAATGAGATGTTACTTGGAATGGAAAGTGAAGGAAGGAGATCACCCTGCATTTGATCCCAGAGCTGCACAAACGGGCTCCACAAGAGCAGAATTTAGAGATCACATCTGTGGGAAGTCACCCCTCTTCCAAACACTATGTTAGGCCCACCGCTTGCTCTCCATGCAGTCCCCACCCAGCTTCTGTGGCTGGCACTCCCTCTTCCTGCAGGAGGAAGAGGCTTAGGGGGAGGACTTGGCCCAATGTCACCTGGCTGGAAAGAGGGGAGCCGGAGCTAGTCTGGGCTCAGCGGCCCCTGCCCAAGGCAATGGGCTCTGGCCAGCGGGTGAGAGCAGAACCAGGGCACCCATTGCTACAGAATCCAGGCTCTGTCCTCAGACCAGATGGAGTGTCTGACCTTCACCAGGAAGAGAAATCCCTGGGAAGATGGAGGCTGCACCCACCAGAACAGGCTGCCCAGGAGGCCTCTCAGTGAGCCTGAGTCCTTGGTGCCCAGACAGACCCTGGGAGGAGCTTGGGAAGCCATAGGACCTGACCCCTGCTCACATGGACTTATTCTGCCTCAGAGGGGAACTTTTAACACATGGCTGTTTGTTGTTGTTTTTTTCTCTTGGACAGTTATGCTTTGGGTCAGTGGGTACATTTAAACGTCGGGGGACCTGAGACAAACATTTCAGTCCTCTGTTCCTCACTTGGCCCTCTAACTCGCCACCTGGGAAACCCTGTGCCAATGTGCCCTGGTGGGCAAGGGATCCTCTGAGTGACATCCGCACACCAGCTGCTTCTAAATGTAATTCGACAACTACCAATGCAACAGAGCCAGGGCGCGGTGCTGCCCCCTGGACCTAAGGGAAGCCGCAGTGTTTGTGCCCTGCTTGTCTTGGCTCTTGGGGAAGTTTTAAATGAGTCAAAGTACAGTCTTCTCTGGAATCCTGGGCAACTGCATGTATTTGCAACCATGTTAAAAAAAAATACACATGGCAAATGGAGTTCGAATCAGGCTCCTGCACTGAACAGGGGACAGCTGTTCACCCAGACGATATCAAGGGGGAGGCTTGACAATCCTGCAGGGAAGGTGGCGCCCCTTTGAGACTATTTTTTTCAGGGACCCTCCTGGAGTCCTGACTTTATGTGACAGCTGCTGTCCACGTCCCTCCCCATCATGGTGACAACAGGAAAAGCCTCACCGATTTCCTGAGGAGGCCTTGCCCACTGGGGAAACCCGTCCCCGGATGAGACACCTTGGAGCGCATGAGCGGCCCCGCAGGAGCCACTGCCTCTGCCTGGTCAGGGGTGCTCCTCTCTTTCCCTCTGAGAACACGGGACTGTTAGAAATCTTGACACTTCTGAGACCCTTCCAAAATTAGCCCCTTTGAAATACAGCAGGTTAAGATGGTTTTCCTGGACAGGTGATGTTTTTCTTCTAAAACTGCTCAAAATGAGAAAAGGACTGTCACATTCCAAAACAACCACCAACGAAAATAGCCTTGAAAGAAATGGGCGCTTCAGAAGGCCAGCTGCTCTCAGCTTGGCCCTTTCATAATTGCTGCTGACTTCTACAAACGGGGTGTGGAGTACCATTGGCTGATGAGCCCCAAGCATCTCGGGGATAAGGCTAAGTTCTGTCTTCCGCACAGTGGTGGGCCCTCTGTTGTCAACAACCCCCGGCACAGGGTCTGCTGGGAACTCTGAGGCAGGTGGCTGATGGGTGGGATCTGAGGATGAGGGGGACCAGGGGATCCTGTCCTCTATCCATCCATCCACAGTCCAAACAGTGTTCCACCCAGGAACGGCCACCGCCAACAGTGCAGACTGCTCAGAGGCTGGCCGCCCATCAGGATGTGTGTTCCCGTGGTAACCACACCACTTGGCATGGTCATGGAGGCCAAGAGAGTGTGTGATATGTGGGAAGCTGTCTCCTCACAGGTAAAAATCTGTCAGTGACCAGCTATGTACTGAGACCCAGTTAAGCGTGACAATTCCATGTATATGGGCCAGCAAGGTTGTGGACACTGTGATGCATGAAGGGTCAGAGAGGTCTGGACAGGGAGGGATGCGAGCTGTGTGTCCAAACCACATCCAAACCATCCGCGCCTGAGGGGCAGAGTCTAGGAAGAGAGTTTGGGCCCTGAAGGCTGCATGTTTAGTCCCCACAACTCTTTAAAAATAATTTTATTTTTATTTATTAGCACACTATATATATTTAAAATATATATTTTTAAATTTATTTATTGATTAAGGTATTACATATGTGTCCTTATACCCCATCACTCCCCCAACGTCCCTCCCCCACCCCCCTGTTGTCTGTCTGTGTCCATTAGTTAGACTTATATGCATGAATACAAGTCCTTTGCTTGATCTTTCCCTCTTACCCCCACCCTCCCCTACCTTCCCTCTGAGGTTTGACAGTCTGATCAATGAATGCTTCTCTGTCTCTGGATATTTTTTTGTTCATCAGTTTGTGTTGTTCATTATATTCCATAAATGAGTGAGATCATGTGATATTTATCTTTCTATGACTGGCTTATTTCACTAGCATAATGCTCTCCAGTTCTACCCATGATGTTTCAAATGGTAAGAACTTCTTTTTTTTACTGCAGCATAGTGTTCCATTGTGTAGATGTACCACAGTATTTTAATCCACTCATCTGCTGATGGGCACTTAGGTTGTTTCCAAATCTTAGCTATGGTGAATTGTGTTGCTATGAGTTTCCTCAAAAAACAGAAAATGGAACTCCCATTTGACCCAGTGATCCCAGTTTTAGGAATATATCCCAAGAAGCTAGAAACACCAATCAAAAAGAATATTTGCACCCCTACATTCATAAAAATATATTTTTTTGACTTCAGAGAGGAAGGGAGAGTTAGTGGGATAGAAACATCAGTGATGAGAGAGAATCATTGATCAGTTGCCTCCAGACCCCCCACTGGGGATTGAGCCCGAAACCTAGGCATGTGCCCTGACCTGGAATTGAACTGTAACCACTGAGCAACACCGTCTGGGCTAGTTCCCATAACTCTTAACTCCTTGACTCATCCTCATTTGCAGTCCACAGAGGGAGATTCTGTTAAGGCACTCAGGTTACCCAAGTGGAAACTGAGACCCAGCAAGGTCAGGTGACATACTCAGAGCTGCCTGCTGATGAGGAACAGTGCCAGGACCAGGCCACGGCCGCCAAGCCTCAAAGCCTGTGGTGGCCCTGCACTTTGGGACCTTGCAGGGCCAGCATTGTCCTGACGATGACAAACATGAAGGCCCAGGTTCTGGGGCCCCCTGGCCCAGGGACAACCCTCACCTGGCCCAGGACTACCCAGCACTTCCCAGGATGCCAGTCCTCTGCACACAGCGTGGGCTTGCCATTCATGGGCAGCTAGGTCTGGAAGAACTGCTGAAGGCTGACTTCAGAGGCTCTAAAAGCTGTTCCAGGCAGGCGGCTAACAGGCCAGCCTTGTCCCGTTCGCATTCTCTCTGCCTGTTTTTGGGTACCGATGCCAGGTGCCCCACATTTGATCCTGTGCAGGCAGCACTTGCTGTCCCATGTCACAGAGAAGGCAGCAACCTCACCAGCGGATGACCCTGCCACCCCCACGCCCCTCCACGCACTCTCTGGCTTGAGCATAGCAGGAAGTGGGGATGAGTTCAGAGAATCGTTTCCTGTGTTGAGATTCCTCTCAAATGGTCAGATACAGTATGGATCTAACCCATTGGCAAGCTGGGCCTGGCAGGGACCCTGTGGAATGTGAAGGGGAGGGGATGACATGTGTTTTTTCCTGCTTAGTAGGGAGACACTGGTTAACAAAATTATACAGATTTCAGATGCACAATTCTGTAACACATCATCTATATATTGTATCGTGTGTTCACCATCCTAAATCAAGTCTCCGCCCATCACCATTTATCCCTCCTATCCCCTCTTCCTCCTCACCTCCCCTCACCCCTCCCCTCCCCTCCCCCTACCCGCCCCCCCCAGCAATTACCACACTGTGGAGTGACATGTTTGGTCTCCCCTGGTCGTCATGGGTTTTACATGGCAGACAGAGTCACCCTGGTCCTTGGGCACGTGGCTTCCCAGCAGTGCTCCTCTGACCCCAACGTGCACGGGGATATCTGGAGTCTTGCTGAAAGGCAAGCCCAGGCTCGGCAGTTCTGGATGGGCTGAGATTCTGCATCTCCTCCCAGCTCTCAGCTGGCGTGGGTGCTGCCGGTCAGGACCACATTTTGAGGAGTGGAGGTTTCAGTAGTCAGAACTCCTTCTGAGAGCAGTGCCTGCAGGAAGATGACAGCTAGGCCCACCTGTGCAGGCCCCGGGTGCCCCAGAGTGCCTCGTGGTGCCCTGCAGGGCCCGAGGTGTCCTGATGAAAGTAACACTGGGAAGAGACTTCAATGTGAGGCCCTGCACAAGATATTTTCAGAATAGGCTGGGTTTTATTTTGGCCTCTGAAATGTAGCCAATTTGGCCACAGAACAGATTGTCAGCTCCAAAATAAGTTTTATTTTCTGGCATATTAAAATAATTACAAGTGAGGGAGCTTCCCCTGCTCTTTTTGAATAAAGCAGACAATGAGGCAGGCTAAGCCACTCTGGTAGGCGGGACTCTAAGATGACAGCCAAGACCTCCTTCCCCCACTTCCGTGGCACACCTTCTCCCGGTTATTCAATCAAACACTAATCTAGGTGCTGCTGGAAGGGATTCTGCAGCTGCAGTTAAGATCCCCCAGCCAGTGGGCTTTAAGGAAAGGAGCTCATCCGGGGCGAGCCTGGCCTAAGCAGGCGAGCTCTTGGAAGGGACTGACTCTTCCTCTGGGGAGAGATTTAAAGTGTGAGAGAGACTTGACATGACAGAGATTTTCGTTTGCTGGTTTTGAAGCTGGAAGGGCTCACATGGCAGGCAATGCTGCTGGTCTCTGGGAATTGACAGCCAGCAGAGAAACGGCGACCTAAAGCCAACAGCTCCTTTATTTGATGATCTGAACAAGCTTGCAGGCAGCATCTTCTCTGGAACCTCTAGGTGGAATGCACCCATCTGAGGCTTTGATTTAAAGTCTTGTGAGACTCGACAGAGAACCTGGCCCTGCCAACCATCCCAGCTGTGCACTTGTCATCTAACAAGTTGTGAGCTGACAGGTGGGCGTGGTTTTAAGCTGTTCGGTATTGAATAACCCTGTATAATAAAAAGTTAATATGCAAATTGTCCCCTGGGGAGTTCGACTGGGAGACCGGGAGTTTGATCACTTGCTATGATGTGTGCTGACCACCAGGGGTGCTGTGGAATGAAGGAAGGCTCCTGCCAGCAGCTGGAAGGTCCTGATCTGCCCTGATCGCTGGCCAGGCCTAGGGACCCTACTGGTGCATGAATTTTGTGCACTGGGCCTCTAGTTATATGTAACTAGTAATCTGGTGCATGGATTCATACACATTGAAAGGAAATTAATTAAAAGGTGGCTGGCGGGGCAGGACTGAGTGAGATGGGCCAGATATGCCCTGAAGCCAACCTCCTAAGGCCCCTCCCCAGTGAGCCATGCCTGGGGTGGTGCTATGGCTCAAAGGGCATCTGCAGAGTGAGCAGGGTCCCTCCAGCAGGGGGAGGTCTCTCAGCCTGGCCTGTAGGGATTGGGCCCAAACCAGCTCTCCAACATTCTCTGAGGGTTCCCAGAGTGCATTACCTGAGAACCGCACTGCCAAGTCACTGCAGCCCAGCAGCTCCTGCGTTGAGCATCTGCTCCTTGGTGGTCAGTGTGTGTTATGCCTACCAGCTGGCTGGACAGTTGGATGGTCACTTAGTCTCTTATACACTGAGTAGCCAGATTATTATAATCTCTGAATGCATAATAATCTGGCCACTCAGTGTATGTATTAGAGGCTGGTGCATGACTTTGTGCATGGGTGGGGGCTGGCCAGCCTGGCCAGGGGAGAGGACATGGGCAGTTGGCCGGCCTGCCTGCTGGTTGAACTCCTGGTCTAGGGGACAATTTGGATCTTAGCCTTTTATTATATAGGATATACACTGAGTGGCCAGATTATTATGCATTCAGAGATCATAATAATCTGGTCACTCAGTGTATGTATAGATGACATAGAAAACTAGGACAGCCACAAGAGGAGGCCTCTGTGGCCTTAAGAACACATGTGGTGATGTAGCCCTGTGCACATGGAGAGAAGCTCACCTTTTCATACAGACCTTAGGGGTCAGAATGGTCACAAGTCAAGTCTTTGAAATCTGGAAGGCATAGCTTTTCTACCTTAAAGTTAATTCTGCATGTAAATTGGCTTTCCCCCCCTTTCTTATAGGAAACACTTAAGGATATATATGAAGGAAACTAATGTTTTCTAAAAATGATTGTGCCTGAGAAAGACCATTGTAATATTTTAACATAATAGTTATGTTTTTCATAACTCAGTCTAGTAGGAAAAACATAGCTTGAAAATATTTGGTTAACCGCTCTTACTCACAAAGGGGGTGGGGCAGGTGCTGGTTTGTATCAGATGCTGTCATAGGTGCCCGTGCACTTTTTCGGTGTGTGATTCAAGTTTTAAAGGAGATCTCAGTTGCTTTCTTAGTCAGCTCAGGATGCTACAACCATATACTATAGATGGGGTGGCGTAAGCAACATGTATTTCTCACAGTGAGAGCGCTCACTCTGGCTGGCAGATGATTGCCTTCTGATGTCCTCACATGGCCTTTTCTTGTTGTCTGAGTGGAGAGAGGAAGAGAGTGGGGGCGGGGGCAAGTGGAGAGGGAGATCGATGGGACTTTATAAGGTCGCTAGTCCCCATCACGAGGCTCTGCCCTCTTGACCTAATCACCCCAAGGCCCACCTCTGAATACCATCATCTTGGACATGAGGTTTTCAACATATGAATTGGGGGTGGAGGTGCACAAAATTTCAGACCAGAGCAAACCTCATCTTTTTCTACTGTTTTTTCCCAACCAATGGAAGTTCATCTGAAGACTTAACTAGAGGCAAGGACAGCTTTTTTGGGGGCAAGAAAGCTTTGTAGATGAAGAAATTTTTCTTATATTGATTTTAGAAAGGGGGGAGGGAGAGAGAGAGAGAGAGAGAGAGAACATCCATGTAAGAGAGAGGCATTGATGGATTGCCTCCCACACGTGCCCCGACCCGGGGATCAAACTGTGACCTTTTAGGGCATTCAACCTGTTGTTTAACTCATCAGGTCCTGTGTATCTTACTAGGGTTGATCTCTCTGCTTCCCTTTAAACATGAGTAAGCCTGCTCCACAAGGACCACCAGTGGCTGTCGGTGTTCCCACCCGCTGCTGTCCAAGCAGAACTCTGTGCACACCCTCCCCCGTGTGTGCCCAGGTATGTAGTTACTATGAATGTTTTTTTATTTTTTTCTAGTCAAACATCCCACTGCTTTTGGTAAATATCTGAGTCCACAGCACTAAACAAATCCAAACATCGATATAGTTTTTCAAATAATGGATAATTTTTATTTCACTTCCAAATAATATTATCCGAGTAACAAAAATAATCAATCAAGAGTTTAATTTATAAAGTAAAAATCACCCTAGTAAAACCCACTCTTGCTATCACCATCATTAGTAATTTGTGGACTGTCTTTCCAGAATTTTTTTCTTCACACATAAACATACACAAATACACGAGCATCCCATTTAGCGCACGCTGGGCCCTCATGTGCACATTTGTCTGCATTCTTTAACTCCATGTTTCATGGACAACTTTCCAGAGGACTACGCTCAAATCGCCATCATTTCTTTTAACAGTCAGGCAGCACTCAATTGAGCAGGGATGGTGTGTGGTTAACTTCATGTGCTGACCAACTTGAGTGGTCACAGTATGCACAGATAAAACACTATTTCTGGGTGTGTCTGGGAGTGTTTCTGGCTGAGATGCTCATTTGGATCTGTGGAACCAGGAGCGGGCGATGGGGTGGGAGCTGCCATCTGTGCTTGAGGCCACAGTTTAATGGTGCTGGTGGCTGGAGACTCAGGACACCGCATCTAACTCAGACTCGAGAGTCTCTCACCTACAAATGTGAAGCGTCTATTCTGCCCAGGTCTACGCTTGGTCTTGTGCAACTGAACTTTTAACATATGTTAAATATTTTTCAAAATATCATCAATAAGTATTTATCACCTTTATCACATGACAAATCAATTTAGAGGGAAAAAATAGAAGATTTCGCAATGTTTTTCCTGTATAGAATAGAGCCACAAAAATCGCATAAGCAGTGGAGCAAAGGTGGTCCGCAGTGGTGGCTAGGCCTGGCCACGATTGCACTTTGGGTGACTCAGTGGTTGGAGATGACCTAGGGCAGTGATGGGCAACCTTTTGAGCTTGGTGTGTCAAAATTCACCAAAAAACCAAGCATAACTTGGGTGGTGTGTCACTTTGAGAAAAAACACACATATAATTTCGTGATATTTATAGTTTAAATAACAAAAAATGTGTAATTGTAATATATAACAGTATTTAATAAACCAAAAACTAATTATTTAACTTACCTGCTTAGTGACGTCTTTGTTAATCTCTCAGTCGGTTTCTTTTGGTTGGTCTTGATATTATTTAACTTGTGTGGGGTGCCGTGAACTAAGATAAGTGAGGGGGAGGGGGAATTCTTTAACTAACCTGCCAATTAGTGACTTTTTTGTTGGCTAAACCTTCCATTGAAGGTTGATATTTTGTACATTAAGCCCAAGCAAGCACTACTAACTTCATCTGTCAATCTGTTTCTTTTATTGGTTTTGATATTATTTAACACTGAGAATAAGTTCTCACAAAAGTACTTGGAGGGAAAAATTGTGAGTAAAGCCATTGCTATATTTTTCAGGGTGGCTAAAAGTGTCCGGTAATCAGTTCCAGGCTCTTTAAATTTCCTGTTCGTAGTGGCACTCCTCTTGATTCTCCAAGCAGCACCTTTCCAGATTCCCAAGTTTTGACCTCAAGTGGATAAACACCTGAGCCCAGATGCTGTCCTGAAATTCTGCAAGTTGTACCTGGCTGTGCAGTAGCTGAGGATGAAACGTCCTTCTCGGCATGCGGCCCCATACTTCTCTGTATGCGACTGCATGTGGCCGTGTGTCATCACAAAATGGCTACATGTGTCAGTGCTGACATGCGTGTCATAGGTTCACCATCACAGACCTAGGGGAAGAATAAAGATATTTCTTTCTATTTTGCCAATGCCTACAGCAGGTATGGGTCGTCTCCCAGTGTTGGCTGGTTATGTGTTTGGCACACACAATTCAGACATGTTTGGGTCCTTGTTATCTCATACCAGATTCATAGTGAAACACACGCATCTCTGGCATGGGCATCTGAGCCACAACCTATTCAGAGTGAAAACCTAAGGTAGGTTCCCAAGACTGAGGTTAAACAGCTCCATCAGCATATCCACGCCTGATAGCCACGCGGGACAGCCAATCCTGTCCCTGGTGCTAGCTGACTCAGAGGCGGGTCTCGGTTCCTCTGCTAATTCAGGCCTCTGTCCAAGACCTGTGCTGGGGAGAGCAGGCTGCCGGAGTTGCCTCTGGCCATCAGGCTGTGGTGCCGGCAGTGCCAATGCCTCTGTGGAGGTCTGGAGGCTCCTGCAGAATATGGGTCATCATGCTGCCCTTCAGGAGCTCCCCTCACACTGACCTTCTTATTTTCTTTCCTTCCTGCAGGAGGTCAGTGTCTACTTCCCTAATTTCAAGGGGTTTCTTAATAGACAACTCCTCTGCTCTTTCTCCTTTGTACTGAAATACCTTTATCTCCTTCTTATAGGAAAAATGTTCTCTCCCTATTCTGTGTCCTTCTGGGTTTAGGTATACCCTAAGATAAATTTCTGGATCGGCTGCTTCCTTTAAGACAATAAGATATGCAATGAAGTTACATTATTGAGCACCCCTTTGTGCCTTTGGTGTTATATGTTTAGCAGTGAGAATACAAAAGAATTGGAAGGTGATACTTTTTATTTTATTTTTTTAAAAAATATTTTTATTGATTTTTTTGCAGTATAACTTATAATTAATAGTAGTACATGTTTTCCTTTCCCCCTCCCCCTTATCCTCCCCCTAGCCTCCCCCACCCCCCCAGCACATATCCCCAGCTTCCCCCCCCTCCCCGCCCCAGTGTCTTTCATTCATTGGTTATGTTCATATGCATGCATACAAGTCCTTCAGTTGATCTCCCCCCGCATCTGCCTCCCATCCACCCAAGCCTTCCCCTGTAGCTTGACAGCCTGTTCAAGGCCATCCTGCCTCTATATCAATCACTCTCCCCTGTTTCTTTTCTTCAAAAATATCTTGCCTCTGCATACTAGAAATAAATGTATAAGAACAAAAAATGTTTCAGTCTCAGTTTCAATGTCCAACTGTTCTGAGTCCCAGTTTCAGTGTCAAATAATTCTTTATGTGTATAACTCAGCAATGGTATCCAGATGGTGGACACATCGTGTCAATGCAAGATCCATCCTCTCTGGTTTGGTCCTGGGCTGCCTGCAGACATGCACAGCTGCCGACTGCTAGCATGGCAAGGTGTCATTAGTGTCCCCCATCTCTGGACCATCCTCGTGACTGGAACAGATCCGTCAGTTCCTCACCATCGCAGGAACCCACATGGTCTTGGAGTTGTTCTCTGAAAACACACAAACACATTCTCGACCAAAAGTTAACAAAGGGATCCTCTATGCAAAATAGACTTGGGATTCTTTTTAATTTTTGCCTAAATGATTTTCCTTTGGCTTATTTTGACACCATGTGTGTTTTTTCATGGGTGTCCTGCAATTGTTTTTACAAATGGAATTTACTTTACTGGAGTAAGAATTTTCTAGATGTATTTTACTTACTCGATATTTTCTTTTTTTTTTCCCTTACATGATATTACCCCGCTGTCCCCTCCCCTTTTTTGATTAATGGGAACTTTTGGAAATTTTATATTGCAGTCTTGGTAATTTTAAATTTTAATTTTTGCACACAAATATGACTGCTTTAGGTTCTTTGGATGTTAGGCAATTTTACAGTGAGATGAACTACTAATAGATTTTTTAGTTAATGTTTTAGGAAAAGCTTTTTGTCCAGTACACTATAATTTTCTTGAGTATTCACATATTTCACTTGGCCAATTTAAATTAATCTGAAAACTTGATTACTATTTTCCTGTCAGTTTTAATACTCAAGCAGAAATCTTAGTTTACCCTGTAAATACTAGTGGGAAGGAATATTTGCAATTTTGAGTAGGTCCTGAGCATTCCTGGTAATAGACTGAATTTAGATATAGAGCAGCTATTGCTGGCCGAGTCTCTGTCTGCCACCTGGGTCCCCGTATGAGTTGTGTGTGGGAGGCGAAGCAGCCATGGGGGTAGGAGACCTCCCTCAAGAGGGTTGAGAATTCAAACCCCTGCAAGGTTTGTGGATGAGGGTCTGTGCCCCACCTCTGTTGACCTTTTGGTTCTCTCCTGTTGGCCCCTCTGCGACTGTGCCTGTCTTAGGTTGTTCCTTCCCTGAGGAATCTTACCCGTCTCTGGCTAACCAGCCATCCTCCGGGGCCAAACAGGGTGATGTGAGGTTCAGTTCTATCTCCTTTGTAGTCTATGCACCCCTGTGGCCTCCACGTCCAGTACCTGCCTTGGGGTCCCCTCGCCTGCTGGCGGGGTCCCGGTACTGATCACATATCTCGGAGGACCCAGGTTTCTTCTCCAGAGAGGGCCCAGCTCACACCATTGGTTGAGATACAGATCCATGGTGCCAGCTGCCCAGAGGCTTCAGCCACAGCTGGAACTGAAAACTCAGGCGTCAGCTGTGTGTATTTGGATAGTAACAAGAAGGTCCTTCTTGGCAGAAAGGGCAAGAAGGGCCAATATAGAATGCTCGGATGCCTTCCCAGTGCCTTAATTCCTTCTGAAAGAGATTAATTTCTTTCCTATCCTTTTTTAAGTTGCTGCCCAACATTCAAAGAATTAGTTTGTAAGTTTATTTGGGATAATTGTATAATATGCTGTTGTCAAATAGCAAATATTATAATGACATTGTAGAATAATATCATGTAAGGGTATTATGGTGTCATGGGAGGTTAAGCAGGGCCTAGCCTAAGGACTGGTCTCCATAGGATATGACAAGCTCTAGGCCATGTCAATTCAATCTCAAACTAGCTGCCATTTTTTTTATAACTCTATATAAACTTTGTCAGGGATGTAAAAACACAAATCACTTACCTCAGTTCAAGAGTTCAAGTATATTGACTTTTCCACTTACTCCCACCACCTGCCACTTACCCTGAGGTTTGACATTCTGATGGACTTTTCTCAGTCTCTGGATCCATTCTTGTTCATCAGTCTATGTCATTAATTGTATTCCTCAAATGAGTGAGATCATGTGATATTTGTCTTTCTCTGCCTGGCTAATTTCACTTAGCATAATGCTCTCCAAATCCATCCATGTTGTTACAAATGGTAGGAGCTCCTTCTTTTTTTCCGCTGTGTAGTATTCCATTGTGTAAATGTACCATAGTTTTTTAATCCACTCATCTGCTGATGGGCACTTAGGCTGTTTCCAAATCTTAGCTATGGCAAATTGTGCTGCTATGAACATAGGGGTACATATATCCTTTCTAATTCGCGTTTCTAGTTTCTTGGGGTATATTCCTAGAAGTGGGATCACTGGGTCAAATGGGAGCTCCATTTTTAGTTTTTTGAGGAAACTCCATACTGTTCTCCACAGTGGCTGCACTAGTCTACAATCCCACCAGCAGTGCACGAGAGTTCCTTTTTCTCCGCATCCTCGCCAGCACATGTCATTTGTTGATTTGTTGATGTAAGCCATTCTGACAGGTGTGAGATGGTACAGTATTGTCGTTTTGATTTGCATCTCTCGGATAATTAGTGACTTTGAGCAAGTTTTCATATGTCTCTGGGCCTTCCTTTTGTCTTCTTTTGTGAAGATTCTATTTAGGTCTGTTGCCCATTTTTTTTATTGGATCATTTGTCCTCCTTTTATTGAGTTGCGTGAGTTGCCTGTAGATGCTTGAGATTAAACCTTTATCACTGATAACATTTACAAATATGTTCTCCCATACAGTGGGTTTTCTTGTTGTTTTGTTGATGGTTTCTTTAGCTGTGCAAAAGCTTTTGATTTTGATGTAGTCCCATTTGTTTATTTTCTCTTTAGCTTCCATTACCCTAGGAGCAGTATCATCAAAGAAGTTCTTTTGGCATATGTCTGAGATTTTTCTTCCTGTAGATTCCTCTAATATTTTTATGGTTTCCTGTCTTACGTTTAAGTCCTGTATCCATTTTGAGTTTATTTTTGTGTATGGTGTAAGTTGGTGCTCTAGTTTCATTTTTTTGCATGTATCTGTCCAATTTTCCCAACACCATTTATTGAAGAGACTGTCTTGACTCCATTTTATGTTCATGCCTCCTTTGTCAAATATTAATTGAGCTTAGTGGTTTGGGTTGATATCTGGACTCTCTATTCTATTCCATTGATCTATACACTGTTCTTGTGCCAGTACCAGGCTGTTTTGAGAACAGTAGCTTTGTAATACAGCTTGAAATCTGGTATGGAAATCCCACTGACTTTGTGCTTCTTTCTCAGGATTTCTGTGGCTATTCGGGGCCTTTTTTTGTTCCAGATGAATTTTTGGAGAGTTCTTTCTAGGTCTGTGAAATATGCCATTGGTATTTTAATGGGGAGTGCATTAAATTTATAGATTGCTTTGGGTAGTATGGACATTTTAATTATGTTGATTCTCCCAATCCGTGAACATGGAATGTTCTTCCACCTGTTTATATCTTCCTCTATCTCTTTTTTCAGTGTCCTATAGTTTTCCATGAATAGGTCTTTTTCCTCCTTAGTTAAGTTTATTCCTAGGTATCTTAATTTTTTTGGTGTGATGGTAAATGGGATTGCTTTTTTAGTCTCTCTTTCTGTAAGTTCACTATTAGTGTATAGAAATGCTATAGATTTCTTGGCGTTAATTTTGTAGCCTGCTACGTTGCTGAACTCATTTATTAAGTCTACTAACTTTTTTATGGAGTTTTTCGGGTTTTTTATGTACAATATTATGTCATCTGCCAATAAGGATAGCTTAACTTCTTCTTTTCCAATTTGGATGCCTTTTATTTCTTCTTCTTGTCTAATTGCAATGGCTAATACTTCCAGTACTATGTTGAACAGGAGTAGTGAAAGTGGGCGACCCTGTCTTGTTCCTGTTCTTAGGGGAAATGGTTGTAGTTTTTGCCCATTGAGTATGATGTTTGCTGTGGGTTTATCATATATGGCTTTTATTATGTTGAGGTATGATCCTTCTATTCCTACCTTGTTGAGAGTTTTTATCAAGAAAGGATGTTGGATTTTGTCAAATGCTTTTTCTGCATCAATTGATATGACCATGTGATTTTTATCTCTCAATTTGTTTATGTGATGTATCACATTTATTGATTTGCGGATATTGTACCATCCTTGCATTCCTGGGATAAATCCTACTTGGTCATGGTATATGATCTTTCTGTTGTACTGCTGGATCCGATTTGCTAGAATTTTATTGAGGATTTTGGCATCTATATTCATGAGGGATATTGGCCTGTAATTCTCTTTCATTGTGTCATCTTTATCTGGTTTTGGTATTAGGGTGATGGTAGCTTCATAGAAGGAGTTTGGAAGTGTTTCCTCCTCTTGAATTTTCTGGAACAGTCTGAGGAGTATAGGTTTTAGTTCTTCCTTGAATGTTTGGTAAAACTCCCCTGTGAAGCCATCTGGCCCTGGGCTTTTGTTTGCTGGAAGCTTTATGATGACTGCTTCAATTTCTTCCACAGTTATTGGTCTATTGAGTTGTTTAGATTCTTCTTGATTGAGTTTTGGGAGGTTATATTTTTCTAGAAACATATCCATTTCCTCCAGGTTGTCCAGTTTGTTGGAGTAGAGTTGTTCATAGTATTTTTTAACAATCCTTTGTATTTCAATGGGGTCTGTTGTTATTTCACCTCTTTCATTTCTGATTTTATTTATTAGGGTCCTCTCTCTTTGCTTCTTGGTGAGTCTTGCTAGAGGTTCATCAATCTTGTTTATCCTTTCAGAGAACCAGCTTTTGGTTTTGTTGATCTTCTGTATTGTTTCTTTGGTCTCTATGTCATTTATTTCTGCTCTGATCTTTACTATTTCCTTCCTTCTGCTTACACTGGGCTTTTCTTGTTGCTTTCTTTCTAACTCTTTGAGTTGTTGGGTTAGATAATTTATTGCCACTGTTTCTAGTTTTTTGCGGTAGGATTGTAGAGCTATGAACTTCCCTCTCAGAACTGCTTTCACTGTGTCCCATAGATTTTGGATTGTTGTGCTATCATTGTCATTTGTTTCCATGATGTTTTCTATCTCTTCCTTAATCTCTCTAGTAACCCAGTCATAGTTTAATAGCATGCTGTTTAGTCTCCATGTGTTTGATTTCTTTGGATTGTTTCTATTGTAGTTGATTTCCAGCTTTATGCTACTGTGATCTGAGAATATGCTTGATATGATTTCTATCTTCTTGAATTTGGAGAGACTTTGCCTATGACCCTACACATGGTCTATCTTTGAGAATGACCCATGGGCACTTGAAAAGAATGTATATTCTGTGGCTTTGGGGTGAAATGATCTGAAGATGTCAATTAATTCCATCTTTTCTAATGAGTCATTGAGGATTGATGTTTCTTTACTGATTTTTTGTTTAGAGGATCTGTCCAGTGTTGATAGAGGGGTATTAAAGTCTCCTACTATGATTGTATTGCTGTCTATCTCTCCCTTGATGTCCTCTAGGAGTTTTTGTATATATTTGGGTGCTCCTGTATTGCGTTCGTATATGTTTACCAGAGTTATTTCTTCTTGTTGGATTGCTCCCTTTAGTATTATGAAGTGGCCTTCTTTATCTCTTGTTATGTCTTTCACTTTGAGATCTAATTTGTCGGATATAAGTATGGCTACCCCAGCTTTTTTTTCATTTCCATTCGCCTGAATAACTTTTTTCCAACCTTTCACCCTCAGTCTGTGTGCGTGTTTTTTTCGGAGGTGGGTTTCTTGTAGACAGCAGATACATGGGTTGTGTTTTCTTATCCAGTCTATTACCCTATGTCTTTTGATTGGAGCATTTAAACCATTTACATTTAAAGTTATTATTGATAGCTATTATATGTTGCCAGTTTTGTTCTTTACCCCTGTGTTCCTTCTTCGCTTCCTATTTCTTTTTACAGCAGATCCTTTAGCATTTCTTGCATTGCTGGTTTGGTGGTGACGAATTCCCTTAGTCGGAAGGTAATACTTTTTAAAAAGGGGTTCACTCTCTTATTTTCTCTATAAGAGTGCCTGAAATTAAGATAACTTTAATAAGCTTTTTGTTCCAAACAACCTTACTTATAACTCTTGCTACTGTCACCACCATCGCTACCATAATCATCCCAACTCATACCACTGTCAGCACCAATGCCAGCGCCACCATGGCCACTGCACACACAATCACCACCTCTACCAAAATCCCGACCAATGCCTTTATCATAATGCTGCCACTACTACCACGATCACTACAATCACCACACCTCCAATACCACCATCACCATCATTACTACCATCCACCTCCTATCTACTTCTATCACCATTCCAATGATCACCGCCACCACCACCACCACCACCACCACCACCACCAATACCACCATCACCATCATTTCTACCTCCCACCTCCATACCTACTTCCATCACCATTCCAATTACCACCATTCCAATTATCCCACCATTCCAATTACCACTGTTCCAATGATCACCATCACCACCACCACCAAAACCACCATCACCATCATTACTACCTCCACCTCCATACCTACTTCCACCACCATTCCAATTACCACCATTCCAATTATACCACCATTCCAATTACCACCATTCCAATGATCACCATCACCACCAGGACCACTGCAATCACCATTACCACCACCACCTCACCATCATCTCCAACTCTACCGTTAGCACAACTATCACCACTATCCTGGCTACCCTAAGCACCAATATCACATCACCACCCCCACGATTATGATTAACATACTGCCGTTATGGCCACCACCACCACTGCCATTGCCACCATGTCCAGCAACACTACCATCACTCTCACTCACATTTGGACAAGACTCCATTGCAGAGGCTTTCAAATGACACCTGTAAAACCCTCAGACTCCACCGTGGGGTGGAGAAGAAGTGGGATTTGAAGGCCACAGAGCAGAAGAGGCTCCGGCCCATCTTTGCTGCTCACACTTTAGTCAGAAGCAGCTTTCTTGTTTGCCTTTCATATTGGAGTTTCCTCCTAGAAGTCCACCCGAAGAAAGAGTTCTAGCTCTTAAAGACTGTTTTAAACCATCGCACACTCAGTGCTCCCTCATAGTTCACGAATGAATTCTTTCCAGGGGGCATTTATGAAAATGTAAGTCAAGGAGAAACATCGCCAATCTGTTCATCACTAGAGAGCAGGGCTACCTTGGGAGATGGCAGAGAGGGGCCAATATGCACCCTCCTGGCCTGGCATCTAAGAAGGCAACTGAAGGAAGTGAAAGAGGAGAAGAAAACTTGAGGGCAGCAAAGCCAAATGGTGTTTTGGTTTCCAAGGTGATTCTGGAGTGTGACAGGGTAACCCAAGTTCAGGAAGAACAGCCGGGGAGGTTCTCTGCAGGACTTGGGGTGGCGTTCCCTTCCCGGTCACTGCTGGCCACCCTGCTGGCCCAGGGTCTCCTGGGAGGTTCTCTCTCCATA